>CM059468.1:19509152-20709152 GCA_030408155.1 Lophura swinhoii | reverse complement strand
TGGAAGAAAATGTCCTCTTTTGGGGATAAAACAGGTATTTGTGGGTGAAAAGGTCCTATTTGAAGTTGGAAACCTGGTATTTCTTGGAGAAGATGTGATATATTTGGGAGAAATCTAGCATTTCTGGAAGAATATGTCCAATTTGAGGGATAAAACAGGTATTTGTGGGAGAAAAGGTCCTATTTGACGGGGGAAAGCTGGTATTTCTTGGAGAAGATGTGATCTATTTTGGAGAAATGTGGCATGTTTGGAAGAAAATGTCCAATTTGGGGGGAGAAGGCTGGTAGTTTTGGGTGAGAAGGTCCTATTTCAGGAGGAATCCTGGTATTTCTTGGAGAAGATGTGATCTATTTGGGAGAAATGTGGCCTTTCTGGAAGAAAATGTCCTATTTGGGGGGAGAAGGCTGGTAGTTTTGGGTGAGAAGGTCCTATTTCAGGAGGAATCCTGGTATTTCTTGGAGAAGATGTGATATATTTGGGAGAAATGTGGCCTTTCTGCGAAGAAACTGTCCTCTTTTTGGGATAAAAGAGGTATTAGTGGTTGAAAAGGTCCTATTTGAAGGGGAATTCAAGGAATGCCAGATTTCTCCCAAATATATCACATCTTCTCCAAGAAATACCGGCTTTCCCCCTTCAAATAGGACCTTTTCACCCACAAATACCTCTTTTATCCCCAAAAGAGGACAGTTTCTTCCAGACATGCCACATTTCTCCCAAATATATCACATCTTCTCCAAGAAATACCAGGTTTCCCCCTTGTAATAAGACCTTTTCTCCCACAAATACCTCTTTTATCCCCAAAAGAGGACAGTTTCTTCCAGAAAGGCCACATTTCTCCCAAATATATCACATCTTCTCCAAGAAATACCAGGATTCCTCCTGAAATAGGATCTTCTCACCGAAAACTACCGGCCTTCTCCCCCCAAATTGGACATTTTCTTCCAGAAAGGCCACATTTCTCCCAAATATATATCATCTTCTCCAAGAAATACCAGCTTTCCCCCTTCAAATAGGACCTTTTCACCCACAAATACCCCTTTTATCCCCAAAAGAGGACAGTTTCTTCCAGACATGCCACATTTCTCCCAAATATAGCACCTCTTCTCCAAGAAATACCAGGTTTCCCCCTTCAAATAGGACCTTTTCACCCACAAATACCTGTTTTATCCCCAAAATAGGACAGTTTCTTCCAGGAATGCCACATTTCTCCCAAATATATCACATCTTCTCCAAGAAATACCAGCTTTCCCCCTTCAAATAGGACCTTATCACCCACAAATACCTCTTTTATCCCCAGAAGAGGACAGTTTCTTCCAGACATGCCACATTTCTCCCAAATAGATCACATCTTCTCCAAGAAATACCAGGTTTCCAACTTCAAATAGGACCTTTTCACCCACAAATACCTCTTTTATCCCCAAAAGAGGACAGTTTCTTCCAGAAATGCCACATTTCTCCCAAATATATCACATCTTCTCCAAGAAATAACAGATTTCCCCCTTCAAATACAACGTTTTCACCCACAAATACCTGTTTTATCCCCAAAAGAGGACAGTTTCTTCCAGAAATGCCACATTTCTCCCAAATATACCACATCTTCTCCAAGAAATACCAGGTTTCCCCCTTCAAATATGACCTTTTCACTCACAAGTACCTATTTTATCCCCAAAAGAGGACAGTTTCTTCCTGACATGCCACATTTCTCCCAAATATATCACATCTTCTCCAAGAAATACCACGTTTCCCCCTTCAAATAGGACCTTTTCACCCACAAATACCTCTTTTATCCCCAAAATAGGACAGTTTCTTCCAGAAAGGCCACGTTTCTCCCAAATATATCACATCTTCTCCAAGAAATACCAGGATTCCTCCTGAAATAGGATCTTCTCACCGAAAACTACCGGCCTTCTCCCCCCAAATTGGACATTTTCTTCCAGAAAGGCCACATTTCTCCCAAATATATCACATCTTCTCCAAGAAATACCAGCTTTCCCCCTTCAAATAGGACCTTTTCACCCACAAATACCTCTTTTATCCCCAAAAGAGGACAGTTTCTTCCAGACATGCCACATTTCTCCCAAATATAGCACCTCTTCTCCAAGAAATACCAGGTTTCCCCCTTCAAATAGGACCTTTTCACCCACAAATACCTGTTTTATCCCCAAAATAGGACAGTTTCTGCCAGGAATGCCACATTTCTCCCAAATATATCACATCTTCTCCAAGAAATACCAGCTTTCCCCCTTCAAATAGGACCATATCACCCACAAATACCTCTTTTATCCCCAGAAGAGGACAGTTTCTTCCAGACATGCCACATTTCTCCCAAATAGATCACATCTTCTCCAAGAAATACCAGGTTTCCAACTTCAAATAGGACCTTTTCACCCACAAATACCTCTTTTATCCCCAAAAGAGGACAGTTTCTTCCAGAAATGCCTGATTTCTCCAAAATATATCACATCATCTTCAAGAAATAACAGGTTTCCCCCTTCAAATACAACGTTTTCACCCACAAATACCTGTTTTATCCCCAAAAGAGGACAGTTTCTTCCAGAAATGCCACATTTCTCCCAAATATACCACATCTTCTCCAAGAAATACCAGGTTTCCCCCTTCAAATATGACCTTTTCACCCACAAGTACCTATTTTATCCCCAAAAGAGGACAGTTTCTTCCTGACATGCCACATTTCTCCCAAATATATCACATCTTCTCCAAGAAATACCACGTTTCCCCCTTCAAATAGGACCTTTTCACCCACAAATACCTCTTTTATCCCCAAAATAGGACAGTTTCTTCCAGAAATGCCACATTTCTCCCAAATATATCACCTCTTCTCCAAGAAATACCAGCTTTCCCCCTTCAAATAGGACCTTTTCACCCACAAATACCTGTTTTATCCCCAAAAGAGGACAGTTTCTTCCAGGAATGCCACATTTCTCCCAAATATATCACATCTTCTCCAAGAAATACCAGCTTTCCCCCTTCAAATAGGACCTTATCACCCACAAATACCTGTTTTATCCCCAGAAGAGGACAGTTTCTTCCAGACATACCACATTTCTCCCAAATAGATCACATCTTCTCCAAGAAATACCAGGTTTCCAACTTCAAATAGGACCTTTTCACCCACAAATACCTCTTTTATCCCCAAAATAGGACAGTTTCTTCCAGAAATGCCTGATTTCTCCAAAATATATCACATCCTCTCCAAGAAATAACAGGTTTCCCCCTTCAAATACAACGTTTTCACCCACAAATACCTGTTTTATCCCCAAAAGAGGACTGTTTCTTCCAGAAATGCCACATTTCTCCCAAATATACCACATCTTCTCCAAGAAATACCAGGTTTCCCCCTTCAAATAGGACCTTTTCACCCACAAGTACCTATTTTATCCCCAAAAGAGGACAGTTTCTTCCTGACATGCCACATTTCTCCCAAATATATCACATCTTCTCCAAGAAATACCACGTTTCCCCCTTCAAATAGGACCTTTTCACCCACAAATACCTCTTTTATCCCCGAAAGAGGACAGTTTCTTCCAGAAATGCCACATTTCTCCCAAATATATCACATCTTCTCCAAGAAATGCCACGTTTCCCCCTTCAAATAGGACCTTTTCACCCACAAATACCTCTTTTATCCCCAAAAGAGGACAGTTTCTTCCAGAAATGCCACATTTCTCCCAAATAGATCACATCTTCTCCAAGAAATACCAGGTTTCCCCCTTCAAATAGGACCTTATCACCCACAAAAACCACTTTTATCCCCAAAAGAGGACATTTTCTTCCAGAAATGCCACATTTCTCCCAAACATATCACATCTTCTCCAAGAAATACCACGTTTCCCCCTTCAAATAGGACCTTTTCACCCACAAAAAATTCTTTTATCCCCAAAAGAGGACAGTTTCTTCCAGAAATGCCTGATTTCTCCCAAATATATCACATCTTCTCCAAGAAATACCAGGTTTCCCCCTTCAAATAGGACCTTTTCTCCCACAAATACCTGTTTCATCCCCAAAACAGGACACTTTCTTCCAGAAATGCCACATTTCTCCCAAATAGATCACATCTTCTCCAAGAAATACCAGCTTTCCCCCTTCAAATAGGACCTTTTCACCCACAAATACCTGTTTTATCCCCAAAAGAGGACAGTTTCTTCCAGAAATGCCACATTTCTCCCAAATATATCACATCTTCTCCAAGAAATACCAGGATTCCTCCTGAAATAGGACCTTCTCAACCACAACTACCAGCCTTCTCCCCACAAATTGGACATTTTCTTCCAGAAATGCCTCATTTCTCCCAAATAGATCACATCTTCTCCAAGAAATACCAGCTTTCCCCCTTCAAATAGGACCTTTTCAACCACAAATACCTGTTTTATGCCCAAAATACGACAGTTTCATCCAGAAATGCCACATTTCTCCCAAATATATCACATCTTCTCCAAGAAATACCAGCTATCCCCCTTCAAATAGGAACTTTTCTCCATGAAATACCTCTTTTATCCCCAAAAGAGGACAGTTTCTTCCAGAAATGCCAGATTTCTCCCAAATAGATCACATCTTCTCCAAGAAATACCAGCTTTCCCCCTTCAAATAGGACCTTTTCACCCACAAATACCTCTTTTATCCCAAAAAGAGGACAGTTTCTTCCAGAAAGGCCACATTTCTCCAAAACATATCACATCTCCTCCAAGAAATACCAGGATTCCTCCTGAAATAGGACCTTTTCTCCCACAAGTACCAGCCTTCTCCCCCCAAATTGGACATTTTCTTCCTGAAATGCCACATTTCTCCCAAATATATCACATCTTCTCCAAGAAATACCAGGATTCCTCCTGAAATAGGACCTTCTCACCCAAAACTACCGGCCTTCTCCCCCCAAATTGGACATTTTCTTCCAGACATGCCACATTTCTCCCAAACATATCACATCTTCTCCAGGAAATACCAGGTTTCCCCCTTCAGATAGGACCTTTTCTCCCACAAATACCTGTTTCATCCCCCAAATAGGACAGTTTCTTCCAGAAAGGCCAGATTTCTCCCAAATAGATCACATCTTCTCCAAGAAATACCTGCTTTCCCCCTTCAAATAGGACCTTATCACCCACAAATAACTCTTTTATCCCCAAAAGAGGACAGCTTCTTCCAGAAATGCCACATTTCTCCCAAATATATCACATCTTCTCCAAGAAATACCAGGGTTCCCCCTTCAAATAGGACCTTTTCAACCACAAATACCTGTTTTATCCCTCAAATTGGACATATTCTTCCAGAAATGCCACATTTCTCCCAAATATATCACATCTTCTCCAAGAAATACCAGGTTTCCCCCTTCAAATAGGACCTTATCACCCACAAATACCTGTTTTATCCCCAAAATAGGACAGTTTCTTCCAGAAATGCCTCATTTCTCCCAAATATATCATATCTTCTCCAAGAAATACCAGCTTTCCCCCTTCAAATAGGACCTTTTCACACACAAATACCAGTTCTATCCCCAAAAGAGGACAGATTCTTCCAGAAATGCCCGATTTCTCCCAAATAGATCACATCTTCTCCAAGAAATACCAGGTTTCCCCGGGGAAATAGGACCTTTTCACCCACAAATACCTCTTTTATCCCCAAAAGAGGACAGTTTCTTCCAGATAGGCCACATTTCTCCCAAACATATCACATCTCCTCCAAGAAATACCAGGATTCCTCTTGAAATAGGACCTTTTCACCCACAACTACCAGCCTTCTCCCCCCAAATTGGACATTTTCTTCCAGACATGCCACATTTCTCCCAAATATATCACATCTTCTCCAAGAAATACCAGGTTTTCCCCTAGAAATAGGACCTTCTCACCCACAAATACCTCTTTTATCCCCAAAAGAGGACAGTTTCTTCCAGACATGCCACATTTCTCCCAAATATATCACATCTTCTCAAAGAAATACCAGGGTTCGCCTTCAAATAGGACCTTTTCACCCACAAATACCTCTTTTATCCCCAAAAGAGGACAGTTTCTTCAAGAAATGCCACATTTCTCCCAAATATATCACATCTTCTCCAAGAAATACCAGGTTTCCCCCTTCAAATAGGACCTTTTCACCCACAAATACCTCTTTTATCCCCAAAAGAGGACAGTTTCTTCCAGAAAGGCCACATTTCTCCCAAATATATCACATCTTCTCCAAGAAATACCAGGATTCCTCCTGAAATAGGACCTTCTCACCCACAACTACCAGCCTTCTCCCCACAAATTGGACATTTTCTTCCAGAAATGCCTCATTTCTCCCAAATATATCACATCTTCTCCAAGAAATACCAGCTTTCCCCCTTCAAATAGGACCTTTTCACCCACAAATACCTCTTTTATCCCCAAAAGAGGACAGTTTCTTCCAGAAATGCCACATTTCTCCCAAATATATCACATCTTCTCCAAGAAATAACAGATTTCCCCCTTCAAATACAACGTTTTCACCCACAAATACCTGTTTTATCCCCAAAAGAGGACAGTTCCTTCCAGAAATGCCACATTTCTCCCAAATATACCACATCTTCTCCAAGAAATACCAGGTTTCCCCCTTCAAATATGACCTTTTCACCCACAAGTACCTATTTTATCCCCAAAAGAGGACAGTTTCTTCCTGACATGCCACATTTCTCCCAAATATATCACATCTTCTCCAAGAAATACCACGTTTCCCCCTTCAAATAGGACCTTTTCACCCACAAATACCTCTTTTATCCCCAAAATAGGACAGTTTCTTCCAGAAAGGCCACGTTTCTCCCAAATAGATCACATCTTCTCCAAGAAATACCAGGATTCCTCCTGAAATAGGATCTTCTCACCGAAAACTACCGGCCTTCTCCCCCCAAATTGGACATTTTCTTCCAGAAAGGCCACATTTCTCCCAAATATATCACATCTTCTCCAAGAAATACCAGCTTTCCCCCTTCAAATAGGACCTTTTCACCCACAAATACCTCTTTTATCCCCAAAAGAGGACAGTTTCTTCCAGACATGCCACATTTCTCCCAAATATAGCACCTCTTCTCCAAGAAATACCAGGTTTCCCCCTTCAAATAGGACCTTTTCACCCACAAATACCTGTTTTATCCCCAAAATAGGACAGTTTCTTCCAGGAATGCCACATTTCTCCCAAATATATCACATCTTCTCCAAGAAATACCAGCTTTCCCCCTTCAAATAGGACCTTATCACCCACAAATACCTCTTTTATCCCCAGAAGAGGACAGTTTCTTCCAGACATGCCACATTTCTCCCAAATAGATCACATCTTCTCCAAGAAATACCAGGTTTCCAACTTCAAATAGGACCTTTTCACCCACAAATACCTCTTTTATCCCCAAAAGAGGACAGTTTCTTCCAGAAATGCCTGATTTCTCCAAAATATATCACATCATCTTCAAGAAATAACAGGTTTCCCCCTTCAAATACAACGTTTTCACCCACAAATACCTGTTTTATCCCCAAAAGAGGACAGTTTCTTCCAGAAATGCCACATTTCTCCCAAATATACCACATCTTCTCCAAGAAATACCAGGTTTCCCCCTTCAAATATGACCTTTTCACCCACAAGTACCTATTTTATCCCCAAAAGAGGACAGTTTCTTCCTGACATGCCACATTTCTCCCAAATATATCACATCTTCTCCAAGAAATACCACGTTTCCCCCTTCAAATAGGACCTTTTCACCCACAAATACCTCTTTTATCCCCAAAATAGGACAGTTTCTTCCAGAAATGCCACATTTCTCCCAAATATATCACCTCTTCTCCAAGAAATACCAGCTTTCCCCCTTCAAATAGGACCTTTTCACCCACAAATACCTGTTTTATCCCCAAAATAGGACAGTTTCTTCCAGGAATGCCACATTTCTCCCAAATAGATCACATCTTCTCCAAGAAATACCAGGTTTCCCCCTTCAAATAGGACCTTATCACCCACAAATACCTCTTTTATCCCCAGAAGAGGACAGTTTCTTCCAGACATGCCACATTTCTCCCAAATAGATCACATCTTCTCCAAGAAATACCAGGTTTCCAACTTCAAATAGGACCTTTTCACCCACAAATACCTCTTTTATCCCCAAAAGAGGACAGTTTCTTCCAGAAATGCCTGATTTCTCCCAAATATATCACATCTTCTCCAAGAAATAACAGGTTTCCCCCTTCAAATACAACGTTTTCACCCACAAATACCTGTTTTATCCCCAAAAGAGGACAGTTTCTTCCAGAAATGCCACATTTCTCCCAAATATACCACATCTTCTCCAAGAAATACCAGGTTTCCCCCTTCAAATAGGACCTTTTCACCCACAAGTACCTATTTTATCCCCAAAAGAGGACAGTTTCTTCCTGACATGCCACATTTCTCCCAAATATATCACATCTTCTCCAAGAAATACCACGTTTCCCCCTTCAAATAGGACCTTTTCACCCACAAATACCTCTTTTATCCCCAAAAGAGGACAGTTTCTTCAAGAAATGCCACATTTCTCCCAAATATATCACATCTTCTCCAAGAAATGCCACGTTTCCCCCTTCAAATAGGACCTTTTCACCCACAAATACCTCTTTTATCCCCAAAAGAGGACAGTTTCTTCCAGAAATGCCACATTTCTCCCAAATAGATCACATCTTCTCCAAGAAATACCAGGTTTCCCCCTTCAAATAGGACCTTATCACCCACAAATACCACTTTTATCCCCAAAAGAGGACATTTTCTTCCAGAAATGCCACATTTCTCCCAAACATATCACATCTTCTCCAAGAAATACCACGTTTCCCCCTTCAAATAGGACCTTTTCACCCACAAAAAATTCTTTTATCCCCAAAAGAGGACAGTTTCTTCCAGAAATGCCTGATTTCTCCCAAATATATCACATCTTCTCCAAGAAATACCAGGTTTCCCCCTTCAAATAGGACCTTTTCTCCCACAAATACCTGTTTCATCCCCAAAACAGGACACTTTCTTCCAGAAATGCCACATTTCTCCCAAATAGATCACATCTTCTCCAAGAAATACCAGCTTTCCCCCTTCAAATAGGACCTTTTCACCCACAAATACCTGTTTTATCCCCAAAAGAGGACAGTTTCTTCCAGAAATGCCACATTTCTCCCAAATATATCACATCTTCTCCAAGAAATACCAGGATTCCTCCTGAAATAGGACCTTCTCAACCACAACTACCAGCCTTCTCCCCACAAATTGGACATTTTCTTCCAGAAATGCCTCATTTCTCCCAAATAGATCACATCTTCTCCAAGAAATACCAGCTTTCCCCCTTCAAATAGGACCTTTTCAACCACATATACCTGTTTTATGCCCAAAATACGACAGTTTCATCCAGAAATGCCACATTTCTCCCAAATATATCACATCTTCTCCAAGAAATACCAGGTTTCCCCCTTCAATTAGGAACTTTTCTCCATGAAATACCTCTTTTATCCCCAAAAGAGGACAGTTTCTTCCAGAAATGCCAGATTTCTCCCAAATAGATCACATCTTCTCCAAGAAATACCAGCTTTCCCCCTTCAAATAGGACCTTTTCACCCACAAATACCTCTTTTATCCCCAAAAGAGGACAGTTTCTTCCAGAAAGGCCACATTTCTCCCAAACATATCACATCTCCTCCAAGAAATACCAGGATTCCTCCTGAAATAGGACCTTTTCTCCCACAAGTACCAGCCTTCTCCCCCCAAATTGGACATTTTCTTCCAGACATGCCACATTTCTCCCAAATATATCACATCTTCTCCAAGAAATACCAGGATTCCTCCTGAAATAGGACCTTCTCACCCAAAACTACCGGCCTTCTCCACCCAAATTGGACATTTTCTTCCAGACATGCCACATTTCTCCCAAACATATCACATCTTCTCCAGGAAATACCAGGTTTCCCCCTTCAGATAGGACCTTTTCTCCCACAAATACCTGTTTCATCCCCCAAATAGGACAGTTTCTTCCAGAAAGGCCAGATTTCTCCCAAATAGATCACATCTTCTCCAAGAAATACCTGCTTTCCCCCTTCAAATAGGACCTTATCACCCACAAATACCTCTTTTATCCCCAAAAGAGGACAGCTTCTTCCAGAAATGCCACATTTCTCCCAAATATATCACATCTTCTCCAAGAAATACCAGGGTTGCCCCTTCAAATAGGACCTTATCACCCACAAATACCTCTTTGATCCCCAAAATAGGACAGTTTCTTCAAGAAATGCCACATTTCTCCCAAATATATCACATCTTCTCTAAGAAATAACAGGTTTCCCCCTTCAAATAGGAACTTTTCACCCACAAATACCTCTTTTATCCCCTAAAGAGGACAGTTTCTTCCAGAAATGCCAGATTTCTCCCAAATATATCACATCTTCTCCAAGAAATAACAGGTTTCCCCCTTCAAATACAACGTTTTCACCTAAAAATACCTGTTTTATCCCCAAAAGAGGACAGTTTCTTCCAGAAATGCCACATTTCTCCCAAATATATCACCTCTTCTCCTAGAAATACCAGGATTCCACCTTCAAATAGGACCTTTTCACCCAAAAATACCTGTTTTATCCCCAAAAGAGGACAGTTTCTTCCAGACATGCCAGTTTTCTCCCAAATATATCACATCTTCTCCAAGAAATACCAGGGTTCCCCCTTCAAATAGGACCTTTTCAACCACAAATACCTGTTTTATCCCTCAAATTGGACATATTCTTCCAGAAATGCCACATTTCTCCCAAATATATCACATCTTCTCCAAGAAATACCAGGTTTCCCCCTTCAAATAGGACCTTATCACCCACAAATACCTGTTTTATCCCCAAAATAGGACAGTTTCTTCCAGAAATGCCTCATTTCTCCCAAATATATCATATCTTCTCCAAGAAATACCAGCTTTCCCCCTTCAAATAGGACCTTTTCACACACAAATACCAGTTCTATCCCCAAAAGAGGACAGATTCTTCCAGAAATGCCCGATTTCTCCCAAATAGATCACATCTTCTCCAAGAAATACCAGGTCTCCCCCTTCAAATAGGACCTTTTCACCCACAAATACCTCTTTTATCCCCAAAAGAGGACAGTTTCTTCCAGATAGGCCACATTTCTCCCAAACATATCACATCTCCTCCAAGAAATACCAGGATTCCTCTTGAAATAGGACCTTTTCACCCACAACTACCAGCCTTCTCCCCCCAAATTGGACATTTTCTTCCAGACATGCCACATTTCTCCCAAATATATCACATCTTCTCCAAGAAATACCAGGTTTTCCCCTGGAAATAGGACCTTCTCACCCACAAATACCTCTTTTATCCCCAAAAGAGGACAGTTTCTTCCAGACATGCCACATTTCTCCCAAATATATCACATCTTCTCCAAGAAATACCAGGTTTCCCCCTTCAAATAGGACCTTTTCACCCACAAATACCTCTTTTATCCCCAGAAGAGGACAGTTTCTTCCAGAAATGCCACATTTCTCCCAAATATATCACATCTTCTCCAAGAAATACCAGGTTTCCCCCTTCAAATAGGACCTTTTCACCCACAAATACCTCTTTTATCCCCAAAATAGGACAGTTTCTTCCAGAAAGGCCACATTTCTCCCAAATATATCACATCTTCTCCAAGAAATACCAGGATTCCTCCTGAAATAGGACCTTCTCACCCACAACTACCAGCCTTCTCCCCACAAATTGGACATTTTCTTCCAGAAATGCCTCATTTCTCCCAAATATATCACATCTTCTCCAAGAAATACCAGCTTTCCCCCTTCAAATAGGACCTTTTCAACCACTAATACCTCTTTTATCCCCAAAAGAGGACAGTTTCTTCCAGAAAGGCCACATTTCTCCAAAATATATCACATCTTCTCCAAGAAATGCCAGGATTCCTCCAGAAATAGGAACTTCTCACCGAAAACTACCAGCCTTCTCCCCCAAAAAAGGACATTTTCTTCCAGAAATGCCAGATTTCTCCGAAATAGATCACATCTTCTCCAGGAAATACCAGGTTTCCCCCTTCAGATAGGACCTTTTCAACCACTAATACCTCTTTTATCCCCAAAAGAGGACAGTTTCTTCCAGAAATGCCACATTTCTCCCAAATATATCACATCTTCTCCAAGAAATAACAGGTTTCCCCCTTCAAATAGGAACTTTTCACCCACAAATACCTCTTTAATCCCCAAAATAGGACAGTTTCTTCCAGAAATGCCACATTTCTCCCAAATATATCACATCTTCTCCAAGAAATAACAGGTTTCCCCCTTCAAATACAACGTTTTCACCCAAAAATACCTGTTTTATCCCCAAAAGAGGACAGTTTCTTCCAGAAATGCCACATTTCTCCCAAATATACCACATCTTCTCCAAGAAATACCACGTTTCCCCCTTCAAATAGGACCTTTTCACCCACAAATACCTGTTTTATCCCCAAAAGAGGACAGTTTCTTCCAGAAAGGCCACATTTCTCCCAAATATATCACATCTTCTCCAAGAAATACCAGCTTTCCCCCTTCAAATAGGACCTTTTCAACCACAAATACCTGTTTTATCCCTCAAATTGGACATATTCTTCCAGAAATGCCAGATTTCTCCCAAATATATCACATCTTCTCCAAGAAATACCACGTTTCCCCCTTCAAATAGGACCTTTTCACCCACAAATACCTCTTTTATCCCCAAAATAGGACAGTTTCTTCCAGAAATGCCACATTTCTCCCAAATATATCATATCTTCTCCAAGAAATACCAGCTTTTCCCCTTCAAATAGGACCTTTTCACACACTAATACCTGTTCTATCCCCAAAAGAGGACAGTTTCTTCCAGAAATGCCCGATTTCTCCCAAATAGATCACATCTTCTCCAAGAAATACCAGGTTTTCCCCAGGAAATAGGACCTTTTCACCCACACATACCTCTTTTATCCCCAAAAGAGGACAGTTTCTTCCAGGAATGCCACATTTCTCCCAAATATATCACATCTTCTCCAAGAAATACCAGGGTTCCCCCTTCAAATAGGACCTTTTCACCCACAAATATCTCTTTTATCCCCAAAAGAGGACAGTTTCTTCCAGAAATGCCACATTTCTCCCAAATAGATCACATCTTCTCCAAGAAATAAAAGGTTTCCCCCTTCAAATAGGACCTTTTCACCCACAAATACCTCTTTTATCCCCAAAAGAGGACAGTTTCTTCCAGATAGGTCACATTTCTCCCAAACATATCACATCTCCTCCAAGAAATACCAGGATTCCTCCTGAAATAGGACCTTTTCTCCCACAACTACCAGCCTTCTCCCCCCAAATTGGACATTTTCTTCCAGACATGCCACATTTCTCCCAAATATATCACATCTCCAAGAAATACCAGCTTTCCCCCTTCAAATAGGACCTTTTCACCCACAAATACCTCTTTTATCCCCAAAAGAGGACAGTTTCTTCCAGACATGCCACATTTCTCCCAAATATATCACATCTTCTCCAAGAAATACCAGGGTTCCCCCTTCAAATAGGACCTTTTCACCCACAAATACCTCTTTTATCCCCAAAATAGGACAGTTTCTTCCAGAAAGGCCACATTTCTCCCAAATATATCACATCTTCTCCAAGAAATACCAGCTTTCCCCCTTCAAATAGGACCTTCTCACCCACAAATACCTCTTTTATCCCCAAAAGAGGACAGTTTCTTCCAGACATGCCACATTTCTCCCAAATATATCACATCTTCTCCACGAAATAACAGGATTCCTCCTGAAATAGGACCTTCTCACCCACAACTACCAGCCTTCTCCCCACAAATTGGACATTTTCTTCCAGAAATGCCTCATTTCTCCCAAATATATCACATCTTCTCCAAGAAATACCAGGGTTCCCCCTTCAAATAGGACCTTTTCACCCACAAATACCTCTTTTATCCCCAAAAGAGGACATTTTCTTCCAGAAATGCCACATTTCTCCCAAATATATCACATCTTCTCCAAGAAATAACAGGTTTCCCCCTTCAAATAGGACCTTTTCTCCCACAAATACCTCTTTTATCCCCAAAAGAGGACAGTTTCTTCCAGAAAGGCCACATTTCTCCCAAATATATCACATCTTCTCCAAGAAATACCAGGTTTCCCCCTTGAATTAGGACCTTTTCTCCATGAAATACCTCTTTTATCCCCATAAGAGGACAGTTTCTTCCGGAAATGCCACATTTCTCCCAAATATATCACATCTTCTCCAAGAAATACCAGGGTTCCCCCTTCAAATAGGACCTTTTCAACCACTAATACCTCTTTTATCCCCAAAAGAGGACAGTTTCTTCTAGACATGCCTCATTTCTCTCAAATATATCACATCTTCTCCAAGAAATGCCAGGATTCCTTCTGAAATAGGACCTTCTCACCGAAAACTACCAGCCTTCTCCCCCCAAATTGGACATTTTCTTCCAGAAATGCCACATTTCCCCCAAATATATCACATCTTCTCCAAGAAATACCAGGATTCCTCCTGAAATAGGACCTTCTCACCCAAAACTACCAGCCTTCTCCCCCCAAATTGGACATTTTCTTCCAGAAAGGCCACATTTCTCCCAAGTATATCACATCTTCTCCAAGAAATACCAGCTTTCCCCCTTCAAATAGGTCCTTTTCACCCACAAATACCTCTTTTATCCCCAAAAGAGGACAGTTACGTCAAAAATGCCACATTTCACCCAAACATATCACATCTTCTCCAAGAAATACCAGGATACCCCCTTCAAATAGGACCTTTTCACCCACAAATACCTGTTTTATCCCCAAAATAGGACAGTTTCTTCCAGACATGCCATATTTCTCCCAAATATATCACATCTCCTCCAAGAAATACCAGGTTTCCAACTTCAAATAGGACCTTTTCACCCACAAATACCTCTTTTATCCCCAAAAGAGGACAGTTTCTGCCAGAAATGCCACATTTCTCCCAAATATATCACATCTTCTCCAAGAAATACCAGGTTTCCCCCTTCAAATAGGACCTTTTCTCCCACAAATACCTGTTTGATCCCCAAAAGAGGACAGTTTCTTCCAGACATGCCACATTTCTCCCAAATATATCACATCTCCTCCTAGAAATACGACGTTTCCCCCATCAAATAGGAACTTTTCAACCACTAATACCTCTTTTATCCCCAAAAGAGGACAGTTTCTTCCGGAAAGGCCACATTTCTCCCAAATAGATCACATCTTCTCCAAGAAATACCAGGATTCCTCCTGAAATAGGACCTTCTCACCCACAACTACCAGCCCTCTCCCCACAAATTGGATATATTCTTCCAGAAATGCCACATTTCTCCCAAATATATCACATCTTCTCCAAGAAATACCAGGCTTCCCCCTTCAAATAGGAACTTTTCTCCATGAAATACCTCTTTTATCCCCAAAAGAGGACAGTTTCTTCCAGACATGCCACATTTCTCCCAAATAGATCACATCTTCTCCAAGAAATACCAGGTTTTCCCCTTCAAATAGGACCTTTTCACCCACAAATACCTCTTTTATCCCCAAAAGAGGACAGTTTCTTCCAGAAATGCCACATTTCTCCCAAATATATCACATCTTCTCCAAGAAATGCCAGGATTCCTCCTGAAATAGGACCTTCTCACCCAAAACTAACAGCCTTCTCCCCCCAAATTGGACATTTTCTTCCTGAAATGCCACATTTCTCCCAAATATATCACATCTTCTCCAAGAAATACCAGGATTCCTCTTGAAATAGGACCTTCTCACCGAAAACTACCAGCCTTCTCCCCCCAAATTGGACATTTTCTTCCAGAAAGGCCACATTTCTCCCAAATATATCACATCTTCTCCAAGAAATACCAGCTTTCCCCCTTCAAATAGGACCTTTTCACCCGCAAATACCTGTTTGATCCCCAAAATAGGACAGCTTCTTCCAGACATGCCACATTTCTCCCAAATAGATCACATCTTCTCCAAGAAATACCAGGGTTCCCCCTTCAAATAGGACCTTTTCACCCACAAATACCTCTTTTATCCCCAAAAGAGGACAGTTTCTTCCAGAAATGCCACATTTCTCCCAAATATATCACATCTTCTCCAAGAAATACCAGCTTTCCCCCTTCAAATAGGACCTTTTCACCCACAAATACCTGTTTTATCCCCCAAATAGGACAGCTTCTTCCAGACATGCCACATTTCTCCCAAATATATCACATCTTCTCCAAGAAATACCAGCTTTCCCCCTTCAAATAGGACCTTTTCACCCACAAATACCTCTTTTATCCCCAAAAGAGGACAGTTTCTTGCAGAAATGCCACATTTCTCCCAAATATATCACATCTTCTCCAAGAAATACCAGGTTTCCCCCTTCAAATACAACGTTTTCACCCACAAATACCTGTTTTATCCCCAAAAGAGGACAGTTTCTTCCAGAAATGCCACATTTCTCCCAAATATACCACATCTTCTCCAAGAAATACCACTTTTCCCGCTTCAAATAGGACCTTTTCACCCACAAATACCTGTTTCATCCCCAAAAGACGACACTTTCCTCCAGAAATGCCTCATTTCTCCCAAATAGATCACATCTTCTCCAAGAAATGCCAGGTTTCCCCCTTCAAATAGGACCTTTTCAACCACAAATAACTGTTTTATCCCTCAAATTGGACATAGTCTTCCAGAAATGCCAGATTTCTCCCAAATATATCACATCTTCTCCAAGAAATACCACGTTTCCCCCTTCAAATAGGAACTTTTCACCCACAAATACCTCTTTTATCCCCAAAAGAGGACAGTTTCTTCCAGAAATGCCACTTTTCTCCCAAATATATCATATCTTCTCCAAGAAATACCAGGTTTCCCCCTTCAAATAGGAAATTTTCACCCACAAATACCTCTTTTATCCCCAAAAGAGGACAGTTTCTTTCAGAAAGGCCACATTTGTCCCAAATATATCACATCTTCTCCAAGAAATACCAGGTTTCCCCCTTCAAATAGGACCTTTTCACCCACAAATACCTGTTTTATCCCCAAAATAGGACACTTTCTGCCAGAAATGCCACATTTCTCCCAAATAGATCACATCTCCTCCAAGAAATACCAGGATTCCTCCTGAAATAGGACCTTTTCTCCCACAAATACCAGCCTTCTCCCCCCAAATAGGACATTTTCTTTCAGAAAGACCACATATCACCCAAATATATCACATCTTCTCCAAGAAATACCAGCTTTCCCCCTTCAAAAAGGACCTTTTCACCCACAAATACCATTTTTATTCCCAAAAGAGGACAGTTTCTTCCAGAAAGGCCACATTTCTCCCAAACATATCACATCTTCTCCAAGATATACCAGCTTTCCCCCTACAAATAGGACCTTTTCACCCACAAATACCTCTTTTATCCCCAAAAGAGGACAGTTTCTTCCAGACATGCCACATTTCTCCCAAATAGATCACATCTTCTCCAAGAAATACCAGGTTTCCCCCTTCAAATAGGACCTTTTCACCCACAAATACCTCTTTTATCCCCAAAAGAGGACAGTTTCTTCCAGACATGCCACATTTCTCCCAAATATATCACATCTCCTCCAAGAAATACCAGGGTTCCCCCTTCAAATAGGACCTTTTCACCCACAAATACCTCTTTTATCCCCAAAAGAGGACAGTTTCTTCCAGAAATGCCACATTTCTCCCAAATAGATCACATCTTCTCCAAGAAATACCACGTTTCCCCCTTCAAATAGGACCTTTTCTCCCACAAATACATGTTTTATCCCAAAACAGGACAGTTTCTTCCAGAAAGGCCAGATTTCTAATAAATATATCACATCTTCTCCAAGAAATACCAGGTTTCCCTCTTCAAATAGGACCTTTTCTCCCACAAATACCTGTTTTATCCCCAAAAGAGGACAGTTTCTTCCAGAAATGCCACATTTCTCCCAAATATATCACATCTCCAAGAAATACCAGGTTTCCTCCTGAAATAGGACCTTGTCACCCACAGATTCCTGTTTTATCCCTTTCTTCCGAGCGACTTTTCGTTTTGGAGTGTTTATCCGATGCTACACTTCAGCATTCTGTGACGAATAAAATAGAAGAGAAAAGCCCCACTAATAAGGCAGCTAGAAGCTCCAGAAGCCACACACGTTGTGCTTTTAGGGAGGACGTTCCAGAAAGTCGAGAGTTGTGGCTTCTTTCCTGCGGAGAAAAAAACCCCTGTTTTCAGGCAATGCTGGACGCTGAATTCGCTCCTTCTCGGCATTTCAATACCGCTCCTTCGCTCTCGTGGCTCGAACGCGGCACTCGCTCTGAACCGCTCCGGAGATTCTGCAGTTGCTGTCCGGTCCATCGCGGTTCTGCCCGAGTGCCGCTTGCAGCCTTCAGCAGCGCTCTCGTTTCTCTCGGATGCCGGGAAAGAGCGACTTCAGCCGGATGCTTTGCTCCGACGAGTGAGCGGCTTCTTCTGCGCACATCGCAATGGAGCGCTTTTGACTTCTCCATGTGTCCATGCAGAATGCACTACGCTTCTCTCTCATTCTTATCCCTTCCTTCCGAGCGACATTTCGTTTTGGAGTGTTTATCCCATGCTACACTTCAGCATTCTGACGAATAGAGTAGAAGAGAAAAGCCCCACTAATAAGATAGCTAGAAGCTCCAGAAGCCACACACGTTGTGCTTTCAGGGAGGACGTTCCAGAAAGTCGAGTGTTGTGGCTTGTTTCCTTCGGAGAAAAAACCCCCTGTTTTCAGGCAATGCAGTAGGCTGAATTCGCATCTTCTCGGCATAGGAATACCGCTCCTTCGCTCTCGTGGCTCGAAAGCGGCACTCGCTCTGAGCCCCTCCGGAGAGTCTGCAGTTGCTGGCCGGTCCATCGCGGTTCTGCCCGAGTGCCGCTTGCAGCCTTCAGCAGCGCTCTCGTTTCTCTCGGATGCCGGGAAAGAGCGACTTCAGCCGGATGCTTTGCTCCGACGAGTGAGCGGCTTCTTCTGCGCACATCGCAATGGAGCGCTTTTGACTTCTCCATGTGTCCATGCAGAATGCACTACGCTTCTCTCTCATTCTTATCCCTTCCTTCCGAGCGACATTTCGTTTTGGAGTGTTTATCCCATGCTACACTTCAGCATTCTGTGACGAATAGAGTAGAAGAGAAAAGCCCCACTAATAAGGCAGCTAGAAGTTCGAGGAGCGACACACGTAGTGCTTTCAGGGAGGACGTTCCAGAAAGTCGAGAGTTGTGGCTTCTTTCCTGCGGAGAAAAAACCCCCTGTTTTCAGGCTATTCAGTAGTCTACAACTGCAGACTGTCCGGTGTGGTTCAGCGCAAATGCCGCTTTCGAGCCACGAGAGAGGAGGAGCGGCATTCCTATGCCGAGAACGAGCGAATTCAGCGTCCTGCATTGCCTGAAAAAAGGGGTTTTTTTCTCCGCAGGAAACAAGCCACAACTCTCGACTTTCTGCAACGTCCTCCCTGAAAGCACAACGTGTGTGGCTTCTGGAGCTTCTAGCTGCCTTATTAGTGTGGTTTCCACTTCTACTCTATTCGTCACAGAATGCTGAAGTGTAGCATCGGATAAACACTCCAAAACGAAATGTCTCTCGGAAAAAGGGATAAGAATGAGAGAGAAGCGTAGTGTATTCTGCATGGACAGAAGGAGAAGTCAAAAGCGCTCCATTGCGATGTGCGCAGAAGAAGCCGCTCACTCGTCGGAGCAAAGCATCCGGCTGAAGTCGCTCTTTCCCGGCATCCGAGAGAAACGAGAGCGCTGCTGAAGGCTGCAAGCGGCACTCGGGCAGAACCGCGATGGACCGGCCAGCAACTGCAGACTCTCCGGAGCGGCTCAGAGCGAGTGCCGCTTTCGAGCCACGAGAGCGATGGAGCGGTATTCCTATGCCGAGAAGATGCGAATTCAGCCTACTGCATTGCCTGAAAACAGGGGGTTTTTTCTCCGCAGGAAAGAAGCCACAACTCTCGACTTTCTGGAACGTCCTCCCTGAAAGCACAACGTGTGTGGCTTCTGGAGCTTCTAGCTATCTTATTAGTGGGGCTTTTCTCTTCTACTCTATTCGTCACAGAATGCTGAAGTGTAGCATCGGATAAACACTCCAAAACTAAAAGTCGCTCGGAACAAAGGGATAAAGCAGGTATTTGTGGGTGACAGGGTCCTATTTCAGGAGGAAACCTGGTATTTCTTAAAGATGTGATATATTTGGGAGAAATGTGGCATTTCTGGAAGAAACTGTCCTCTTTTGGGGATAAAAGAGGTATTTGTGGGTGAGAAGGTCCTATTTGAAGAGGGAAACCTGGTATTTCTTGGAGAAGATGTGATATATTTGTTAGAAATCTGGCCTTTCCGGAAGAAACTGTACTCTTTTGGGGACAAAACATGTATTTGTGGGTGAAAATGTCCTTTTCAAGGGGGGAACCTGGTATTTCTTGGAGAAGATGTGATATATTTGGGAGAAATGTGGCATTTCTGGAAGAAACTGTCCTCTTTTGGGGATAAAAGAGGTATTTGTGGGTGAAAAAGTCCTATTTGAAGGGGGAATCGTGGTATTTCTTGGAGAAGATGTGATCTATTTGGGAGAAATGTGGCATTTCTGGAAGAAAATGTCCAATTTTTGGGAGAAGGCTGGTAGTTGTGGGTGAGAAGGTCCTATTTCAGGAGGAATCCTGGTATTTCTTGGAGAAGATGTGATATATTTGGGAGAAATGTGGCATTTCTGGAAGAAACTGTCGTATTTGGTGGGAGAACACTGGTATTAGTGGGAGAAAAGGTCCTATTTCCAGGGGAAAACCTGGTATTTCTTGGAGGAGATGTGATATATTTGGGAGAAATGTGGCATGTCTGGAATAAACTGTCCTATTTTGGGGATAAAAGAGGTATTTGTGGGAGAAAAGGTCCTATTTGAAGGGGGAAAGCTGGTATTTCTTGAAGGAGATGTGATATATTTGGGCGAAATGTGGCATGTCTGGAAGAAACTGTCCTCTTTTGGGGATAAAACAGGTATTTGTGGGTGAAAAGGTCCTATTTGAAGGGGGAAACCTGTTATTTCTTGGAGAAGATGTGATCTATTTGGGAGAAATGTGGCCTTTCTAGAAGAAACAGTCCTATTTGGGGGAGAAGCCTGCTATTAGTGCGTGAAAAGGTCCTATTTTCTGGGGAAAGCTGTTATTTCTTGAAGAAGATGTGATATATTTGGGAGAAATGTGGCATTTCTGGAAGAAACTGTCCTCTTTTGGGGATTAAAGAGGTATTTGTGGGTGAAAAGGTCCTATTTGAAGGGGGAAAGCTGGTATTTCTTGGAGAGGATGTGATATGTTTGGGAGAAATGTGGCATTTCTGGAAGAAACTGTCCTATTTGGGGAGAGAAGGCTGGTATTTCTTGGAGAAAAGGTCCTATTTGAAGGGGGATAGCAGGTATTTCTTGGAGAAGATGTGATATATTTGGGAGAAATGTGGCATTTCTGCAAGAAACTGTCCTATTTTGGGGATAAAAGAGGTATTTGTGGGTGAAAAGGTCCTATTTGAAGGGGGAAACCTGGTATTTCTTGGAGAAGATGTGATCTATTCGGGAGAAATGTGGCCTTTCTGGAAGAAAATGTCCAATTTGGGGGGAGAAGGCTGGTAGTTTTCGGTGAGAAGGTCCTATTTCAGGAGTAATCCTGTCATTTCTTGGAGAAGATGTGATCTATTTGGGAGAAATCTGGCCTTTCTGGAAGAAAATGTCCAATTTGGGGGGAGAAGGCTGGTAGTTTTGGGTGAGAAGGTCCTATTTGAAGGAGGAATCCTGGCATTTCTTGGAGAAGATGTGATATATTTGGGAGAAATGTGGCATGTCAGGAAGAAACTGTCCTCTTTTGGGGATAAAAGAGGTATTAGTGGTTGAAAAGGTCCTATTTGAAGGGGGAAAGCTGGTATTTCTTGGAGAAGATGTGATCTATTTGGGAGAAATTTGGCATGTCTGGAAACAACTGTCCTATTTTGGGGATAAACGAGGTATTTGTGGGTGAAAAGGTCCTATTTGAAGGGGGAAACGTGGTATTTCTTGGAGAAGATGTGGTATATTTGGGAGAAATGTGTCATGTCTGGAAGAAACTGTCCTATTTTGGGGATAAAAGTGGTATTTGTGGGTGAAAAGTTCCTATTTTAAGGGGGAAGCGTGATATTTCTTGGAGAAGATGTGATCTATTTGGGAGAAATGTGGCATTTCTGGAAGAAAGTGTCCTGTTTTGGTGATAAAACAGGTATTTGTGGGAGAAAAGGTCCTATTTGAAGGGGGAAACCTGGTATTTCTTGAAGGAGATGTGGTATATTTGGGAGAAATGTGGCATGTCTGGAAGAAACTGTCCTCTTTTGGGGATAAAAGAGGTATTTGTGGGTGAAAAGGTCCTATTTGAAGGGGCAACCCTGGTATTTCTTGGAGAAGATGTGATCTATTTGGGAGAAATGTGGCATTTCTGGAAGAAACTGTCCTATTTGGGGGAGAAGCTTGCTATTAGTGGGTGAAAAGGTCCTATATGAAGGGGGAAAGCTGGTACTTCTTGGGGAAGATGTGATCTATTTGGGAGAAATGTGGCATGTCTGGAAGAAAATGTCCTATTTTGGGGATAAAAGAGGTATTTGTGGGTGAAAAGTTCCTATTTGAAGGGGGAAACGTGGTATTTCTTGGAGAAGATGTGATATATTTGGGACAAATCAGGCATTTCTGGCAGAAACTGTCCTATTTTGGGGATAAAAGAATTTTTTGTGGGTGAAAAGTTCCTATTTGAAGGGGGAACCCTGGTATTTCTTGGAGAAGATGTGATATGTTTGGGATAAATGTGGCCTTTCTGGCAGAAACTGTCCTCTTTTGGGGATAAAAGTGGTATTTGTGGGTGATAAGGTCCTATTTGAAGGGGGAAAGCTGGTATTTCTTGGAGAAGATGTGATATATTTGGGAGAAATGTGGCCTTTCTGGAAGAAACTGTCCTCTTTTGGGGATAAAAGAGGTATTTGTGGGTGAAAAGGTCCTATTTGAAGGGGGAAACCTGGTATTTCTTGGAGAAGATGTGATCTATTTGGGAGAAATGTGGCATTTCTGGAAGAAACTGTCCTCTTTTGGGGATAAAACAGGTATTTGTGGGTGAAAAGTTCCTATTTGAAGGGGGAATCGTGTTATTTCTTGGAGAAGATGTGATCTATTTGGGAGAAATGTGGCATTTCTGGAAGAAACTGTCCTCTTTTGGGGATAAAAGATGTATTTGAGGGTGAAAAGGTCCTATTTGAAGGGGGAAACCTGGTATTTCTTGGAGAAGATGTGATATATTTGGGAGAAATGTGGCCTTTCTGGAAGAAACTGTCCTCTTTTGGGGATAAAGGAGGTATTTGTGGGTGAAAAGTTCTTATTACAAGGGGGAAACCTGGTATTTCTTGGAGAAGATGTGCTATATTTGGGAGAAATGTGGTATTTCTGGAAGAAAATGTCCTATTTGAGGGATAATACAGGTATTTGTGGGAGAAAAGGTCCTATTTGAAGGGGGAAACCAGGTATTTCTTGGAGAAGATGTGATATATTTGGGAGAAATGTGGCCTTTCTGGAAGAAAATGTCACATTTTGGCGATAAAACAGGTATTTGTGGGAGAAAAGGTCCTATTTGAAGGGGGAAAGCTGGTATTTCTTGGAGAAGATGTGATATATTTGGGAGAAATGTGGCATGTCTGGAAGAAACTGTCCAATTTAGGGGATAAAAGAGGTATTTGTGGTTGAAAAGGTCCTATTTGAAGGGGGAAACTTGGTATTTCTTGGAGAAGATGTGATCTATTTGGGAGAAATGTGGCATTTCTGGAAGAAACTGTCCTCTTTTGGGGATAAAAGAGGTATTTGTGGGTGAAAAGGTCCTATTTGAAGGGGGAACCCTGGTATTTCTTGGAGAAGATGTGATCTATTTGGGAGAAATGTGGCATTTCTGGAAGAAACTGTCCTCTTATGGGGATAGAACAGGTATTTGTGGGAGAAAAGGTCCTATTTGAAGGGGGAACCCTGGTATTTCTTGGAGAAGATGTGATCTATTTGGGAGAAATGTGGCATGTCTGGAAGAAACTGTCCTATTTTGGGGATCAAAGAGGTATTTGTGGGTGAAAAGTTCCTATTTCCAGGGGTAAACCAGTTATTTCTTAGAGAAGATGTGATATATTTTGGAGAAATCTGGCATGTCTGGACGAATCTGTCCTCTTTTGGGGATAAAACAGGTATTTGTGGGTGAAAAGGTCCTATTTGAAGGGGGAAAGCTGGTATTTCTTGGAGGAGATGTGATATATTTGGGAGAAATGTGGCATTTCTGGAAGAAACTGTCCTCTTTTGGGGATAAAAGAGGTATTTGTGGGTGAAAAGGTCCTATTTCTAGGGGGAAACCTGGTATTTCTTGGAGAAGATGTGATCTGTTTGGGAGAAATGTGGCATTTCTGGAAGAAACTGTCCTCTTATGGGGATAGAAGAGGTATTTGTGGGTGATAAGGTCCTATTTGAAGGGGAAAACCTGGTTTTTCTTGGAGAAGATGTGCTATATTTGGGAGAAATGTGGCATGTCTGGAAGAAGCTGTCCTCTTTTGCGGATAAAAGAGGTATTTGTGGGTGAAAAGGTCCTATTTGAAGGGGGAAAGCTGGTATTTCTTGGAGAAGATGTGATCTATTTGGGAGAAATGTGGCCTTTCTGGAAGAAACTGTCCTCTTTTGGGGATAAAACAGGTATCTGTGGGAGAAAAAGTCCTATTTGAAGGGGGAAAGCTGGTATTTCTTGGAGAAGATGTGATCTATTTGGGTGAAATGTGGCATTTCTGGCAGAAACTTTCCTATTTTGGGGATAAAAGAGGTATTTGTGGGTGAAAAGGTCCTATTTGAAGGGGGAAACCTGGTATTTCTTGGAGAAGATGTGATATATTTGGGAGAAATGTGGCATTTCGGGAAGAAACTGTCCTCTTTTGGGGATAAAACAGGTATTTGTGGGTGAGAAGGTCCTACTGGAAGGGGGAAAGCTGGTATTTCTTGGAGAAGATGTGATATATTTGGGAGAACTGTGGCATTTCTGGAAGAAACTGTCCTCTTTTGGGGATAAAAGAGGTATTTGTGGGTGAAAAGGTCCTATTTCTAGGGGGAAACCTGGTATTTCTTGGAGAAGATGTGATATATTTGGGAGAAATGTGGCATTTCTGGAAGAAACTGTCCAATTTGAGGGATAAAAGAGGTATTTGTGGGTGAAAAGTTCCTATTTGAAGGGGGAAAGCTGGTATTTCTTGGAGAAGATGTGATATATTTGGGAGAAATGTGGCATGTCTGGAAGAATCTGTCCTCTTATGGGGATAAAAGAGGTATTTGTGGGTGAAAAGGTCCTATTTGAAGGGGGAAAGCTGGTATTGCTTTGAGAAGATGTGATATATTTGGGAGAAATGTGGCATTTCTGGAAGAAACTGTCCTCTTTTGGGGATAGAACAGGTATCTGTGGGAGAAAAAGTCCTATTTGAAGGGGGAAAGCAGGTATTTCTTGGAGAAGATGTGATCTATTTGGGTGAAATGTGGCATTTCTGGCAGAAACTTTCCTATTTTGGGGATAAAAGAGGTATTTGTGGGTGAAAAGGTCCTATTTGAAGGGGGAAACCTGGTATTTCTTGGAGAAGATGTGATATATTTGGGAGAAATGTGGCATGTCTGGAAGAAACTGTCCTCTTCTGGGGATAGAACAGGGATTTGTGGGAGTAAAGGTCCTATTTGAAGGGGGAACCCTGGTATTTCTTGGAGAAGATGTGATATATTTGGGAGAAATGTGGCATGTCTGGAAGAAAATGTCCTCTTTTGGGGATAAAACAGGTATTTGTGGGAGAAAAGGTCCTATTTGAAGGGGGAACCCCGGTATTTCTTGGAGAAGATGTGATATATTTGGGAGAAATGTGGCCTGTCTGGAAGAAAATGTCCTATTTGAGGGTTAATACAGGTATTTGTGGGAGAAAATGTCCTATTTGAAGGGGGAAACCTGGTATTTCTTGGAGAAGATGTGATATATTTGGGAGAAATGTGGCATTTCTGGAAGAAACTGTCCTCTTATGGGGATAAAAGAGGTATTTGTGGGTGAAAAGGTCCTATTTCAAGGGGGAAAGCTGGTAGTTCTTGCAAGAGATGTGATATATTTGGGAGAAATGTGGCATGTCTGGAAGAAACTCTCCTATTTTGGGGATAAAAGAGGTATTTGTGGGTGAAAAGTTCCTATTTGAAGCGGGAACCCTGGTATTTCTTGGAGAAGATGTGATATATTTGGGAGAAATGTGGCATTTCTGGAAGAAACTGTCCTCTTTGGGGGATGAAACAGGTATTTGTGGGAGAAAAGGTCCTATTTGAAGGGGGAAAGCTGGTATTTCTTGGAGAAGATGTGATCTATTTTGGTGAAATGTGGCCTTTCTGGAAGAAAATGTCCAATTTGGGGGGAGAAGGCTGGTAGTTTTGGGTGAGAAGGTCCTATTTCAGGAGGAATCCTGGTATTTCTTGGAGAAGATGTGCTATATTTGGGAGCAATGTGGCCTTTCTGGAAGAAAATGTCCAATTTTGGGGAGAAGGCTGGTAGTTTTGGGTGAGAAGGTCCTATTTCAGGAGGAAACCTGGCATTTCTTGGAGAAGATGTGATATATTTGGGAGAAATGTGGCATTTCTGGAAGAAACTGTCCTCTTTTGGGGATAAAAGAGGTATTAGTGGTTGAAAAGGTCCTATTTGAAGGGGGAACCCTGGTATTTCTTGGAGAAGATGTGATATATTTGGGAGAAATGTGGCATTTCTGGAAGAAAATGTCCTCTTTTGGGGATAAAAGAGGTATTTCATGGAGAAAAGGTCCTAATTCAAGGGGGAAACCTGGTATTTCTTGGAGGAGTTGTGATATATTTTTGAGAAATGTGGTATTTCTGGAAGAAAATGTCCAATTTGAGGGATAAAACAGGTATTTGTGGGTGAAAAGGTCCTATTTGAAGGGGGAACCCTGGTATTTCTTGGAGAAGATGTGATATATTTGGGAGAAATGTGGCATGTCTGGAAGAAACTGTCCTCTTTTGGGGATAAAAGAGGTATTTGTGGGTGAAAAGGTCCTATTTGAAGGGGGAAACGTGGTATTTCTTGGAGAAGATGTGATATGTTTGGGAGAAATGTGGCATTTCTGGAAGAAACTGTCCTCTTTTGGGGATAAAAGAGGTATTTGTGGGTGAAAAGGTCCTATTTCCACGGGAAAACCTGGTATTTCTTGGAGAAGATGTGATCTATTTGGGAGAACTGTGGCATTTCTGGAAGAAACTGTCCTCTTTTGGGGATAAAAGAGGTATTTGTGGGTGATAAGGTCCTATTTGAAGGGGGAAACCTGGTATTTCTTGGAGAAGATGTGATTTGTTTGGGAGAAATATGGCATTTCTGGAAGAAACTGTCCTATTTTGGGGATAAAAGAATTTTTTGTGGGAGAAAAGTTCCTATTTGAAGGGGGAAACCTTGTATTTCTTGGAGAAGATGTGATCTATTAGGGAGAAATGTGGCATTTCTGGAAGAAAATGTCTAATTTGAGGGATAGAAGAGGTATTTGTGGGTGAAAAGGTCCTATTTCCAAAGGGGAAACGTTGTATTTCTTGGAGAAGATGTGGTATATTAGGGAGAAATGTGGCCTTTCTGGAAGAAACTGTCCTCTTTTGGGGATAAAAGAGGTATTTGTGGGTGAAAAGGTCCTATTTGAAGGGGGAAACCTGGTATTTCTTGGAGAAGATGTGATCTATTTGGGAGAAATGTGGCATTTCTGGAAGAAAATGTCCTATTTTGTGGATGAAACAGGTATTTGTGGGTGAAAAGGTCCTATTTGAAGGGGGAAACCTGGTATTTCTTGGAGAAGATGTGATATATTTGGGAGAAATATGGGCTTTCTGGAAGAAACTGTCCTCTTTTGGGGATAAAAGAGGTATTTGTGGGTGAAAAGGTCCTATTTGAAGGGGAAAACCTGGTATTTCTTGGAGGAGATGTAATATATTTGGGAGAAATGTGGCATTTCTGGAAGAAACTGTCCTCTTTTGGGGATAAAAGAGGTATTTGTGGGTGAAAAGGTCCTATTTGAAGGGGGAAACCTGGTATTTCTTGGAGAAGATGAGATCTATTTGGGAGAAATGTGGCCTTTCCGGAAGAAACTGTCCCCTTTTGGGGATAAAAGAGGTATTTGTGGGTGAAAAGGTCCTATTTGAAGGGGGAAACCTGTTATTTCGTGGAGAAGATGTGATATATTTGGGAGAAATGTGGCCTTTCTGGAAGAAACCGAGCTCTTTTGGGGTAAAAGAGGTATTTGTGGGTGAAAAGGTCCTATTTGAAGGGGGAAACCTGGTATTTCTTGGAGAAGATGTGATATATTTGGGAGAAATGTGGCATTTCTGGAAGAAAATGTCCTCTTTTGGGGATAAAACAGGTATTTGTGGGTGAGAAGGTCCTATTTGAAGGGGGAAAGCTGGTATTTCTAGGAGGAGATGTGATATATTTGGGAGAAATCTGGCATTTCTGGAAGAAAATGTCCAATTTGAGGGATATAAGAGGTATTTGTGGGTGAAAAGTTCCTATTTCCAGGGGTAAACCAGTTATTTCTTAGAGAAGATGTGATATATTTGGGAGAAATCTGGCATGTCTGGAAGAAGCTGTCCTCTTTTGCGGATAAAAGAGGTATTTGTGGGTGAAAAGGTCCTATTTGAAGGGGGAAAGCTGGTATTTCTTGGAGAAGATGTGATCTATTTGGGAGAAATGTGGCCTTTCTGGAAGAAAATGTCCTCTTTTGGGGATAAAACAGGTATCTGTGGGAGAAAAAGTCCTATTTGAAGGGGGAAAGCTGGTATTTCTTGGAGAAGATGTGATCTATTTGGGTGAAATGTGGCATTTCTGGCAGAAACTTTCCTATTTTGGGGATAAAAGAGGTATTTGTGGGTGAAAAGGTCCTATTTGAAGGGGGAAACCTGGTATTTCTTGGAGAAGATGTGATATATTTGGGAGAAATGTGGCATTTCGGGAAGAAACTGTCCTCTTTTGGGGATAAAACAGGTATTTGTGGGAGAAAAGGTCCTACTGGAAGGGGGAAAGCTGGTATTTCTTGGAGAAGATGTGATATATTTGGGAGAACTGTGGCATTTCTGGAAGAAACTGTCCTCTTTTGGGGATAAAAGGAGGTATTTGTGGGTGAAAAGGTCCTATTTCTAGGGGAAACCTGGTATTTCTTGGAGAAGATGTGATATATTTGGGAGAAATGTGGCATTTCTGGAAGAAACTGTCCAATTTGAGGGATAAAAGAGGTATTTGTGGGTGAAAAGTTCCTATTTGAAGGGGGAACCCTGGTATTTCTTGGAGAAGATGTGATATATTTGGGAGAAATGTGGCATGTCTGGAAGAATCTGTCCTATTTTGGGGATAAAAGAGGTATTTGTGGGTGAGAAGGTCCTATTTGAAGGGGGAAAGCTGGTATTTCATGGAGAAGATGTGATCTATTTGGGAGAAATGTGGCCTTTCTAGAAGAAACTGTCCTCTTTTGGGGATAGAACAGGTATCTGTGGGAGAAAAAGTCCTATTTGAAGGGGGAAAGCAGGTATTTCTTGGAGAAGATGTGATCTGTTTGGGTGAAATGTGGCATTTCTGGCAGAAACTTTCCTATTTTGGGGATAAAAGAGGTATTTGTGGGTGAAAAGGTCCTATTTGAAGGGGGAAACCTGGTATTTCTTGGAGAAGATGTGATATATTTGGGAGAAATGTGGCATGTCTGGAAGAAACTGTCCTCTTCTGGGGATAGAACAGGGATTTGTGGGAGTAAAGGTCCTATTTAAAGGGGGAACCCTGGTATTTCTTGGAGAAGATGTGGTATATTTGGGAGAAATGTGGCATGTCTGGAAGAAACTGTCCTCTTTTGGGGATAAAACAGGTATTTGTGGGAGAAAAGGTCGTATTTGAAGGGGGAACCCTGGTATTTCTTGGAGAAGATGTGATATATTTGGGAGAAATGTGGCCTGTCTGGAAGAAAATGTCCTATTTGAGGGATAATACAGGTATTTGTGGGAGAAAATGTCCTATTTGAAGGGGGAAACCTGGTATTTCTTGGAGAAGATGTGGTATATTTGGGAGAAATGTGGCATTTCTGGAAGAAACTGTCCTCTTTTGGGGATGAAACAGGTATTTGTGGGTGAAAAGGTCCTATTTGAAGGGGGAGAGCTGGTAGTTCTTGCAAGAGATGTGATATATTTGGGAGAAATGTGGCATGTCTGGAAGAAACTCTCCTATTTTGGGGATAAAAGAGGTATTTGTGGGTGAAAAGTTCCTATTTGAAGCGGGAAAGCTGGTATTTCTTGGAGAAGATGTGATATATTTGGGAGAAATGTGGCATGTCTGGAAGAAACTGTCCTCTTTGGGGGATGAAACAGGTATTTGTGGGAGAAAAGGTCCTATTTGAAGGGGGAAAGCTGGTATTTCTTGGAGAAGATGTGATCTATTTTGGTGAAATGTGGCCTTTCTGGAAGAAAATGTCCAATTTGGGGGGAGAAGGCTGGTAGTTTGGGGTGAGAAGGTCCTCTTTCAGGAGGAATCCTGGTATTTCTTGGAGAAGATGTGCTATATTTGGGAGCAATGTGGCCTTTCTGGAAGAAAATGTCCAATTTTGGGGAGAAGGCTGGTAGTTTTGGGTGAGAAGGTCCTATTTCAGTAGGAATCCTGGCATTTCTTGGAGAAGATGTGATATATTTGGGAGAAATGTGGCATGTCTGGAAGAAACTGTCCTCTTTTGGGGATAAAAGAGGTATTAGTGGTTGAAAAGGTCCTATTTGAAGGGGGAACCCTGGTATTTCTTGGAGAAGATGTGATATATTTGGGAGAAATGTGGCATTTCTGGAAGAAAATGTCCTCTTTTGGGGATAAAAGAGGTATTTCATGGAGAAAAGGTCCTAATTCATGGGGGAAACCTGGTATTTCTTGGAGGAGTTGTGATATATTTTTGAGAAATGTGGCATTTCTGGAAGAAAATGTCCAATTTGAGGGATAAAACAGGTATTTGTGGGTGAAAAGGTCCTATTTGAAGGGGGAACCCTGGTATTTCTTGGAGAAGATGTGATATATTTGGGAGAAATGTGGCATGTCTGGAAGAAACTGTCCTATTTTGGGGATAAAAGAGGTATTTGTGGGTGAAAAGGTCCTATTTGAAGGGGGAAACGTGGTATTTCTTGGAGAAGATGTGATATGTTTGGGAGAAATGTGGCATTTCTGGAAGAAACTGTCCTCTTTTGGGGATAAAAGAGGTATTTGTGGGTGAAAAGGTCCTATTTCCACGGGAAAACCTGGTATTTCTTGGAGAAGATGTGATCTATTTGGGAGAAATGTGGCATTTCTGGAAGAAACTGTCCTCTTTTGGGGATAAAAGAGGTATTTGTGGGTGAAAAGGTCCTATTTGAAGGGGGAAACCTGGTATTTCTTGGAGAAGAGTTGATATATTTGGGAGAAATCAGGCATTTCTGGCAGAAACTGTCCTATTTTGGGGATAAAAGAATTTTTTGTGGGAGAAAAGTTCCTATTTGAAGGGGGAAACCTGGTATTTCTTGGAGAAGATGTGATCTATTAGGGAGAAATGTGGCATTTCTGGAAGAAAATGTCTAATTTGAGGGATAGAAGAGGTATTTGTGGGTGAAAAGGTCCTATTTCCAAAGGGGAAACGTTGTATTTCTTGGAGAAGATGTGGTATATTAGGGAGAAATGTGGCCTTTCTGGAAGAAACTGTCCTCTTTTGGGGATAAAAGAGGTATTTGTGGGTGAAAAGGTCCTATTTGAAGGGGGAAACCTGGTATTTCTTGGAGAAGATGTGATCTATTTGGGAGAAATGTGGCATTTCTGGAAGAAAATGTCCTATTTTGTGGATGAAACAGGTATTTGTGGGTGAAAAGGTCCTATTTGAAGGGGGAAACCTGGTATTTCTTGGAGAAGATGTGATATATTTGGGAGAAATGTGGCATGTCAGGAAGAAACTGTCCTCTTTTGGGGATAAAAGAGGTATTAGTGGTTGAAAAGGTCCTATTTGAAGGGGGAAAGCTGGTATTTCTTGGAGAAGATGTGATCTATTTGGGAGAAATTTGGCATGTCTGGAAACAACTGTCCTATTTTGGGGATAAACGAGGTATTTGTGGGTGAAAAGGTCCTATTTGAAGGGGGAAACGTGGTATTTCTTGGAGAAGATGTGGTATATTTGGGAGAAATGTGTCATGTCTGGAAGAAACTGTCCTATTTTGGGGATAAAAGTGGTATTTGTGGGTGAAAAGTTCCTATTTTAAGGGGGAAGCGTGATATTTCTTGGAGAAGATGTGATCTATTTGGGAGAAATGTGGCATTTCTGGAAGAAAGTGTCCTGTTTTGGTGATAAAACAGGTATTTGTGGGAGAAAAGGTCCTATTTGAAGGGGGAAACCTGGTATTTCTTGAAGGAGATGTGGTATATTTGGGAGAAATGTGGCATGTCTGGAAGAAACTGTCCTCTTTTGGGGATAAAAGAGGTATTTGTGGGTGAAAAGGTCCTATTTGAAGGGGCAACCCTGGTATTTCTTGGAGAAGATGTGATCTATTTGGGAGAAATGTGGCATTTCTGGAAGAAACTGTCCTATTTGGGGGAGAAGCTTGCTATTAGTGGGTGAAAAGGTCCTATATGAAGGGGGAAAGCTGGTACTTCTTGGGGAAGATGTGATCTATTTGGGAGAAATGTGGCATGTCTGGAAGAAAATGTCCTATTTTGGGGATAAAAGAGGTATTTGTGGGTGAAAAGTTCCTATTTGAAGGGGGAAACGTGGTATTTCTTGGAGAAGATGTGATATATTTGGGACAAATCAGGCATTTCTGGCAGAAACTGTCCTATTTTGGGGATAAAAGAATTTTTTGTGGGTGAAAAGTTCCTATTTGAAGGGGGAACCCTGGTATTTCTTGGAGAAGATGTGATATGTTTGGGATAAATGTGGCCTTTCTGGCAGAAACTGTCCTCTTTTGGGGATAAAAGTGGTATTTGTGGGTGATAAGGTCCTATTTGAAGGGGGAAAGCTGGTATTTCTTGGAGAAGATGTGATATATTTGGGAGAAATGTGGCCTTTCTGGAAGAAACTGTCCTCTTTTGGGGATAAAAGAGGTATTTGTGGGTGAAAAGGTCCTATTTGAAGGGGGAAACCTGGTATTTCTTGGAGAAGATGTGATCTATTTGGGAGAAATGTGGCATTTCTGGAAGAAACTGTCCTCTTTTGGGGATAAAACAGGTATTTGTGGGTGAAAAGTTCCTATTTGAAGGGGGAATCGTGTTATTTCTTGGAGAAGATGTGATCTATTTGGGAGAAATGTGGCATTTCTGGAAGAAACTGTCCTCTTTTGGGGATAAAAGATGTATTTGAGGGTGAAAAGGTCCTATTTGAAGGGGGAAACCTGGTATTTCTTGGAGAAGATGTGATATATTTGGGAGAAATGTGGCCTTTCTGGAAGAAACTGTCCTCTTTTGGGGATAAAGGAGGTATTTGTGGGTGAAAAGTTCTTATTACAAGGGGGAAACCTGGTATTTCTTGGAGAAGATGTGCTATATTTGGGAGAAATGTGGTATTTCTGGAAGAAAATGTCCTATTTGAGGGATAATACAGGTATTTGTGGGAGAAAAGGTCCTATTTGAAGGGGGAAACCAGGTATTTCTTGGAGAAGATGTGATATATTTGGGAGAAATGTGGCCTTTCTGGAAGAAAATGTCACATTTTGGCGATAAAACAGGTATTTGTGGGAGAAAAGGTCCTATTTGAAGGGGGAAAGCTGGTATTTCTTGGAGAAGATGTGATATATTTGGGAGAAATGTGGCATGTCTGGAAGAAACTGTCCAATTTAGGGGATAAAAGAGGTATTTGTGGTTGAAAAGGTCCTATTTGAAGGGGGAAACTTGGTATTTCTTGGAGAAGATGTGATCTATTTGGGAGAAATGTGGCATTTCTGGAAGAAACTGTCCTCTTTTGGGGATAAAAGAGGTATTTGTGGGTGAAAAGGTCCTATTTGAAGGGGGAACCCTGGTATTTCTTGGAGAAGATGTGATCTATTTGGGAGAAATGTGGCATTTCTGGAAGAAACTGTCCTCTTATGGGGATAGAACAGGTATTTGTGGGAGAAAAGGTCCTATTTGAAGGGGGAACCCTGGTATTTCTTGGAGAAGATGTGATCTATTTGGGAGAAATGTGGCATGTCTGGAAGAAACTGTCCTATTTTGGGGATCAAAGAGGTATTTGTGGGTGAAAAGTTCCTATTTCCAGGGGTAAACCAGTTATTTCTTAGAGAAGATGTGATATATTTTGGAGAAATCTGGCATGTCTGGACGAATCTGTCCTCTTTTGGGGATAAAACAGGTATTTGTGGGTGAAAAGGTCCTATTTGAAGGGGGAAAGCTGGTATTTCTTGGAGGAGATGTGATATATTTGGGAGAAATGTGGCATTTCTGGAAGAAACTGTCCTCTTTTGGGGATAAAAGAGGTATTTGTGGGTGAAAAGGTCCTATTTCTAGGGGGAAACCTGGTATTTCTTGGAGAAGATGTGATCTGTTTGGGAGAAATGTGGCATTTCTGGAAGAAACTGTCCTCTTATGGGGATAGAAGAGGTATTTGTGGGTGATAAGGTCCTATTTGAAGGGGAAAACCTGGTTTTTCTTGGAGAAGATGTGCTATATTTGGGAGAAATGTGGCATGTCTGGAAGAAGCTGTCCTCTTTTGCGGATAAAAGAGGTATTTGTGGGTGAAAAGGTCCTATTTGAAGGGGGAAACCTGGTATTTCTTGGAGAAGATGTGATCTATTTGGGAGAAATGTGGCCTTTCTGGAAGAAACTGTCCTCTTTTGGGGATAAAACAGGTATCTGTGGGAGAAAAAGTCCTATTTGAAGGGGGAAAGCTGGTATTTCTTGGAGAAGATGTGATCTATTTGGGTGAAATGTGGCATTTCTGGCAGAAACTTTCCTATTTTGGGGATAAAAGAGGTATTTGTGGGTGAAAAGGTCCTATTTGAAGGGGGAAACCTGGTATTTCTTGGAGAAGATGTGATATATTTGGGAGAAATGTGGCATTTCGGGAAGAAACTGTCCTCTTTTGGGGATAAAACAGGTATTTGTGGGTGAGAAGGTCCTACTGGAAGGGGGAAAGCTGGTATTTCTTGGAGAAGATGTGATATATTTGGGAGAACTGTGGCATTTCTGGAAGAAACTGTCCTCTTTTGGGGATAAAAGAGGTATTTGTGGGTGAAAAGGTCCTATTTCCAGGGGGAAACCTGGTATTTCTTGGAGAAGATGTGATATATTTGGGAGAAATGTGGCATTTCTGGAAGAAACTGTCCAATTTGAGGGATAAAAGAGGTATTTGTGGGTGAAAAGTTCCTATTTGAAGGGGGAAAGCTGGTATTTCTTGGAGAAGATGTGATATATTTGGGAGAAATGTGGCATGTCTGGAAGAATCTGTCCTCTTATGGGGATAAAAGAGGTATTTGTGGGTGAAAAGGTCCTATTTGAAGGGGGAAAGCTGGTATTGCTTTGAGAAGATGTGATATATTTGGGAGAAATGTGGCATTTCTGGAAGAAACTGTCCTCTTTTGGGGATAGAACAGGTATCTGTGGGAGAAAAAGTCCTATTTGAAGGGGGAAAGCAGGTATTTCTTGGAGAAGATGTGATCTATTTGGGTGAAATGTGGCATTTCTGGCAGAAACTTTCCTATTTTGGGGATAAAAGAGGTATTTGTGGGTGAAAAGGTCCTATTTGAAGGGGGAAACCTGGTATTTCTTGGAGAAGATGTGATCTATTTGGGAGAAATGTGGCATGTCTGGAAGAAACTGTCCTCTTCTGGGGATAGAACAGGGATTTGTGGGAGTAAAGGTCCTATTTGAAGGGGGAACCCTGGTATTTCTTGGAGAAGATGTGATATATTTGGGAGAAATGTGGCATGTCTGGAAGAAAATGTCCTCTTTTGGGGATAAAACAGGTATTTGTGGGAGAAAAGGTCCTATTTGAAGGGGGAACCCCGGTATTTCTTGGAGAAGATGTGATATATTTGGGAGAAATGTGGCCTGTCTGGAAGAAAATGTCCTATTTGAGGGTTAATACAGGTATTTGTGGGAGAAAATGTCCTATTTGAAGGGGGAAACCTGGTATTTCTTGGAGAAGATGTGATATATTTGGGAGAAATGTGGCATTTCTGGAAGAAACTGTCCTCTTATGGGGATAAAAGAGGTATTTGTGGGTGAAAAGGTCCTATTTCAAGGGGGAAAGCTGGTAGTTCTTGCAAGAGATGTGATATATTTGGGAGAAATGTGGCATGTCTGGAAGAAACTCTCCTATTTTGGGGATAAAAGAGGTATTTGTGGGTGAAAAGTTCCTATTTGAAGCGGGAACCCTGGTATTTCTTGGAGAAGATGTGATATATTTGGGAGAAATGTGGCATTTCTGCAAGAAACTGTCCTCTTTGGGGGATGAAACAGGTATTTGTGGGAGAAAAGGTCCTATTTGAAGGGGGAAAGCTGGTATTTCTTGGAGAAGATGTGATCTATTTTGGTGAAATGTGGCCTTTCTGGAAGAAAATGTCCAATTTGGGGGGAGAAGGCTGGTAGTTTTGGGTGAGAAGGTCCTATTTCAGGAGGAATCCTGGTATTTCTTGGAGAAGATGTGCTATATTTGGGAGCAATGTGGCCTTTCTGGAAGAAAATGTCCAATTTTGGGGAGAAGGCTGGTAGTTTTGGGTGAGAAGGTCCTATTTCAGGAGGAAACCTGGCATTTCTTGGAGAAGATGTGATATATTTGGGAGAAATGTGGCATTTCTGGAAGAAACTGTCCTCTTTTGGGGATAAAAGAGGTATTAGTGGTTGAAAAGGTCCTATTTGAAGGGGGAACCCTGGTATTTCTTGGAGAAGATGTGATATATTTGGGAGAAATGTGGCATTTCTGGAAGAAAATGTCCTCTTTTGGGGATAAAAGAGGTATTTCATGGAGAAAAGGTCCTAATTCAAGGGGGAAACCTGGTATTTCTTGGAGGAGTTGTGATATATTTTTGAGAAATGTGGTATTTCTGGAAGAAAATGTCCAATTTGAGGGATAAAACAGGTATTTGTGGGTGAAAAGGTCCTATTTGAAGGGGGAACCCTGGTATTTCTTGGAGAAGATGTGATATATTTGGGAGAAATGTGGCATGTCTGGAAGAAACTGTCCTCTTTTGGGGATATAACAGGTATTTGTGGGTGAAAAGGTCCTATTTGAAGGGGGAAACGTGGTATTTCTTGGAGAAGATGTGATATGTTTGGGAGAAATGTGGCATTTCTGGAAGAAACTGTCCTCTTTTGGGGATAAAAGAGGTATTTGTGGGTGAAAAGGTCCTATTTCCACGGGAAAACCTGGTATTTCTTGGAGAAGATGTGATCTATTTGGGAGAACTGTGGCATTTCTGGAAGAAACTGTCCTCTTTTGGGGATAAAAGAGGTATTTGTGGGTGATAAGGTCCTATTTGAAGGGGGAAACCTGGTATTTCTTGGAGAAGATGTGATTTGTTTGGGAGAAATATGGCATTTCTGGAAGAAACTGTCCTATTTTGGGGATAAAAGAATTTTTTGTGGGAGAAAAGTTCCTATTTGAAGGGGGAAACCTTGTATTTCTTGGAGAAGATGTGATCTATTAGGGAGAAATGTGGCATTTCTGGAAGAAAATGTCTAATTTGAGGGATAGAAGAGGTATTTGTGGGTGAAAAGGTCCTATTTCCAAAGGGGAAACGTTGTATTTCTTGGAGAAGATGTGGTATATTTTGGAGAAATGTGGCCTTTCTGGAAGAAACTGTCCTCTTTTGGGGATAAAAGAGGTATTTGTGGGTGAAAAGGTCCTATTTGAAGGGGGAAACCTGGTATTTCTTGGAGAAGATGTGATCTATTTGGGAGAAATGTGGCATTTCTGGAAGAAAATGTCCTATTTTGTGGATGAAACAGGTATTTGTGGGTGAAAAGGTCCTATTTGAAGGGGGAAACCTGGTATTTCTTGGAGAAGATGTGATATATTTGGGAGAAATATGGGCTTTCTGGAAGAAACTGTCCTCTTTTGGGGATAAAAGAGGTATTTGTGGGTGAAAAGGTCCTATTTGAAGGGGAAAACCTGGTATTTCTTGGAGGAGATGTAATATATTTGGGAGAAATGTGGCATTTCTGGAAGAAACTGTCCTCTTTTGGGGATAAAAGAGGTATTTGTGGGTGAAAAGGTCCTATTTGAAGGGGGAAACCTGGTATTTCTTGGAGAAGATGAGATCTATTTGGGAGAAATGTGGCCTTTCCGGAAGAAACTGTCCCCTTTTGGGGATAAAAGAGGTATTTGTGGGTGAAAAGGTCCTATTTGAAGGGGGAAACCTGTTATTTCGTGGAGAAGATGTGATATATTTGGGAGAAATGTGGCCTTTCTGGAAGAAACCGAGCTCTTTTGGGGTAAAAGAGGTATTTGTGGGTGAAAAGGTCCTATTTGAAGGGGGAAACCTGGTATTTCTTGGAGAAGATGTGATATATTTGGGAGAAATGTGGCATTTCTGGAAGAAAATGTCCTCTTTTGGGGATAAAACAGGTATTTGTGGGTGAGAAGGTCCTATTTGAAGGGGGAAAGCTGGTATTTCTAGGAGGAGATGTGATATATTTGGGAGAAATCTGGCATTTCCGGAAGAAAATGTCCAATTTGAGGGATATAAGAGGTATTTGTGGGTGAAAAGTTCCTATTTCCAGGGGTAAACCAGTTATTTCTTAGAGAAGATGTGATATATTTGGGAGAAATCTGGCATGTCTGGAAGAAGCTGTCCTCTTTTGCGGATAAAAGAGGTATTTGTGGGTGAAAAGGTCCTATTTGAAGGGGGAAACCTGGTATTTCTTGGAGAAGATGTGATCTATTTGGGAGAAATGTGGCCTTTCTGGAAGAAAATGTCCTCTTTTGGGGATAAAACAGGTATCTGTGGGAGAAAAAGTCCTATTTGAAGGGGGAAAGCTGGTATTTCTTGGAGAAGATGTGATCTATTTGGGTGAAATGTGGCATTTCTGGCAGAAACTTTCCTATTTTGGGGATAAAAGAGGTATTTGTGGGTGAAAAGGTCCTATTTGAAGGGGGAAACCTGGTATTTCTTGGAGAAGATGTGATATATTTGGGAGAAATGTGGCATTTCGGGAAGAAACTGTCCTCTTTTGGGGATAAAACAGGTATTTGTGGGAGAAAAGGTCCTACTGGAAGGGGGAAAGCTGGTATTTCTTGGAGAAGATGTGATATATTTGGGAGAACTGTGGCATTTCTGGAAGAAACTGTCCTCTTTTGGGGATAAAAGAGGTATTTGTGGGTGAAAAGGTCCTATTTCTAGGGGGAAACCTGGTATTTCTTGGAGAAGATGTGATATATTTGGGAGAAATGTGGCATTTCTGGAAGAATCTGTCCAATTTGAGGGATAAAAGAGGTATTTGTGGGTGAAAAGTTCCTATTTGAAGGGGGAAAGCTGGTATTTCTTGGAGAAGATGTGATATATTTGGGAGAAATGTGGCATGTCTGGAAGAATCTGTCCTCTTATGGGGATAAAAGAGGTATTTGTGGGTGAGAAGGTCCTATTTGAAGGGGGAAAGCTGGTATTTCATGGAGAAGATGTGATCTATTTGGGAGAAATGTGGCATTTCTAGAAGAAACTGTCCTCTTTTGGGGATAGAACAGGTATCTGTGGGAGAAAAAGTCCTATTTGAAGGGGGAAAGCAGGTATTTCTTGGAGAAGATGTGATCTGTTTGGGTGAAATGTGGCATTTCTGGCAGAAACTTTCCTATTTTGGGGATAAAAGAGGTATTTGTGGGTGAAAAGGTCCTATTTGAAGGGGGAAACCTGGTATTTCTTGGAGAAGATGTGATATATTTGGGAGAAATGTGGCATGTCTGGAAGAAACTGTCCTCTTCTGGGGATAGAACAGGGATTTGTGGGAGTAAAGGTCCTATTTAAAGGGGGAACCCTGGTATTTCTTGGAGAAGATGTGGTATATTTGGGAGAAATGTGGCATGTCTGGAAGAAACTGTCCTCTTTTGGGGATAAAACAGGTATTTGTGGGAGAAAAGGTCGTATTTGAAGGGGGAACCCTGGTATTTCTTGGAGAAGATGTGATATATTTGGGAGAAATGTGGCCTGTCTGGAAGAAAATGTCCTATTTGAGGGATAATACAGGTATTTGTGGGAGAAAATGTCCTATTTGAAGGGGGAAACCTGGTATTTCTTGGAGAAGATGTGGTATATTTGGGAGAAATGTGGCATTTCTGGAAGAAACTGTCCTCTTTTGGGGATGAAACAGGTATTTGTGGGTGAAAAGGTCCTATTTGAAGGGGGAGAGCTGGTAGTTCTTGCAAGAGATGTGATATATTTGGGAGAAATGTGGCATGTCTGGAAGAAACTCTCCTATTTTGGGGATAAAAGAGGTATTTGTGGGTGAAAAGTTCCTATTTGAAGCGGGAAAGCTGGTATTTCTTGGAGAAGATGTGATATATTTGGGAGAAATGTGGCATGTCTGGAAGAAACTGTCCTCTTTGGGGGATGAGACAGGTATTTGTGGGAGAAAAGGTCCTATTTGAAGGGGGAAAGCTGGTATTTCTTGGAGAAGATGTGATCTATTTTGGTGAAATGTGGCCTTTCTGGAAGAAAATGTCCAATTTGGGGGGAGAAGGCTGGTAGTTTGGGGTGAGAAGGTCCTATTTCAGGAGGAATCCTGGTATTTCTTGGAGAAGATGTGCTATATTTGGGAGCAATGTGGCCTTTCTGGAAGAAAATGTCCAATTTTGGGGAGAAGGCTGGTAGTTTTGGGTGAGAAGGTCCTATTTCAGTAGGAATCCTGGCATTTCTTGGAGAAGATGTGATATATTTGGGAGAAATGTGGCATGTCTGGAAGAAACTGTCCTCTTTTGGGGATAAAAGAGGTATTAGTGGTTGAAAAGGTCCTATTTGAAGGGGGAACCCTGGTATTTCTTGGAGAAGATGTGATATATTTGGGAGAAATGTGGCATTTCTGGAAGAAAATGTCCTCTTTTGGGGATAAAAGAGGTATTTCATGGAGAAAAGGTCCTAATTCAAGGGGGAAACCTGGTATTTCTTGGAGGAGTTGTGATATATTTTTGAGAAATGTGGCATTTCTGGAAGAAAATGTCCAATTTGAGGGATAAAACAGGTATTTGTGGGTGAAAAGGTCCTATTTGAAGGGGGAACCCTGGTATTTCTTGGAGAAGATGTGATATATTTGGGAGAAATGTGGCATGTCTGGAAGAAACTGTCCTATTTTGGGGATAAAAGAGGTATTTGTGGGTGAAAAGGTCCTATTTGAAGGGGGAAACGTGGTATTTCTTGGAGAAGATGTGATATGTTTGGGAGAAATGTGGCATTTCTGGAAGAAACTGTCCTCTTTTGGGGATAAAAGAGGTATTTGTGGGTGAAAAGGTCCTATTTCCACGGGAAAACCTGGTATTTCTTGGAGAAGATGTGATATATTTGGGAGAAATGTGGCATGTCTGGAAGAAACTGTCCTCTTTTGGGGATAAAAGAGGTATTTGTGGGTGAAAAGGTCCTATTTGAAGGGGGAAACCTGGTATTTCTTGGAGAAGAGTTGATATATTTGGGAGAAATCAGGCATTTCTGGCAGAAACTGTCCTATTTTGGGGATAAAAGAATTTTTTGTGGGAGAAAAGTTCCTATTTGAAGGGGGAAACCTGGTATTTCTTGGAGAAGATGTGATCTATTAGGGAGAAATGTGGCATTTCTGGAAGAAAATGTCTAATTTGAGGGATAGAAGAGGTATTTGTGGGTGAAAAGGTCCTATTTCCAAAGGGGAAACGTTGTATTTCTTGGAGAAGATGTGGTATATTAGGGAGAAATGTGGCCTTTCTGGAAGAAACTGTCCTCTTTTGGGGATAAAAGAGGTATTTGTGGGTGAAAAGGTCCTATTTGAAGGGGGAAACCTGGTATTTCTTGGAGAAGATGTGATCTATTTGGGAGAAATGTGGCATTTCTGGAAGAAAATGTCCTATTTTGTGGATGAAACAGGAATTTGTGGGTGAAAAGGTCCTATTTGAAGGGGGAAACCTGGTATTTCTTGGAGAAGATGTGATATATTTGGGAGAAATATGGCCTTTCTGGAAGAAACTGTCCTCTTTTGTGGATAAAAGAGGTATTTGTGGGTGAAAAGGTCCTATTTGAAGGGGGAAAGCTGGTATTTCTTGGAGGAGATGTAATATATTTGAGAGAAATGTGGCATTTCTGGAAGAAACTGTCCTATTTTGGGGATAAAAGAGGTATTTGTAGGTGAAAAGGTCCTATTTGAAGGTGGAAACCTGGTATTTCTTGGAGAAGATGTGATCTATTTGGGAGAAATGTGGCCTTTCCGGAAGAAACTGTCCGATTTTGGGCATAAAAGAGGTACTTGTGGGTGAAAAGGTCCTATTTGAAGGGGGAATCGTGTTATTTCTTGGAGAAGATGTGATATATTTGGGAGAAATGTGGCCTTTCTGGAAGAAACCGAGCTCTTTTGGGGTAAAAGAGGTATTTGTGGGTGAAAAGGTCCTATTTGAAGGGGGAAACCTGGTATTTCTTGGAGAAGATGTGATATATTTGGGAGAAATGTGGCATTTCTGGAAGAAAATGTCCTCTTTTGGGGATAAAACAGGTATTTGTGGGTGAGAAGGTCCTATTTGAAGGGGGAAAGCTGGTATTTCTAGGAGGAGATGTGATATATTTGGGAGAAATCTGGCATTTCTGGAAGAAAATGTCCAATTTGAGGGATAAAAGAGGTATTTGTGGGTGAAAAGTTCCTATTTCCAGGGGTAAACCAGTTATTTCTTAGAGAAGATGTGATATATTTGGGAGAAATCTGGCATGTCTGGAAGAAGCTGTCCTCTATTGCGGATAAAAGAGGTATTTGTGGGTGAAAAGGTCCTATTTGAAGGGGGAAAGCTGGTATTTCTTGGAGAAGATGTGATCTATTTGGGAGAAATGTGGCCTTTCTGGAAGAAACTGTCCTCTTTTGGGGATAAAACAGGTATCTGTGGGAGAAAAAGTCCTATTTGAAGGGGGAAAGCTGGTATTTCTTGGAGAAGATGTGATCTATTTGGGTGAAATGTGGCATTTCTGGCAGAAACTTTCCTATTTTGGGGATAAAAGAGGTATTTGTGGGTGAAAAGGTCCTATTTGAAGGGGGAAACCTGGTATTTCTTGGAGAAGATGTGATATATTTGGGAGAAATGTGGCATTTCGGGAAGAAACTGTCCTCTTTTGGGGATAGAACAGGTATCTGTGGGAGAAAAAGTCCTATTTGAAGGGGGAAAGCAGGTATTTCTTGGAGAAGATGTGATCTATTTGGGTGAAATGTGGCATTTCTGGCAGAAACTTTCCTATTTTGGGGATAAAAGAGGTATTTGTGGGTGAAAAGGTCCTATTTGAAGGGGGAAACCTGGTATTTCTTGGAGAAGATGAGATCTATTTGGGAGAAATGTGGCATTTCTGGAAGAAACTGTCCTCTTTTGGGGATAAAAGAGGTATTTGTGGGTGATAAGGTCCTATTTCCAGGGGGAACCCTGGTATTTCTTGGAGTAGATGTGATATATTTGGGAGAAATGTGGCATTTCTGGAAGGAACTGTCCTCTTTTCGGGATGAAACAGGTATTTTTGGGTGAAAAGGTCCTATTTGAAGGGTGAAAGCCGGTAGTTCTTGCAAGAGATGTGATATATTTGGGAGAAATGTGGCATTTCTGGAAGAAACTGTCCTATTTTGGGGATAAAAGAGGTATTTGTGGGTGAAAAGGTCCTATTTGAAGGGGGAAAGCTGGTATTTCTTGGAGAAGATGTGATATATTTGGGAGAAATGTGGCATGTCTGGAAGAAACTGTCCTATTTGGGAGATAAAAGAGGTATTTGTGGGTGAAAAGGTCCTATTTGAAGGGGGAAAGCTGGTATTTCTTGGAGAAGATGTGATCTATTTGGGAGAAATGTGGCATGTCTGGAAGTAAATGGCCCATTTGGGGTGAGAAGGCTGGTAGTTTTGGGTGAGAAGGTCCTATTTCAGGAGGAATCCTGGCATTTCTTGGAGAAGATGTGATATATTTGGGAGAAATGTGGCATTTCTGGAAGAAACTGTCCTATTTTGGGGATAAAACAGGTATTAGTGGTTGAACAGGTCCTATTTGAAGGGGGAACCCTTGTATTTCTTGGAGAAGATGTGATATAATTGGCTGAAATGTGGCATTTCTGGAAGAAAATGTCCTCTTTTGGGGATAAAGGAGGTATTTCATGGAGAAAAGGTCCTATTTGACGGGGGAAACCTGGTATTTCTTGGAGGAGTTGTGATATATTTGGGAGAAATGTGGCATTTCTGGAAGAAAATGTCCTATTAGAGGGATAAAAGAGGTATTTGTGGGTGAAAAGGTCCTATTTGAAGGGGGAACCCTGGTATTTCTTGGAGAAGATGTGATATATTTGGGAGAAATGTGGCCTTTCTGGAAGAAAATGTCCTATTTTGGGGATAAAAGAGGTATTTGTGGGTGAAAAGGTCCTATTTGAAGGGGGAAAGCTGGTATTTCTTGGAGAAGATGTGATATATTTGGGAGAAATGTGGCCTTTCTGGAAGAAACTGTCCTCTTTTGGGGATAAAAGAGGTATTTGTGGGTGAAAAGGTCCTATTTGAAGGGGGAAACGTGGTATTTCTTGGAGAAGATGTGATATGTTTGGGAGAAATGTGGCATTTCTGGAAGAAACTGTCCTCTTTTGGGGATAGAACAGGTATTTATGGGTGAAAAGGTCCTATTTCCAGGGTGAAACTTTGTATTTCTTGGAGAAGATGCCGTATATTAGGGAGAAATGAGGCCTTTCTGGAAGAAACTGTCCTCTTTTGGGGATAAAAGAGGTATTTGTGGGTGAAAAGGTCGTATTTGAAGGGGGAAACCTGGTATTTCTTGGAGGAGATGTGATCTATTTGGGAGAAATGTGGCATTTCTTGAAGAAACTGTGCTCTTCTGGGGATAAAAGAGGTATTTGTGGGTGAAAAGGTCCTATTTGAAGGGGGAAACCTGGTATTGCTTGGAGAAGATGTGATATATTTGGGAGAAATGTGGCATTTCTGGAAGAAAATGTCCTATTTTGGGGATGAAACAAGTATTTGTGGGTGAAAAGGTCCTATTTGAATGGGGAAAGCTGGTATTTCTTGGAGAAGATGTGATATATTTGGGAGAAATGTGGCATTTCTGGAAGAAACCGAGCTCTTTTGGGGTAAAAGAGGTATGTGTGGGTGAAAAGGTCCTATTTGAAGGGGGAACGCTGGTATTTCTTGGAGAAGATGTGATATATTTGGGAGAAATGTGGCCTTTCTGGAAGAAACCGAGCTCTTTTGGGGTATAAGAGGTATTTGTGGGTGAAAAGGTCCTATTTGAAGGGGGAAACCTGGTATTTCTTGGAGAAGATTTGATATATTTGGGAGAAATCTGGCATTTCTGGAAGAAAATGTCCAATTTGAGGGATAAAAGTGGTATTTGTGGGTGAAAAGTTCCTATTTCCAGGGGTAAACCAGTTATTTCTTAGAGAAGATGTGATATATTTGGGAGAAATCTGGCATGTCTGGAAGAAGCTGTCCTCTTTTGCGGATAAAAGAGGTATTTGTGGGTGAAAAGTTCCTATTTGAAGGGGGAAACCTGGTATTTCTTGGAGAAGATGTGATATATTTGGGAGAAATCTGGCCTTTCTGGAAGAAACTGTCCTCTTTTGGGGATAAAACAGGTATCTGTGGGTGAAAAGGTCCTATTTGAAGGGGGAAACCTGGTATTTCTTGGAGAAGAGTTGATATATTTGGGAGAAATGTGGCATTTCTGGAAGAAACTGTCCTCTTTTGGGGATAAAAGAGGTATTTGTGGGTGAAAAGGTCCTATTTGAAGGAGGAAAGCTGGTATTTCTTGGAGAAGATGTGATCTATTTGGGTGAAATGTGGCATTTCTGGAAGAAACTTTCCTATTTTGGGGATAAAAGAGGTATTTGTTGGTGAGAAGGTCCTATTTGAAGGGGGAAACCTGGTATTTCATGGAGAAGATGTGATATATTTGGGAGAAATGTGGCATGTCCGGAAGAAACTGTCGTATTTTGGGGATAAAAGAGGTATTTGTGGGTGAAAAGGTCCTATTTCAGGTGGAATCCTGGTATTTCTTGGAGAAGATGTGATATATTTGGGAGAAATGTTGCATGTCCGGAAGAAACTGTCCTATTTTGGGGATAAAAGAGGTATTTGTGGGTGAAAAGGTCCTATTTGAAGGGGGAAAGCTGGTATTTCTTGGAGAAGATGTGATATATTTGGGAGAAATGTGGCATTTCTGGAAGAAAATGTCCTATTTTGGGGATAAAAGTGGTATTTGTGGGTGAAAAGGGCCTATTTGAAGGAGGAAAGCTGGTATTTCTTGGAGAAGATGTGATATATTTGGGAGAAATGTGGCATTTCTGGAAGAAACTGTCCTATTTTGGAGATAAAAGAGGTATTTGTGGGTGATAAGGTCCTATTTCCAGGGGGAAACGTGGTATTTCTTGGAGATGTGATATATGTGGGAGAAATGTGGCATTTCTGGAAGAAACTGTCCTATTTTGGGGATAAAGGAGGTATTTGTGGGTGAAAAGGTCCTATTTGAAGGGGGAAACGTGGTATTTCTTGGAGAAGATGTGATATATTTGGGAGAAATGTGGCATGTCTGGAAGAAACTGTCCTATTTTGGGGATAAAAGAGGTATTTGTGGGTGAAAAGGTCCTATTTGAAGGGGGAAACGTGGTATTTCTTGGAGAAGATGTGATCTATTTGGGAGAAATGTGGCATTTCTGGAAGAAACCGAGCTCTTTTGTGGTAAAAGAGGTATTTGTGGGTGAAAAGGTCCTATTTGAAGGGGGAAACCTGGTATTTCTTGGAGAAGATGTGATGTATTTTGGAGAAATGTGGCATTTCTGGAAGAAACTGTCCTCTTTTGGGGATAAAAGAGGTATTTGTGGGTGAAAAGGTCCTATTTGAAGGGGGAAACGTGGTATTTCTTGGAGAAGATGTGATATATTTGGGAGAAATCTGGCATTTCTGGAAGAAAATGTCCAATTAGAGGGATAAAAGAGCTATTTGTGGATGAAAAGATCCTATTTCCAGGGGTAAACCCGTTATTTCTTAGAGAAGATGTGATATATTTGGGAGAAATCTGGCATATCTGGAAGAATCTGTCCTCTTTTGGGGATAAAAGAGGTATTTGTGGGTGAAAAGGTCCTATTTGAAGGGGAAAGCTGGTATTGCTTTGAGAAGATGTGATATGTTTGGGAGAAATCTGGCCTTTCTGGAAGAAACTGTCCTCTTATGGGGATAAAAGAGGTATTTGTGGGTGAAAAGGTCCTATTTGAAGGGGGAAAGCTGGATGTTCTTGCAGGACATGTGATATATTTGGGAGAAATGTGGCCTTTCTGGAAGAAACTGTCCTCTTTTGGGGATAAAAGAGGTATTTGTGGTTGAAAAGGTCCTATTTCAAGGGGGAAACCTGGCATTTCTTGGAGAAGATGTGATATATTTGGGAGAAATGTGGCATTTCTGGAAGAAACTGTCCTCTTTTGGGGATAAAAGAGGTATTTCTGGGAGAAAAGTTCCTATTTCTAGGGGGAAAGCTGGTATTTCTGTGGCCTTTCTGGAAGAAACTGTCCTCTTTTGGGGATAAAACAGGTATTTGTGGGTGAAAAGGTCCTATTTGAAGGGGGAAAGCTGGTAATTCTATGAGAAGATGTGATATATTTGGGAGAAATGTGGCATTTCTGGAAGAAAATGTCCTATTTGGGGCGAGAAGGCTGGTATTTGTGGGGGAAAAGGTCCTATTTGAAGGGGGAAACGTGGTATTTCTTGGAGAAGATGTGATATATTTGGGAGAAATGTGGCATTTCTGGAAGAAACTGTCCTCTTTTGGGGATAAAAGAGGTATTTGTGGGTGAAAAGGTCCTATTTGAAGGGGGAATCCTGGTATTTCTTGGAGAAGATGTGATATATTTGGGAGAAATGTGGCCTTTCTGGAAGAAACTGTCCTATTTTGGGGATAAAAGAGGTATTTGTGGGAGAAAAGGTCCTATTTGAAGGGGGAAACGTGGTATTTCTTGGAGAAGATGTGATATATTTGGGAGAAATGTGGCATGTCAGGAAGAAACTGTCCTCTTTTGGGGATTCAAGAGTTTTATGTGGGTGAAAAGTTCCTATTTCAAGGAGGAAACCTGGTATTTCATGGAGAAGATGTGATATGTTTGGGAGAAATGTGGCATGTCTGGAAGAAACTGTCCTCTTTTGGGGATAAAAGAGGTATTTGTGGGTGAAAAGGTCCTATTTGAAGGGGGAAACCTGGTATTTCTTGGAGAATATGTGATATGTTTCGGAGAAATGTGGCATGTCTGGAAGAAACTGTCCTCTTTTGGGGATAAAACAGGTATTTGTGGGTGAAAAGGTCCTATTTGAAGGGGGAAAGCTGGTATTTCTTGGAGAAGATGTGATATATTTGGGAGAAATGTGGCCTTTCTGGCAGAAACTGTCCTCTTTTGGGGATAAAAGAGGTATTTGTGGGAGAAAAGGTCCTATGTCAAGGGGTAAAGCTGGATGTTCTTGCAGGAGATGTGATATATGTGGGAGAAATGCGGCATTTCTGGAAGAAACTGTCGTATTTTGGGGATCAAAGAGATATTTGTGGGTGAAAAGGTCCTATTTGAAGGGGGAAACCTGGTATTTCTTGGAGAAGATGTGATATATGTGGGAGAAATGTGGCATTTCTGGAAGAAACTGTCCTCTTTTGGGGATAAAAGAGGTATTTGTGGGTGAGAAGGTCCTATTTGAAGGGGGAAACCTGGTATTTCTTGGAGAAGATGTGATATGTTTGGGAGAAATGTGGCATTTCTGGAAGAAACTGTCCTCTTTTGGGGGGAAAAGGCTGGTTTTTGTGGGAGAAAAGGTACTATTTCAGGAGGAATCCTGGTATTTCTTGGAGGAGATGTGAGATGTTTGGGAGAAATGTGGCATTTCTGAAAGAAACTGTCCTATTTTGGGGATAAATGAGGAATTTTTGGGCGAAAAGGTCCTATTTGAAGGGGGAACCCTGGTATTTCATGGAGAAGATGTGATATATATGGGAGAAATGTGGCCTTTCTGGAAGAAAATGTCCTATTTGAGTGATAAAAGAGGTATTTGTGGGTGAAAAGGTCCTATTTGAAGGGGGAAAGCTGGTAGTTTTACCTCTTTTATTCCCCAAAATAGAACAGTTTCTTCCAGTAAGGCCACATTTCTCCCAAATATATCACTTCTTCTCCAAGAAAAACCAGCTTTCCCCCTTCAAATAGGACCGTTTCACCCACAAATACCTCTTTTATCCCCAAAATAGGACAGTTTCTGCCATACATGCCATATTTCTCCCAAATATACCACATTTTCTCCATGAAATACCAGATTTCCCCCTTCCAATAGGACCTTTTCACCCAAAAATACCTGTTTCATCCCAAAAAGAGGACAGTTTCTTCCTGACATGCCACATTTCTCCCAAATATATCACATCTTCTCCAAGAAATACCAGGTTTTCCCCTTCGAATAGGGCCTTATCACAAACAAATACCACTTTTATCCCCAAAAGAGGACAGTTTCTTCCAGAAAGGCCACATTTCTCCCAAACATATCACATCTTCTCCAAGAAATACCAGGTTTCCCCCTTCAAATAGGACCTTTTCACCCACAAAAAATTCTTTTATCCCCAAAATAGGACAGTTTCTGCCAGAAATGCCTGATTTTTCCCAAATATATCACATCTTCTCCAAGAAATACCAGGTTTCCCCCTTCAAATAGGACCTTTTCAACCACAAATACCTCTTTTATCCCTCAAATAGGTCAGTTTCTTCCAGACATGCCACATTTCTCCCAAATACATCACATCTTCTCCAAGAAATACCAGGATTCCTCCTGAAATAGGACCTTTTCTCCCACAATTACCAGCCTTCTCCCCCCAAACAGGTCAGTTTCTTCCAGAAATGCCACATTTCTCCCAAACATATCACATCTTCTCCAAGAAATACCAGGTTTCCCCCTTCTAATAGGACCTTTTCACCCACAAATACCTCTTTTATCCCCAAAAGAGGACAGTTTCTTCCAGAAAGGCCACATTTCTCCCAAACATATCACATCTTCTCCAAGAAATACCAGCTTTCCCCCTTCAAACAGGACCTTTTCACCCACTAATAGCAGGCTTCTTCCCCCCAAATAGGACAGTTTCTTCCAGACATGCCACATTTCTCCCAAATAGATCACATCTTCTCCAAGAAATACCAGCTTTCCCCCTTCAAATAGGAACTTTTCACCCACAAATACCTCTTTTATCCCCAAAATAGGACAGTTTCTGCCAGAAATGCCTGATTTTTCCCAAATATATCACATCTCCTCCAAGAAATACCACTTTTCCCCCTTCAAATAGGACCTTTTCTCCCACAAATACCTGTTTTATGTACAAAACAGGACACTTTCTTCCAGAAATGCCATATTTCTCCCAAATATAGCACATCTTCTCCAAGAAATACCAGGTTTCCCCCTTCAAATAGGAACTTTTCACCCACAAATACCTCTTTTATCCCCAAAAGAGGACAGTTTCTTCCAGATATGCCACATTTCTCCCAAATATATCACATCTTCTCCAAGAAATACCAGGGTTCCCCCTTCAAATACGACCTTTTCTCCCACAAATACCTCTTTTATCCCTCAAATTGGACATTTTCTTCCAGAAATGCCACATTTCTCCCAAATATATCACAACTCCTCCAAGAAATACCAGGTTTCCCCCTTGAATTAGGACCTTTTCTCCATGAAATACCTGTTTTATCCCCAAAAGAGGACAGTTTCTTCCAGAAATGCCACATTTCTCCCAAATATATCACATCTTCTCCAAGAAATACCACGTTTCCCCCTTCAAATAGGACCTTTTCAACAACTAATACCTCTTTTATCCCCAAAAGAGGACAGTTTCTTCCGGAAATGCCACATTTCTACCAAATATATCACATCTTCTCCAAGAAATACCAGGTTTTCCCAAGGAAATAGGACCTTTTCACCCACAAATACCTCTTTTATCCCCAAAATAGGACAGTTTCTTCCAGAAAGGCCACATTTCTCCCAAATATATCACATCTTCTCCAAGAAATACCACGTTTCCCCCTTCAAATAGGACCTTTTCTCCCACAAATACCTCTTTTATCCCCAAAACAGGACAGTTTCTTCCTGACATGCCACATTTCTCCCAAATAGATCACATCTTCTCCAAGAAATACCAGGTTTCCCCCTTCAAATAGGACCTTATCACCCACAAATACCTCTTTTATCCCCAAAATAGGACAGTTTCTGTCAGAGAGGCCACATTTCTCCCGAACATATCACATCTTCTCCAAGAAATACCAGGTTTCCCCCTTCAAATAGGACCTTTTCACCCACAAAAAATTCTTTTATCCCTCAAATAGGACAGTTTCTTCCAGAAATGCCTGATTTCTCCCAAATATACCACATCTTCTCCAAGAAATACCAGGTTTCCCCCTTGAATTAGGACCTTTTCATCCACAAATACCTCTTTATCCCTCAAATAGGACAGTTTCTGCTAGACATGCCACATTTCTCCCAAATATATCACATCTTCTCCAAGAAATACCTGCTTTCCCCCTTCAAATAAGACCTTTTCTCCCACAAATACCAGCCTTCTCCCCCCAAATAGGACAGTTTCTTCCAGAAATGCCACATTTCTCCCAAACATATCACATCTTCTCCAAGAAATACCAGGATTCCCCCTTCAAATAGGACCTTTTCACCCACAAATACCTCTTTAATCCCCAAAAGAGGACAGTTTCTTCCAGAAATGCCACATTTCTCCCAAATATATCACATCTTCTCCAAGAAATACCAGCTTTCCCCCTTCAAATTGGACCTTTTCACCCACTAATAGCAGGCTTCTCCCCCAAATAGGACAGTTTCTTGCAGAAATGCCACATTTCTACCAAATAGATCACATCTCCTCCAAGAAATACCAGGTTTCCCCCTTCAAATAGGACCTTTTCACCCACAAATACCTCTTTTATCCCCAAAAGAGGACACTTTCTTCCAGAAATGCCACATTTCTCCCAAATATATCACATCTCCTTCAAGAAATAACAGCTTTCCCCCTTTAAATAGGACCTTTTCACCCACAAATACCTGTTTTATCCCCAAAACAGGACACTTTCTTCCAGAAATGCCACATTTCTCCCAAATATATCACATCTTCTCCAAGAAATACCAGCTTTCCCCCTTCAAATAGGACCTTTTCACCCACAAATACCTCTTTCATCCCCAAAATAGGACTGTTTCTTCCAGACATGCCACATTTCTCCCAAATAGATCACATCTTCTCCAAGAAATACCAGGTTTCCCCCTTCAAATAGGACCTTTTCACCCACAAATACCTCTTTTATCCCCAAAAGAGGACAGTTTCTTCCAGAAATGCCATATTTCTCCCAAACATATCACATCTTCTCCATGAAATACCAGGTTTCCCCCTTCAAATAGGACCTTTTCACCCACAAATACCTCTTTTATCCCCAAAAGAGGACAGTTTCTACCGGAAATTCCACATTTCTCCCAAACATATCACATCTCCTCCAAGAAATACCAGGATTCCTCCTGAAATAGGAACTTTTCACCCACAAATACCACCCTTCTCCCCCCAAATAGGACAGTTTCTTCCAGAAAGGCCACATTTCTCCAAAATATATCACATCTTCTCCAAGAAATACCAGCTTTCCCCCTTCATATCGGACCTTTTCACCCACAAATACCTGTTCTATCCCCATAAGAGGACAGTTTCTTCCAGAAATGCCACATTTCTCCCAAATATATCACATCTTCTCCAAGAAATACCAGGTTTCCCCCTTCAAATAGGACCTTTTCACCCACAAATACCTCTTTTATCCCCAAAATAGGACAGTTTCTTCCAGACATGCCACATTTCTCCAAAATATATCACATCTTCTCCAAGAAATACCAGGTTTCCCCCTTCAAATAGGACATTCTCACCCACAAATACCTGTTTTATCCCCAAAATAGGACAGTTTCTTCCAGACATGCCACATTTCTCCCAAATATATCACATCTTCTCCAAGAAATACCAGGGTTCCCCCTTCAAATAGGACCTTTTCTCCCACAAATACCTGTTTTATCCCCAAAAGAGGACAGTTTCTTCCAGAAATGCCACATTTCTCCCAAATATATCACAACTCCTCCAAGAAATACCAGGTTTCCCCCTTCAATTAGGAACTTTTCTCCATGAAATACCTCTTTTATCCCCAAAAGTGGTCAGTTTCTTCCAGAAAGGCCACATTTCTCCCAAATATATATCATCTTCTCCAAGAAATACCAGGTTTCCCCCTTCAAATAGGACCTTTTCAACCACTAATACCTCTTTTATCCCCAAAAGAGGACAGTTTCTTCCAGAAATGCCACATTTCTCCCAAATATATCACATCTTCTCCAAGAAATGCCAGGATTCATCCTGAAATAGGACCTTCTCACCCAAAACTACCAGCCTTCTTCCCCCAAATTGGACATTTACTTCCAGAAAGGCCAGATTTCTCCCAAATATATCACATCTTCTCCAAGAAACGCCAGGATTCCTCCTGAAATAGGACCTTCTCACCGAAAACTACCAGCCTTCACCCCCCAAATTGGACATTTTCTTCCAGACATGCCACATTTCTCCCAAATATATCACCTCTTCTCCAAGAATTACCAGGTTTCCCCCTTCAAATAGGACCTTTTCACCCACAAATACCTCATTTATCCCCAAAAGAGGTCAGTTTCTCCCAGAAATGCCACATTTCTCCCAAACATATCACATCTTCTCATAGAATTGCCAGCTTTCCCCCTTCAAATAGGACCTTTTCACCCAAAAAAAATTCTTTTATCCCCAAAATAGGACAGTTTCTGCCAGAAATGCCTGATTTCTCCCAAATATATCACATCTTCTCCAAGAAATACCAGGTTTCCCCCTTCAAATACGACCCTTTAACCCACAAATACCTCTTTTGTCCCTCAAATAGGACAGTTTCTTCCAGACATGCCACATTTCTCCCTAATATATCACATCTTCTCCAAGAAATACCAGGATTCCTCCTGAAAGATGACCTTTTCTCCCTCAAATACCAGCCCTTTCCCCCCATATAAGACAGTTTCTTCCTGACATGCCACATTTCTCCCAAATATATCACATCTTCTACAAAAAATACCAGGTTTCCCCCTTCAAATAGGACCTTATCACCAACAAATACCACTTTTATCCCCAAAATAGGACAATTTCTGCCAGACATGCCACATTTCTCCCAAACATATCACATCTTCTCCAAGAAATACCAGCTTTCCCCCTTGAATTAGGAACTTTTCACCCACAAAAAATTCTTTTATCCCCAAAATAGGACAGTTTCTTCCAGAAATGCCACATTTCTCCCAAATATATCACATCTTCTCCAAGAAATACCTGCTTTCCCCCTTCAAATAGCACCCTTTCACCCACAAATACCTCTTTTATCCCCAAAAGAGGACAGTTTCTTCCAGAAAGGCCACATTTCTCCCAAATATATCACATCTTCTCCAAGAAATACCACGTTTCCCCCTTCAAATACAACGTTTTCTCCCACAAATACCTGTTTTATCCCCAAAATAGGACAGTTTCTTCCAGAAATGCCACATTTCTCCCAAATAGATCACCTCTTCTCCAAGAAATACCAGCTTTCCCCCTTCAAATAGGACCTTTTCACCCACAAGTACCTGTTTTATCCCCAAAAGAGGACATTTTCTACCAGAAATGCCACTTTTCTCTCAAATATATCACATCTTCTCCAAGAAATACCACGTTTCCCCCTTCAAATAGGAACTTTTCACCCACAAATACCTCTTTTATCCCCAAAAGAGGACAGTTTCTTCCGGAAATTCCACATTTCTCCCAAACATATCACATCTCCTCCAAGAAATACCAGGATTCCTCCTGAAATAGGAAATTTTCTCCCACAAATACCACCCTTCTCCCCCCAGATAGGACAGTTTCTTCCAGACATGCCACATTTCTCCCAAATATATCACATCTTCTCCAAGAAATACCAGCTTTCCCCCTTCAAATAGGACCTTTTCACCCACAAATACCTGTTCTATCCCCATAAGAGGACAGTTTCTTCCAGAAATGCCACATTTCTCCCAAATATATCACATCTTCTCCAAGAAATACCACGCTTCCCCCTTCAAATAGGACCTTTTCCCCAAAATAACCTGTTTTATCCCCAAAAGAGGACAGTTTCTTCCAGGAATGCCACATTTCTCCCAAATATATCACATCTTCTCCAAGAAATACCAGGTTTCCCCCTTCAAATAGGACCTTTTCACCCACAAATACCTCATTTATCCCCAAAAGAGGACAGTTTCTCCCAGAAATGCCACATTTCTCCCAAACTTATCACATCTTCTCATACAATTACCAGCTTTCCCCATTCAAATAGGACCTTTTCACCCAAAAAACATTCTTTTATCTCCAAAATAGGACAGTTTCTGCCAGAAATGCCTGATTTCTCCCAAATATATCACATCTTCTCCAAGAAATACCAGGTTTCCCCCTTCAAATACGACCCTTTAACCCACAAATACCTCTTTTATCCCTCAAATAGGACAGTTTCTTCAGACATGCCACATTTCTCCCAAACATATCACATCTTCTCCAAGAAATACCAGGTTTTCCCCTGGAAATAGGACCTTTTCACCCACAAATACCTGTTCTATCCCCATAAGAGGACAGTTTCTTCCAGAAATGCCACATTTCTCCCAAATATATCACATCTTCTCCAAGAAATACCACGTTTCCCCCTTCAAATAGGACCTTTTCCCCCAAAAAACCTCTATTATCCCCAAAAGAGGACAGTTTCTTCCAGACATGCCACATTTCTCCCAAATATATCACATCTTCTCCAAGAAATACCAGGTTTTCCCCTGGAAATAGGACCTTCTCACCCACAAATACCTGTTTCATCCCCAAAAGAGGACAGTTTCTTCCAGAAATGCCATATTTCTCCCAAATATATCACATCTTCTCCAAGAAATACCAGGGTTCCCCCTTCAAATACGACCTTTTCTCCCACAAATACCTCTTTTATCCCCAAAAGAGGACAGTTTCTTCCAGAAATGCCACATTTCTCCCAAATATATCACAACTCCTCCAAGAAATACCAGTTTTCCGCCTTCAATTAGGACCTTTTCTCCATGAAATACCTGTTTTATCCCCAAAAGAGGACAGTTTCTTCCAGAAATGCCACATTTCTCCCAAATATATCACATCTTCTCCAAGAAATACCAGCTTTCCCCCTTCAAATAGGACCTTTTCAACCACTAATACCTCTTTTATCCCCAAAAGAGGACAGTTTCTTCCAGAAATGCCACATTTCTCCCAAATATATCACATCTTCTCCAAGAAATACCAGGATTCCTCCTGAAAGAGGACCTTCTCACCCAAAACTACCAGCCTTCTCCCCCCAAATTGGACATTTTCTTCCAGAAATGCCACATTTCTCCCAAATATATCACATTTTCTCCATGAAATACCAGCTTTCCCCCTTCAAATAGGACCTTTTCACCCACAAATACCTCTTTTATCCCCCAAATAGGACAGTTTCTTCCAGAAAGGCCTCATTTCTCCCAAATATATCACATCCTCTCCAAGAAATACCAGGATTCCCCCTTCAAATAGGACCTTTTCACCCACAAATACCTCTTTATCCCTCAAATAGGACAGTTTCTTCCAGACATGCCACATTTCTCCCAAATATATCACATCTTCTCCAAGAAATACCTGCTTTCCCCCTTCAAATAGGACCTTTTCTGCCACAAATACCAGACTTCTCCCCCCAAATAGGACAGTTTCTTCCAGAAATGGCACATTTCTCCCAAACATATCACATCTTCTCCAAGAAATACCACGTTTCCCCCTTCAAATAGGACCTTTTCACCCACAAATACCTCTTTTATCCCCAAAAGAGGACAGTTTCTTCCAGAAATGCCACATTTCTCCCGAATAGATCACATCTTCTCCAAGAAATACCAGCTTTCCCCCTTCAAATAGGACCTGTTCACCCACTACTAGCAGGCTTCTCCCCCAAAAGAGGACAGTTTCTTCCAGATAGGCCAGATTTCTCCCAAATAGATCACATCTTCTCCAAGAAATACCGCGTTTCCCCCTGGAAATAGGAACATTTCACCCACAAATACCTCTTTTATCCCCAAAAGAGGACAGTTTCTTCCAGAAAGGCCACATTTCTCCCAAATATATCACATCTCCTTCAAGAAATACCAGCTTTCCCCCTTCAAATAGGACCTTTTCAACCACAAATACCTGTTTTATCCCCAAAACAGGACACTTTCTTCCAGAAATGCCACATTTCTCCCAAATATATCACATCTTCTCCAAGAAATACCGCGTTTCCCCCTTCAAATAGGACCTTTTCACCCACAAATACCTGTTTTATCCCCAAAAGAGGACAGTTTCTTCCAGACATGCCACATATCTCCCAAATATATCACATCTTCTCCAAGAAATACCAGCTTTCCCCCTTCAAATAGGACCTTTTCACCCACAAATACCTGTTTTATCCCCAAAATAGGACAGTTTCTTCCAGAAATGCCATATTTCTCCCAAACAAATCACATCTTCTCCAAGAAATACCAGCTTTCCCCCTTCAAATAGGACCTTTTCACCCACAAATACCTGTTTTATCCGCAAAATAGGACAGTTTCTTCCAGAAATGCCATATTTCTCCCAAACAAATCACATCTTCTCCAAGAAATACCTGCTTTCCCCCTTCAAATAGCACCCTTTCACCCACAAATACCTCTTTTATCCCCAAAAGAGGACAGTTTCTTCCAGAAAGGCCACATTTCTCCCAAATATATCACATCTTCTCCAAGAAATACCACGTTTCCCCCTTCAAATACAGCGTTTTCTCCCACAAATACCTGTTTTATCCCCAAAATAGGACAGTTTCTTCCAGAAATGCCACATTTCTCCCAAATAGATCACCTCTTCTCCAAGAAATACCAGCTTTCCCCCTTCAAATAGGACCTTTTCACCCACAAGTACCTGTTTTATCCCCAAAAGAGGACATTTTCTTCCAGAAATGCCACTTTTCTCTCAAATATATCACATCTTCTCCAAGAAATACCACGTTTCCCCCTTCAAATAGGACCTTTTCACCCACAAATACCTCTTTTATCCCCAAAAGAGGACAGTTTCTTCCGGAAATTCCACATTTCTCCCAAACATATCACATCTCCTCCAAGAAATACCAGGATTCCTCCTGAAATAGGAAATTTTCTCCCACAAATACCACCCTTCTCCCCCCAGATAGGACAGTTTCTTCCAGACATGCCACATTTCTCCCAAATATATCACATCTTCTCCAAGAAATACCAGCTTTCCCCCTTCAAATAGGACCTTTTCACCCACAAATACCTGTTCTATCCCCATAAGAGGACAGTTTCTTCCAGAAATGCCACATTTCTCCCAAATATATCACATCTTCTCCAAGAAATACCAAGTTTCCCCCTTCAAATAGGACCTTTTCCCCAAAATAACCTGTTTTATCCCCAAAAGAGGACAGTTTCTTCCAGGAATGCCACATTTCTCCCAAATATATCACATCTTCTCCAAGAAATACCAGGTTTCCCCCTTCAAATAGGACCTTTTCACCCACAAATACCTCATTTATCCCCAAAAGAGGACAGTTTCTCCCAGAAATGCCACATTTCTCCCAAACATATCACATCTTCTCATAGAATTACCAGCTTTCCCCATTCAAATAGGACCTTTTCACCCAAAAAACATTCTTTTATCTCCAAAATAGGACAGTTTCTGCCAGAAATGCCTGATTTCTCCCAAATATATCACATCTTCTCCAAGAAATACCAGGTTTCCCCCTTCAAATACGACCCTTTAACCCACAAATACCTCTTTTATCCCTCAAATAGGACAGTTTCTTCAGACATGCCACATTTCTCCCAAACATATCACATCTTCTCCAAGAAATACCAGGTTTTCCCCTGGAAATAGGACCTTTTCACCCACAAATACCTGTTCTATCCCCATAAGAGGACAGTTTCTTCCAGAAATGCCACATTTCTCCCAAATATATCACATCTTCTCCAAGAAATACCACGTTTCCCCCTTCAAATAGGACCTTTTCCCCCAAAAAACCTCTATTATCCCCAAAAGAGGACAGTTTCTTCCAGACATGCCACATTTCTCCCAAATATATCACATCTTCTCCAAGAAATACCAGGTTTTCCCCTGGAAATAGGACCTTCTCACCCACAAATACCTGTTTCATCCCCAAAAGAGGACAGTTTCTTCCAGAAATGCCATATTTCTCCCAAATATATCACATCTTCTCCAAGAAATACCAGGGTTCCCCCTTCAAATACGACCTTTTCTCCCACAAATACCTCTTTTATCCCCAAAAGAGCACAGTTTCTTCCAGAAATGCCACATTTCTCCCAAATATATCACAACTCCTCCAAGAAATACCAGTTTTCCGCCTTCAATTAGGACCTTTTCTCCATGAAATACCTGTTTTATCCCCAAAAGAGGACAGTTTCTTCCAGAAATGCCACATTTCTCCCAAATATATCACATCTTCTCCAAGAAATACCAGCTTTCCCCCTTCAAATAGGACCTTTTAAACCACTAATACCTCTTTTATCCCCAAAAGAGGACAGTTTCTTCCAGAAATGCCACATTTCTCCCAAATATATCACATCTTCTCCAAGAAATACCAGGATTCCTCCTGAAAGAGGACCTTCTCACCCAAAACTACCAGCCTTCTCCCCCCAAATTGGACATTTTCTTCCAGAAATGCCACATTTCTCCCAAATATATCATATTTTCTCCATGAAATACCAGCTTTCCCCCTTCAAATAGGACCTTTTCAACCAAAAATACCTCTTTTATCCCCCAAATAGGACAGTTTCTTCCAGAAAGGCCTCATTTCTCCCAAATAGATCACATCTTCTCCAAGAAATACCAGGATTCCCCCTTCAAATAGGACCTTTTCACCCACAAATACCTCTTTATCCCTCAAATAGGACAGTTTCTTCCAGACATGCCACATTTCTCCCAAATATATCACATCTTCTCCAAGAAATACCTGCTTTCCCCCTTCAAATAGGACCTTTTCTCCCACAAATACCAGACTTCTCCCCCCAAATAGGACAGTTTCTTCCAGAAATGGCACATTTCTCCCAAACATATCACATCTTCTCCAAGAAATACCAGGTTTCCCCCTTCAAATAGGACCTTTTCACCCACAAATACCTCTTTTATCCCCAAAAGAGGACAGCTTCTTCCAGAAATGCCACATTTCTCCCGAATAGATCACATCTTCTCCAAGAAATACCAGCTTTCCCCCTTCAAATAGGACCTGTTCACCCACTACTAGCAGGCTTCTCCCCCAAAAGAGGACAGTTTCTTCCAGATAGGCCAGATTTCTCCCAAATAGATCACATCTTCTCCAAGAAATACCGCGTTTCCCCCTTCAAATAGGAACATTTCACCCACAAATACCTCTTTTATCCCCAAAAGAGGACAGTTTCTTCCAGAAAGGCCACATTTCTCCCAAATAGATCACATCTCCTTCAAGAAATACCAGCTTTCCCCCTTCAAATAGGATCTTTTTACCCACAAATACCTGTTTTATCCCCAAAACAGGACACTTTCTTCCAGAAATGCCACATTTCTCCCAAATATATCACATTTTCTCATAGAATTACCGCGTTTCCCCCTTCAAATAGGACCTTTTCACCCACAAATACCTGTTTTATCCCCAAAAGAGGACAGTTACTTCCAGACATGCCACATATCTCCCAAATATATCACATCTTCTCCAAGAAATACCAGCTTTCCCCCTTCAAATAGGACCTTTTCACCCACAAATACCTGTTTTATCCCCAAAATAGGACAGTTTCTTCCAGAAATGCCATATTTCTCCCAAACAAATCACATCTTCTCCAAGAAATACCAGCTTTCCCCCTTCAAATAGGACCTTTTCACCCACAAATACCTGTTTTATCCGCAAAATAGGACAGTTTCTTCCAGAAATGCCATATTTCTCCCAAACAAATCACATCTTCTCCAAGAAATACCAGGTTTCCCCCTTCAAATAGGACCTTTTCTCCATGAAATACCTCTTTTATCCCCAAAAGTGGACAGTTTCTTCCAGAAAGGCCACATTTCTCCCAAATAGATCACATCTTCTCCAAGAAATAACACGTTTAACCCTTCAAATAGGACCTTTTCAACCACTAATACCTCTTTTATCCCCAAAACAGGACAGTTTCTTCCAGACATGCCACATTTCTCCGAGATATATCACATCTTCTCCAAGAAATGCCAGGATTCCTCCTGAAATAGGACCTTCTCACCCAAAACTACCAGCCTTCTCCCCCCAAATTGGACATTTTCTTCCAGAAAGGCCACATTTCTCCCAAATATATCACATCTTCTCCAAGAAATACCAGCTTTCCTCCTTCAAATAGGACCTTCTCACCCAAAACTACCAGCCTTCTCCCCCCAAATTGGACATTTTCTTCCAGAAAGGCCACATTTCTCCCAAATATATCACATCTTCTCCAAGAAATACCACGCTTCCCCCTTCAAATAGGACCTTTTCTCCCACAAATACCTCTTTTATCCCCAAAATAGGACAGCTTCTTCCAGACATGCCACATTTCTCCCAAATATATCACCTCTTCTCCAAGAAATACCAGGTTTCCCCCTTCAAATAGGACCTTTTCACCCACAAATACCACTTTTATCCCCAAAAGAGGACAGTTTCTTCCAGAAATGCCACATTTCTCCCAAATATATCACATCTTCTCCAAGAAATACCAGCTTTCCCCCTTCAAATAGGACCTTATCACCCACAAATACCTCTTTTATCCCCAAAAGAGGACAGTTTCTTCCAGAAATGCCACATTTCTCCCAAATATATCACATCTTCTCCAAGAAATACCAGGTTTCCCCCTTCAAATAGGACCTTTTCACCCACAAATACCTCTTTTATCCCCAAAATAAGACAGTTTCTTCCAGAATGGCCAGATTTCTCCCAAATATATCACATCTTCTCCAAGAAATACCAGGATTCCTCCTGAAAGAGGACCTTTTCTCCCTCAAGTACCAGCCTTCTCCACCCAAATAGGACAGTTTCTTCCAGAAATGCCACATTTCTCCCAAATATACCACATCCTCTCCAAGAAATACCAGGTTTCCCCCTTCAAATAGGACCTTTTCACCCACAAATACCTGTTTTATCGGGAAAAGAGGACAGATTCTTCAAGAAATGCCAAATTTCTCCCAAATATATCACATCTTCTCCAAGAAATACCACGTTTTCCCCTTCAAATAGGACCTTTTCACCCACAAATACCTCTTGAATCCCCAAAATAGGACAGTTTCTTCCAGAAAGGCCACATTTCTCCCAAATAGATCACATCTTCTCCAAGAAATACCAGGTTTCCCCCTTCAAATAGGACCTTTTCACCGACAAATACCTGTTTTATCCCCAAAAGAGGACAGTTTCTTCCAGAAATGCCACATTTCTCCCAAATACATCACATCTTCTCCAAGAATTACCAGCTTTCCCCCTTCAAATAGGTCCTTTTCACCCACAAATACCTCTTTTATCCCCAAAAGAGGACAGTTTCTTCCAGAAATGCCACATTTATCCCAAATATATCACATCTTCTCCAAGAAATACCAGGTTTCCCCCTTCAAATAGGACCTTTTCACCCACAAATACCTGTTTTATCCCCAAAAGAGGACAGTTTCTTCCAGAAAGGCCACATTTCTCCCAAACATATCACATCTCCTCCAAGAAATACCAGGATTCCTCCTGAAATAGGAACTTTTCTTCAACAAATACCACCCTTCTCCCCCCAAATAGGACATTTTCTTCCAGACATGCCTCATTTCTCCCAAATATATCACATCTTCTCCAAGAAATACCAGGTTATCCCCTGGAAATAGGACCTTTTCACCCACAAATACCTGTTCTATCCCCATAAGAGGACAGTTTCTTCCAGAAATGCCACATTTCTCCCAAATATATCACATCTTCTCCAAGAAATACTACGTTTCCCCCTTCAAATAGGACCTTTTCCCCAAAAAAACCTCTTTTATCCCCAAAAGAGGACAGTTTCTTCCAGGAATGCCACATTTCTCCCAAATATATCACATCTTCTCATAGAATTACCAGCTTTCCCCCTTCAAATAGGACCTTCTCACCCACAAATACCTCTTTTATCCCCAAAAGAGGACAGTTTTTTCCAGACATGCCACATTTCTCCCAAATACATCACATCTTCTCCAAGAAATACCAGGGTTCCCCCTTCAAATAGGAACTTTTCACCCACAAATACCTCTTTTATCCCCAAAAGAGGACAGTTTCTTCCAGACATGCCACATTACTCCCAAATAGATCACATCTTCTCCAAGAAATACCAGCTTTCCCCCTTCAAATAGGACCTTTTCATCCACTAATAGCAGGCTTCTCCCCCAAAAGAGGACAGTTTCTTCCAGAAATGCCACATTTCTCCCAAATATATCACATCTTCTCCAAGAAATACCACGTTTTCCCCTTCAAATAGGACCTTTTCACCCACAAATACCTCTTGAATCCCCAAAATAGGACAGTTTCTTCCAGAAAGGCCACATTTCTCCCAAATAGATCACATCTTCTCCAAGAAATACCAGGTTTCCCCCTTCAAATAGGACCTTCTCAACCACAAATACCTGTTTTATCCCCAAAACAGGACACTTTCTTCCAGAACTGCCACATTTCTCCCAAATATATCACATCTTCTCATAGAATTACCGCGTTTCCCCCTTCAAATAGGACCTTTTCACCCACAAATACCTGTTTTATCCCCAAAATAGGACAGTTTCTACCAGAAATGCCATATTTCTCCCAAACATATCACATCTTCTCCATGAAATACCAGGTTTCCCCCTTCAAATAGGACCTTTTCACCCACAAATACCTGTTTTATCCCCAAAAGAGGACAGTTTCTTCCAGAAATGCCACATTTCTCCCAAACATATCACATCTCCTCCAAGAAATACCAGGATTCCTCCTGAAATAGGAACTTTTCTCCCACAAATACCACCCTTCTCCCCCCAAATAGGTCATTATCTTCCAGACATGCCACATTTCTCCCAAATATATCACATCTTCTCCAAGAAATACCAGCTTTCCCCCTTCAAATAGGACCTTTTCCCCAAAAAAAACCTCTTCTATCCCCAAAAGAGGACAGTTTCTTCCAGGAATGCCACATTTCTCCCAAATATATCACATCTTCTCCAAGAAATACCGCGTTTCCCCCTTCAAATAGGACCTTTTCACCCACAAATACCTCTTTTATCCCCAAAATAGGACAGTTTCTTCCAGACATGCCACATTTCTCCCAAATATATCACATCTTCTCCAAGAAATACCAGGTTTCCCCCTTCAAATAGGACCTTTTCTCCCACAAATACCTCTTTTATCCCCAAAAGAGGACAGTTTCTTCCAGAAAGGCCACATTTCTCCCAAATATATCACAACTCCGCCAAGAAATACCAGGGTTCCCCCTTCAATTAGGACCTTTTCTCCTTGAAATACCTCTTTTATCCCCAAAAGTGGACAGTTTCTTCCAGAAAGGCCACATTTCTCCCAAATATATCACATCTTCTCCAAGAAATACCACGTTCCCCCTTCAAATAGGACCTTTTCAACCACAAATACCTCTTTTATCCCCAAAACAGGACAGTTTCTTCCAGAAATGCCACATTTCTCCCAAATATATCATATCTTCTCCAAGAAATGCCAGGATTCCTCCTGAAAGAGGACCTTCTCACCCAAAACTACCAGCCTTCTCCCCCCAAATTGGACATTTTCTTCCAGAAAGGCCACATTTCTCCCAAATATATCACATCTTCTCCAAGAAATACCAGGATTCCTCCTGAAATAGGACCTTCTCACCCAAAACTACCAGCCTTCTCCCCCCAAATTGGACATTTTCTTCCAGAAAGGCCACATTTCTCCCAAATAGATCACATCTTCTCCAAGAAATACCACGCTTCCCCCTTCAAATAGGACCTTTTCTCCCACAAATACCTGTTTTATCCCCAAAAGTGGACAGCTTCTTCCAGACATGCCACATTTCTCCCAAATATATCACCTCTTCTCCAAGAAATACCAGGTTTCCCCCTTCAAATAGGACCTTTTCACCCACAAATACCTCTTTTATCCCCAAAAGAGGACAGTTTCTTCCAGAAAGGCCACATTTCTCCCAAATATATCACATCTTCTCCAAGAAATACCACGTTTCCCCCTTCAAATAGGACCTTATCACCCACAAATACCTCTTTTATCCCCAAAAGAGGACAGTTTCTTCCAGACATGCCACAATTCTCCCAAATAGATCACATCTTCTCCAAGAAATACCACGTTTCCCCCTTCAAATAGGACCTTTTCACCCACAAATACCTGTTTTATCCCCAAAAGAGGACAGTTTCTTCCAGAAATGCCACATTTCTCCCAAACATATCACATCTTCTCCAAGAAATACCAGGATTCCTCCTGAAATAGGAACTTTTCTCCCTCAAATACCAGCCTTCTCCCCCCAAATAGGACAGTTTCTTCCAGAAATGCCACATTTCTCCCAAATATATCACATCTTCTCCAAGAAATACCAGGTTTCCCCCTTCAAATAGGACCTTTTCACCCACAAATACCTGTTTCATCCCCAAAAGAGGACAGTTTCTTCAAGAAATGCCACATTTCTCCCAAATATACCACATCTTCTCCAAGAAATACCAGGTATCCCCCTTCAAATAGGAGCTTTTCACCCACAAATACCACTTTTATCCCCAAAATAGGACAGTTTCTGCCAGAAAGGCCACATTTCTCCCAAATATATCACATCTTCTCCAAGAAATACCAGGTTTCCCCCTTCAAATAGGACCTTTTCACCATGAAATACCTCTTTTATCCCCAAAAGAGGACAGTTTCTTCAAGAAATGCCACATTTCTCCCAAATATACCACATCTTCTCCAAGAAATACCATGTTTCCCCCTTCAAATAGGAGCTTTTCACCCACAAATACCACTTTTATCCCCAAAATAGGACAGTTTCTGCCAGAAAGGCCACATTTCTCCCAAATATATCACATCTTCTCATAGAATTACCGCGTTTCCCCCTTCAAATAGGACCTTCTCACCCACAAATACCTCTTTTATCCCCAAAATAGGACAGTTTCTTCCAGACATGCCACATTTCTCCCAAATATATCACATCTTCTCCAAGAAATACCAGGGTTCCTCCTTCAAATAGGAACTTTTCACCTTCAAATACCTCTTTTATCCCCAAAAGAGGACAGTTTCTTCCAGAAATGCCACATTTCTCCCAAATAGATCACATCTTCTCCAAGAAATACCAGGTTTCCCCCTTCAAATAGGACCTTTTCACCCACTAATACCTCTTTTATCCCCAAAAGAGGACAGTTTCTTCCAGAAATGCCACATTTCTCCCAAATAGATCACATCTTCTCCAAGAAATACCAGGTTTCCCCCTTCAAATAGGACCTTTTCACCCACAAATACCTGTTATATCCCCAAAAGAGGACAGTTTCTTCCAGAAATGGCACATTTCTCCCAAATAGATCACATCTCCTCCAAGAAATACCAGGATTCCTCCTGAAATAGGAACTTTTCTCCCACAAATACCACCCTTCTCCCCCAAATAGGACAGTTTCTTCCAGAAATGCCACATTTCTCCCAAATAGATCACATCTTCTCCAAGAAATACCACGCTTCCCCCTTCAAATAGGACCTTTTCCCCAAAAAAACCTCTTTTATCCCCAAAAGAGGACAGTTTCTTCCAGGAATGCCAGATTTCTCCCAAATATATCACATCTTCTCCAAGAAATACCAGGATTCCTCCTGAAATAGGACCTTCTCACCCACATCTACCAGCCTTCTCCCCCCAAATTGGACATTTTCTTCTAGAAAGGCCACATTTCTCCCAAATAGATCACATCTTCTCCATGAAATACCAGCTTTCCCCCTTCAAATAGGACCTTTTCTCCCGCAAATACCTGTTTTATCCCCAAAAGAGGACAGTTTCTTCCAGAAATGCCACATTTCTCCCAAATATATCACATCTTCTCCAAGAAATACCACGTTTCCCCCTTCAAATAGGACCTTTTCACCCACAAATACCTCTTTTATCCCCAAAAGAGGACAGTTTCTTCCAGAAATACCACATTTCTCCAAAATATATCACATCTTCTCCTAGAAATACCACGTTTCCCACTTCAAATACGACCTTTTAACCCACTAATACCAGGCTTCTCCACCCAAATAGGGCATTTTCTTCCAGAAACGCCACATTTCTCCCAAATATATCACATCTTCTCCAAGAAATGCCAGGTTTCCCCCTTCAAATAGGACCTTTTCACCCACAAATACCTGTTTTATCCCCAAAAGAGGACAGTTTCTTCAAGAAATGCCACATTTCTCCCAAATATATCACATCTTCTCCAAGAAATACCAGGGTTCCCCCTTCAAATAGGAACTTTTCACCCACAAATACCTCTTTTATCCCCAAAATAGGACTGTTTCTTCCAGAAATGCCACATTTCTCCCAAATAGATCACATCTCCTCCAAGAAATACCAGGATTCCTCCTGAAATAGGAACTTTTCTCCCACAAATACCAGCCTTCTCCCCCCAAATTGGACATTTTCTTCCAGACATGCCACATATCACCCAAATATATCACATCTTCTCCAAGAAATACTGGCTTTCCCCCTTCAAATAGGACCTTTTCACCTACAAATACCTCTTTTATCCCCAAAATAGGACAGTTTCTTCCAGAAATGCCACATTTCACCCAAACATATCACATCTTCTCCAAGAAATACCAGGATACCTCCTTCAAATAGGACCTTTTCACCCACAAGTACCTGTTTTATCCCCAAAAGAGGACAGTTTCTTCCAGAAAGGCCACATTTCTCCCAAACATATCACATCTCCTCCAAGAAATACCAGGATTTCTCCTGTAATGGGACCTTTTCTCCCACAAATACCTGCCTTTTCCCCCCAAAATAGGACAGTTTCTTCCAGAAATGCCACATTTCTCCCAAATATATCACATCTTCTCCAAGAAATACCAGGTTTTCCCCTTCAAATAGGACCTTTTCACCCACAAATACCTCTTGTATCCCCAAAAGAGGACAGTTTCTTCCTGACATGCCACATTTCTCCCAAATATAGCACATCTTCTCATAGAATTACCAGGTTTTCCCCTTCAAATAGGACCTTTTCACCCACAAATACCTCTTTTATCCCCAAAATAGGACATTTTCTTCCAGGAATGCCACATTTCTCCCAAATATATCACATCTTCTCCAAGAAATACCAGGTTTCCCCCTTCAAATAGGACCTTTTCACCCACAAATACCTGTTTCATCCCCAAAAGAGGACAGTTTCTTCAAGAAATGCCACATTTCTCCCAAATATACCACATCTTCTCCAAGAAATACCAGGTATCCCCCTTCAAATAGGAGCTTTTCACCCACAAATACCACTTTTATCCCCAAAATAGGACAGTTTCTTCCAGAAAGGCCACATTTCTCCCAAATATATCACATCTACTCCAAGAAATACCAGGTTTCCCCCTTCAAATAGGACCTTTTCACCATGAAATACCTCTTTTATCCCCAAAAGAGGACAGTTTCTTCAAGAAATGCCACATTTCTCCCAAATATACCACATCTTCTCCAAGAAATACCAGGTTTCCCCCTTCAAATAGGACCTTTTCAGCCACAAATACCTCTTTTATCCCCAAAATAGGACAGTTTCTGCCAGAAAGGCCACATTTCTCCCAAATATATCACATCTTCTCATAGAATTACCGCGTTTCCCCCTTCAAATAGGACCTTCTCACCCACAAATACCTCTTTTATCCCCAAAATAGGACAGTTTCTTCCAGACATGCCACATTTCTCCCAAATATATCACATCTTCTCCAAGAAATACCAGGGTTCCTCCTTCAAATAGGAACTTTTCACCTTCAAATACCTCTTTTATCCCCAAAAGAGGACAGTTTCTTCCAGAAATGCCACATTTCTCCCAAATAGATCACATCTTCTCCAAGAAATACCAGGTTTCCCCCTTCAAATAGGACCTTTTCACCCACAAATACCTGTTATATCCCCAAAAGAGGACAGTTTCTTCCAGACATGCCACATTTCTCCCAAATATATCACATCTTCTCCAAGAAATACCAGGGTTCCTCCTTCAAATAGGAACTTTTCACCTTCAAATACCTCTTTTATCCCCAAAAGAGGACAGTTTCTTCCAGAAATGCCACATTTCTCCCAAATAGATCACATCTTCTCCAAGAAATACCACGCTTCCCCCTTCAAATAGGACCTTTTCCCCAAAAAAACCTCTTTTATCCCCAAAAGAGGACAGTTTCTTCCAGGAATGCCAGACTTCTCCCAAATATATCACATCTTCTCCAAGAAATGCCAGGATTCCTCCTGAAATAGGACCTTCTCACCCACATCTACCAGCCTTCTCCCCCCAAATTGGACATTTTCTTCTAGAAAGTCCACATTTCTCCCAAATAGATCACATCTTCTCCATGAAATACCAGCTTTCCCCCTTCAAATAGGACCTTTTCTCCCACAAATACCTGTTTTATCCCCAAAAGAGGACAGTTTCTTCCAGAAATGCCACATTTCTCCCAAATATATCACATCTTCTCCAAGAAATACCAGGTTTCCCCCTTCAAATAGGACCTTTTCACCCACAAATACCTCTTTTATCCCCAAAAGAGGACAGTTTCTTCCAGAAATGCCACATTTCTCCCAAATATATCACATCTTCTCCTAGAAATACCACGTTTCCCACTTCAAATACGACCTTTTAACCCACTAATACCAGGCTTCTCCACCCAAATAGGACATTTTCTTCCAGAAACGCCACATTTCTCCCAAATATATCACATCTTCTCCAAGAAATGCCAGGTTTCCCCCTTCAAATAGGAAATTTTCACCCACAAATACCTCTTTTATCCCCAAAATAGGACATTTTCTTCCAGAAATGCCACATTTCTCCCAAATATATCACATCTTCTCCAAGAAATACCACGTTTCCCCATTCAAATAGGACCTTTTCACCCACAAATACCTCTTTTATCCCCAAAAGAGGACAGTTTCTTCCAGAAAGGCCACATTTCTCCCAAATAGATCACATCTTCTCCAAGAAATACCAGGTTTCCCCCTTAAAATAGGATCTTTTCACCAACAAATACCTCTTTTATCCCCAAAAGAGGACAGTTTCTTCCAGAAATGCCAGATTTCTCCCAAATATATCACATCTTCTACAAGAAATAACAGGTTTCCCCCTTCAAATACAATGTTTTCACCCACAAATACCTGTTTTATCCCCAAAAGAGGAGAGTTTCTTGCAGAAATGCCACATTTCTCCCAAATATATCTCATCTTCTCCAAGAAATACCAGGTTTCGCCCTTCAAATACAACGTTTTCACCCACGAATACCTGTTTTATCCCCAAAAGAGGACAGTTTCTTCCAGAAATGCCACATTTCTCCCAAATATACCACATCTTCTGCAAGAAATACCACTTTTCCCGCTTCAAATAGAACCTTTTCACCCACAAATACCTGTTTCATCCCCAAAAGACGACACTTTCCTCCAGAAATGCCTCATTTCTCCCAAATAGATCACATCTTCTCCAAGAAATGCCAGGTTTCCCCCTTCAAATAGGACCTTTTCAACCACAAATCACTGTTTTATCCCTCAAATTGGACATAGTCTTCCAGAAATGCCAGATTTCTCCCAAATATATCACCTTTTCTCCAAGAAATACCACGTTTCCCCCTTCAAATAGGACCTTTTCACCCACAAATACCTCTTTTATCCCCAAAAGAGGACAGTTTCTTCCAGAAATGCCACTTTTCTCCCAAATATATCATATCTTCTCCAAGAAATACCAGGTTTCCCCCTTCTAATAGGAAATTTTCACCCACAAATACCTCTTTTATCCCCAAAAGAGGACAGTTTCTTTCAGAAAGGCCACATTTGTCCCAAATATATCACATCTTCTCCAAGAAATACCAGGGTTCCCCCTTCAAATAGGACCTTTTCACCCACAAATACCTGTTTTATCCCCAAAATAGGACACTTTCTGCCAGAAATGCCACATTTCTCCCAAATAGATCACATCTCCTCCAAGAAATACCAGGATTCCTCCTGAAATAGGACCTTTTCTCCCACAAATACCAGCCTTCTCCCCCCAAATAGGACATATTCTTTCAGAAAGACCACATATCACCCAAATATATCACATCTTCTCCAAGAAATACCAGGTTTCCCCCTTCAAATAGGACCTTTTCACCCACAAATACCTCTTTTATCCCCAAAAGAGGACAGTTTCTTCCAGACATGCCACATTTCTCCCAAATATATCACATCTTCTCCAAGAAATACCAGGGTTCCCCCTTCAAATAGGACCTTATCACCCACAAATACCTCTTTTATCCCCAAAAGAGGACAGTTTCTTCCAGAAAGGCCACATTTCTCCCAAATAGATCACATCTTCTCCAAGAAATACCACGTTTCCCCCTTCAAATAGGACCTTTTCTCCCACAAATTCCTGTTTTATCCCAAAAGAGGACAGTTTCTTCCAGAAAGGCCAGATTTCTAACAAAGGTATCACATCTTCTCCAAGAAATACCAGGTTTCCCTCTTCAAATAGGACCTTTTCTCCCACAAATACCTGTTTTATCCCCAAAAGAGGACAGTTTCTTCTAGAAATGCCTCATTTCTCCCAAATATATCACATCTCCATGAAATACCAGGTTTCCTCCTGAAATAGGACCTTGTCACCGACAGATTCCTGTTTTATCCCTTTGTTCCGAGCGACTTTTCGTTTTGGAGTGTTTATCCCATGCTACACTTCAGCATTCTGTGACGAATAGAGTAGAAGAGAAAAGCCCCACTAATAAGGCAGCTAGAAGTTCGAGGAGTGACACACGTAGTGCTTTCAGGGAGGACGTTCCAGAAAGTCGAGAGTTGTGGCTTCTTTCCTGCGGAGAAAAAACCCCCTGTTTTCAGGCTATTCAGTAGTCTGCAACTGCAGACTGTCCGGTGTGGTTCAGCGCAAATGCCGCTTTCGAGCCACGAGAGAGGAGGAGCGGCATTCCTATGCCGAGAAGGAGCGAATTCAGCGTCCTGCATTGCCTGAAAAAAGGGGTTTTTTTCTCCGCAGGAAACAGGCCACAACACTCGACTTTCTGGAACGTCCTCCCTGAAAGCACAACGTGTGTGGCTTCTGGAGCTTCTAGCTGCCTTATTAGTGTGGTTTCCACTTCTACTCTATTCGTCACAGAATGCTGAAGTGTAGCATCGGATAAACACTCCAAAACGAAATGTCGCTCGGAAGGAAGGGATAAGAATGAGAGAGAAGCGTAGTGCATTCTGCATGGACAGAAGGAGAAGTCAAAAGCGCTCCATTGCGATGGGCGCAGAAGAAGCCGCTCACTCGTCGGAGCAAAGCATCCGGCTGAAGTCGCTCTTTCCCGGCATCCGAGAGAAACGAGAGCGCTGCTGAAGGCTGCAAGCGGCACTCGGGCAGAACCGCGATGGACCGGACAGCAACTGCAGACTCTCCGGAGCGGTTCAGAGCGAGTGCCGCTTTCGAGCCACGAGAGCGAAGGAGCGGTATTCCTATGCCGAGAAGATGCGAATTCAGCCTACTGCATTGCCTGAAAACAGGGGGTTTTTTCTCCGCAGGAAAGAAGACACAACACTCGACTTTCTGGAACGTCCTCCCTGAAAGCACAACGTGTGTGGCTTCTGGAGCTTCTAGCTATCTTATTAGTGGGGCTTTTCTCTTCTACTCTATTCGTCACAGAATGCTGAAGTGTAGCATCGGATAAACACTCCAAAACGAAAAGTCGCTCGGAACAAAGGGATAAAACAGGAATCTGTGGGTGACAGGGTCCTATTTCAGGAGGAAACCTGGCATTTCTTGGAGATGTGATATATTTGGGAGAAATGTGGCATTTCTGGAAGAAACTGTCCTCTTTTGGGCATAAAAGAGGTATTTGTGGGTGAAAAGGTCCTATTTGAAGAGGGAAACCTGGTATTTCTTGGAGAAGATGTGATATATTTGTTAGAAATCTGGCCTTTCCGGAAGAAACTGTACTCTTTTGGGGACAAAACATGTATTTGTGGGTGAAAAGGTCCTTTTCAAGGGGGGAACCTGGTATTTCTTGGAGAAGATGTGATATATTTGGGAGAAATGTGGCATTTCTGGAAGAAACTGTCCTCTTTTGGGGATAAAAGAGGTATTTGTGGGTGAAAAAGTCCTATTTGAAGGGGGAATCGTGGTATTTCTTGGAGAAGATGTGATCTATTTGGGAGAAATGTGGCATTTCTGGAAGAAAATGTCCAATTTGTGGGGAGAAGGCTGGTAGTTGTGGGTGAGAAGGTCCTATTTCAGGAGGAATCCTGGTATTTCTTGGAGAAGATGTGATATATTTGGGAGAAATGTGGCATTTCTGGAAGAAACTGTCCTCTTTTGGGTATAAAAGAGGTATTTGTGGGTGAAAAGGTCCTATTTCTAGGGGGAAACCTGGTATTTCTTGGAGAAGATGTGATCTATTTGGGAGAAATGTGGCATTTCTGGAAGAAACTGTCCTCTTATGGGGATAGAACAGGTATTTGTGGGTGAAAAGGTCCTATTTGAAGGGGAAAACCTGGTATTTCTTGGAGAAGATGTGGTATATTTGGGAGAAATGTGGCATGTCTGGAAGAAAATGTCCTATTTGTGGGGAGAAGGGTGGTATTTGTGGGAGAAAAGTTCCTATTTCAGGAGGAATCCTGGTATTTCTTGGAGGAGACGTGATATATTTGGGAGAAATGTGCCATTTCTGGAAGAAACTGTCCTCTTTTGGGGATAAAAGAGGTATTTGTGGGTGAAAAGGTCCTATTTGAAGGGGGAACCCTGGTATTTCTTGGAGAAGATGTGATATGTTTGGGAGAAATGAGGCATTTCTGGAGGAAACTCTCCTCTTTTGGGGATAAAAGAGGTATTTGTGGGTGAAAAGGTCCTATTTGAAGGGGGAAAGCTGGTATTTCTTGGAGAAGATGTGATCTATTTGGGAGAAATGTGGCATTTTTGGAAGAAAGTGTCCTGTTTTGGGGATAAAACAGGTATTTGTGGGAGAAAAGGTCCTATTTGAAGGGGGAAAGCTGGTACATCTTGAAGGAGATGTGGTATATTTGGGAGAAATGTGGCATGTCTGGAAGAAACTGTCCTCTTTTGGGGATAAAAGAGGTATTTGTGGGTGAAAAGGTCCTATTTCCAGGGGGAACCCTGGTATTTCTTGGAGAAGATGTGATCTATTTGGGAGAAATGTGGCATTTCTGGAAGAAAGTGTCCTCTTTTGGGGGAGAAGCTTGCTATTAATGGGTGAAAAGGTCCTATATGAAGGGGGAAAGCTGGTATTTCTTGGAGAAGATGTGATATATTTGGGAGAAATGTGGCATTTCTGGAAGAAACTGTCCTCTTTTGGGGATAAAAGAGGTATTAGTGGGTGAAAAGGTCCTACTGGAAGGGGGAAAGCTGGTATTTCTTGGAGAAGATGTGATATGTTTGGGAGAAATGTGGCATTTCTGGAAGAAACTGTCCTATTTGGGGGGAGAAGGCTGGTATTTGTGGGAGAAAAGGTCCTATTTGAAGGGGGAAACCTGGTATTTCTTGGAGAAGATGTGATCTATTTGGGAGAAATGTGGCATGTCTGGAAGAAACTGTCCTCTTTTGGGGATAAAAGAGGTATTTGTGGGTGAAAAGGTCGTATTTGAAGGGGGAAACGTGGTATTTCTTGGAGAAGATGTGATATATTTGGGAGAAATGTGGCATTTCTGGCAGAAACTGTCCTATTTGGGGATAAAAGAATTTTTTGTGGGTAAATAGGTCCTATTTGAAGGGGGAAACCTGGTATTTCTTGGAGAAGATGTGCTATATTTGGGAGAAATGTGGCATTTCTGGAAGAAAATGTCCTCTTTTGGGGATTAAAGAGGTATTTCATGGAGAAAAGGTCCTAATTGATGGGGGAAACCTGGTATTTCTTGGAGAAGATGTGATATATTGGGGAGAAATGTGGCATTTCTGGCAGAAACTGTCCTATTTTGGGGATAAAAGTGCTATTTGCGGGTGATAAGGTCCTATTTGAAGGGGGAAACCTGGTATTTCTTGGAGAAGATGTGATATATTTGGGAGAAATGTGGCCTTTCTGGAAGAAACTGTCCTCTTATGGGGATAAAAGAGGTATTTGTGGGTGAAAAGGTCCTATTTGAAGGGGGAAACGTGGTATTTCTTGGAGAAGATGTGATATATTTGGGAGAAATGTGGCATTTCTTGAAGAAACTGTCCTCTTTTGGGGATAAAAGATGTATTTGAGGGTAAAAAGGCCATATTTGAAGGGGGAAAGCAGGTATTTCTTGGAGAAGATGTGATACATTTGGGAGAAATGTGGCATTTCTGGAAGAAACTGTCCTCTTTTGGGGATAAAAGAGGTATTTGTGGGTGAAAAGGTCTTTTACAAGGGGGAAACCTGGTATTTCTTGGAGAAGATGTGCTATATTTGGGAGAAATGTGGCATTTCTGGAAGAAAATGTCTTATTTGAGGGATAGAACAGGTATTTGTGGGAGTAAAGGTCCTATTTGAAGGGGGAAACCTGGTATTTCTTGGAGAAGATGTGGTATATTTGGGAGAAATGTGGCCTTTCTGGAAGAAACTGTCCTCTTTTGGGGATAAAAGAGGTATTTGTGGGTGATAAGGTCCTATTTGAAGGGGGAAAGCTGGTATTTCTTGGAGAAGATGTGATATATTTGGGAGAAATGTAGCATGTCCGGAAGAAACTGTCCAATTTAGGGGATAAAAGAGGTATTTGTGGGTGAAAAGGTCCTATTTGAAGGGGGAAACTTGGTATTTCTTGGAGAAGATGTGATCTATTTGGGAGAAATGTGGCATTTCTGGAAGAAACTGTCCTCTTATGGGGATAGAAAAGGGATTTGTGGGAGTAAAGGTCCTATTTGAAGGGGGAAACCTGGTATTTCTTGGAGAAGATGTGGTATATTTGGGAGTAATGTGGCATGTCTGGAAGAAAATGTCCTATTTTGGGGATAAAACAGGTATTTGTGGGAGAAAAGGTCCTATTTGAAGGGGGAACCCTGGTATTTCTTGGAGAAGATGTGATATATTTGGGAGAAATGTGTCATTTCTGGAAGAAAATGTCCTATTTGAGGGATAATACAGGTATTTGTGGGAGAAAATGTCCTATTTGAAGGGGGAAACCTGGTATTTCTTGGAGAAGATGTGGTATATTTGGGAGTAATGTGGCATGTCTGGAAGAAACTGTCCTCTTTTGGGGATGAAACAGGTATTTGTGGGTGAAAAGGTCCTATTTGAAGGGGGAAAGCTGGTAGTTCTTGCAACAGATGTGATATATTTGGGAGAAATGTGGCATGTCTGGAAGAAACTCTCCTATTTTGGGGATAAAAGAGGTATTTGTGGGTGAAAAGTTCCTATTTGAAGCGGGAAAGCAGGTATTTCTTGGAGAAGATGTGATATATTTGGGAGAAATGTGGCATTTCTGGAAGAAACTGTCCTCTTTGGGGGATGAAACAGGTATTTGTGGGAGAAAAGGTCCTATTTGAAGGGGGAAAGCTGGTATTTCTTGGAGAAGATGTGATCTATTTTGGTGAAATGTGGCCTTTCTGGAAGAAAATGTCCAATTTGGGGGGAGAAGGCTGGTAGTTTTGGGTGAGAAGGTCCTATTTCAGGAGGAATCCTGGTATTTCTTGGAGAAGATGTGCTATATTTGGGAGAAATGTGGCCTTTCTGGAAGAAAATGTCCAATTTTGGGGAGAAGGCTGGTAGTTTTGGGTGAGAAGGTCCTATTTCAGGAGGAATCCTGGCATTTCTTGGAGAAGATGTGATATATTTGGGAGAAATGTGGCATTTCTGGAAGAAACTGTCCTCTTTTGGGGATAAAAGAGGTATTAGTGGTTGAAAAGGTCCTATTTGAAGGGGGAACCCTGGTATTTCTTGGAGAAGATGATATATATTTGGGAGAAATGTGGCATTTCTGGAAGAAAATGTCCTCTTTTGGGGATAAAAGAGGTATTTCATGGAGAAAAGGTCCTAATTCAAGGGGGAAACCTGGTATTTCTTGGAGGAGTTGTGATATATTTTTGAGAAATGTGGTATTTCTGGAAGAAAATGTCCAATTTGAGGGATAAAACAGGTATTTGTGGGTGAAAAGGTCCTATTTGAAGGGGGAACCCTGGTATTTCTTGGAGAAGATGTGATATATTTGGGAGAAATGTGGCATGTCTGGAAGAAACTGTCCTCTTTTGGGGATAAAAGAGGTATTTGTGGGTGAAAAGGTCCTATTTGAAGGGGGAAACGTGGTATTTCTTGGAGAAGATGAGATATGTTTGGGAGAAATGTGGCATTTCTGGAAGAAACTGTCCTCTTTTGGGGATAAAAGAGGTATTTGTGGGTGAAAAGGTCCTATTTCCACGGGAAAACCTGGTATTTCTTGGAGAAGATGTGATCTATTTGGGAGAAATGTGGCATTTCTGGAAGAAAATGTCCTCTTTTGGGGATAAAAGAGGTATTTGTGGGTGAAAAGGTCCTATTTGAAGGGGGAAACCTGGTATTTCTTGGAGAAGAGTTGATATATTTGGGAGAAATCAGGCATTTCTGGCAGAAACTGTCCTCTTTTGGGGATAAAACAGGTTTTTGTGGGAGAAAAGTTCCTATTTGAAGGGGGAAACCTGGTATTTCTTGGAGAAGATGTGATCTATTAGGGAGAAATGTGGCATTTCTGGAAGAAAATGTCTAATTTGAGGGATAGAAGAGGTATTTGTGGGTGAAAAGGTCCTATTTCCAAAGGGGAAACGTTGTATTTCTTGGAGAAGATGTGGTATATTAGGGAGAAATGTGGCCTTTCTGGAAGAAACTGTCCTCTTTTGGGGATAAAAGAGGTATTTGTGGGTGAAAAGGTCCTATTTGAAGGGGGAAAGCTGGTATTTCTTGGAGAAGATGTGATATATTTGGGAGAAATGTGGCATTTCTGGAAGAAAATGTCCTATTTTGTGGATGAAACAGGTATTTGTGGGTGAAAAGGTCCTTTTTGAAGGGGGAAACCTGGTATTTCTTGGAGAAGATGTGATCTATTTGGGAGAAATATGGCCTTTCTGGAAGAAACTGTCCTCTTTTGGGGATAAAAGAGGTATTTGTGGGTGAAAAGGTCCTATTTGAAGGGGGAAACCTGGTATTTCTTGGAGGAGATGTAATATATTAGGGAGAAATGTGGCCTTTCTGGAAGAAACTGTCCTATTTTGGGGATAAAAGAGGTATTTGTGGGTGAAAAGGTCCTATTTGAAGGGGGAAACCTGGTATTTCTTGAAGGAGATGTGATATATTTGGGAGAAATGTGGCCTTTCCGGAAGAAACTGTCCCCTTTTGGGGATAAAACAGGTATTTGTGGGTGAAAAGGTCCTATTTGAAGGGGGAAACCTGTTATTTCTTGGAGAAGATGTGATATATTTGGGAGAAATGTGGCCTTTATGGAAGAAACCGAGCTCTTTTGGGGTAAAAGAGGTATTTGTGGGTGAAAAGGTCCTATTTGAAGGGGGAAACGTGGTATTTCTTGGAGAAGATGTGATATATTTGGGAGAAATGTGGCATTTCTGGAAGAAAATGTCCTCTTTTGGGGATAAAACAGGTATTTGTGGGTGAAAAGGTCCTATTTGAAGGGGGAAAGCTGGTATTTCTAGGAGGAGATGTGATATATTTGGGAGAAATCTGGCATTTCTGGAAGAAAATGTCCAATTTGAGGGATAAAAGAGGTATTTGTGGGTGAAAAGTTCCTATTTCCAGGGGTAAACCAGTTATTTCTTAGAGAAGATGTGATATATTTGGGAGAAATCTGGCATGTCTGGAAGAAGCTGTCCTCTTTTGCGGATAAAAGAGGTATTTGTGGGTGAAAAGGTCCTATTTGAAGGGGGAAAGCTGGTATTTCTTGGAGAAGATGTGATCTATTTGGGAGAAATGTGGCCTTTCTGGAAGAAAATGTCCTCTTTTGGGGATAAAACAGGTATCTGTGGGAGAAAAAGTCCTATTTGAAGGGGGAAAGCTGGTATTTCTTGGAGAAGATGTATCTATCTGAGTGAAATGTGGCATTTCTGGCAGAAACTTTCCTATTTTGGGGATAAAAGAGGTATTTGTGGGTGAAAAGGTCCTATTTGAAGGGGGAAACCTGGTATTTCTTGGAGAAGATGTGATCTATTTGGGAGAAATGTGGCATGTCTGGAAGAAACTGTCCTCTTTTGGGGATAAAACAGGTATTTGTGGGTGAGAAGGTCCTACTGGAAGGGGGAAAGCTGGTATTTCTTGGAGAAGATGTGATATATGTGGGAGAAATGTGGCATTTCTGGAAGAAACTGTCCTCTTTTGGGGATAAAAGAGGTATTTGTGGGTGAAAAGGTCCTATTTCTAGGGGGAAACCTGGTATATCTTGGAGAAGATGTGATATATTTGGGAGAAATGTGGCATTTCTGGAAGAAACTGTCCAATTTGAGGGATAAAAGAGGTATTTGTGGGTGAAAAGTTCCTATTTGAAGGGGGAAAGCTGGTATTTCTTGGAGAAGATGTGATGTATTTGGGAGAAATGTGGCATGTCTGGAAGAATCTGTCCTCTTTTGGGGATAAAAGAGGTATTTGTGGGTGAAAAGGTCCTATTTGAAGGGGGAAAGCTGGTATTGCTTTGAGAAGATGTGATATATTTGGGAGAAATCTGGCCTTTCTGGAAGAAACTGTCCTCTTTTGGGGATAGAACAGGTATCTGTGGGAGAAAAAGTCCTATTTGAAGGGGGAAAGCAGGTATTTCTTGGAGAAGATGTGATCTATTTGGGTGAAATGTGGCATTTCTGGCAGAAACTTTCCTATTTTGGGGATAAAAGAGGTATTTGTGGGTGAAAAGGTCCTATTTGAAGGGGGAAACCTGGTATTTCTTGGAGAAGATGTGATCTATTTGGGAGAAATGTGGCATGTCTGGAAGAAACTGTCCTCTTTTGGGGATAAAACAGGTATTTGTGGGTGAAAAGGTCCTATTTGAAGGGGGAAAGCTGGTATTTCTAGGAGGAGATGTGATATATTTGGGAGAAATGTGGCATTTCTGGAAGAAACTGTCCTCTTTTGGGGATAAAAGAGGTATTTGTGGGTGAAAAGGTCCTATTTCAGGTGGAATCCTGGTATTTCTTGGAGAAGATGTGATATATTTGGGAGAAATGTGGCATTTCTGGAAGAAACTGTCCTCTTTTGGGGATAAAAGTGGTATTTGTGGGTGAGAAGGTCCTATTTGAAGGAGGAAAGCTGGTATTTCTTGGAGAAGATGTGATATATTTGGGAGAAATGTGGCATTTCTGGAAGAAACTGTCCTCTTTTGGGGATAAAAGAGGTATTTGTGGGTGATAAGGTCCTATTTCCAGGGGGAACCCTGGTATTTCTTGGAGTAGATGTGATATATTTGGGAGAAATGTGGCATTTCTGGAAGGAACTGTCCTCTTTTCGGGATGAAACAGGTATTTTTGGGTGAAAAGGTCCTATTTGAAGGGGGAAAGCCGGTAGTTCTTGCAAGAGATGTGATATATTTGGGAGAAATGTGGCATTTCTGGAAGAAACTGTCCTATTTTGGGGATAAAAGAGGTATTTGTGGGTGAAAAGGTCCTATTTGAAGGGGGAAAGCTGGTATTTCTTGGAGAAGATGTGATATATTTGGGAGAAATGTGGCATGTCTGGAAGAAAATGTCCGATTTGGGAGATAAAAGAGGTATTTGTGGGTGAAAAGGTCCTATTTGAAGGGGGAAAGCTGGTATTTCTTGGAGAAGATGTGATATATTTGGGAGAAATGTGGCATGTCTGGAAGTAAATGGCCCATTTGGGGGGAGAAGGCTGGTAGTTTTGGTTGAGAAGGTCCTATTTCAGGAGGAATCCAGGTATTTCTTGGAGAAGATGTGGTATATTTGGGAGAAATGTGGCATTTCTGGAAGAAAATTTCCAATTTTGGGGAGAAGGCTGGTAGTTTTGGGTGAGAAGGTCCTATTTCAGGAGGAATCCTGGTATTTCTTGGAGAAGATGTGATATATTTGGGAGAAATGTGGCATTTCTGGAAGAAACTGTCCTCTTTTGGGGATAAAAGAGGTATTAGTGGTTGAAAAGGTCCTATTTGAAGGGGGAACCCTGGTATTTCTTGGAGAAGATGTGATATATTTGGGAGAAATGTGGCATTTCTGGAAGAAAATGTCCTCTTTTGGGGATAAAAGAGGTATTTCATGGAGAAAAGGTCCTAATTCAAGGGGGAAACCTGGTATTTCTTGGAGGAGTTGTGATATATTTTTGAGAAATGTGGTATTTCTGGAAGAAAATGTCCAATTTGAGGGATAAAACAGGTATTTGTGGGTGAAAAGGTCCTATTTGAAGGGGGAACCCTGGTATTTCTTGGAGAAGATGTGATATATTTGGGAGAAATGTGGCATGTCTGGAAGAAGCTGTCCTCTTTTGGGGATAAAAGAGGTATTTGTGGGTGAAAAGGTCCTATTTGAAGGGGGAAACGTGGTATTTCATGGAGAAGATGTGATATGTTTGGGAGAAATGTGGCATTTCTGGAAGAAACTGTCCTCTTTTGGGGATAAAAGAGGTATTTGTGGGTGAAAAGTTCCTATTTCCACGGGAAAACCTGGTATTTCTTGGAGAAGATGTGATATATTGGGGAGAAATGTGGCATTTCTGGAAGAAACTGTCCTCTTTTGGTGATAAATGAGGTATTTGTGGGTGATAAGGTCCTATTTGAAGGGGGAAACCTGGTATTTCTTGGAGAAGATGTGATCTATTAGGGAGAAATGTGGCATTTCTGGAAGAAAATGTCTAATTTGAGGGATAGAAGAGGTATTTGTGGGTGAAAAGGTCCTATTTCCAAAGGGGAAACGTTGTATTTCTTGGAGAAGATGTGGTATATTAGGGAGAAATGTGGCCTTTCTGGAAGAAACTGTCCTATTTTGGGGATAAAAGAGGTATTTGTGGGTGAAAAGGTCCTATTTGAAGGGGGAAACCTGGTATTTCTTGGAGAAGATGTGATATATTTGGGAGAAATGTGGCATTTCTGGAAGAAAATGTCCTATTCTGGGGATAAAACAGGTATTTGTGGGAGAAAAGGTCCTATTTGAAGGGGGAAACCTGGTATTTCTTGGAGGAGATGTCATATATTTGGGAGAAATGTGGCCTTTCTGGAAGAAACTGTCCTATTTTGGGGATAAAAGAGGTATTTGTGGGTGAAAAGGTCCTATTTGAAGGGGGAAAGCTGGTATTTCTTGGAGAAGATGAGATATATTTGGGAGAAATGTGGCCTTTCCGGAAGAAACTGTCCCCTTTTGGGGATAAAAGAGGTATTTGTGGGTGAAAAGGTCCTATTTGAAGGGGGAAACCTGGTATTTCTTGGAGAAGATGTGATCTATTTGGGAGAAATGTGGCCTTTCTGGAAGAAACCGAGCTCTTTTGGGGTAAAAGAGGTATTTGTGGGTGAAAAGGTCCTATTTGAAGGGGGAAACCTGGTATTTCTTGGAGAAGATGTGATATATTTGGGAGAAATGTGGCATTTCTGGAAGAAAATGTCCTCTTTTGGGGATAAAACAGGTATTTGTGGGTGAGAAGGTCCTATTTGAAGGGGGAAAGCTGGTATTTCTAGGAGGAGATGTGATATATTTGGGAGAAATCTGGCATTTCTGGAAGAAAATGTCCAATTTGAGGGATAAAAGAGGTATTTGTGGGTGAAAAGTTCCTATTTCCAGGGGTAAACCAGTTATTTCTTAGAGAAGATGTGATATATTTGGGAGAAATCTGGCATGTCTGGAAGAAGCTCTCCTCTTTTGCGGATAAAAGAGGTATTTGTGGGTGAAAAGGTCCTATTTGAAGGGGGAAAGCTGGTATTTCTTGGAGAAGATGTGATCTATTTGGGAGAAATGTGGCCTTTCTGGAAGAAAATGTCCTCTTTTGGGGATAAAACAGGTATTTGTGGGTGAGAAGGTCCTACTGGAAGGGGGAAAGCTGGTATTTCTTGGAGAAGATGTGATATATTTGGGAGAAATGTGGCATTTCTGGAAGAAACTGTCCTCTTTTGGGGATAAAAGAGGTATTTGTGGGTGAAAAGGTCCTATTTCTAAGGGGAAACCTGGTATTTCTTGGAGAAGATGTGATCTATTTGGGAGAAATGTGGCATTTCTGGAAGAAACTGTCCAATTTGAGGGATAAAAGAGGTATTTGTGGGTGATAAGGTCATATTTGAAGGGGGAAAGCTGGTATTTCTTGGAGAAGATGTGATATATTTGGGAGAAATGTGGCATTTCTGGAAGAAACTGTCCTCTTTTGGGGATAAAAGAGGTATTAGTGGGTGAAAAGGTCCTATTTGAAGGGGGAAAGCTGGTATTGCTTTGAGAAGATGTGATATATTTGGGAGAAATCTGGCCTTTCTGGAAGAAACTGTCCTCTTTTGGGGATGGAGCAGGTATCTGTGGGAGAAAAAGTCCTATTTGAAGGGGGAAAGCAGGTATTTCTTGGAGAAGATGTGATCTATTTGGGTGTAATGTGGCATTTCTGGCAGAAACTTTCCTATTTTGGGGATAAAAGAGGTATTTGTGGGTGAAAAGGTCCTATTTGAAGGGGGAAAGCTGGTATTTCTTGGAGAAGATGTGATATATTTGGGAGAAATGTGGCATGTCTGGAAGAAACTGTCCTCTTCTGGGGATAAAAGAGGTATTTTTGGTTGAAAAGGTCCTATTTGAAGGGGGAAACCTGGTATTTCTAGGAGGAGATGTGATATATTTGGGAGAAATGTGGCATTTCTGGAAGAAACTGTCCTATTTTGGGGATAAAAGAGGTATTTGTGGGTGAAAAGGTCCTATTTCAGGTGGAATCCTGGTATTTCATGGAGAAGATGTGATATATTTGGGAGAAATGTGGCATTTCTGGAAGAAACTGTCCTATTTTGGGGATAAAAGTGGTATTTGTGGGTGAGAAGGTCCTATTTGAAGGAGGAAAGCTGGTATTTCTTGGAGAAGATGTGATATATTTGGGAGAAATGTGGCATTTCTGGAAGAAACTGTCCTCTTTTGGGGATAAAACAGGTATTTGTGGGTGATAAGGTCCTATTTCCAGGGGGAACCCTGGTATTTCTTGGAGTAGATGTGATATATTTGGGAGAAATGTGGCATTTCTGGAAGGAACTGTCCTCTTTTCGGGATGAAACAGGTATTTTTGGGTGAAAAGGTCCTATTTGAAGGGGGAAAGCCGGTAGTTCTTGCAAGAGATGTGATATATTTGGGAGAAATGTGGCATTTCTGGAAGAAACTGTCCTGTTATGGGGATAAAAGAGGTATTTGTGGGTGAAAAGGTCCTATTTGAAGGGGGAAAGCTGGTATTTCTTGGAGAAGATGTGATATATTTGGGAGAAATGTGGCATGTCTGGAAGAAACTGTCCTATTTGGGAGATAAAAGAGGTATTTGTGGGTGAAAAGGTCCTATTTGAAGGGGGAAAGCTGGTATTTCTTGGAGAAGATGTGATATATTTGGGAGAAATGTGGCCTTTCTGGAAGAAAATGTTCAATTTGGGGGGAGAAGGTTGGTAGTTTTGGGTGAGAAGGTCCTACTTCAGGAGGAATCCTGGCATTTCTTGGAGAAGATGTGATATATTTGGGAGAAATGTGGCATTTCTGGAAGAAACTGTCCTCTTTTGGGGATAAAAGAGGTATTAGTGGTTGAAAAGGTCCTATTTGAAGGGGGAACCCTGGTATTTCTTGGAGAAGATGTGATATAATTGGGAGAAATGTGGCATTTCTGGAAGAAAATGACCTCTTTTGGGGATAAAAGAGGTATTTCATGGAGAAAAGGTCCTATTTGAAGGGGGAAACCTGGTATTTCTTGGAGAAGATGTTATCTATTTGGGAGAAATGTGGCCTTTCTGGAAGGAACTGTCCTCTTTTGGGGATAAAAGAGGTATTTGTGGGAGTAAAGGTCCTATTTGAAGGGGGAAACCTGGCATTTCTTGGAGAAGATGTGATCTATTTGGGAGAAATGTGGCCTTTCTGGAAGAAAATGTCCTATTTTGGGGATAAAAGAGGTATTTGTGGGTGAAAAGGTCCTATTTGAAGGGGGAAACGTGGTATTTCTTGGAGAAGATGTGATATATTTGGGAGAAATGTGGCCTTTCTGGAAGAAACTGTCCTCTTTTGGGGATAAAAGAGGTATTTGTGGGTGAAAAGGTCCTATTTGAAGGGGGAAACGTGGTATTTCTTGGAGAAGATGTGATATGTTTGGGAGAAATGTGGCATTTCTGGAAGAAACTGTCCTCTTTTGGGGATAAAGGAGGTATTTGTGGGTGAAAAGGTCCTATTTCCACGGGAAAACCTGGTATTTCTTGGAGAAGATGTGATATATTTGGGAGAAATGTGGCATATCTGGAAGAAACTGTCCTCTTTTGGGGATAAAAGAGGTATTAGTGGGTGAAAAGGTCCTATTTTAAGGGGGAAGCGTGATATTTCTTGGAGAAGATGTGATATATTTGGGAGAAATGTGGCATTTCTGGAAGAAACTGTCCTCTTATGGGGATAGAACAGGTATTTATTGGTGAAAAGGTCCTATTTCCAGGGAGAAACGTTGTATTTCTTGGAGAAGATGCGGTATATTAGGGAGAAATGAGGCATTTCTGGAAGAAACTGTCCTCTTTTGGGGATAAAAGAGGTATTTGTGGGTGAAAAGATCCTATTTGAAGGGGGAAACCTGGTATTTCTTGGAGGAGATGTGATCTATTTGGGAGAAATGTGGCATTTCTTGAAGAAACTGTGATCTTTTGGGGATAAAAGAGGTATTTGTGGGTGAAAAGGTCCTATTTGAAGGGGGAAACATGGTATTGCTTGGAGAAGATGTGATATATTTGGGAGAAATGTGGCATTTCTGGATGAAAATGTCCTATTTTGGGGATGAAACAAGTATTTGTGGGTGAAAAGGTCCTATTTGAAGGGGGAAAGCTGGTATTTCTTGGAGAAGATGTGATCTATTTGGGAGAAATGTGGCATTTCTGGAAGAAACCGAGCTCTTTTGGGGTAAAAGAGGTATGTGTGGGTGAAAAGGTCCTATTTTAAGGGGGAAGCGTGATATTTCTTGGAGAAGATGTGATATATTTGGGAGAAATGTGGCATTTCTGGAAGAAACTGTCCTCTTTTGGGGATAAAAGAGGTATTTGTGGGTGAAAAGGTCCTATTTGAAGGGGGAAACCTGGTATTTCTTGGAGAAGATTTGATATATTTGGGAGAAATCTGGCATTTCTGCTAGAAAATGTCCAATTTGAGGGATAAAAGTGGTATTTGTGGGTGAAAAGTTCCTATTTCCAGGGGTAAACCAGTTATTTCTTAGAGAAGATGTGATATATTTGGGAGAAATCTGGCATGTCTGGAAGAATCTGTCCTCTTTTGGGGATAAAAGAGGTATTTGTGGGTGAAAAGTTCCTATTTGAAGGGGGAAACCTGGTATTTCTTGGAGAAGATGTGATATATTTGGGAGAAATCTGGCCTTTCTGGAAGAAACTGTCCTATTTTGGGGAGAAAAGAGGTATTTGTGGGTGAGAAGGTCCTATTTGAAGGGGGAAAGCTGGTATTTCTTGGAGAAGATGTGATCTATTTGGGAGAAATCTGGCATTTCTGGAAGAAACTGTCCTCTTTTGGGGATAAAAGAGGTATTTGTGGGTGAAAAGGTCCTATTTGAAGGAGGAAAGCTGGTATTTCTTGGAGAAGATGTGATATGTTTGGGTGAAATGTGGCTTTTCTGGAAGAAACTTTCCTATTTTGGGGATAAAAGAGGTATTTGTTGGTGAGAAGGTCCTATTTGAAGGGGGAAACCTGGTATTTCATGGAGAAGATGTGATATATTTGGGAGAAATGTGGCATTTCTGGAAGAAAATGTCCTCTTTTGGGGATAAAACAGGTATTTGTGGGTGAAAAGGTCCTATTTGAAGGGGGAAAGCTGGTATTTCTAGGAGGAGATGTGATATATTTGGGAGAAATGAGGCATTTCTGGAAGAAACTGTCCTCTTTTGGGGATAAAAGAGGTATTTGTGGGTGAAAAGGTCCTATTTCAGGTGGAATCCTGGTATTTCTTGGAGAAGGTGTGATATATTTGGGAGAAATGTTGCATGTCCGGAAGAAACTGTCCTCTTTTGGGGATAAAAGAGGTATTTGTGGGTGAAAAGGTCCTATTTGAAGGGGGAAAGCTGGTATTTCTTGGAGAAGATGTGGTATATTTGGGAGAAATGTGGCATTTCTGGAAGAAACTGTCCTCTTTTGGGGATAAAAGAGGTATTTGTGGGTGAGAAGGTCCTATTTGAAGGGGGAAACCTGGTATTTCTTGGAGAAGATGTGATCTATTTGGGAGAAATGTGGCATTTCTGGAAGAAACTGTCCTCTTTTGGGGATAAAAGTGGTATTTGTGGGTGAGAAGGTCCTATTTGAAGGAGGAAAGCTGGATGTTCTTGGAGAAGATGTGATCTATTTGGGAGAGATATGGCCTTTCTGGAAGAAACTGTCCTCTTTTGGGGATAAAACAGGTATTTGTGGGTGAAAAGGTCCTATTTGAAGGGGGAAACCTGGTATTTCTTGGAGAAGATGTGATATATTTGGGAGAAATGTGGCATTTCTGGAAGGAACTGTCCTCTTTTGGGGATAAAAGAGGCATTTGTGGGTGAAAAGGTCCTATTTGAAGGGGGAAACCTGGTATTTCTTGGAGAAGATGTGATATATTTGGGAGAAATGTGGCATTTCTGGAAGAAACTGTCCTATTTTGGGGATTAAACGGGTACTTGTGGGAGAAAAGGTCCTATTTGAAGGGGGAAAGCTGGATGTTCTTGCGGGAGATGTGATATATTTGGGAGAAATGTGGCATGTCTGGAAGAAACTGTCCTATTTGGGGGATAAAAGAGGTATTTGTGGTTGAAAAGGTCTTATTTCAAGGGGGACACCTGGCATTCCTTGGGAAAGATGTGATATATTTGGGAGAAATTTGGCATTTCTAGAAGAAACTGTCCTCTTTTGGGGATAAAATAGGTATTTGTGGGTGAAAAGGTCCTATTTGAAGGGGGAAACGTGGTATTTCTTGGAGAAGATGTGATCTATTTGGGAGAAATGTGGTCATTCTGGCAGAAACTGTCCTCTTTTGGGGATAAATCAGGTATTAGTGGGTGAAAAGGTCCTATTTCGAGGGGGAAACGTGGTATTTCTTGGAGAAGATGTGATACTTTTGTGCGAAATCTGGCCTTTCTGGCAGAATCTGTCCTATTTTGGGGATAAAAGAGGTATTTGTGGGAGATAAGTTCCTATTTGAAGGGGGAAAGCTGGTATTTCTGTGGCCTTTCTGGAAGAAACTGTCCTCTTTTGGGGATAAAAGAGGTATTAGTGGGTGAAAAGGTCCTATTTGAAGGGGGAAAGCTGGTATTTCTTGGAGAAGATGTGATATGTTTGGGAGAAGTGTGGCATTTCTGGAAGAAACTGTCCTATTTTGGGGATAAAAGAGGTATTTGTGGGTGAAAAGGTCCTATTTGAAGGGGAAAACCTGGTATTTCTTGGAGAAGATGAGCTATATTTGGGAGAAATGTGGCATGTCTGGAAGAAAATGTCCAATTTGGGGGGAGAAGGCTGGTATTTGTGGGTGAAAAGGTCCTATTTGAAGGGGGAAAGCTGGTATTTCTTGGAGAAGATGTGATCTATTTGGGAGAAATGTGGCATTTCTGCAAGAAACTGTCCTATTTTGGGGATAAAAGAGGTATTTGTGGGTGATAAGGTCCTATTTGAAGGGGGAACCTGGTATTTCTGGAGAAGATTTGATCTATTTGGGGAAATGTGGCATGTCTGGATGAAACTGTCCTATTTTGGGGATAAAAGTGGTATTTGCGGGAGAAAAGGTCCTATTTGAAGGGGGAAACGTGGTATTTCTTGGAGAAGATGTGATATATTTGGGAGAAATCTTGCATGTCTGGAAGAAACTGTCCTCTTTTGGGGATAAAAGAGGTATTTGTGGGTGAAAAGGTCCTATTTGAAGGGGGAAACCTGGTATTTCTTGGAGAAGATGTGATTTATTTGGGAGAAATGTGGCATTTCTGGAAGAAACTGTCCTCTTTTGGGGATAAAAGAGGTATTTGTTGGTGAAAAGGTCGTATTTGAAGGGGGAAAGCTGGTATTTCTTGGAGAAGATGTGATATGTTTGGGAGAAATGTGGCCTTTCTGGCAGAAACTGTCCTATTTTGGGGATATAAGTGGTATTTGTGGGTGAAAAGGTCCTATTTGAAGGGGGAAACCTGGTATTTCTTGGAGAAGATGTGATCTATTTGGGAGAAATGTGGCATGTCAGGAAGAAACTGTACTAATTTGGGGATAAAAGAGGTATTTGTGGGTGAAAAGGTCCTATTTGAAGGGGGAAACGTGGTATTTCTTGGAGAAGATGTGATATATTTGGGAGAAATGTGGCATTTCTGGAAGAAACTGTCCTCTTTTGGGGATAAAAGAGGTATTAGTGGGTGAAAAGGTCCTATTTGAAGGGGGAAACCTGGTATTTCTTGGAGAAGCTGTGATATATTTGGGAGAAACCTGGCATTTATGGAAGAAACTGTCCTCTTTTGGGGATAAAACAGGTATTTGTGGGTGAAAAGGTCCTATTTGAAGGGGGAAAGCTGGTATTTCTTGGAGAAGATGTGATATATTTGGGAGAAATGTGCCATTTCTGGAAGAAACTGTCCTCTTTTGGGGATAAAAGAGGTATTTGTGGGTGAAAAGGTCCTATTTGAAGGGGGAAACCTGGTATTTCTTGGAGAAGATGTTATCTATTTGGGAGAAATGTGGCCTTTCTGGCAGAAACTGTCCTCTTTTGGGGATATAACAGGTATTTGTGGTTGAAAAGGTCCTATTTGAAGGGGGAAACGTGGTATTTCTTGGAGAAGATGTGATATATTTGGGAGAAATGTGGCATGTCTGGAAGAAACTGTTCTATTTTGGGGATAAAACAGGTATTTGTGGGTGAAACGGTCCTATTTGAAGGGGGAAAGCTGGTATTTCTTGGAGAAGAAGTGATGTATTTGGGAGAAATCTGGCATTTCTGGAAGAAACTGTCCTCTTTTGGGGATAAAACAGGTATTTGTGAGAGAAAAGGTCCTATGTCAAGGGGTAAAGCTGGATTTTCTTGGAGAAGATGTGATATATGTGGGAGAAATGCGGCATTTCTGGAAGAAACTGTCCTCTTTTGGGGATAAAAGAGGTATTTGTGGGTGAGAAGGTCCTATTTGAAGGAGGAAAGCTGGTATTTCTTGGAGAAGATGTGATATATTTGGCAGAAATGTGGCATGTCTGGAAGAAACTGTCCTCTTTTGGGGATAAAAGAGGTATTTGTGGTTGAAAAGGTCCTATTTGAAGGGGGAAACCTGGTATTTCTTGGAGAAGATGTGATATGTTTGGGAGAAATGTGGCATTTCTAGATGAAACTGTCCCCTTTTGGGGGGAAAAGGATGTTTTCCGTGGGAGAAAAGGTAGTATTTCAGAAGAAATCCTGGTATTTCTTGGAGGAGATGTGATATGTTTGGGAGAAATGTGGCATTTCTGGAAGAAACTGTCCTATTTTGGGGATAAAAGAGGTATTTTTGGGAGAAAAGGTCCTATTTGAAGGTGGAACACAGGTATTTCTTGGAGAAGATGTGCTATATTTGGGAGAAATGTGGCCTTTCTGGAAGAAACTGTCCTATTTGAGTGAAAAAAGAGGTGTTTGTGGGTGAAAAGGTCCTATTTAAAGGGGGAAAGCTGGTAGTTTTACCTCTTTTATGCCCAAAACAGAACAGTATCTTCCAGAACGGCCACATTTCTTCCAAATGTATCACTTCTTCTCCAAGAAATACCAGCTTTCCCCCTTCAAATAGGACCGTTTCACCCACAAATACCTCTTTTATCCCCAAAGTAGGACAGTTTCTGCCTTACATGCCATATTTCTCCCAAATATACCGCATCTTCTCCAAGAAATACCAGCTTTCCCCCTTCAAATAGGACCTTTTAAACCAAAAATGCCTGTTTTATCCCCAAAAGAGGACAGTTTCTTCCAGAAATGCCACATTTCTCCCAAATACATCACTTCTTCTCCAAGAAATACCAGCTTTCCCCCTTCAAATAGGTCCTTTTCTCCCACAAATACCTGTATTATCCCTCAAATAGGACATTTTCTTCCAGAAATGCCACACTTCTCACAAAAGATCTCACATCTTCTCCAAGAAATACCAGGTTTCCCCCTTGTAATAAGACCTTTTCACCCACAAATACGTCTTTTATCCCCAAAAGAGGACAGTTTCTTCCAGAAATGCCACATTTCTCCCAAATATATCACATCTTCTCCAAGAAATACCACGTTTCCCCCTTCAAATAGGACCTTATCACCCACAAATACCACTTTTATCCCCAAAATAGGACAGTTTCTGCCAGAAAGGCCACATTTCTCCCAAACATATCACATCTTCTCCAAGAAATAACAGGTTTCCCCCTTCAAATAGGACCTTTTCACCCACAATAAATTCTTTTATCCCCAAAAGAGGACAGTTTCTGCCAGAAATGCCTGATTTCTCCCAAATATATCACATCTTCTCCAAGAAATACCTGCTTTCCCCCTTCAAATAGGACCTTTTCACCCACAAGTACCTGTTTTACCCCTAAAAGAGGACGGTTTCTTCCAGAAATGCCACATTTCTCCCAAATAGATCACATCTTCTCCAAGAAATACCACGTTTCCACCTTCAAATAGGACCTTTTCACCCACAAATACCTCTTTGATGCCCAAAATAGGACAGTTTCATCCAGAAATGCCACATTTCTCCCAAATAGATCACATCTTCTCCAAGAAATACCAGCTTTCCCCCTTCAAATAGGACCTTTTCAACCACTAATAGCAGGCTTCTCCCCCCTCATAGGACAGTTTCTTCCAGAAATGCCACATTTCTCCCAAATAGATCACATCTTCTCCAAGAAATACCAGGTTTCCCCCTTCAAATAGGACCTTTTCACCCACAAATACCTCTTTTATCCCCAAAAGAGGACAGTTTCTTCCAGACATGCCACATTTCTCCCAAATATATCACATCTTCTCCAAGAAATACCAGGTTTCCCCCTTCAAATAGGACCTTTTCACCCACAAATACCTCTTTTATCCCCAAAATAGGACAGTTTCTTCCAGACATGCCACATTTCTCCCAAATATATATCATCTTCTCCAAGAAATACCACGTTTCCCCCTTCAAATAGGACCTTTTCACCCACAAATACCTCTTTTATCCCCAAAATAGGACAGTTTCTTCCAGAAATGCCACATTTCTCCCAAATATATCACATCTTCTCCAAGAAATACCACGTTTCCCCCTTCAAATAGGACCTTTTCACCCACAAATACCTCTTTTATCCCCAAAAGAGGACAGTTTCTTCCTGACATGCCACATTTCTCCCAAATAGATCACATCTTCTCCAAGAAATACCAGGGTTCCCCCTTCAAATAGGACCTTTTCTCCCGCAAATACCTGTTTTATCTCCCAAATAGGACAGTTTCTTCCAGAAAGGCCACATTTCTCCCAAATAGATCACATCTTCTCCAAGAAATGCCAGGTTTCCCCCTTCAAATAGGACCTTTACTCCCACAAATACCTCTTTTATCCCCAAAAGAGGACAGTTCCTTCCAGAAAGGCCACATTTCTCCCAAATAGATAACATCTTCTCCAAGAAATACCAGCTTTCCCCCTTCAAATAGGACCTTATCACCCACAAATACCACTTTAATCCCCAAAAGAGGACAGTTTCTTCCAGAAATGCCACATTTCTCCCAAACATATCACATCTTCTCCAAGAAATACCAGGTTTCCCCCTTCAAATAGGACCCTTTTCACCCACAAATACCTCTTTTATCCCCAAAATAGGACAGTTTCTTCCAGAAATGCCACATTTCTCCCAAACATATCACATCTTCTCCAAGAAATACCAGGTTTCCCCCTTCAAATAGGACCTTTTCACCCACAAATACCTCTTTTATCCCCAAAGTAGGACAGTTTCTTCCAGACATGCCACATTTCTCCCAAATATATCACATCTCCTGCAAGAACATCCAGCTTTCCCCCTTCAAAGAGGACCTTATCACCCACAAATACCACTTTTATCCCCAAAATAGGACAGTTTCTGCCAGAAAGGCCACATTTCTCCCAAACATATCACATCTTCTCCAAGAAATAACAGGTTTCCCCCTTCAAATAGGACCTTTTCACCCACAAAAAATTCTTTTATCCCCAAAAGAGGACAGTTTCTGCCAGAAATGCCTGATTTCTCCCAAATATATCACATCTTCTCCAAGAAATACCAGCTTTCCCCCTTCAAATAGGACCTTCTCACCCACAAATACCTGTTTTATCCCCAAAAGAGGACAGTTTCTTCCAGAAACCAGGTACTTCTTGGAGAAGATGTGATATATTTGGGAGAAATGTGGCATGTCCGGAAGAAACTGTCCTATTTTGGGGATAAAAGAGGTATTTGTGGGTGAAAAGGTCCTATTTGATGGGGGAAACGTGTTATTTCTATGAGAAGATGTGATATATTTGGTAGAAATGTGGCATTTCTTGAAGAAACTGTCCTCTTTTGGGGATAAAAGAGGTATTTGTGGGTGAAAAGGTCCTATTTCAGGTGGAATCCTGGTATTTCTTGGAGAAGATGTGATATATTTGGGAGAAATGTGGCATGTCCGGAAGAAACTGTCCTCTTTTGGGGATAAAACAGGTATTTGTGGTTGAAAATGTCCTATTTCAAGGGGGAAACGTGGTATTTCTTGGAGAAGATGTGATATATTTGGGAGAAATCTGGCATGTCTGGAAGAAACTGTCCTCTTTTGGGGATAAAACAGGTATTTGTGAGAGAAAAGGTCCTATGTCAAGGGGTAAAGCTGGAAGTTCTTGCAGGAGATGTGATATATTTGGGAGAAATGTGGCATTTCTGGAAGAAACTGTCCTCCTTTGGGGATTAAACAGGTATTTTTTGGTTAAAAGTTCCTATTTGAAGGGGGAAACCTGGTATTTCTTGGAGAAGATGTGATATATTTGGGGGAAATCTGGCATTTCTGGAAGAAACTGTCCTCTTTTGGGGATAAAAGAGGTATTTGTGGGTGAAAAGGTCCTATTTGAAGGGGGAAACCTGGTATTTCTAGGAGGAGATGTGATCTATTTGGGAGAAATGTCGAATGTCTGGAAGAAACTGTCCTGTTTTGGGGTTAAAAGAGGTATTTGTGGGTGAAAAGGTCCTATTTGAAGGGGGAATCCTGGTATTTCTTGGAGAAGATGTGATATATTTGGGAGAAATGTGGCATTTCTATAAGAAACTGTCCTCTTTTGGGGATAAAAGAGGTATTTGTGGGTAAAAAGGTCCTATTTGAAGGGTGAAACGTGGTATTTCTTGGAGAAGATGTGATCTATTTGGGAGAAATGTGGCCATTCTGGCAGAAACTGTCCTCTTTTGGGGATAAATGAGGAATATGTGGGTGAAAAGGTCCTATTTGAAGGGGGAAACGTGGTATTTCTTGGAGAAGATGTGATACATTTGGGAGAAATCTGGCCTTTCTGGCAAAAACTGTCCTATTTTGGGGATAAAAGAGGTAATTGTGGGAGAAAAGTTCCTAATTCAAGGGGGAAAGCTGGTATTTCTGTGGACTTTCTGGAAGAAACTGTCCTATTTTGGGGATAAAAGAGGTATTTGTGGGCGAAAAGGTCCTATTTGAAGGGGGAAACCTGGTATTTCTTGGAGAAGATGTGATCTATTTGGGAGAAATGTGGCATGTCTGGAAGAAAATGTCCTATTTGGGGCGAGAAGGCTGGTATTTGTGGGTGAAATGTCCTATTTGAAGGGGGAAACCTGGTATTTCTTGGAGAAGATGTGATATATTTGGAAGAAATGTGGCATTTCTGGAAGAAACTGTACTATTTTGGGGATAAAAGAGGTATTTGTGGGTGAAAAGGTCCTATTTGAAGGGGGAATCCTGGTATTTCTTGGAGAAGATGTGATCTATTTAGGAGAAATGTGGCATTTCTGGAAGAAACTGTCCTGTTTTGGGGATCAAACAGGTATTTGTGGGTGAAAAGGTCCTATTTGAAGGGGGAAACGTGGTATTTCTTGGAGAAGATGTGATCTATTTGGGAGAAATATGGCCTTTCTGGAAGAAACTGTCCTCTTTTGGGGATAAAAGAGGTATTTGTGGGGGAAAAGGTCCTATTTGAAGGGGGAAACCTGTTATTTCTTGGAGAAGATGTGATATATTTGGGAGAAATGTGGCATGTCAGGAAGAAACTGTCCTCTTTTGGGGATAAAAGAGGTATTTGTGGGTGAAAAGGTCGTATTTGAAGGGGGAAACGTGGTATTTCTTGGAGAAGATGTGATATGTTTCGGAGAAATGTGGCATGTCTGGAAGAAACTGTCCTCTTTTGGGGATAAAAGAGGTATTTGTGGGTGAAAAGGTCCTATTTGAAGGGGGAAACGTGGTATTTCTTGTAGAAGCTGTGATATATTTAGAGAATCCAGGCATTTCTGGAAGAAACTGTCCTATTTTGGGGATAGAACAGGTATTTGTGGGTGAAAAGGTCCTATTTCAGGAGGAATCCTTGCATTTCTTGGAGAAGATGTGATATGTTTGGGAGAAATGTGGCATTTCTGGAAGAAACTGTCCTATTTTGGGGTTAAACCAGGTATTTGAGCGTGAAAAGGTCCTATTTGAAGGGGGAAACCTGGTATTTCTTGGAGAAGATGTGATATATTTGGGAGAAACCTGGCATTTATGGAAGAAACTGTCCTATTTTGGGGATAAAACAGGTATTTGTGGGTGAAAAGGTCCCATTTGAAGGAGGAAACCTGGTATTTCTTGGAGAAGATTTGGTATGTTTGGGAGAAATATGGCCTTTCTGGAAGAAACTGTCCTATTTTGGGGATAAAAGAGGTATTTGAGGGTGAAAAGGTCCTATTTGAAGGGGGAAACCTGGTATTTCTTGGAGAAGATGTGATATATTTGGGAGAAATGTGGAATGTCTGGAAAAAACTGTTCTACTTTTGGGGATAAAACAGGTATTTGTGGGTGAAAAGGTCCTATTTGAAGGGGGAAAGCTGGCAGTTTTACCTCTTTTATCCCCAAAAGAGGACAGTTTCTTCCAGAAATGCCACATTTCTCCCAAATAGATCACATCTTCTCCAAGAAATACCAGCTTTCCCCCTTCAAATAGGATCTTTTCTCCAAGAAATACCTCTTTTTTCCCCAAAAGAGCACAGTTTCTTCCAGAAATGCCACATTTCTCCCAAATATATCACATCTTCTCCAAGAAATGCCGGGATTCCTCCTGAAATAGGACCTTCTCACCCAAAACTATCAGCCTTCTCCCCCAAATTGGACAATTTCTTCCAGAAAGGCCACATTTCACCCAAACATATCACATCTTCTCCAAGAAATACCAGGATTCCTCCTGCAATAGGACCATCTCTCCGAAAACTACCAGCCTTCTCCCCCCAAAATGGACATTTCCTTCCAGAAATGCCACATTTCTCCCAAATAGATCACATCTTCTCCAAGAAATACCACGTTTCCCCCTTCAAATAGGACCTTTTCACCCACAAATACCTATTTTATCCCCAAAATAGGACACTTTCTTCCAGAAATGCCACATTTCTCCCAAATATATCACATCTTCTCCAAGAAATACCACGTTTCCCCCTTCAAATAGGACCTTTTCACCCACAAATACCTCTTTTATCCCCAAAAGAGGACACTTTCTTCCTGACATGCCACATTACCCCCAAATATATCACATCTTCTCCAAGAAATACCAGGTTTCCCCCTTCATATAGGACCTTTTCACCCACAAAAAACCTCTTTTATCCCCAAAATAGGACAGTTTCTTCCAGAAATGCCTGATTTCTCCCAAATAGATCACATCTTCTCCAAGAAATACCAGGTTTCCCCCTTCAAATAGGACCTTTTCACCCACAAATACCTCTTTATCCCTCAAATAGGACAGTTTCTTCCTGACATGCCACATTTCTCCCAAATAGATCACATCTTCTCCAAGAAATACCTGCTTTCCCCCTTCAAATAGGACCTTTTCTCCCACAAATACCAGCCTTCTCCCCCCAAATAGGACAGTTTCTTCCAGAAATGCCACATTTCTCCCAAATATATCACATCTTCTCCAAGAAATACCAGCTTTCCCCCTTCAAATAGGAACTTTTCACCCACTAATAGCCGGCTTCTCCCCAAAATAGGACAGTTTCTTCCAGAAATGCCACATTTCTCCCAAATAGATCACATCTTCTCCAAGAAATACCACGTTTCCCCCTTCAAATAGGACCTTTTCCCCAAAAAAACCTCTTTTATCCCCAAAAGAGGACAGTTTCTTCCAGGAATGCCAGATTTCTCCCAAATATATCACATCTTCTCCAAGAAATACCGCGTTTGCCCCTTCAAATAGGACCTTCTCACCCACAAATACCTGTTTTATCCCCAAAATAGGACAGTTTTTTCCAGACATGCCACATTTCTCCCAAATATATCACATCTTCTCCAAGAAATACCAGGTTTCCCCCTTCAAATAGGAACTTTTCACCCACTAATAGCAGGCTTCTCCCCCAAATAGGACAGTTTCTTCCAGAAATGCCACATTTCTCCCAAATAGATCACATCTTCTCCAAGAAATACCACGTTTCCCCCTTCAAATAGGACCTTTTCCCCAAAAAAACCTCTTTTATCCCCAAAAGAGGACAGTTACTTCCAGACATGCCACATTTATCCCAAATATATCACATCTTCTCCAAGAAATACCAGGGTTCCCCCTTCAAATAGGACCTTTTCACCCACAAATACCTCTTTTAACCCCAAAAGAGGACAGTTTCTTCCTGAAATGGCACATTTCTCCAAAATATATCACATCTTCTCCAAGAAATACCGCGTTTGCCCCTTCAAATAGGACCTTCTCACCCACAAATACCTCTTTTATCCCCAAAAGAGGACAGTTTCTTCCAGAAAGGCCACATTTCTCCCAAATATATATCATCTTCTCCAAGAAATACCACGTTTCCCCTTCAAATAGGACCTTTTCAACCACTAATACCTCTTTTATCCCCAAAAGAGGACAGTTTCTTCCAGAAAGGCCACATTTCTCCCAAATATATCACATCTTCTCCAAGAAATGCCAGGATTCCTCCTGAAATAGGACCTTCTCACCCAAAACTACCAGCCTTCTCCCCCCAAATTGGACTTTTTCTTCCAGAAAGGCCACATTTCTCCCAAATATACCACATCTTCTCCAAGAAATACCAGGATTCCTCCTGAAATAGGACCTTCTCACCGAAAACTACCAGCCTTCTCCCCCCAAATTGGACATTTTCTTCCAGAAAGGCCACATTTCTCCCAAATGTATCACATCTTCTCCAAGAAATACCAGCTTTCCCCCTTCAAATAGGACCTTTTCTCCCACAAATACCTCTTTTATCCCCAAAAGAGGACAGTTTCTTCCTGACATGCCACATTTCCCCCAAGTGTAGAACATCTTCTCCAAGAAATACCATGGTTTCCCCCTTCAAATAGGACCTTTTCACCCACAAATACCTCTTTTATCCCCAAAATAGCACAGTTTCTGCCAGAAAGGCCACATTTCTCCCAAACATATCACATCTTCTCCAAGAAATACCAGGTTTCCCCCTTCAAATAGGACCTTTTCACCCACAAAAAATTCTTTTATCCCCAAAATAGGACAGTTTCTTCCAGAAATGCCACATTTCTCCCAAATAGATCACATCTTCTCCAATACCAGGTTACCCCCTTCAAATACGACCTTTTCACCCATAAATACCTCTTTATCCCTCAAATAGGACAGTTTCTTCCAGAAATGCCACATTTCTCCCAAATATATCACATCTTCTCCAAGAAATACCACGTTTCCCCCTTCAAATAGGACCTTTTCTCCCACAAATACCAGCCTTCTCCCCCCAAATAGGACAGTTTCTTCCAGAAATGCCACATTTCTCCCAAATATATCACATCTTCTCCAAGAAATACCAGGTTTCCCCCTGGAAATAGGACCTTTTCACCCACAAATACCTCTTTTATCCCCAAAAGAGGACAGTTTCTTCCAGACATGCCACATTTCTCCCAAATATATCACATCTCCTTCAAGAAATACCAGCTTTCCCCCTTCAAATAGGACCTTTTCTCCCACAAATACCTGTTTTATCCCCAAAACAGGACACTTTCTTCCAGAAATGCCACATTTCTCCCAAATAGATCACATCTTCTCCAAGAAATACCACGTTTCCCCCTTCAAATAGGACCTTTTCACCCGCAAATACCTCTTTTATCCCCAAAATAGGACAGTTTCTTCCAGACATGCCACATTTCTCCCAAATAGATCACATCTTCTCCAAGAAATACCTGCTTTCCCCCTTCAAATAGGACCTTTTCTCCCACAAATACCTCTTTCATCCCCAAAATAGGACAGTTTCTGCTAGAAAGGCCACATTTCTCCCAAATATATCACATCTTCTCCAAGAAATACCAGCTTTCCCCCTTCAAATAGGACCTTTTCACCCACAAATACCTCTTTTATCCCCAAAAGAGGACAGTTTTTTCCAGACATGCCACATTTCTCCCAAACATATCACATCTTCTCCGAGAAATACCTGGTTTCCTCCTGAAATAGGAACTTTTCTCCAACAAATACCACCCTTCTCCCCCCAAATAGGACAGTTTCTTCCAGACATGCCACATTTCTCCCAAATAGATCACATCTTCTCCAAGAAATACCAGGTTTTCCCCTGGAAATACGACCTTTTCACCCACAAATACCTGTTCTATCCCCATAAGAGGACAGTTTCTTCCAGAAATGCCACATTTCTCCCAAATAGATCATATCTTCTCCAAGAAATACCACGTTTCCCCCTTCAAATAGGACCTTCTCACCCACTAATACCTCTTTTATCCCCAAAAGAGGACAGTTTTTTCCAGAAAGGCCACATTTCTCCCAAATATATCACATCTTCTCCAAGAAATACCAGGGTTCCCCCTTCAAATAGGACCTTTTCTCCCACAAATACCTCTTTTATCCCCAAAAGAGGACAGTTTCTTCCAGAAATGCCACATTTCTCCCAAATATATCACATCTTCTCCAAGAAATACCGGGGTTCCCCCTTCAAATAGGACCTTTTCAACCACTAATACCTCTTTTATCCCCGAAATAGAACAGTTTCTTCCAGAAATGCCACATTTCTCCCAAATATATCACATCTTCTCCAAGAAATGCCAGGATTCCTCCTGAAATAGGACCTTCTCACCCAAAACTACCAGCCTTCTCTCCCCAAATTGGTCATTTTCTTCCAGAAAGGCCACATTTCTCCCAAATATATCACATCTTCTCCAAGAAATACCAGCATTCCTCCTGAAATAGGACCTTCTCACAGAAAACTACCAGCCTTCTCCCCCCAAATTGGACATTTTCGTCCAGAAAGGCCACATTTCTCCCAAATATATCACATCTTCTCCAAGAAATACCTGCTTTCCCCCTTCAAATTGGACCTTTTCTCCCACAAATACCTCTTTTATCCCCAAAATAGGACAGTTTCTTCCAGAAAGGCCATATTTCTCCCAAATAGATCACATCTTCTCCAAGAAATACCACGTTTCCCCCCTCAAATAGGACCTTTTCACACACAAGTACCTGTTTTATCCCCAAAAGAGAACAGTTTCTTCCAGAAATGCCACATTTCTCCCAAATATATCACATCTTCTCCAAGAAATACCAGGGTTCCCCCTTCAAATAGGACCTTATCACCCACAAATACCTCTTTTATCCCCAAAATAGGACAGTTTCTTCCAGAAATGCCACATTTCTCCCAAATATATCACATCTTCTCCAAGAGATACCAGGTTTCCCCCTTCAAATAGTACCTTTTCACCCACAAATACCTCTTTTATCCCCAAAATAGGACATTTTTTTCCAGACATGCCACATTTCTCCCAAATATATCACATCTTCTCCAAGAAATACCAGGTTTTCCCCTGGAAATAGGACCTTTTCACCCACAAATACGTGTTCTATCCCCATAAGAGGACAGTTTCTTCCAGACATGCCACATTTCTCCCAAATATATCACATCTTCTCCAAGAAATACCAGGTTTCCCCCTTCAAATAGGACCTTTTCACCCACAAGTACCTGTTTTATCCCCAAAAGAGGACTGTTTCTTCCAGAAATGCCCCATTTCTCCCAAATATATCACATCTTCTCCAAGAAATACCAGCTTTCCCCCTCCAGATAGGACCTTTTCACCCACAAATACCTCTTTTATCCCCAAATGAGGACAGTTTCTGCCAGAAATGCCACATTTCTCCCAAATAGATCACATCTTCTCCAAGAAATACCAGGTTTCCTCCTGAAATAGGACCTTGTCACCCACAGATTCCTGTTTTATCCCTTTGTTCCGAGCGACTTTTCGTTTTGGAGTGTTTATCCGATGCTACACTTCAGCATTCTGTGACGAATAGAGTAGAAGTGGAATCCCCACTAAGAAGTCTGCTAGAAGCTCCAAGATCCACACACGTAGTGCTTTCAGGGAGGACGTTCCAGAAAGTCGAGAGTTGTGGCTTGTTTCCTGCGGAGAAATTACCCCCTGTTTTCAGGCAATGCTGGACGCTGAATTCGCTCGTTCTCGGCATAGGAATGCCGCTCCTTCGCTCTCGTGGCTCGAAAGCGGCACTCGCTCTGAACCGCTGCTTAGAGTCTGCAGTTGCTGTCCGGTCCATCGCGGTTCTGCCCGAGTGCCGCTTGCAGCCTTCAGCAGCGCTCTCGTTTCTCTCGGATGCCGGGAAAGAGCGACTTCAGCCGGATGCTTTTCTCCGACGAGTGAGCGGCTTCTTCTGCGCACATCGCAATGGAGCGCTTTTGACTTATCCTTCTGTCCATGCAGTATGCACTACGCTTCTCTCTCATTCTTATCCCTTCCCTCCGAGCGACATTTCGTTTTGGAGTGTTTATCCGATGCTACACTTCAGCATTCTGTGACGAATAAAATAGAAGAGAAAAGCCCCACTAATAAGGCAGCTAGAAGCTCCAGAAGCCACACACGTTGTGCTTTCAGGGAGGACGTTCCAGAAAGTCGAGAGTTATGGCTTGTTTCCTGCGGAGAAAAAACCCCCTGTTTTCAGGCAATGCTGGACGCTGAATTCGCATCTTCTCGGCATAGGAATAGCGCTCCTTCGCTCTCGTGGCTCGAAAGCGGCACTCGCGCTGAACCGCTCCGGAGAGTCTGCAGTTGCTGTCCGGTCCATCGCGGTTCTGCCCGAGTGCCGCTTGCAGCCTTCAGCAGCGCTCTCGTTTCTCTCGGATGCCGGGAAAGAGCGACTTCAGCCGGATGCTTTGCTCCGACGAGTGAGCGGCTTCTAATGCGCACATCGCAATGGAGAGCTTCTGACTTCTCCTTCTGTCCATGCAGAATGCACTACGCTTCTCTCTCATTCTTATCCCTTTCTTCCGAGCGACATTTCGTTTTGGAGTGTTTATCCGATGCTACACTTCAGCATTCTGTGACGAATAGAGTAGAAGAGAACAGCCCCACTAATAAGGCAGCTAGGAGTTCGAGGAGCAACGCACGTTGTGCTTTCAGGGAGGACATACCAGAAAGTCGAGAGTTGTGGCTTCTTTCCTGCGGAGAAAAAAACCCCTGTTTTCAGGCAATGCAGGACGCTTAATTCGCTCGATCTCGGCATAGAAATGCCGCTCCTCCTCTCTCGTGGCTCGAAAGCGGCATTTGCGCTGAACCACAGCGGACAATCTGCAGTTGCAGACTACTGAATAGCCTGAAAACAGGGGGTTTTTTCTCCGCAGGAAAGAAGCCACAACTCTCGACTTTCTGGTAAGTCCTCCCTGAAAGCACTAGGTGTGTCGCTCCTCGAACTTCTAGCTGCCTTATTAGTGTGGTTTCCACTTCTACTCTATTCGTCACAGAATGCTGAAGTGTAGCATCGGATAAACACTCCAAAACGAAATGTCGCTCGGAAGGAAGGGATAAGAATGAGAGAGAAGCGTAGTGCATTCTGCATGGACAGAAGGATAAGTCAAAAGCGCTCCATTGCGATGTGCGCAGAAGAAGCCGCTCACTTGTCTGAGAAAAGCATCCGGCTGAAGTCGCTCTTTCCCGGCATCCGAGAGAAACGAGACCGCTGCTGAAGGCTGCAAGCGGCACTCGGGCAGAACCGCGATGGACCGGCCAGCAACTGCAGACTCTCCGCAGCGGTTCAGAGCGAGTGCCGCTTTCGAGCCACGAGAGCGAAGGAGCGCTATTCCTATGCCGAGAAGATGCGAATTCAGCGTCCAGCATTGCCTGAAAACAGGGGGTTTTTTCTCCGCAGGAAACAAGCCACAACTCTCGACTTTCTGGAACGTCCTCCCTGAAAGCACTACGTGTGTGGCTTCTGGAGCTTCTAGCTGCCTTATTAGTGGGGCTTTTCTCTTCTATTTTATTCGTCACAGAATGCTGAAGTGTAGCATCGGATAAACACTCCAAAACGAAATGTCGCTCGGAAGGAAGGGATAAGAATGAGAGAGAAGCGTAGTGCATTCTGCATGGACACATGGAGAAGTCAAAAGCGCTCCATTGCGATGTGCGCAGAAGAAGCCGCTCACTCGTCTGAGAAAAGCATCCGGCTGAAGTCGCTCTTTCCCGGCATCCGAGAGAAACGAGAGCGCTGCTGAAGGCTGCAAGCGGCACTCGGGCAGAACCGCGATGGACCGGACAGCAACTGCAGACTCTCCGGAGCGATTCAGAGCGAGTGCCGCTTTCGAGCCACGAGAGCGAAGGAGCGCTATTCCTATGCCGAGAAGATGCGAATTCAGCGTCCAGCATTGCCTGAAAACAGGGGGTTTTTTCTCCGCAGGAAACAAGCCACAACTCTCGACTTTCTGGTAAGTCCTCCCTGAAAGCACAACGTGTGTGGCTTCTGGAGCTTCTAGCTGCCTTATTAGTGGGGCTTTTCTCTTCTACTCTATTCGTCACAGAATGCTGAAGTGTAGCATCGGATAAACACTCCAAAACGAAATGTCGCTCGGAAGGAAGGGATAAGAATGAGAGAGAAGCGTAGTGCATTCTGCATGGACACATGGAGAAGTCAAAAGCGCTCCACTGCGATGTGCGCAGAAGAAGCCGCTCACTCGTCGGAGCAAAGCATCCGGCTGAAGTCGCTCTTTCCCGGCATCCGAGAGAAACGAGAGCGCTGCTGAAGGCTGCAAGCGGCACTCGGGCAGAACCGCGATGGACCGGACAGCAACTGCAGACTCTCCGCAGCGGTTCAGCGCGAGTGCCGCTTTCGAGCCACGAGAGCGAAGGAGCGGTATTCCTATGCCGAGAAGATGCGAATTCAGCGTCCTGCATTGCCTGAAAACAGGGGGTTTTTTCTCCGCAGGAAAGATGCCACAACTCTAGACTTTCTGGTACGTCCTCCCCGAAAGCACAACGTGTGTCGCTCCTCGAACTTCTAGCTGCCTTATTAGTGGGGCTTTTCTCTTCTATTTTATTCGTCACAGAATGCTGAAGTGTAGCATCGGATAAACACTCCAAAACGAAAAGTCGCTCGGAACACAGGGATAAAACAGGAATCTGTGGGTGACAACGTCCTACTTCAGGAGGAAACCTGGTATTTCTTGGAGATGTGATATATTTGGGAGAAATGTGGCATTTCTGGAAGAAACTGTCCTCTTTTGGGGACAAAGCATGTATTTGTGGGTGAAAAGGTCCTTTTGAAGGGGGAAACCTGGTATTTCTTGGAGAAGATGTGATCTATTTGGGAGAAATGTGGCATTTCTGGAAGAAACTGTCCTCTTTTGGTGATAAAAGAGGTATTTGTGGGTGAAAAGGTCCTATTTGAAGGGGGAAAGCTGGTATTTCTTGGAGAAGATGTGCTATACTTGGGAGATATGTGGCATTTCAGGCGGAAACTGTCCTATTTTGGGGATAAAAGAGGTATTTGTGGGTGAAAAGGTCCTATTTGAAGGGGGAAAGCTGGTATTTCTTGGTGGAGATGTGATATATTTGGGAGAAATGTGGCATGTCTGGAAGAAACTGTCCTCTTTTGGGGATGAAGCAGGTATTTGTGGGTGAAAAGGTCCTATTTGAAGGGGGAAACCTGTTATTTCTTGGAGAAGATGTGATATATTTGGGAGAAATGTGGCATTTCTGGAAGAAACTGTCCAATTGGAGGTATAAAAGAGGTATTTGTGGGTGAAAAGGTCCTTTTTGAAGGGGTAAAGCTGGTATTTCTTGGTGGAGATGTGATATATTTTGGGGAAATATGGCATTTCTGGAAAAAACTGTCCTCTTTTGGGGATAAAACAGGTATTTGTGGGTGAAAAGGTCCTATTTGAAGGGGTAAAGCTGGTATTTCTTGGAGAAGATGTGATATATTTGGGAGAAATCAGGCATTTCTGGAAGAAACTGTCCTATTTTGGGGATAAAAGAGGTATTTGTGGGAGAAAAGGTCCAATTTGAAGGGGGAAAGCTGGTATTTCTTGGAGAAGATGTGATATATTTGGGAGAAATGTGGCATTTCAGGAAGAAACTGTCCTCTTTTGGGGATAAAAGAGGTATTTGTGGGTGAAAAGGTCCTATTTGAAGGAGGAAACCTGGTATTTCTTGGAGAAGATGTGATATGTTTGGGAGAAATGTGGCATTTCTGGACGTAACTGTTCTATTTTGGGGATAAAAGAGGTATTTGTGGGTGAAAAGGTCCTATTTGAAGGGGGAAAGCTGGTATTTCTTGGAGAAGATGTGATCTATTTGGGAGAAATCTGGCATTTCTGGAAGAAACTGTCCTATTTGGGGGGAGAAGGCTGGTATTTGTGGGAGAAAAGGTCCTATTTCAGGAGGAATCCTGGTATTTTTTGGAGAAGATGTGATCTATATGGGAGAAATGTGGCCTTTCTGGAAGAAAATGTCCTATTTGAGGGATAAAAGAGGTATTTGTGGGTGAAAAGGTCCTAATTCAAGGGGGAATCCTGGTATTTCTTGGAGAAGATGTGATATATTTGGGAGAAATGTGGCATTTCAGGAAGAAACTGTCCTCTTTTGGGGATAAAACAGGTATTTGTGGGTGAAAAGGTCCTATTTGAAGGGGGAAACCTGGTATTTCTTGGAGAAGATGTGATATATTTGGGAGAAATGTGGCATTTCTGGAAGAAAGTGTCCTGTTTTGGGGATAAAACAGGTATTTGTGGGAGAAAAGGTCCTATTTGAAGGGGGAACCGTTATATTTCTTGGAGGAGATGTGATATATTTGGGAGAAATCAGGCATTTCTGGAAGAAACTGTCCTCTTTTGGGGATAAATCAGGTACTTGTGGGTGAAAAGGTCGTATTTGAAGGGGGAAACCTGGTATTTCTTGGAGAAGATGTGATCTATTTGGGTGATATGTGGCATGTCTGGAAGAAAATGTCCTATTTGGGGGATTAAGGCTGGTATTTGTGGGTGAAAAGTTCCTATTTCAGGAGGAATCCTGGTATTTCTTGGAGGAGATGTGATCTATTTGGGAGAAATGTGGCATTTCTGGAAGAAACTGTCCTCTTTTGGGGATAAAAGAGGTATTTGTGAGTGGAAAGATCCTATTTGAAGGGGGAAAGCTGGTATTTCTTGGAGAAGATGTGATATATTTGGGAGAAATGTGGCATTTCTGGAAGAAACTGTCCTCTTTTGGGGATCAAACAGGTATTTGTGGGTGAAAATTTCCTATTTGAAGGGGGAACAATGGTATTTCTTGGAGAAGATGTGATATATTTGGGAGAAATGTGGCATGTCTGGTAGAAAATGTCCTCTTATGGGGATAGAACAGGTATTTGTGGGAGAAAAGGTCCTATTTCCAGGGGAAAACCTGGTATTTCTTGGAGAAGATGTGATATATTTGGGAGAAATGTGGCATGTCTGGAAGAAAATGTCCTATTTGTGGGGAGAAGGGTGGTATTTGTGGGAGAAAAGTTCCTATTTCAGGAGGAATCCTGGTATTTCTTGGAGGAGATGTGATATGTTTGGGAGAAATGTGGCCTTTCTGGAAGAAACTGTCCTCTTTTGGGGATAAAAGAGGTATTTGTGGGTGAAAAGGTCCTATTTGAAGGGGGAAAGCTGGTATTTCTTGGAGAAGATGTGATATGTTTGGGTGAAATGTGGCATTTCTGGAAGAAACGGTTCTATTTTGGGGATAAAAGAAGTATTTGTAGGTGAAAAGGTCCTACTTGAAGGGGGAAAGCTGGTATTTATTGGAGATGATGTGATATATTTGGGTGATATGTGGCATGTCTGGAAGAAAATGTCCAATTTGGGGGGGAGAAGGCTGGTATTCGTGGGAGAAAAGGTCCTATTTCAGGAGGAATCCTGGTATTTCTTGGAGGAGATGTGATATATTTGGGAGAAATGTGGCATTTCTGGCAGAAACTGTCCTCTTTTGGGGATAAAAGAGGTATTTGTGGGTGAAAAGATCCTACTTGAAGGGGGAAAGCTGGTATTTCTTGGAGAAGATGTGATATATTTGGGAGAAATGTGGCATTTCTGGAAGAAACTGTCCTCTTTTGGGGATAAAAGAGGTATTTGTGGGTGAAAATTTCCTATTTGAAGGTGGAATCCTGGTATTTCTTGGAGAAGATGTGATCTATTTGGGAGAAATGTGGCATTTCTGGAAGAAACTGTCCTCTTTTGGGGATAAAACAGGTATTTGTGGGTGAAAAGGTCCTATTTGAAGGGGGAAAGCTGGTATTTCTTGGAGAAGATGTGATATATTTGGGAGAAATCTGGCATTTCTGGAAGAATATGTCCAATTTGAGGGATAAAACAGGTATTTGTGGGAGAAAAGGTCCTATTTGAAGTTGGAAACGTGGTATTTCTTGGAGAAGGTGTGATATATTTGGGAGAAATGTGGCATTTCTGGAAGAAACTGTCCTCTTCTGGGGATAAAACAGGTATTTGTGGGAGAAAAGGTCCTATTTGAAGGGGGAAACCTGGTATTTCTTGGAGAAGATGTGATATATTTGGGAGAAATGTGGCATTTCTGGAAGAAACTGTCCTCTTTTGGGGATAAAAGAGGTATTTGTGGGTGAAAAGGTCCTATTTGAAGGGGGAAAGCTGGTATTTCATGGAGAAGATGTGATATATTTGGGAGAAATCTGGCATTTCTGGAAGAATATGTCCAATTTGAGGGATAAAACAGGTATTTGTGGGAGAAAAGGTCCTATTTGAAGTTGGAAACGTGGTATTTCTTGGAGAAGGTGTGATATATTTGGGAGAAATGTGGCATTTCTGGAAGAAACTGTCCTCTTCTGGGGATAAAACAGGTATTTGTGGGAGAAAAGGTCCTATTTGAAGGGGGAAACCTGGTATTTCTTGGAGAAGATGTGATATATTTGGGAGAAATGTGGCATTTCTGGAAGAAACTGTCCTCTTTTGGGGATAAAAGAGGTATTTGTGGGTGAAAAGGTCCTACTTGAAGGGGGAAAGCTGGTATTTCTTGGAGAAGATGTGATATATTTGGGAGAAATCTGGCATTTCTGGAAGAATATGTCCAATTTGAGGGATAAAACAGGTATTTGTGGGAGAAAAGGTCCTATTTGAAGTTGGAAACGTGGTATTTCTTGGAGAAGGTGTGATATATTTGGGAGAAATGTGGCATTTCTGGAAGAAACTGTCCTCTTCTGGGGATAAAACAGGTATTTGTGGGAGAAAAGGTCCTATTTGAAGGGGGAAACCTGGTATTTCTTGGAGAAGATGTGATATATTTGGGAGAAATGTGGCATTTCTGGAAGAAACTGTCCTCTTTTGGGGATAAAAGAGGTATTTGTGGGTGAAAAGGTCCTATTTGAAGGGGGAAAGCTGGTATTTCATGGAGAAGATGAGATCTATTTTGGGAGAAATGTAGCATTTCTGGCAGAAAATGTCCAATTTGGGGGGAGAAGGCTGGTAGTTTTGGGTGAGAATGTCCTATTTCAGGAGGAATCCTGGCATTTCTTGGAGAAGATGTGATATATCTGGGAGAAATGTGGCCTTCCTGGAAGAATCTGTCCTCTTTTGGGGATAAAAGAGGTATTTGTGGGTGAAAAGGTCCTATTTGAAGGGGGAAACCTGGTATGTCTTGGAGAAGATGTGATATATTTGGGAGAAATGTGGCATTTCTGGAAGAAAATGTCCTCTTTTGGGGATAAAACAGGTATTTCATGGAGATAAGGTCCTAATTGAAGGGGGAAACCTGGTATTTCTTCGAGGAGTTGTGATATATTTGGGAGAAATGTGGCATTTCTGGCAGAAAGTGTCCTCTTTTGGGGATAAAAGAGGTATTTGTGGGAGAAAAGGTCCTATTTGAAAGGGGAACCATGGTATTTCTTGGAGAAGATGTGATATATTTGGGAGAAATGTGGCATGTCTGGAAGAAAATGTCCTCTTATGGGGATAGAACAGGTATTTGTGGGTGAAAAGGTCCTATTTCCAGGGGAAAACCTGGTATTTCTTGGAGAAGATGTGATATATTTGGGAGAAATGTGGCATGTCTGGAAGAAAATGTCCTATTTGGGGGGAGAAGGGTGGTATTTGTGGGAGAAAAGTTCCTATTTCAGGAGGAATCCTGGTATTTCTTGGAGGAGATGTGATATGTTTGGGAGAAATGTGGCCTTTCTGGAAGAAACTGTCCTCTTTTGGGGATAAAAGAGGTATTTGTGGGTGAAAAGGTCCTATTTGAAGGGGGAAACCTGGTATTTCTTGGAGAAGATGTGATCTATTTGGGAGAAATGTGGCATGTCTGGAAGAAACTGTCCTATTTTGGGGATAAAAGAGGTATTTGTGGGTGAAAAGGTCCTATTTGAAGGGGGAACCCTGGTATTTCTTGCAGGAGATGTGATATATGTGGGAGAAATCTGGCATGTCTGGACGAAACTGTCCTCTTTTGGGGATAAAAGAGGTATTTGTGGGTGACAAGGTCCTATTTCAAGGGGGAAAGCTGATATTTCTTGGAGAAGATGTGATATATTTGGGAGAAATGTGGCCTTTCTGGAAGAAACTGTCCTATTTTGGGGATAAAAGAGGTATTTGTGGGTGAAAAGGTCCTATTTGAAGGGGGAAACGTGGTATTTCTTGGAGAAGATGTGATATATTTGGGAGAAATGTGGCATTTCTGGAAGAAACTGTCCTGTTTGGGGGGAGAAGGCTGGTATTTGTGGGAGAAAAGGTCCTCTTTCAGGAGGAATCCTGCTATTTCATGGAGAAGATGTGATATATTTGGGAGAAATGTGGCATGTCTGGAAGAAACTGACCTATTTGAGGGATAAAATTGGTATTTGTGGGTGAAAAGGTCCTATTTGAAGGGGGAAAGCTGGTATTTGTGGGAGAAGATGTGATCTATTTGGGAGAAATGTGGCATGTCTGAAAGAAACTGTCCTATTTGGGGGGAGAAGGCTGGTATTTGTGGGAGAAAAGGTCCTATTTCAGGAGGAATCCTGGTATTTCTTGGAGAAGATGTGATATATTTGGGAGAAATGTGGCATTTCTGGAAGAAACTGTCCTCTTTTGGGGATAAAAGAGGTATTTGTGGGTGAAAAGGTCCTATTTCAGGAGGAATCCTGGTATTTCTTGGAGAAGATGTGATATATTTGGGAGAAATGTGGCCTTTCTGGAAGAAACTGTCCTCCTTTGGGGATAAAAGAGGTATTAGTTGTTGAAAAGGTCCTATTTGAAGGGGTAAAGCTGGTATTTCTTGGAGAAGATGTGATGTATTTGGGAGAAATGTGGCATTTCTGGAAGAAACTGTCCTATTTTGGGGATAAAAGAGGTATTTGTGGGTGAAAAGGTCCTATTTGAAGGGGAAAACCTGGTATTTCTTGGAGAATATGTGATATATTTGGGAGAAATGTGGCATGTCGAAGAAACTGTCCTCTTTTGGGGGGAACAGGCTGGTATATTTGGGAGAAAAGGTCCTATTACAGGAGAAATCCTGGTATTTCTTGGAGGAGATGTGATATGTTTGGGAGAAATGTGGCATGTCTGGAAGAAACTGTCCTCTTTTGGGGATAAAACAGGAACTTGTGGGTGAAAAGGTCCTATTTGAAGGGGGTATCCTGGTATTTCTTGGAGAAGATGTGATATGTTTGGGAGAAATGAGGCATTTCTGGAAGAAACTGTCCTCTTTTGGGGATAAAAGAGGTATTTGTGGGTGAAAAGGTCCTATTTGAAGGGGGAAAGCTGGTATTTCTTGGAGAAGATGTGATATATTTGGGTGATATGTGGCATGTCTGGAAGAAAATGTCCTATTTGGGGGGAGAAGGCTGGTATTTGTGGGAGAAAAGGTCCTATTTGAAGGGGGAAACCTGGTATTTCTTGGAGGAGATGTGATCTATTTGGGAGAAATGTGGCATTTCTGGCCGAAACTGTCCTATTTTGGGGATAAAAGAGGTATTTGTGGGTGAAAAGGTCCTATTTGAAGGGGGAAACCTGGTATTTCTTGGAGAAGATGTGATCTATTTGGGAGAAATGTGGCATTTCTGGAAGAAACTGTTCTCTTTTGGGGATAACAGAGGTATTTGTGTGTGATAAGGTCCTATTTGAAGGGGAAAACCTGGTATTTCTTGGAGAAGATGTGATATATTTGGGAGAAATCTGGCCTTTCCGGAAGAAACTGTTCTATTTGGGGGATAAAAGAGGTATTTGTGGGTGAAAAGGTCCTATTTGAAGGGGGAAACCTGGTATTTCTTGGAGAAGATGTGGTATATTTGGGAGAAATGAGGCATTTCTGGAAGAAACTGTCCTCTTTGGGGGATAAAAGAGGTATTTGTGGGTGAAAACCTTGTATTTGAAGGGGGAACCCAGGTATTTCTTGGAGAAGATGTGATATATTTGGGAGAAATGTGGCATTTCTTGAAGAAACTGTCCTCTTTTGGGGATAAAAGAGGTATTTGTGGGTGAAAAGTTCCTATTTGAAGGGGGAAACGTGGTATTTCTTGGAGAAGATGTGATCTATTTGGGGGAAATGTGGCCTTTCTGGAAGAAACTGTCCTATTTTGGGGATAAAAGAGGTATTTGTGGGTGAAAAGTTCCTATTTGAAGGGGGAACCCTGGTATTTCTTGGAGAAGATGTGATCTATTTGGGAGAAATGTGGCATGTCTGGAAGAAACTGTCCTCTTTTGGGGATAAAAGAGGTATGTGTGGGTGAAAAGGTCCTATCTGAAGGGGGAACCCTGGTATTTCTTTTAGAAGATGTGATATATTTGGGAGAAATATGGCATTTCTGGAAGAAAATGTCCTATTTGGGGGGAGAAGGCTTGTAGCTGTGGGAGAGAAGGTCCTATTTCAGGAGGAATCCTGGTATTTCTTGGAGAAGATGTGATATATTTGGGAGAAATGTGGCATTTCTGGAAGAAACTGTCCTCTTTTGGGGATAAAAGAGGTATTTGTGGGTGAAAAGGTCCTATTTGAAGGGGGAACCCTGGTATTTCTTGGAGAAGATGTGATCTATTTGGGAGAAATGTGGCATGTCAGGAAGAAACTGTCCTCTTTCGGGGATAAAAGAGGTATTTGTGTTTGAAAAGGTCCTATTTCAAGGGGGAAACCTGGTATTTCTTGGAGAAGATGTGATATATTTGGGAGAAATCTGGCCTTTCTGGAAGAAACTGTCCTATTTTGGGGACAAAACATGTATTTGTGGGTGAAAAGGTCCTTTTGAAGGGGGTAACCTGGTATTTCTTGGAGAAGATGTGATATATTTGGGAGAAATGTGGCATTTCTGGAAGAAACTGTCCTATTTGGTGGATAAAAGAGGTATTTGTGGGTGAAAAGGTCCTATTTGAAGGGGGGAACCCCGGTAGTTCTTGGAGAAGATGTGATATATTTGGGAGAAATGTGGCATTTCTGGAAGAAAATGTCCTATTTGGGGGGAGAAGGCTGGTATTTGTGGGAGAAAAGTTCCTATTTCAGGAGGAATCCTGGTATTTCTTGGAGGAGATGTGATCTATTTGGGAGAAATCTGCAATTTCTGGAAGAAACTGTCCTCTTTTGGGGATAAAACAGGCATTTGTGGCTGAAAAGGTCCTATTTGAAGGGGGAAAGCTGGTATTTCTTGGAGAAGATGTGATATGTTTGGGAGAAATGTGCCATTTCTGGAAGCAACTGTCCTCTTTTGGGGATAAAACAGGTATTTGTGGGTGAAAAGGTCCTATTTGAAGGGGGAAACCTGGTATTTCTTGGAGAAGATGTGATATATTTGGGAGAAATATGGCATTTCTGGTAGAAACTGTCCTCTTTCGGGGATAAAAGAGGTATTTGTGGGTGAAAAGTTCGTATTTGAAGGGGGAAAGCTGGTATTTCTTGGAGAAGATGTGATCTATTTGGGAGAAATGTGGCATGTCTGGAAAAAACTGTCCTCTTTTGGGGATAAAAGAGGTATTTGTGGGTGAGAAGGTCCTATTTGAAGGGGGAAACGTGGTATTTCTTGGAGAAGATGTGATATATTTTGGAGAAATGTGGCATTCCTGGAAGAAACTGTCCTCTTTTGGGGATAAAAGAGGTTTTTTTGGGGAAAAGGTCCTATTTGAAGGGGAAAACGTGGTATTTCTTGGAGAAGATGTGATATATTTGGGAGAAATGTGGCATTTCTGGAAGAAACTGTCCTCTTCTGGGGATAGAACAGGTATTTGTGGCAGAAAAGGTCCTATTTGAAGGGGGAAACCTGGTATTTCTTGGAGAAGATGTGATCTATTTGGGAGAAATGTGGCATGTCTGGAAGAAACTGTCCTCTTTTGGGGATAAAAGAGGTATTTGTGGGTGAAAAGGTCCTATTTGAAGGGGGAAACCTGGTATTTCTTGGAGAAGATGTGATATATTTGGGAGAAATGTGGCATTTCCTGAAGAAACTGTCCTCTTTTGGGGATAAAACAGGTATTTGTGGGTGAAAACGTTCTATTTGAAGGGGGAAACCTGTTATTTCTTGGAGAAGATGTGATCTATTTGGGAGAAATGAGGCATTTCTGGAAGAAACTGTCCTCTTTTGGGGATAAAAGAGGTATTTGTGGGTGATAAGGTCCTATTTGAAGGGGGAACCCTGGTATTTCTTGGAGAAGATGTGATATATTTGGGAGAAATATGGCATTTCTGGAAGAAACTGTCCTATTTGGTGGATAAAAGAGGTATTTGTGGGTGAAAAGGTCCTATTTGAAGGGGGAAACCTGGTATTTCTTGGAGAAGATGTGATATATTTGGGGGAAATGTGGCATTTCTGGAAGAAACTGTCCTATTTGGGGGATAAAACAGGTATTTGTGGGAGATAAGGTCCTATTTGAAGGGGGAAACGAGGCATTTCTTGGAGAAGATGTGATCTATTTGGGAGAAATGTGGCCTTTCTGGAAGAAAATGTCCAATTTGGGGGGAGAAGGCTGGTATTTTTCGGTGAGAAGGTCCTCTTTCAGGAGGAAACCTGGTATTTCTTGGAGAAGATGTGATATATTTGGGAGAAATGTGGCCTTTCTGGAAGAAAATGTCCAATTTGTGGGGAGAAGGCTGGTAGTTTTGGGTGAGAAGGTCCTCTTTCAGGAGGAATCCTGGCATTTCTTGGAGAAGTTTTGATCTGTTTGGGAGAAATGTGGCCTTTCCGGAAGAAACTGTCCTCTTTTGGTGATAAAAGAGGTATTAGTGGTTGAAAAGGTCCTATTTCCAGGGGGAAGCGTGGTATTTCTTGGAGAAGATGTGATCCATTTAGGAGAAATGTGGCATTTCTGGAAGAAAATGTCCTCTTTTGGGGATAAAAGAGGTATTTGTGGGAGAAAAGGTCCTATTTGAAGTGGGAAACCTGGTATTTCTAGGAGAAGATGTGATATATTTGGGGGAAACGTGCCATTTCTGGTAGAAACTGTCCTATTTGGGGGGAGAAGGCTGGTATTTGAGGGAGAAAAGGTCATATTTCAGGAGGAATCCTGGTATTTCTTGAAGGAGATGTGATATGTTTGGGAGAAATGTGGCATTTCTGGAAGAAACTGTCCTCTTTTGGGGATAAAAGAGGTATTAGTGGGTAAAAAGGTCCTATTTGAAGGGGGAAACCTGGTATTTCTTGGAGAAGATGTGATCTATTTGGGAGAAATGTGGCATGTCTGGAAGAAACTGTCCTATTTTGGGGATCAAACAGGTATTTGTGGGAGAAAAGGTCCTATTTGAAGGGGGAAAGCTGGTATTTCTTGGAGAAGATGTGATATATTTGGGAGAAATGTGGCCTTTCTGGAAGAAACTGTCCTCTTTTGGGGATAAAAGAGGTATTTGTGGGTGAAAAGGTCCTATTTGAAGGGGGAAAGCTGGTATTTCTTGGAGAAGATGTGATGTATTTGGGAGAAATGTGGCATGTCAGGAAGAAACTGTCCTCTTTTGGGGATAAAAGTGGTATTTCATGGTGAAAAGTTCCTATTTGAAGGGGTAAAGCTGGTATTTCTTGGAGAAGATGTGATATATTTGGGAGAAATGTGGCATTTCTGGAAGAAACTGTCCTCTTTCGGGGATAAAAGAGGTATTTGTGGGTGAAAAGGTCCTATTTGAAGGGGGAAACCTGGTATTTCTTGGAGAAGAGGTGATATATTTGGGAGAAATGAGGAATGTCTGGCAGAAACTGTCCTATTCGGGGGATAAAACAGGTATTTGTGGTTGAAAAGGTCCTATTTGAAGGGGGAAAGCTGGTATTTCATGGAGAAGATGTGATCTATTTGGGAGAAATGTGGCATTTCTGGAAGAAAATGTCCAATTTGAGGGGAGAAGGCTGGCAGTTTTGGGTGAGAAGGTCCTATTTCTGGAGGAATCCTGGCATTTCTTGGAGAAGATGTGATCTATTTGGGAGAAATGTGGCATTTCTGGAAGAAACTGTCCTCTTTTGGGGATAAAAGAGGTTTTTTTGGGGAAAAGGTCCTATTTGAAGGGGGAAACGTGGTATTTCTTGGAGAAGATGTGATATATTTGGGAGAAATGTGGCATTTCTGGAAGAAACTGTCCTCTTTTGGGGATAAAACAGGTATTTGTGGGTGAAAAGGTCCTATTTGAAGGGGGAAAGCTGGTATTTCTTGGAGAAGATGTGATGTGTTTGGGAGAAATATGGCATTTCTGGAAGAAACTGTCCTCTTTTGGGGATAAAAGAGGTATTTGTGGGTGAAAAGGTCCTATTTGAAGGGGGAAACCTGGTATTTCTTGGAGAAGATGTGATATATTTGGGAGAAATGTGGCATGTCTGGAAGAAACTGTCCTTTTTTGGGGATAAAACAGGTATTTGTGGGTGAAAAGGTCCTATTTGAAGGGGGAAACATGGTATTTCTTGGAGAAGATGTGATATGTTTGGGAGAAATGTGGCCTTTCTGGCAGAAACTGTCCTCTTTTGGGGATATAACAGGTATTTGTGGGTGAAAAGGTCCTATTTGAAGGGGGAAAGCCGGTAAATCTATGAGAAGATGTGATATATTTGGGAGAAATGTGGCCTTTCTGGAAGAAACTATCCTCTTATGGGGATAGAACAGGCATTTGCGGGTGAAAAGGTCCTATTTCCAGGGGAAAACCTGGTATTTCTTGGAGAAGATGTGATATATTTGGGAGAAATGTGGCATGTCTGGAAGAAAATGTCCTATTTGGGGGGAGAAGGGTGGTATTTGTGGGTGAAAAGTTCCTATTTCAGGAGGAATCCTGGTATTTCTTGGAGGAGATGTGATATGTTTGGGAGAAATGTGGCATTTCTGGAAGGAAATGTCCTCTTTTGGGGATAAAAGAGGTATTTGTGGTTGAAAAGGTCCTATTTGAAGGGGGAAAGCTGGTATTTCTTGGAGAAGATGTGATATGTTTGGTAGAAATATGGCATTTCTGGAAGAAACTGTCCTCTTTTGGGGATAAAACAGGTATTAGTGGGTGAAAAGGTCCTATTTGAAGGGGGAAACCTGGTATTTCTTGGAGAAGATGTGATATATTTGGGAGAAATGTGGCATGTCTGGAAGAAACTGTCCTCTTTTGGGGATAAAACAGGTATTTGTGGGTGAAAAGGTCCTATTTGAAGGGGGAAACCTGGTATTTCTTGGAGAAGATGTGATATGTTTGGGAGAAATGTGGCCTTTCTGGCAGAAACTGTCGTATTTTGGGGATAAAAGAGGTATTTGTGGGTGAAAAGGTCCTATTTGAAGGGGGAAACCTGGTATTTCCTGGAGAAGATGTGATATATTTGGGAGAAATGTGGCATTTCTGGAAGAAACTGTCCTATTTGGGTGGAGAAGGCTGGTATTTTAGGGAGAAAAGGTCCTCATTCAGGAGGAATCCTGGTATTTCTTGGAGAAGATGTGATATATTTGGGAGAAATGTGGCATGTCTGGAAGAAACTGTCCTATTTCCAGGGATAAATGAGGTATTTGTGGGTGAAAAGGTCGTATTTGAAGGGCGAAGCTGGTATTTCTTGGAGAAGATGTGATATATTTGGGAGAAATGTGGCATTTCTGGAAGAAACTGTCCTATTTTGGGGATAAAAGAATTTTTTGTGGGTGAAAAGGTCCTATTTGAAGGGGGAAACCTGGTAATTCTATGAGAAGATGTGATATGTTTGGGAGAAATGTGGCATGTCAGGAAGAAACTGTCCTCTTTTGGGGATAAAAGAGGTATTTGTGGGTGAAAAGGTCCTATTTGAAGGGGGAAAGCTGGTAATTCTATGAGAAGATGTGATATATTTGGGAGAAATGTGGCCTTTCTGGAAGAAACTGTCGTATTTTGGGGATAAAACAGGTATTTGTGGGTGAAAAGGTCCGATTTGAAGGGGGAAACTTGGCATTTCTTGGAGAAGATGTGGTATATTTGGGAGAAATGTGGCATTTCTGGACGAAACTGTCCTCTTTTGGGGATAAAAGAGGTATTTGTGGGTGAAAAGGTCCTATTTGAAGGGGGAAACCTGGTATTTCTTGGAGAAGATGTGATATATTTGGGAGAAATGTGGCATTTCTGGAAGAAACTGTCCTCTTTTGGGATAAAAGAGGTATTTGTGGGTGAAAAGGTCCTATTTCAGGAGGAATCCTGGTATTTCTTGGAGAAGATGTGATCTATTTGGGAGAAATCTGGCCTTTGTGGAAGAAAAAGTCCAATTTGGGGGGTGAAGGCTGGTAGTTTTGTGTGAGAATGTCCTATTTCAGGAGGAATCCTGGCATTTCTTGGAGAAGATGTGATATATTTGGGAGAATTGTGGCATTTCTGGAAGAAACTGTCCTATTTTGGGGATAAAAGAGGTATTTGTGGGAGAAAAGGTCCTGTTCGAAGGGGGAAACCTGGTATTTCTTGGAGAAGATGTGATATATTTGGGAGAAATGTGGCATGTCAGGAAGAAACTGTCCTCTTTTGGGGATAAAAGAGGTATTTGTGGGTGAAAAGGTCCTATTTGAAGGGGGAAACCTGGTATTTCTTGGAGAAGATGTGATATATTTGGGAGAAATCTGGCATGACTGGAAGACACTGTCCTATTTTGGAGATAAAAGAGGTATTTGTGGGTGAAAAGGTCCTATTTGAAGGGGGAAACCTGGTATTTCTTGGAGAAGATGTGATATGTTTCGGAGAAATGTGGCATGTCTGGAAGAAACTGTCCTCTTTTGGGGATAAAAGAGGTATTTGTGGGTGAAAAGGTCCTCTTTCAAGGGGGAAACCTGGTATTTCTTGGAGAAGATGTGATCTATTTGGGAGAAATCTGGCATTTCTGGAAGAAACTGTCCTCTTTTGGGGATAAAAGAGGTATTTGTGGGTGAAAAGGTCCTATTTGAAGGGGGAACCCTGGTATTTCTTGGAGAAGCTGTGATATATTTAGAGAAACCTGGCCTTTCTGGCAGGAACTGTCCTCTTTTGGGGATATAACAGGTATTTGTAGGTCAAAAGGTCCTATTTCTGGAGGAATCCATGCATTTCTTGGAGAAGATGTGATATATTTGGGAGAAATGTGGCATGTCTGGAAGAAACTGTCCTCTTTTGGGGATAAAAGAGGTATGTGTGGGTGAAAAGGTCCTATTTGAAGGGGGAAACGTGGCATTTCTTGGAGAAGATGTGATATATTTGGGAGAAACCTGGCATTTATGGAAGAAACTGTCCTATTTTGGGGATAAAACAGGTATTTGTGGGTGAAAAGTTCCTATTTGAAGGGGGAACCCTGGTATTTCTTGGAGAAGATGTGATATATTTGGGAGAAATGTGGCATTTCTGGAAAAAACTGTCCTCTTTTGGGGATAAAAGAGGTATTTGTGGGTGAAAAGGTCCTATTTGAAGGGGGAAACCTGGTATTTCTTGGAGAAGATGTGATATATTTGGGAGAAATGTGGCCTTTCTGGCAGAAACTGTCCTCTTTTGGGGATAAAAGAGGTATTTGTGGGTGAAAAGGTCCTATTTGAAGGGGAAAGCTGGTATTTCTTGGAGAAGATGTGATCTATTTGGGAGAAATGTGGCATGTCTGGCAGAAACTGTCCTCTTTTGGGGATAAAACAGGTATTTGTGGGAGAAAAGATCCTATGTCAAGGGGTAAAGCTGGATGATCTTGCAGGAGATGTGATATATGTGGGAGAAATGCGGCATTTCTGGAAGAAACTGTCCTATTTTGGGGATCATAGAGGTATTTGTGGGTGAAAAGGTCCTATTTGAAGGGGGAAAGCTGGTATTTCTTGGAGAAGATGTGATATGTTTGGGAGAAATGTGGCATTTCTGGAAGAAACAGTCCTCTTTTGGGGGAAAAGGCTGGTTTTTGTGGGAGAAAAGGTACAATTTCAGGAGAAATCCTGGTATTTCTTGGAGGAGATGTGATATGTTCGGGAGAAATGTGGCCTTTCTGGAAGAAACTGTCCTATTTTGGGGATAAAAGAGGTATTTGTGGGAGAAAAGGTCCTATTTGAAGGGGGAACCCTGGAATTTCTTAGAGAAGATGTGATATATTTGGGAGAAATGTGGCCTTTCTGGAAGAAACTGTCCTATTTGAGTGATAAAAGAGGTATTTGTGGGTGAAAAGGTCCTATTTGAAGGGGGAAAGCTGGTAGTTTTACCTCTTTAAATCCCCAAAATAGAACAGTTTCTTCCAGTAAGGCCACATTTCTCCCAAATATATCACTTCTTCTCCAAGAAATACCAGCTTTCCCCCTTCAAATAGGACCGTTTCACCCACAAATACCTCTTTTATCCCCAAAAGAGGACAGTTTCTGCCATACATGCCATATTTCTCCCAAATATACCGCATCTTCTCCATGAAATAACAGATTTCCCCCTTGAAAGAGGACCTTTTTACCCAAAAATACCTGTTTCATCCCCAAAATAGGACATTTTCTTCCAGAAATGCCACATTTCTCCCAAATATATCACATCTTCTCCAAGAAATAACAGGTTTCCCCCTTCAAATAGGACCTTTTCTCCCACAAATACCTGTATTATCCCTCAGATAGGACATTTTCTTCCAGAAATGCCACACTTCTCCCAAATATATCACATCTTCTCCAAGAAATACCAGGTTTCCCCCTTGTAATAAGACCTTTTCACCCACAAATACCTCTTTTATCCCCAAAACAGGACACTTTCTTCCAGAAATGCCACATTTCTCCCAAATATATCACATCTTCTCCAAGAAGTACCAGGTTTCCCCCTTCAAATAGGACCTTTTCACCCACAAATACCTCTTTTCTCCCCAAAATAGAACAGTTTCTTCCAAACATGCCACATTTCTCTCAAATATATCACATCTTCTCCAAGAAATACCAGCTTTCCCCCTTCAAATAGGACCTTTTCACCCACAAATACCTCTTTTATCCCCAAAAGAGGACAGTTTCTTCCTGACATGCCACATTTCTCCCAAATATATCACAACTCCTCCAAGAAATACCAGGTTTTCCCCTTCGAATAGGACCTTATCACCCACAAATAACTCTTTTATCCCCAAAAGAGGACAGTTTCTTCCAGAAAGGCCACATTTCTCCCAAACATATCACATCTTCTCCAAGAAATACCAGGTTTCCCCCTTCAAATAGGACCTTTTCACCCACAAAAAATTCTTTTATCCCCAAAATAGGACAGTTTCTTCCTGACATGCCACATTTCTCCCAAATATATCACATCTTCTCCAAGAAATACCAGGTTTCCCCCTTCAAATAGGACCTTTTCACCCACAAATACCTCTTTTATCCCTCAAATAGGTCAGTTTCTTCCAGACATGCCACATTTCTCCCAAATATATCACATCTTCTCCAAGAAAAACCAGGATTCCTCCTGAAAGAGGACCTTTTCTCCCACAAATACCAGCCTTCTCCCCCCAAACAGGACACTTTCTTCCAGAAATGCCACATTTCTCCCAAACATATCACATCTTCTCCAAGAAATACCAGGTTTCCCCCTTCAAATAGGACCTTTTCACCCAGAAATACCTCTTTTATCCCCAAAATACGACAGTTTCTTCCAGACATGCCACATTTCTCCCAAATAGATCACATCTTCTCCAAGAAATACCACGTTTCCCCCTTCAAATAGGACCTTTTCACCCACAAATACCTCTTTGATCCCCAAAAGAGGACAGTTTCTTCCAGAAATGCCACATTTCTCCCAAATATATCACATCTTCTCCAAGAAATACCAGCTTTACCCCTTCAAATAGGATCTTTTCACCCACTAATGGCAGGCTTCTCCCCTCAAATAGGACAGTTTCTTCCCGAAATGCCACATTTCTCCCAAATATATCACATCTTCTCCAAGAAATACCAGGTTTCCCCCTTCAAATAGGACCTTTTCTCCCACAAATACCTCTTTTATCCCCAAAAGAGGACAGTTTCTTCCAGACATGCCACATTTCTCCCAAATATATCACATCTCCTCCAAGAAATACCAGCTTTCCCCCTTCAAATAGGACCTTTTCTCCCTCAAATACCTGTTTTATCCCCAAAACATGACACTTTCTTCCTGACATGCCACATTTCTCCCAAATATATCACATCTTCTCCAAGAAATACCTGCTTTCCCCCTTCAAATAGGACCTTTTCACCCACAAATACCTCTTTTATCCCCAAAAGAGGACAGTTTCTTCCAGACATGCCACATTTCTCCCAAATAGATCACATCTTCTCCAAGAAATACCACGTTTCCCCCTTCAAATAGGACCTTTTCTCCCACAAATACCTCTTTTATCCCTCAAATTGGCCATTTTCTTCCAGAAATACCACATTTCTCCCAAATATATCACAACTCCTCCAAGAAATACCGGGTTTCCCCTTTGAATTAGGACCTTTTCTCCATGAAATACCTGTTTTATCCCCAAAAGAGGACATTTTCTTCCAGAAATGCCACATTTCTCCAAATATATCACATCTTCTCCAAGAAATACCAGCTTTCCCCCTTCAAATAGGACCTTTTCAACCACTAATACCTCTTTTATCCCCAAAAGAGGACAGTTTCTTCCAGACATGCCACATTTCTCCCAAATAGACCACATCTTCTCCAAGAAATACCACGTTTCCCCCTTCAAATAGGACCTTTTCACCCACAAATACCTCTTTTATCCCCAAAATAGGACAGTTTCTTGCAGAAATGCCACATTTCTCCCAAATATATCACATCTTCTCCAAGAAATACCAGGTTTCCCCCTTCAAATAGGACCTTCTCACCCACAAATACCTCTTTTATCCCCAAAATAGGACAGTTTTTTCCAGAAATGCCACATTTCTCCCAAATAGATCACATCTTCTCCAAGAAATACCAGGTTTCCCCCTTCAAATAGGACCTTTTCTCCCACAAATACCTGTTTTATCCCCAAAAGAGGACATTTTCTTCCAGAAAGTCCAGATTTCTCCCAAATATATCACATCTTCTCCAAGAAATGCCAGGATTCCTCCTGAAATAGGACCTTCTCACCCAAAACTACCAGCCTTCTCCCCCCAAATTGGACATTTTCTTCCAGACATGCCACATTTCTCCCAAATATATCACATCTTCTCCAAGAAATACCAGCTTTCCCCCTTCAAATAGGACCTTTTCACCCACAAATACCAGTTCTATCCCCAAAATAGAACAGTTTCTTCCAGAAATGCCACATTTCTCCCAAATATATCACATCTTCTCCAAGAAATACCAGCTTTCCCCCTTCAAATAGGACCTTTTCACCCACAAATACCTCTTTTATCCCCAGAAGAGGACAGTTTCTTTTAGAAATGCCACATTTCTCCCAAATATACCACATCTTCTCCAAGAAATACCAGGTTTCCCCCTTCAAATAGGACCTTTTCACCCACAAGTACCTGTTTTATCCCCAAAAGAGGACAGTTTCTTCAAGAAATGCCACATTTCTCCCAAATATATCACATCTTCTCCAAGAAATACCAGCTTTCCCCCTTCAAAAGGACCTTTTCCCCCACAAATACCTCTTTTATCCCCAAAAGAGGACAGTTTCTTCCAGAAATGCCACATTTCTCCCAAACATATCACATTTTCTCCAAGAAATGCCACGTTTCCCCCTTCAAATAGGACCTTTTCACCCACAAATACCTCTTTTATCCCCAAAAGAGGACAGTTTCTTCCTGACATGCCACATTTCTCCCAAATATATCACATCTTCTCATAGAATTACCAGCTTTCCCCCTTCAAATAGGACCTTTTCACCCACAAATACCTCTTTTATCCCTAAAAGAGGACAGTTTCTCCCAGAAATGCCACATTTCTCCCAAACGTATCACATCTTCTCATAGAATTACCAGCCTTCCCCTTCAAATAGGACCTTTTCACCCACAAAAAATTCTTTTATCCCCAAAATAGGACAGTTTCTTCCAGAAAGGCCTGATTTCTCCCAAACATATCACATCTTCTCCAAGAAATACCAGGTTTCCCCCTTCAAATACGACCTTTTCACCCACAAATACCTGTTTTATCCCCAACATAGGACAGTTTCTTCCAGACATGCCACCTTTCTCCCAAATATATCACATCTTCTCCAAGAAATACCGGGATTCCTCCTGAAAGAGGACCTTTTCTCCCACAAATACCAGCCTTCTCCCCCCAAATAGGACAGTTTCTTCCTGACATGCCACATTTCTCCGAAACATATCACATCTTCTCCAAGAAATACCAGGATTCCGCCTTGAATTAGGACCTTTTCACCCACAAAAAATTCTTTTATCCCCAAAAGAGGACAGTTTCTTCCAGAAATGCCACATTTCTCCCAAATATATCACATCTTCTCCAAGAAATACCAGGTTTCCCCCTTCAAATAGGACCTTTTCACCCACAAATACCTGTTTTATCCCCAAAATAGGACAGTTTCTTCCAGACATGCCACATTTCTCCCAAATAGATCACATCTTCTCCAAGAAATACCAGGTTTCCCCCTTGAAAGAGGACCTTCTCACCCACAAATACCTCTTTTATCCCCAAAATAGGACAGTTTCTTCCAGAAATGCCACATTTCTCCAAAACATATCACATCTTCTCCAAGAAATGCCAGGTTTCCCCCTTCAAATAGGACCTTTTCACCCACAAATACCTGTTCTATCCCCATAAGAGGACAGTTTCTTCCAGAAATGCCACATTTCTCCCAAACATATCACATCTCCTCCAAGAAATACCAGGATTCCTCCTGAAATAGGAACTTTTCTCCCACAAATACCACCCTTCTCCACCCAAATAGGACAGTTTCTTCCAGACATGCCACATTTCTCCCAAATAGATCACATCTTCTCCAAGAAATACCAGATTTCCCCCTTCAAATATGACCTTCTCACCCACAAATACCTGTTTTATCCCCAAAAGAGGACAGTTTTTTCCAGACATGCCACATTTCTCCCAAATATATCACATCTTCTCCAAGAAATACCAGCTTTCCCCCTTCAAATAGGAACTTTTCACCCACAAATACCACTTTTATCCCCAGAAGAGGACAGTTTCTTCCAGAAATGCCACATTTCTCCCAAATATATCACATCTTCTCCAAGAAATACCAGGTTTCCCCCTTCAAATAGGACCTTTTCACCCACAAATACCTCTTTTATCCCCAAAAGAGGACAGTTTCTTCCAGAAATGCCACATTTCTCCCAAATAGATCACATCTTCTCCAAGAAATACCAGGTTTCCCCCTTCAAATAGGACCTTTTCACCCACAAATACCTCTTTTATCCCCAAAAGAGGACAGTTTCTTCCAGACATGCCACATTTCTCCCAAATATATCACATCTTCTCCAAGAAATACCAGCTTTCCCCCTTCAAATAGGACCTTTTTACCCACAAATACCTGTTTCATCCCCAAAAGAGGACAGTTTCTTCCAGAAAAGCCTCATTTCTCCCATATATACCACATCTTCTCCAAGAAATACCAGGGTTCCCCCTTCAAATAGGACCTTTTCTCCCACAAATACCTGTATTATCCCTCAAATAGGACATTTTCTTCCAGAAAGGCCACATTTCTCCCAAATATATCACATCTTCTCCAAGAAATACCAGTCTTCCCCCTTCAAATAGGACCTTTTCACCCACAAATACCTGTTTTATCCCCAAAAGAGGACAGTTTCTTCCAGAAATGCCATATTTCTCCCAAACACATCACATCTTCTCCAAGAAATACCAGGTTTCCCCCTTCAAATAGGACCTTTTCACTCACAAATACCTCTTTTATCCCCAAAAGAGGACAGTTTCTTCCAGAAATGGCACATTTCTCCCAAACATATCACATCTCCTCCAAGAAATACCAGGATTCCTCCTGAAATAGGAACTTTTCTCCCACAAATACCACCCTTCTCCCCCCAAATAGGACATTTTCATCCAGACATGCCACATTTCTCCCAAATAGATCACATCTTCTCCAAGAAATACCAGGTTTTCCCCTGGAAATAGGACCTTTTCACCCAGAAATACCTGTTCTATCCCCATAAGAGGACAGTTTCTTCCAGAAATGCCGCATTTCTCCCAAATATATCACATCTTCTCCAAGAAATACCACGTTTCCCCGTGGAAATAGGACCTTTTCTCCATGAAATACCTCTATTATCCCCAAAAGAGGACATTTTCTTCCAGAAATGCCACATTTCTCCCAAATATATCACATCTTCTCCAAGAAATACCACGTTTCCCCCTTCAAATAGGACCTTCTCACCCACAAATACCTCTTTTATCCCCAAAAGAGGACAGTTTTTTCCAGACATGCCACATTTCACCCAAATAAATCACATCTTCTCCAAGAAATACCAGGATTCCTCCAGAAATAGGAACTTTTATCCCACAAATACCACCCTTCTCCCCCCAGATTGCACATTTTCTTCCAGACATGCCACATTTCTCCAAAATATATCACATCTTCTCCAAGAAATACCAGGTTTTCCCCTGGAAATAGGACCTTTTCACCCACAAATACCTGTTCTATCCCCATAAGAGGACAGTTTCTTCCAGAAATGCCACATTTATCCCAAATAGATCACATCTTCTCCAAGAAATACCAGCTTTTCCCCTTCAAATAGGACCTTATCCCCGAAAACACCTCCTTTATCCCCAAAAGAGGACAGTTTCTTCCAGGAATGCCAGATTTCTCCCAAATATACCGCATCTTCTCCAAGAAATACCAGCTTTCCCCCTTCAAATAGGACCTTTACTCCTACAAATACCTCTTTTATCCCCAAAATAGGACAGTTTCTGCCATACATGCCATATTTCTCCCAAATATACCACATCTTCTCCATGAAATACCAGCTTTCCCCCTTCAAATACGACCTTTTCTCCCACAAATACCTGTTTCATACCCAAAAGAGGACAGTTTCTTCCAGAAATGCCACATTTCTCCCAAATATATCACATCTTCTCCAAGAAATGCCAGGTTTCCCCCTTCAAATAGGACCTTTTCACCCACAAATACCTCTTTTATCCTTAAAAGAGGACAGTTTCTTCCTGACATGCCACATTTCTCCCAAATATATCACATCTTCTCCAAGAAATACCAGCTTTCCCCCTAGAAATAAGACCTTTTCACCCACAAATACCTCTTTTATCCCCAAAATACGACAGTTTCTTCCAGAAATGCCACATTTCTCCCAAATATATCACATCTTCTCCAAGAAATACCAGCTTTCCCCCTTCAAATAGGACCTTTTCACCCACAAATACCTATTTTATCCCCAAAATAGGACAGTTTCTTCCAGACATGCCACATTTCTCCCAAATAGATCACATCTTCTCCAAGAAATACCAGGTTTCCCCCTTCAAATACGACCTTTTCACCCACAAATACCTCTTTTATCCCCAAAAGAGGACAGTTTCTTCCAGACATGCCACATTTCTCCCAAATATATCACATCTTCTCCAAAAATACCAGGTTTCCACCTTCAAATAGGACCTTATCAACCACAAATACCTCATTTATCCCTGGAAATAGGACAGTTTCTTCCATAAATGCCAGGTTTCCCCCTTCAAATAGGACCTTTTCACCCACAAATACCTGTTATATTCCCAGAAGAGGACAGTTTCTGCCAGAAAGGCCACATTTCTCCCAAACATATCACAGCTTCTCCAAGAAATACCAGGTTTCCCCCTTCAAATAGGACCTATTCACCCACAAATACCTGTTTTATTCCCAAAAGAGGACAGTTTCTTCCAGAAATGGCACATTTCTCCCAAATATATCACATCTTCTCCAAGAAATACCAGCTTTCCCCCTTCAAATAGGACCTTTTCACCCACAAATACCTCTTTTATCCCCAACATAGGACAGTTTCTTCCAGAAAGGCCACATTTCTCCCAAATATATCACAACTCCTCCAAGAAATACCAGGTTTCCCCCTTCAAATAGGACCTTTTCACCCACTAATACCTCTTTAATCCCCAAAAGAGGACAGTTTCTTCCAGAAAGGCCACATTTCTCCCAAATATATCACAACTCCTCCAAGAAATACCAGGTTTCCCCCTTCAAATAGGACCTTTTCACCCACAAATACCTCTTTTATCCCCAAAAGAGGACAGTTTCTTCCAGACATGCCACATTTCTCCCAAATAGATCACATCTTCTCCAAGAAATACCAGGTTTCCCCCTTCAAATAGGACCTTTTCTCCCACAAATACCACTTATATCCCCAAAATAGGACAGTTTCTGCCAGAAAGGCCACATTTCTCCCAAACATATCACATCTTCTCCAAGAAATACCAGCTTTCCCCCTTCAAATAGGACCTTTTCACACACAAATACCTCTTTTATCCCCAAAAGAGGACAGTTTCTTCCAGAAAGGCCAGATTTCTCCCAAATAAATCACATCTTCTCCAAGAAATAACAGGTTTCCCCCTTGAAAGAGGACCTTTTCACCCACAAATACCTCTTTTATCCCCAAAAGAGGACAGTTTCTTACAGAAAGGCCAGATTTCTCCCAAATAAATCACATCTTCTCCAAGAAATACCAGGTTTCCCCCTTGAAAGAGGACCTTTTCACCCACAAATACCTATTTTATCCCCAAAATAGGACAGTTTCTTCCAGACATGCCACATTTCTCCGAAACATATCACATCTTCTCCAAGAAATACCAGCTTTCCCCCTTCAAATACGACCTTTTCACCCACAAATACCTCTTTTATCCCCAAAATAGGACAGTTTCTTCCAGACATGCAAGATTTCTCCAAAATATATCACATCTTCTCCAAGAAATACCACGTTTCCCCCTTCAAATAGGACCTTTTCTCCCACAAATACCAGTTTTATCCCCAAAATAGGACAGTTTCATCCAGACATGCCACATTTCTCCCACATAGATCACATCTTCTCCAAGAAATACCAGCTTTCCCCCTTCAAAGAAGACCTTTTCACCCACAAATACCAGCCTTCTCCCCCCAGATTGCACATTTTCTTCCAGACATGCCACATTTCTCCAAAATATATCACATCTTCTCCAAGAAATACCAGGTTTTCCCCTGGAAATAGGACCTTTTCACCCACAAATACCTGTTCTATCCCCATAAGAGGACAGTTTCTTCCAGAAATGCCACATTTATCCCAAATAGATCACATCTTCTCCAAGAAATACCAGCTTTTCCCCTTCAAATAGGACCTTATCCCCGAAAACACCTCCTTTATCCCCAAAAGAGGACAGTTTCTTCCAGGAATGCCAGATTTCTCCCAAATATACCGCATCTTCTCCAAGAAATACCAGCTTTCCCCCTTCAAATAGGACCTTTACTCCTACAAATACCTCTTTTATCCCCAAAATAGGACAGTTTCTGCCATACATGCCATATTTCTCCCAAATATACCACATCTTCTCCATGAAATACCAGCTTTCCCCCTTCAAATACGACCTTTTCTCCCACAAATACCTGTTTCATACCCAAAAGAGGACAGTTTCTTCCAGAAATGCCACATTTCTCCCAAATATATCACATCTTCTCCAAGAAATGCCAGGTTTCCCCCTTCAAATAGGACCTTTTCACCCACAAATACCTCTTTTATCCCCAAAAGAGGACAGTTTCTTCCTGACATGCCACATTTCTCCCAAATATAGCACATCTTCTCCAAGAAATACCAGCTTTCCCCCTAGAAATAAGACCTTTTCACCCACAAATACCTCTTTTATCCCCAAAATACGACAGTTTCTTCCAGAAATGCCACATTTCTCCCAAATAGATCACATCTTCTCCAAGAAATACCAGCTTTCCCCCTTCAAATAGGACCTTTTCACCCACAAATACCTATTTTATCCCCAAAATAGGACAGTTTCTTCCAGACATGCCACATTTCTCCCAAATAGATCACATCTTCTCCAAGAAATACCAGGTTTCCCCCTTCAAATACGACCTTTTCACCCACAAATACCTCTTTTATCCCCAAAAGAGGACAGTTTCTTCCAGACATGCCACATTTCTCCCAAATATATCACATCTTCTCCAAAAATACCAGGTTTCCACCTTCAAATAGGACCTTATCAACCACAAATACCTCATTTATCCCTGGAAATAGGACAGTTTCTTCCATAAATGCCAGGTTTCCCCCTTCAAATAGGACCTTTTCACCCACAAATACCTGTTATATCCCCAAAAGAGGACAGTTTCTGCCAGAAAGGCCACAATTCTCCCAAACATATCACATCTTCTCCAAGAAATACCAGGTTTCCCCCTTCAAATAGGACCTATTCACCCACAAATACCTGTTTTATCCCCAAAAGAGGACAGTTTCTTCCAGAAATGGCACATTTCTCCCAAATATATCACATCTTCTCCAAGAAATACCAGCTTTCCCCCTTCAAATAGGACCTTTTCACCCACAAATACCTCTTTTATCCCCAACATAGGACAGTTTCTTCCAGAAAGGCCACATTTCTCCCAAATATATCACAACTCCTCCAAGAAATACCAGGTTTCCCCCTTCAAATAGGACCTTTTCACCCACTAATACCTCTTTAATCCCCAAAAGAGGACAGTTTCTTCCTGACATGCCACATTTCTCCCAAATAGATCACAACTCCTCCAAGAAATACCAGGTTTCCCCCTTCAAATAGGACCTTTTCACCCACAAATACCTCTTTTATCCCCAAAAGAGGACAGTTTCTTCCAGACATGCCACATTTCTCCCAAATAGATCACATCTTCTCCAAGAAATACCAGGTTTCCCCCTTCAAATAGGACCTTTTCTCCCACAAATACCACTTATATCCCCAAAATAGGACAGTTTCTGCCAGAAAGGCCACATTTCTCCCAAACATATCACATCTTCTCCAAGAAATACCAGCTTTCCCCCTTCAAATAGGACCTTTTCACACACAAATACCTCTTTTATCCCCAAAAGAGGACAGTTTCTTCCAGAAAGGCCAGATTTCTCCCAAATAAATCACATCTTCTCCAAGAAATACCAGGTTTCCCCCTTGAAAGAGGACCTTTTCACCCACAAATACCTCTTTTATCCCCAAAAGAGGACAGTTTCTTACAGAAAGGCCAGATTTCTCCCAAATAAATCACATCTTCTCCAAGAAATACCAGGTTTCCCCCTTGAAAGAGGACCTTTTCACCCACAAATACCTATTTTATCCCCAAAATAGGACAGTTTCTTCCAGACATGCCACATTTCTCCGAAACATATCACATCTTCTCCAAGAAATACCAGCTTTCCCCCTTCAAATACGACCTTTTCACCCACAAATACCTCTTTTATCCCCAAAATAGGACAGTTTCTTCCAGACATGCAAGATTTCTCCAAAATATATCACATCTTCTCCAAGAAATACCACGTTTCCCCCTTCAAATAGGACCTTTTCTCCCACAAATACCAGTTTTATCCCCAAAATAGGACAGTTTCATCCAGACATGCCACATTTCTCCCACATAGATCACATCTTCTCCAAGAAATACCAGCTTTCCCCCTTCAAAGAAGACCTTTTCACCCACAAATACCAGCCTTCTCCCCCCAAATTGGACATTTTCTTCCAGACATGCCACATTTCTCCCAAATAGATCACATCTTCTCCAAGAAATACCAGCTTTCCCCCTGGAAATAGGACCTTATCACCCACAAATACCTCTTTTATCCCCAAAAGAGGACAGTTTCTTCCAGAAATGCCACATTTCTCCCAAACATATCACATCTTCTCCAAGAACATCCAGCTTTCCTCCTTCAAATAGGACCTTCTCACCCACAAATACCACTTTTATCCCCAAAATAGGACAGTTTCTTCCAGAAATGCCACATTTATCCCAAATAGATCACATCTTCTCCAAGAAATACCAGCTTTCCCCCTTCAAATAGGACCTTCTCACCCACAAATACCTGTTTTATCCCCAAAAGAGGACAGTTTCTTCCAGAAATGCCACATTTCTCCCAAATATACCACATCTTCTCCAAGAAATACCACGTTTCCCCCTTCAAATAGGACCTTTTCACCCACAAATACCTCTTTTATCCCCAAAATAGGAAAGTCTCTTCCAGAAATGCCACATTTCACCCAAATAGATCACATCTTCTCCAAGAAATACCAGGGTTCCCCCTTCAAATAGGACCTTCTCACCCACAAATACCTCATTTATCCCCAAAAGAGGACAGTTTCTTCCAGAAAGGCCACATTTCTCCCAAATATATCACAGCTTCTCCAAGAAATACCAGCTTTCCCCCTTCAAATAGGAACTTTTCATCCACAAATACCTCTTTTATACCCAAAAGAGGACAGATTCTTCCAGACATGCCAGATTTCTCCCAAATATATCACATCTTCTCTAAGAAATAACTTGTTTACCCTTGGAAATAGGAACTTTTCACCCACAAATACCTCTTTTATCCCTCAAATTGGACTTTTTCTTCCAGAAATGCCAGATTTCTCCCAAATATATCACATCTCCTGCAAGAAATACCAGGTTTCCCCCTTCAAATAGGACCTTTTCACCCACAAATACCTCTTTTATCCCCAAAAGAGGACAGTTTCTGCCAGAAATGCCACATTTCTCCCAAATATATCACATCTTCTCCAAGAAATACCAGCTTTCCCCCTTCAAATAGGACCTTTTCACCCACAAATACCTCTTTTACCCCAAAAGAGCTCGGTTTCTTCCAGAAAGGCCACATTTCTACCAAATATATCACATCTTCTCCAAGAAATACCACGTTTCCCCCTTCAAATACGACCTTTTCACCCACAAATACCTCTTTTATCCCCAAAAGAGGACAGTTTCTTCCAGACATGCCACATTTCTCCCAAATATATCACATCTTCTCCAAGAAATACCAGGTTTCCACCTTCAAATAGGACCTTATCAACCACAAATACCTCATTTATCCCTGGAAATAGGACAGTTTCTTCCATAAATGCCAGGTTTCCCCCTTCAAATAGGACCTTTTCACCCACAAATACCTGTTATATCCCCAAAAGAGGACAGTTTCTGCCAGAAAGGCCACATTTCTCCCAAACATATCACAGCTTCTCCAAGAAATACCAGGTTTCCCCCTTCAAATAGGACCTATTCACCCACAAATACCTGTTTTATCCCCAAAAGAGGACAGTTTCTTCCAGAAATGCCACATTTCTCCCAAATATATCACATCTTCTCCAAGAAATGCCAGGTTTCCCCCTTCAAATAGGACCTTTTCACCCACAAATACCTCTTTTATCCCCAAAATTGGACAGTTTCTTCCATAAATGCCAGGTTTCTCCCAAATATATCACAACTCCTCCAAGAAATACCAGGTTTCCCCCTTCAAATAGGACCTTTTCACCCACAAATACCTCTTTAATCCCCAAAAGAGGACAGTTTCTTCCAGAAAGGCCACATTTCTCCCAAATATATCACAACTCCTCCAAGAAATACCAGGTTTCCCCCTGGAAATAGGACCTTATCACCCACAAATACCTGTTTGATCCCCAAAAGAGGACAGTTTCTTCCAGACATGCCACATTTCTCCCAAATAGATCACATCTTCTCCAAGAAATACCAGGTTTCCCCCTTCAAATAGGACCTTTTCTCCCACAAATACCACTTATATCCCCAAAATAGGACAGTTTCTGCCAGAAAGGCCACATTTCTCCCAAACATATCACATCTTCTCCAAGAAATACCAGGTTTCCCCCTTCAAATAGGACCTTTTCACCCACAAATACCTCTTTTATCCCCAAAAGAGGACAGTTTCTTCCAGAAATGCCACATTTCTCCCAAATAAATCACATCTTCTCCAAGAAATACCAGGTTTCCCCCTTGAAAGAGGACCTTTTCACCCACAAATACCTCTTTTATCCCCAAAAGAGGACAGTTTCTTACAGAAAGGCCACATTTCTCCCAAATAAATCACATCTTCTCCAAGAAATACCAGGTTTCCCCCTTGAAAGAGGACCTTTTCACCCACAAATACCTATTTTATCCCCAAAATAGGACAGTTTCTTCCAGACATGCCACATTTCTCCGAAACATATCACATCTTCTCCAAGAAATACCAGCTTTCCCCCTTCAAATACGACCTTTTCACCCACAAATACCTCTTTTATCCCCAAAAGAGGACAGTTTCTTCCAGACATGCAAGATTTCTCCAAAATATATCACATCTTCTCCAAGAAATACCACGTTTCCCCCTTCAAATAGGACCTTTTCTCCCACAAATACCAGTTTTATCCCCAAAATAGGACAGTTTCATCCAGACATGCCACATTTCTCCCACATAGATCACATCTTCTCCAAGAAATACCAGCTTTCCCCCTTCAAATAGGACCTTTTCACCCACAAATACCAGCCTTCTCCCCCCAAATTGGACATTTTCTTCCAGACATGCCACATTTCTCCAAAATATATCACATCTTCTCCAAGAAATACCAGCTTTCCCCCTTCAAATAGGACCTTCTCACCCACAAATACCTATTTTATCCCCAAAAGAGGACAGTTTCTTCCAGAAATGCCACATTTCTCCCAAATATACCACATCTTCTCCAAGAAATACCACGTTTCCCCATTCAAATAGGACCTTTTCACCCACAAATACCTCTTTTATCCCCAAAATAGGAAAGTCTCTTCCAGAAATGCCACATTTCACCCAAATAGATCACATCTTCTCCAAGAAATACCAGGGTTCCCCCTTCAAATAGGACCTTCTCACCCACAAATACCTCTTTTATCCCCAAAAGAGGACAGTATCTTCCAGAAAGGCCAGATTTCTCCCAAATATATCACAGCTTCTCCAAGAAATACCAGCTTTCCCCCTTCAAATAGGAACTTTTCATCCACAAATACCTCTTTTATACCCAAAAGAGGACAGATTCTTCCAGACATGCCAGATTTCTCCCAAATATATCACATCTTCTCTAAGAAATAACTGGTTTACCCCTGGAAATAGGAACTTTTCACCCACAAATACCTCTTTTATCCCTCTAATTGGACTTTTTCTTCCAGAAATGCCAGATTTCTCCCAAATATATCACATCTCCTGCAAGAAATACCAGGTTTCCCCCTTCAAATAGGACCTTTTCACCCACAAATACCTATTTTATCCCCAAAAGAGGACAGTTTCTGCCAGAAATGCCACATTTCTCCCAAATATATCACATCTTCTCCAAGAAATACCAGGTTTCCCCCTTCAAATAGGACCTTTTCACCCACAAATACATCTTTTACCCCAAAAGAGCTCGGTTTCTTCCAGAAAGGCCACATTTCTCCCAAATATATCTCATCTTCTCCAAGAAATACCAGGTTTCGCCCTTCAAATACAACGTTTTCACCCACGAATACCTGTTTTATCCCCAAAAGAGGACAGTTTCTTCCAGAAATGCCACATTTCTCCCAAATACATCACATCTTCTCCAAGAAATACCAGGTTTCCCCCTTCATATAGGACCTTTTCACCCACAAATACCTCTTTTATCCCCAAAATAGGACAGTTTCTTCCAGAAATGCAACATTTCTCCCAAATATATCACATCTTCTCCAAGAAATACCAGCTTTCCCCCTTCAAATAGGACCTTTTCACCCACAAATACCAGTTCTATCCCCAAAATAGAACAGTTTCTTCCAGAAATGCCACATTTCTCCCAAATATATCACATCTTCTCCAAGAAATACCAGCTTTCCCCCTTCAAATAGGACCTTTTCACCCACAAATACCTCTTTTATCCCCAGAAGAGGACAGTTTCTTTTAGAAATGCCACATTTCTCCCAAATATACCACATCTTCTCCAAGAAATACCAGGTTTCCCCCTTCAAATAGGACCTTTTCACCCACAAGTACCTGTTTTATCCCCAAAAGAGGACAGTTTCTTCCAGAAATGCCACATTTCTCCCAAATATATCACATCTTCTCCAAGAAATACCAGCTTTCCCCCTTCAAAAGGACCTTTTCCCCCACAAATACCTCTTTTATCCCCAAAAGAGGACAGTTTCTTCCAGAAATGCCACATTTCTCCCAAACATATCACATTTTCTCCAAGAAATGCCACGTTTCCCCCTTCAAATAGGACCTTTTCACCCACAAATACCTCTTTTATCCCCAAAAGAGGACAGTTTCTTCCTGACATGCCAGATTTCTCCCAAATATATCACATCTTCTCATAGAATTACCAGCTTTCCCCCTTCAAATAGGACCTTTTCACCCACAAATACCTCTTTTATCCCTAAAAGAGGACAGTTTCTCCCAGAAATGCCACATTTCTCCCAAACGTATCACATCTTCTCATAGAATTACCAGCCTTCCCCTTCAAATAGGACCTTTTCACCCACAAAAAATTCTTTAATCCCCAAAATAGGACAGTTTCTTCCAGAAAGGCCTGATTTCTCCCAAACATATCACATCTTCTCCAAGAAATACCAGGTTTCCCCCTTCAAATACGACCTTTTCACCCACAAATACCTGTTTTATCCCCAACATAGGACAGTTTCTTCCAGACATGCCACCTTTCTCCCAAATATATCACATCTTCTCCAAGAAATACCAGGATTCCTCCTGAAAGAGGACCTTTTCTCCCACAAATACCAGCCTTCTCCCCCCAAATAGGACAGTTTCTTCCTGACATGCCACATTTCTCCGAAACATATCACATCTTCTCCAAGAAATACCAGGATTCCGCCTTGAATTAGGACCTTTTCACCCACAAAAAATTCTTTTATCCCCAAAAGAGGACAGTTTCTTCCAGAAATGCCACATTTCTCCCAAATATATCACATCTTCTCCAAGAAATACCAGCTTTCCCCCTTCAAATAGGACCTTTTCACCCACAAATACCTGTTTTATCCCCAAAATAGGACAGTTTCTTCCAGACATGCCACATTTCTCCCAAATAGATCACATCTTCTCCAAGAAATACCACGTTTCCCCCTTCAAATAGGACCTTCTCACCCACAAATACCTCTTTTATCCCCAAAATAGGACAGTTTCTTCCAGAAATGCCACATTTCTCCAAAACATATCACATCTTCTCCAAGAAATGCCAGGTTTCCCCCTTCAAATAGGACCTTTTCACCCACAAATACCTGTTCTATCCCCATAAGAGGACAGTTTCTTCCAGAAATGCCACATTTCTCCCAAACATATCACATCTCCTCCAAGAAATACCAGGATTCCTCCTGAAATAGGAACTTTTCTCCCACAAATACCACCCTTCTCCACCCAAATAGGACAGTTTCTTCCAGACATGCCACATTTCTCCCAAATAGATCACATCTTCTCCAAGAAATACCAGATTTCCCCCTTCAAATATGACCTTCTCACCCACAAATACCTGTTTTATCCCCAAAAGAGGACAGTTTTTTCCAGACATGCCACATTTCTCCCAAATATATCACATCTTCTCCAAGAAATACCAGCTTTCCCCCTTCAAATAGGAACTTTTCACCCACAAATACCACTTTTATCCCCAGAAGAGGACAGTTTCTTCCAGAAATGCCACATTTCTCCCAAATATATCACATCTTCTCCAAGAAATACCAGGTTTCCCCCTTCAAATAGGACCTTTTCACCCACAAATACCTCTTTTATCCCCAAAAGAGGACAGTTTCTTCCAGAAAGGCCAGATTTCTCCCAAATAGATCACATCTTCTCCAAGAAATACCAGGTTTCCCCCTTCAAATAGGACCTTTTCACCCACAAATACCTCTTTTATCCCCAAAAGAGGACAGTTTCTTCCAGACATGCCACATTTCTCCCAAATATATCACATCTTCTCCAAGAAATACCAGGTTTCCCCCTTCAAATAGGACCTTTTTACCCACAAATACCTGTTTCATCCCCAAAAGAGGACAGTTTCTTCCAGAAAAGCCTCATTTCTCCCATATATACCACATCTTCTCCAAGAAATACCAGGGTTCCCCCTTCAAATAGGACCTTTTCTCCCACAAATACCTGTATTATCCCTCAAATAGGACATTTTCTTCCAGAAAGGCCACATTTCTCCCAAATATATCACATCTTCTCCAAGAAATACCAGTCTTCCCCCTTCAAATAGGACCTTTTCACCCACAAATACCTGTTTTATCCCCAAAAGAGGACAGTTTCTTCCAGAAATGCCATATTTCTCCCAAACACATCACATCTTCTCCAAGAAATACCAGGTTTCCCCCTTCAAATAGGACCTTTTCACTCACAAATACCTCTTTTATCCCCAAAAGAGGACAGTTTCTTCCAGAAATGGCACATTTCTCCCAAACATATCACATCTCCTCCAAGAAATACCAGGATTCCTCCTGAAATAGGAACTTTTCTCCCACAAATACCACCCTTCTCCCCCCAAATAGGACATTTTCATCCAGACATGCCACATTTCTCCCAAATAGATCACATCTTCTCCAAGAAATACCAGGTTTTCCCCTGGAAATAGGACCTTTTCACCCAGAAATACCTGTTCTATCCCCATAAGAGGACAGTTTCTTCCAGAAATGCCGCATTTCTCCCAAATATATCACATCTTCTCCAAGAAATACCACGTTTCCCCGTGGAAATAGGACCTTTTCTCCATGAAATACCTCTATTATCCCCAAAAGAGGACATTTTCTTCCAGAAATGCCACATTTCTCCCAAATATATCACATCTTCTCCAAGAAATACCACGTTTCCCCCTTCAAATAGGACCTTCTCACCCACAAATACCTCTTTTATCCCCAAAAGAGGACAGTTTTTTCCAGACATGCCACATTTCACCCAAATAAATCACATCTTCTCCAAGAAATACCAGGATTCCTCCAGAAATAGGAACTTTTATCCCACAAATACCACCCTTCTCCCCCCAGATTGCACATTTTCTTCCAGACATGCCACATTTCTCCAAAATATATCACATCTTCTCCAAGAAATACCAGGTTTTCCCCTGGAAATAGGACCTTTTCACCCACAAATACCTGTTCTATCCCCATAAGAGGACAGTTTCTTCCAGAAATGCCACATTTATCCCAAATAGATCACATCTTCTCCAAGAAATACCAGCTTTTCCCCTTCAAATAGGACCTTATCCCCGAAAACACCTCCTTTATCCCCAAAAGAGGACAGTTTCTTCCAGGAATGCCAGATTTCTCCCAAATATACCGCATCTTCTCCAAGAAATACCAGCTTTCCCCCTTCAAATAGGACCTTTACTCCTACAAATACCTCTTTTATCCCCAAAATAGGACAGTTTCTGCCATACATGCCATATTTCTCCCAAATATACCACATCTTCTCCATGAAATACCAGCTTTCCCCCTTCAAATACGACCTTTTCTCCCACAAATACCTGTTTCATACCCAAAAGAGGACAGTTTCTTCCAGAAATGCCACATTTCTCCCAAATATATCACATCTTCTCCAAGAAATGCCAGGTTTCCCCCTTCAAATAGGACCTTTTCACCCACAAATACCTCTTTTATCCTTAAAAGAGGACAGTTTCTTCCTGACATGCCACATTTCTCCCAAATATAGCACATCTTCTCCAAGAAATACCAGCTTTCCCCCAAGAAATAAGACCTTTTCACCCACAAATACCTCTTTTATCCCCAAAATACGACAGTTTCTTCCAGAAATGCCACATTTCTCCCAAATATATCACATCTTCTCCAAGAAATACCAGCTTTCCCCCTTCAAATAGGACCTTTTCACCCACAAATACCTATTTTATCCCCAAAATAGGACAGTTTCTTCCAGACATGCCACATTTCTCCCAAATAGATCACATCTTCTCCAAGAAATACCAGGTTTCCCCCTTCAAATACGACCTTTTCACCCACAAATACCTCTTTTATCCCCAAAAGAGGACAGTTTCTTCCAGACATGCCACATTTCTCCCAAATATATCACATCTTCTCCAAAAATACCAGGTTTCCACCTTCAAATAGGACCTTATCAACCACAAATACCTCATTTATCCCTGGAAATAGGACAGTTTCTTCCATAAATGCCAGGTTTCCCCCTTCAAATAGGACCTTTTCACCCACAAATACCTGTTATATCCCCAGAAGAGGACAGTTTCTGCCAGAAAGGCCACATTTCTCCCAAACATATCACAGCTTCTCCAAGAAATACCAGGTTTCCCCCTTCAAATAGGACCTATTCACCCACAAATACCTGTTTTATTCCCAAAAGAGGACAGTTTCTTCCAGAAATGGCACATTTCTCCCAAATATATCACATCTTCTCCAAGAAATACCAGCTTTCCCCCTTCAAATAGGACCTTTTCACCCACAAATACCTCTTTTATCCCCAAAAGAGGAAAGTTTCTTCCAGAAAGGCCACATTTCTCCCAAATATATCACAACTCCTCCAAGAAATACCAGGTTTCCCCCTTCAAATAGGACCTTTTCACCCACTAATACCTCTTTAATCCCCAAAAGAGGACAGTTTCTTCCAGAAAGGCCACATTTCTCCCAAATATATCACAACTCCTCCAAGAAATACCAGGTTTCCCCCTTCAAATAGGACCTTTTCACCCACAAATACCTCTTTTATCCCCAAAAGAGGACAGTTTCTTCCAGACATGCCACATTTCTCCCAAATAGATCACATCTTCTCCAAGAAATACCAGGTTTCCCCCTTCAAATAGGACCTTTTCTCCCACAAATACCACTTATATCCCCAAAATAGGACAGTTTCTTCCAGAAAGGCCACATTTCTCCCAAACATATCACATCTTCTCCAAGAAATACCAGCTTTCCCCCTTCAAATAGGACCTTTTCACACACAAATACCTCTTTTATCCCCAAAAGAGGACAGTTTCTTCCAGAAAGGCCAGATTTCTCCCAAATAAATCACATCTTCTCCAAGAAATACCAGGTTTCCCCCTTGAAAGAGGACCTTTTCACCCACAAATACCTCTTTTATCCCCAAAAGAGGACAGTTTCTTACAGAAATGCCACATTTCTCCCAAATAAATCACATCTTCTCCAAGAAATACCAGGTTTCCCCCTTGAAAGAGGACCTTTTCACCCACAAATACCTCTTTTATCCCCAAAATACGACAGTTTCTTCCAGACATGCCACATTTCTCCCAAACATATCACATCTTCTCCAAGAAATACCAGCTTTCCCCCTTCAAATACGACCTTTTCACCCACAAATACCTCTTTTATCCCCAAAATAGGACAGTTTCTTCCAGACATGCAAGATTTCTCCAAAATATATCACATCTTCTCCAAGAAATACCACGTTTCCCCCTTCAAATAGGACCTTTTCTCCCACAAATACCAGTTTTATCCCCAAAATAGGACAGTTTCATCCAGACATGCCACATTTCTCCCACATAGATCACATCTTCTCCAAGAAATACCAGCTTTCCCCCTTCAAAGAAGACCTTTTCACCCACAAATACCAGCCTTCTCCCCCCAGATTGCACATTTTCTTCCAGACATGCCACATTTCTCCAAAATATATCACATCTTCTCCAAGAAATACCAGGTTTTCCCCTGGAAATAGGACCTTTTCACCCACAAATACCTGTTCTATCCCCATAAGAGGACAGTTTCTTCCAGAAATGCCACATTTATCCCAAATAGATCACATCTTCTCCAAGAAATACCAGCTTTTCCCCTTCAAATAGGACCTTATCCCCGAAAACACCTCCTTTATCCCCAAAAGAGGACAGTTTCTTCCAGGAATGCCAGATTTCTCCCAAATATACCGCATCTTCTCCAAGAAATACCAGCTTTCCCCCTTCAAATAGGACCTTTACTCCTACAAATACCTCTTTTATCCCCAAAATAGGACAGTTTCTGCCATACATTCCATATTTCTCCCAAATATACCACATCTTCTCCATGAAATACCAGCTTTCCCCCTTCAAATACGACCTTTTCTCCCACAAATACCTGTTTCATACCCAAAAGAGGACAGTTTCTTCCAGAAATGCCACATTTCTCCCAAATATATCACATCTTCTCCAAGAAATGCCAGGTTTCCCCCTTCAAATAGGACCTTTTCACCCACAAATACCTCTTTTATCCCCAAAAGAGGACAGTTTCTTCCTGACATGCCACATTTCTCCCAAATATAGCACATCTTCTCCAAGAAATACCAGCTTTCCCCCTAGAAATAAGACCTTTTCACCCACAAATACCTCTTTTATCCCCAAAATACGACAGTTTCTTCCAGAAATGCCACATTTCTCCCAAATAGATCACATCTTCTCCAAGAAATACCAGCTTTCCCCCTTCAAATAGGACCTTTTCACCCACAAATACCTATTTTATCCCCAAAATAGGACAGTTTCTTCCAGACATGCCACATTTCTCCCAAATAGATCACATCTTCTCCAAGAAATACCAGGTTTCCCCCTTCAAATACGACCTTTTCACCCACAAATACCTCTTTTATCCCCAAAAGAGGACAGTTTCTTCCAGACATGCCACATTTCTCCCAAATATATCACATCTTCTCCAAAAATACCAGGTTTCCACCTTCAAATAGGACCTTATCAACCACAAATACCTCATTTATCCCTGGAAATAGGACAGTTTCTTCCATAAATGCCAGGTTTCCCCCTTCAAATAGGACCTTTTCACCCACAAATACCTGTTATATCCCCAAAAGAGGACAGTTTCTGCCAGAAAGGCCACAATTCTCCCAAACATATCACATCTTCTCCAAGAAATACCAGGTTTCCCCCTTCAAATAGGACCTATTCACCCACAAATACCTGTTTTATCCCCAAAAGAGGACAGTTTCTTCCAGAAATGGCACATTTCTCCCAAATATATCACATCTTCTCCAAGAAATACCAGCTTTCCCCCTTCAAATAGGACCTTTTCACCCACAAATACCTCTTTTATCCCCAACATAGGACAGTTTCTTCCAGAAAGGCCACATTTCTCCCAAATATATCACAACTCCTCCAAGAAATACCAGGTTTCCCCCTTCAAATAGGACCTTTTCACCCACTAATACCTCTTTAATCCCCAAAAGAGGACATTTTCTTCCAGAAAGGCCACATTTCTCCCAAATATATCACAACTCCTCCAAGAAATACCAGGTTTCCCCCTTCAAATAGGACCTTTTCACCCACAAATACCTCTTTTATCCCCAAAAGAGGACAGTTTCTTCCAGACATGCCACATTTCTCCCAAATAGATCACATCTTCTCCAAGAAATACCAGGTTTCCCCCTTCAAATAGGACCTTTTCTCCCACAAATACCACTTATATCCCCAAAATAGGACAGTTTCTTCCAGAAAGGCCACATTTCTCCCAAACATATCACATCTTCTCCAAGAAATACCAGCTTTCCCCCTTCAAATAGGACCTTTTCACACACAAATACCTCTTTTATCCCCAAAAGAGGACAGTTTCTTCCAGAAAGGCCAGATTTCTCCCAAATAAATCACATCTTCTCCAAGAAATAACAGGTTTCCCCCTTGAAAGAGGACCTTTTCACCCACAAATACCTCTTTTATCCCCAAAAGAGGACAGTTTCTTACAGAAAGGCCAGATTTCTCCCAAATAAATCACATCTTCTCCAAGAAATACCAGGTTTCCCCCTTGAAAGAGGACCTTTTCACCCACAAATACCTATTTTATCCCCAAAATAGGACAGTTTCTTCCAGACATGCCACATTTCTCCGAAACATATCACATCTTCTCCAAGAAATACCAGCTTTCCCCCTTCAAATACGACCTTTTCACCCACAAATACCTCTTTTATCCCCAAAATAGGACAGTTTCTTCCAGACATGCAAGATTTCTCCAAAATATATCACATCTTCTCCAAGAAATACCACGTTTCCCCCTTCAAATAGGACCTTTTCTCCCACAAATACCAGTTTTATCCCCAAAATAGGACAGTTTCATCCAGACATGCCACATTTCTCCCACATAGATCACATCTTCTCCAAGAAATACCAGCTTTCCCCCTTCAAATAAGACCTTTTCACCCACAAATACCAGCCTTCTCCCCCCAAATTGGACATTTTCTTCCAGACATGCCACATTTCTCCAAAATATATCACATCTTCTCCAAGAAATACCAGCTTTCCCCCTGGAAATAGGACCTTATCACCCACAAATACCTCTTTTATCCCCAAAAGAGGACAGTTTCTTCCAGAAATGCCACATTTCTCCCAAACATATCACATCTTCTCCAAGAACATCCAGCTTTCCTCCTTCAAATAGGACCTTCTCACCCACAAATACCACTTTTATCCCCAAAATAGGACAGTTTCTTCCAGAAATGCCACATTTATCCCAAATAGATCACATCTTCTCCAAGAAATACCAGCTTTCCCCCTTCAAATAGGACCTTCTCACCCACAAATACCTGTTTTATCCCCAAAAGAGGACAGTTTCTTCCAGAAATGCCACATTTCTCCCAAATATACCACATCTTCTCCAAGAAATACCACGTTTCCCCCTTCAAATAGGACCTTTTCACCCACAAATACCTCTTTTATCCCCAAAATAGGAAAGTCTCTTCCAGAAATGCCACATTTCACCCAAATAGATCACATCTTCTCCAAGAAATACCAGGGTTCCCCCTTCAAATAGGACCTTCTCACCCACAAATACCTCTTTTATCCCCAAAAGAGGACAGTTTCTTCCAGAAAGGCCACATTTCTCCCAAATATATCACAGCTTCTCCAAGAAATACCAGCTTTCCCCCTTCAAATAGGAACTTTTCATCCACAAATACCTCTTTTATACCCAAAAGAGGACAGATTCTTCCAGACATGCCAGATTTCTCCCAAATATATCACATCTTCTCTAAGAAATAACTTGTTTACCCTTGGAAATAGGAACTTTTCACCCACAAATACCTCTTTTATCCCTCAAATTGGACTTTTTCTTCCAGAAATGCCAGATTTCTCCCAAATATATCACATCTCCTGCAAGAAATACCAGGTTTCCCCCTTCAAATAGGACCTTTTCACCCACAAATACCTCTTTTATCCCCAAAAGAGGACAGTTTCTGCCAGAAATGCCACATTTCTCCCAAATATATCACATCTTCTCCAAGAAATACCAGCTTTCCCCCTTCAAATAGGACCTTTTCACCCACAAATACCTGTTATATCCCCAAAAGAGGACAGTTTCTGCCAGAAAGGCCACATTTCTCCCAAACATATCACAGCTTCTCCAAGAAATACCAGGTTTCCCCCTTCAAATAGGACCTATTCACCCACAAATACCTGTTTTATCCCCAAAAGAGGACAGTTTCTTCCAGAAATGCCACATTTCTCCCAAATATATCACATCTTCTCCAAGAAATGCCAGGTTTCCCCCTTCAAATAGGACCTTTTCACCCACAAATACCTCTTTTATCCCCAAAATTGGACAGTTTCTTCCATAAATGCCAGGTTTCTCCCAAATATATCACAACTCCTCCAAGAAATACCAGGTTTCCCCCTTCAAATAGGACCTTTTCACCCACAAATACCTCTTTAATCCCCAAAAGAGGACAGTTTCTTCCAGAAAGGCCACATTTCTCCCAAATATATCACAACTCCTCCAAGAAATACCAGGTTTCCCCCTGGAAATAGGACCTTATCACCCACAAATACCTGTTTGATCCCCAAAAGAGGACAGTTTCTTCCAGACATGCCACATTTCTCCCAAATAGATCACATCTTCTCCAAGAAATACCAGGTTTCCCCCTTCAAATAGGACCTTTTCTCCCACAAATACCACTTATATCCCCAAAATAGGACAGTTTCTGCCAGAAATGGCACATTTCTCCCAAACATATCACATCTTCTCCAAGAAATACCAGGTTTCCCCCTTCAAATAGGACCTTTTCACCCACAAATACCTCTTTTATCCCCAAAAGAGGACAGTTTCTTCCAGAAATGCCACATTTCTCCCAAATAAATCACATCTTCTCCAAGAAATACCAGGTTTCCCCCTTGAAAGAGGACCTTTTCACCCACAAATACCTCTTTTATCCCCAAAAGAGGACAGTTTCTTACAGAAAGGCCACATTTCTCCCAAATAAATCACATCTTCTCCAAGAAATACCAGGTTTCCCCCTTGAAAGAGGACCTTTTCACCCACAAATACCTATTTTATCCCCAAAATAGGACAGTTTCTTCCAGACATGCCACATTTCTCCGAAACATATCACATCTTCTCCAAGAAATACCAGCTTTCCCCCTTCAAATACGACCTTTTCACCCACAAATACCTCTTTTATCCCCAAAAGAGGACAGTTTCTTCCAGACATGCAAGATTTCTCCAAAATATATCACATCTTCTCCAAGAAATACCACGTTTCCCCCTTCAAATAGGACCTTTTCTCCCACAAATACCAGTTTTATCCCCAAAATAGGACAGTTTCATCCAGACATGCCACATTTCTCCCACATAGATCACATCTTCTCCAAGAAATACCAGCTTTCCCCCTTCAAATAGGACCTTTTCACCCACAAATACCAGCCTTCTCCCCCCAAATTGGACATTTTCTTCCAGACATGCCACATTTCTCCAAAATATATCACATCTTCTCCAAGAAATACCAGCTTTCCCCCTTCAAATAGGACCTTCTCACCCACAAATACCTATTTTATCCCCAAAAGAGGACAGTTTCTTCCAGAAATGCCACATTTCTCCCAAATATACCACATCTTCTCCAAGAAATACCACGTTTCCCCATTCAAATAGGACCTTTTCACCCACAAATACCTCTTTTATCCCCAAAATAGGAAAGTCTCTTCCAGAAATGCCACATTTCACCCAAATAGATCACATCTTCTCCAAGAAATACCAGGGTTCCCCCTTCAAATAGGACCTTCTCACCCACAAATACCTCTTTTATCCCCAAAAGAGGACAGTATCTTCCAGAAAGGCCAGATTTCTCCCAAATATATCACAGCTTCTCCAAGAAATACCAGCTTTCCCCCTTCAAATAGGAACTTTTCATCCACAAATACCTCTTTTATACCCAAAAGAGGACAGATTCTTCCAGACATGCCAGATTTCTCCCAAATATATCACATCTTCTCTAAGAAATAACTGGTTTACCCCTGGAAATAGGAACTTTTCACCCACAAATACCTCTTTTATCCCTCTAATTGGACTTTTTCTTCCAGAAATGCCAGATTTCTCCCAAATATATCACATCTCCTGCAAGAAATACCAGGTTTCCCCCTTCAAATAGGACCTTTTCACCCACAAATACCTATTTTATCCCCAAAAGAGGACAGTTTCTGCCAGAAATGCCACATTTCTCCCAAATATATCACATCTTCTCCAAGAAATACCAGGTTTCCCCCTTCAAATAGGACCTTTTCACCCACAAATACATCTTTTACCCCAAAAGAGCTCGGTTTCTTCCAGAAAGGCCACATTTCTCCCAAATATATCTCATCTTCTCCAAGAAATACCAGGTTTCGCCCTTCAAATACAACGTTTTCACCCACAAATACCTCTTTTGTCCCACAAATAGGAAAGTTTCTTCCAGAAATGCCACATTTCACCCAAATAGATCACATCTTCTCCAAGAAATACCAGCTTTCCCCCTTCAAATAGGACTTTTTCTCCCACAGATACCTGTTTTATCCCCAAAAGAGGACAGTTTCTTCCAGAAATGCCACATTTCTCCCAAATATACCACATCTTCTCCAAGAAATACCACGTTTCCCCCTTCAAATAGGACCTTTTCACCCACAAATACCTCTTTTGTCCCACAAATAGGAAAGTTTCTTCCAGAAATGCCACATTTCACCCAAATAGATCACATCTTCTCCAAGAAATACCAGCTTTCCCCCTTCAAATAGGACTTTTTCTCCCACAGATACCTGTTTTATCCCCAGAATAGGACAGTTTCTTCCAGAAAGGCCACACTTCTCCCAAACATATCACATCTTCTCTAAGAAATACCAGCTTTCCCCCTTCAAATAGGACCTTTTCACCCACTAATACCTCTTTTATCCCCAAAATAGGACAGTTTCTGCCAGAAAGGCCAGAGAAATACCAGCTTTCCCCCTTGAAATAGGAACTTATCTCCCACAAATACCTCTTTTATCCCCAAAATAGGACAGTTTCTGCCAGAAAGGCCAGATTTCTCCCAAAAGTATCACATCTTCTCCAAGAAATACCAAGTTTCCCCCTTCAAATAGGACCTTTTCACCCACATATACCTCATTTATCCCCAAAAGAGGACAGTTTCTGCCAGAATGACCACATTTCTCCCAAATAGATCACATCTTCTCCAAGAAATACCACGTTTCCCCCTTCAAATAGGACCTTTTCACCCACAAATACCTATTTTATCCCCAAAATAGCACAGTTTCTTCCAGAAATGCCAAATTTCTCCCAAATATATCACATCTTCTCCAAGAAATGCCAGGTGTCCCCCTTGAAATAAGACCTTTTTAACCACAAATACCTCTTTTATCCCCAAAAGAGGACAGTTTCTTCCAGACATGCCACATTTCTCCCAAATATATCACAACTCCCGCAAGAACATCCAGCTTTCCCCCTTCAAATAGGACCTTTTCTCCAAAAGTACCTGTTTAATCCCCAAAATAGGACAGTTTGTTCCAGACATGCCACATTTCTCCAAAATATATCACATCTTCTCCAAGAAATACCAGCTTTCCCCCTTCAAATAGGACCTTTTCACCCACAAATACCTCTTTTATCCCCAAAAGAGGACAGTTCCTTCCAGAAATGCCACATTTCTCCCAAATATATCACATCTTCTCCAAGAAATACCAGCTTTCCCCCTTCAAATAGGACCTTATCACCCACAAATACCTCTTTTATCCCCAAAAGAGGACAGTTTCTTCCAGAAATGCCACATTTCTCCCAAACATATCACATCTTCTCCAAGAACATCCAGCTTTCCTCCTTCAAATAGGACCTTCTCACCCACAAATACTACTTTTATCCCCAAAATAGGACAGTTTCTGCCAGAAATGCCACATTTCTCCCAAATATATCACATCTTCTCCAAGAAATACCAGGTTTCCCCCTTCAAATAGGACCTTTTCACCAACAAATACCACTTTTATCCCTCAAATAGGTCAGTTTCTTCCAGACATGCCACATTTCACCCAAATATATCACATCTTCTCCAAGAAATACCAGGATTCCTCCTGAAAGAGGACCTTTTCTCCCACAAATACCAGCCTTCTCCCCCCAAACAGGACAGTTTCTTCCAGAAATGCCACATTTCTCCCAAACATATCACATCTTCTCCAAGAAATACCAGGTTTCCCCCTTCTAATAGGACTTTTTCACCCACAAATACCTCTTTTATCCCCAAAATACGACAGTTTCTTCCAGACATGCCACATTTCTCCCAAATAGATCACATCTTCTCCAAGAAATACCACGTTTCCCCCTTCAAATAGGACCTTTTCACCCACAAATACCTCTTTGATCCCCAAAAGAGGACAGTTTCTTCCAGAAATGCCACATTTATCCCAAATATATCACATCTTCTCCAAGAAATACCAGCTTTCCCCCTTCAAATAGGATCTTTTCACCCACTAATAGCAGGCTTCTCCCCTCAAATAGGACAGTTTCTTCCCGAAATGCCACATTTCTCCCAAATATATCACATCTTCTCCAAGAAATACCAGGTTTCCCCCTTCAAATAGGACCTTTTCTCCCACAAATACCTCTTTTATCCCCAAAAGAGGACAGTTACTTCCAGACATGCCACATTTCTCCCAAATATATCACATCTCCTCCAAGAAATACCAGCTTTCCCCCTTCAAATAGGACCTTTTCTCCCTCAAATACCTGTTTTATCCCCAAAACATGACACTTTCTTCCTGACATGCCACATTTCTCCCAAATATATCACATCTTCTCCAAGAAATACCAGGTTTCCCCCTTCAAATAGGACCTTTTCACCCACAAATACCTCTTTTATCCCCAAAATAGGACAGTTTCTTCCAGACATGCCACATTTCTCCCAAATAGATCACATCTTCTCCAAGAAATACCAGGATTCCCCCTTCAAATAGGACCTTTTCTCCCACAAATACCTCTTTTATCCCTCAAATTGGCCATTTTCTTCCAGAAATACCACATTTCTCCCAAATATATCACAACTCCTCCAAGAAATACCACGTTTCCCCCTTGAATTAGGACCTTTTCTCCATGAAATACCTGTTTTATCCCCAAAAGAGGACATTTTCTTCCAGAAATGCCACATTTCTCCAAATATATCACATCTTCTCCAAGAAATACCACGTTTCCCCCTTCAAATAGGACCTTTTCAACCACTAATACCTCTTTTATCCCCAAAAGAGGACAGTTTCTTCCAGACATGCCACATTTCTCCCAAATAGACCACATCTTCTCCAAGAAATACCACGTTTCCCCCTTCAAATAGGACCTTTTCACCCACAAATACCTCTTTTATCCCCAAAATAGGACAGTTTCTTGCAGAAATGCCACATTTCTCCCAAATATATCACATCTTCTCCAAGAAATACCAGGTTTTCCCCTTCAAATAGGACCTTCTCACCCACAAATACCTCTTTTATCCCCAAAATAGGACAGTTTTTTCCAGAAATGCCACATTTCTCCCAAATATATCACATCTTCTCCAAGAAATACCAGGTTTCCCCCTTCAAATAGGACCTTTTCTCCCACAAATACCTGTTTTATCCCCAAAAGAGGATATTTTCTTCCAGAAAGTCCAGATTTCTCCCAAATATATCACATCTTCTCCAAGAAATGCCAGGATTCCTCCTGAAATAGGACCTTCTCACCCAAAACTACCAGCCTTCTCCCCCCAAATTGGACATTTTCTTCCAGACATGCCACATTTCTCCCAAATATATCACATCTTCTCCAAGAAATACCAGGGTTCCCCCTTCAAATAGGACCTTTTCACCCACAAATACCAGTTCAATCCCCAAAATAGAACAGTTTCTTCCAGAAATGCCACATTTCTCCCAAATATATCACATCTTCTCCAAGAAATACCAGCTTTCCCCCTTCAAATAGGACCTTTTCACCCACAAATACCTCTTTTATCCCCAGAAGAGGACAGTTTCTTTTAGAAATGCCACATTTCTCCCAAATATACCACATCTTCTCCAAGAAATACCAGCTTTCCCCCTTCAAATAGGACCTTTTCACCCACAAGTACCTGTTTTATCCCCAAAAGAGGACAGTTTCTTCCAGAAATGCCACATTTCTCCCAAATATATCACATCTTCTCCAAGAAATACCAGGTTTCCCCCTTCAAAAGGACCTTTTCCCCCACAAATACCTCTTTGATCCCCAAAAGAGGACAGTTTCTTCCAGAAATGCCACATTTCTCCCAAACATATCACATTTTCTCCAAGAAATGCCACGTTTCCCCCTTCAAATAGGACCTTTTCACCCACAAATACCTCTTTTATCCCCAAAAGAGGACAGTTTCTTCCTGACATGCCAGATTTCTCCCAAATATATCACAACTTCTCATAGAATTACCAGCTTTCCCCCTTCAAATAGGACCTTTTCACCCACAAATACCTCTTTTATCCCTAAAAGAGGACAGTTTCTCCCAGAAATGCCACATTTCTCCCAAACGTATCACATCTTCTCATAGAATTACCAGCCTTCCCCTTCAAATAGGACCTTTTCACCCACAAAAAATTCTTTTATCCCCAAAATAGGACAGTTTCTTCCAGAAAGGCCTGATTTCTCCCAAACATATCACATCTTCTCCAAGAAATACCAGGTTTCCCCCTTCAAATACGACCTTTTCACCCACAAATACCTGTTTTATCCCCAACATAGGACAGTTTCTTCCAGACATGCCACCTTTCTCCCAAATATATCACATCTTCTCCAAGAAATACCAGGATTCCTCCTGAAAGAGGACCTTTTCTCCCACAAATACCAGCCTTCTCCCCCCAAATAGGACAGTTTCTTCCTGACATGCCACATTTCTCCGAAACATATCACATCTTCTCCAAGAAATACCAGGATTCCCCCTTGAATTAGGACCTTTTCACCCACAAAAAATTCTTTTATCCCCAAAAGAGGACAGTTTCTTCCAGAAATGCCACATTTCTCCCAAATATATCACATCTTCTCCAAGAAATACCAGGTTTCCCCCTTCAAATAGGACCTTTTCACCCACTAATACCTCTTTTATCCCCAAAATAGGACAGTTTCTGCCAGACATGCCACATTTCACCAAAATAGATCACATCTTCTCCAAGAAATACCACGTTTCCCCCTTCAAATAGGACCTTCTCACCCACAAATACCTCTTTTATCCCCAAAATAGGACAGTTTCTTCCAGAAATGCCACATTTCTCCAAAACATATCACATCTTCTCCAAGAAATGCCAGGTATCCCCCTTCAAATAGGACCTTTTCACCCACAAATACCTGTTCTATCCCCATAAGAGGACAGTTTCTTCCAGAAATGCCACATTTCTCCCAAACATATCACATCTCCTCCAAGAAATACCAGGATTCCTCCTGAAATAGGAACTTTTCTCCCACAAATACCACCCTTCTCCACCCAAATAGGACAGTTTCTTCCAGACATGCCACATTTCTCCCAAATAGATCACATCTTCTCCAAGAAATACCAGGTTTTCCCCTGGAAATAGGACCTTTTCACCCACAAATACCTCTTTTATCCCCAAAAGAGGACAGTTTCTTCCAGAAATGCCACATTTCTCCCAAATAGATCACATCTTCTCCAAGAAATACCACGTTTCCCCCTTCAAATATGACCTTCTCACCCACAAATACCTGTTTTATCCCCAAAAGAGGACAGTTTTTTCCAGACATGCCACATTTCTCCCAAATATATCACATCTTCTCCAAGAAATACCAGGTTTCCCCCTTCAAATAGGAACTTTTCACCCACAAATACCACTTTTATCCCCAGAAGAGGACAGTTTCTTCCAGAAATGCCACATTTCTCCCAAATATATCACATCTTCTCCAAGAAATACCAGGTTTCCCCCTTCAAATAGGACCTTTTCACCCACAAATACCTCTTTTATCCCCAAAAGAGGACAGTTTCTTCCAGAAATGCCACATTTCTCCCAAATAGATCACATCTTCTCCAAGAAATACCAGGTTTCCCCCTTCAAATAGGACCTTTTCTCCCACAAATACCTGTTTTATCCCCAAAAGAGGACAGTTTCTTCCAGACATGCCACATTTCTCCCAAATATATCACATCTTCTCCAAGAAATACCAGCTTTCCCCCTTCAAATAGGATCTTTTTACCCACAAATACCTGTTTCATCCCCAAAAGAGGACAGTTTCTTCCAGAAATGCCTCATTTCTCCCAAATATACCACATCTTCTCCAAGAAATACCAGGGTTCCCCCTTCAAATAGGACCTTTTCTCCCACAAATACCTGTATTATCCCTCAAATAGGATATTTTCTTCCAGAAAGGCCACATTTCTCCCAAATATATCACATCTTCTCCAAGAAATACCAGTCTTCCCCCTTCAAATAGGACCTTTTCACCCACAAATACCTGTTTTATCCCCAAAAGAGGACAGTTTCTTCCAGAAATGCCATATTTCTCCCAAACACATCACATCTTCTCCAAGAAATACCAGGTTTCCCCCTTCAAATAGGACCTTTTCACTCACAAATACCTCTTTTATCCCCAAAAGAGGACAGTTTCTTCCAGAAATGGCACATTTCTCCCAAACATATCACATCTCCTCCAAGAAATACCAGGATTCCTCCTGAAATAGGAACTTTTCTCCCATAAATACCACCCTTCTCCCCCCAAATAGGACATTTTCATCCAGACATGCCACATTTCTCCCAAATATATCACATCTTCTCCAAGAAATACCAGGTTTTCCCCTGGAAATAGGACCTTTTCACCCAGAAATACCTGTTCTATCCCCATAAGAGGACAGTTTCTTCCAGAAAGGCCGCATTTCTCCCAAATATATCACATCTTCTCCAAGAAATACCACGTTTCCCCGTGGAAATAGGACCTTTTCTCCATGAAATACCTCTATTATCCCCAAAAGAGGACATTTTCTTCCAGAAATGCCACATTTCTCCCAAATATATCACATCTTCTCCAAGAAATACCACGTTTCCCCCTTCAAATAGGACCTTCTCACCCACAAATACCTCTTTTATCCCCAAAAGAGGACAGTTTTTTCCAGACATGCCACATTTCTCCCAAATAAATCATATCTTCTCCAAGAAATACCAGGATTCCTTCAGAAATAGGAACTTTTATCCCACAAATACTACCCTTCTCCCCCCAGATTGCACATTTTCTTCCAGACATGCCACATTTCTCCAAAATATATCACATCTTCTCCAAGAAATACCAGGTTTTCCCCTGGAAATAGGACCTTTTCACCCACAAATACCTGATCTATCCCCATAAGAGGACAGTTTCTTCCAGAAATGCCACATTTATCCCAAATAGATCACATCTTCTCCAAGAAATACCAGCATTTCCCCTTCAAATAGGACCTTATCCCCGAAAACACCTCCTTTATCCCCAAAAGAGGACAGTTTCTTCCAGGAATGCCAGATTTCTCCCAAATATACCGCATCTTCTCCAAGAAATACCGGCTTTCCCCCTTCAAATAGGACCTTTACTCCTACAAATACCTCTTTTATCCCCAAAATAGGACAGTTTCTTCCAGAAATGCCAGATTTCTCCCAAATATATCACAACTCCTCCAAGAAATACCACGTTTCCCCCTTGAATTAGGACCTTTTCTCCATGAAATACCTGTTTTATCCCCAAAAGAGGACATTTTCTTCCAGAAATGCCACATTTCTCCAAATATATCACATCTTCTCCAAGAAATACCAGGTTTCCCCCTTCAAATAGGACCTTTTCAACCACTAATACCTCTTTTATCCCCAAAAGAGGACAGTTTCTTCCAGACATGCCACATTTCTCCCAAATAGACCACATCTTCTCCAAGAAATACCACGTTTCCCCCTTCAAATAGGACCTTTTCACCCACAAATACCTCTTTTATCCCCAAAATAGGACAGTTTCTTGCAGAAATGCCACATTTCTCCCAAATATATCACATCTTCTCCAAGAAATACCAGGTTTTCCCCTTCAAATAGGACCTTCTCACCCACAAATACCTCTTTTATCCCCAAAATAGGACAGTTTTTTCCAGAAATGCCACATTTCTCCCAAATATATCACATCTTCTCCAAGAAATACCAGGTTTCCCCCTTCAAATAGGACCTTTTCTCCCACAAATACCTGTTTTATCCCCAAAAGAGGATATTTTCTTCCAGAAAGTCCAGATTTCTCCCAAATATATCACATCTTCTCCAAGAAATGCCAGGATTCCTCCTGAAATAGGACCTTCTCACCCAAAACTACCAGCCTTCTCCCCCCAAATTGGACATTTTCTTCCAGACATGCCACATTTCTCCCAAATATATCACATCTTCTCCAAGAAATACCAGGGTTCCCCCTTCAAATAGGACCTTTTCACCCACAAATACCAGTTCAATCCCCAAAATAGAACAGTTTCTTCCAGACATGCCACATTTCTCCCAAATATATCACATCTTCTCCAAGAAATACCAGCTTTCCCCCTTCAAATAGGACCTTTTCACCCACAAATACCTCTTTTATCCCCAGAAGAGGACAGTTTCTTTTAGAAATGCCACATTTCTCCCAAATATACCACATCTTCTCCAAGAAATACCAGCTTTCCCCCTTCAAATAGGACCTTTTCACCCACAAGTACCTGTTTTATCCCCAAAAGAGGACAGTTTCTTCCAGAAATGCCACATTTCTCCCAAATATATCACATCTTCTCCAAGAAATACCAGGTTTCCCCCTTCAAAAGGACCTTTTCCCCCACAAATACCTCTTTGATCCCCAAAAGAGGACAGTTTCTTCCAGAAATGCCACATTTCTCCCAAACATATCACATTTTCTCCAAGAAATGCCACGTTTCCCCCTTCAAATAGGACCTTTTCACCCACAAATACCTCTTTTATCCCCAAAAGAGGACAGTTTCTTCCTGACATGCCAGATTTCTCCCAAATATATCACAACTTCTCATAGAATTACCAGCTTTCCCCCTTCAAATAGGACCTTTTCACCCACAAATACCTCTTTTATCCCTAAAAGAGGACAGTTTCTCCCAGAAAAGCCACATTTCTCCCAAACGTATCACATCTTCTCATAGAATTACCAGCCTTCCCCTTCAAATAGGACCTTTTCACCCACAAAAAATTCTTTTATCCCCAAAATAGGACAGTTTCTTCCAGAAAGGCCTGATTTCTCCCAAACATATCACATCTTCTCCAAGAAATACCAGGTTTCCCCCTTCAAATACGACCTTTTCACCCACAAATACCTGTTTTATCCCCAACATAGGACAGTTTCTTCCAGACATGCCACCTTTCTCCCAAATATATCACATCTTCTCCAAGAAATACCAGGATTCCTCCTGAAAGAGGACCTTTTCTCCCACAAATACCAGCCTTCTCCCCCCAAATAGGACAGTTTCTTCCTGACATGCCACATTTCTCCGAAACATATCACATCTTCTCCAAGAAATACCAGGATTCCCCCTTGAATTAGGACCTTTTCACCCACAAAAAATTCTTTTATCCCCAAAAGAGGACAGTTTCTTCCAGAAATGCCACATTTCTCCCAAATATATCACATCTTCTCCAAGAAATACCAGGTTTCCCCCTTCAAATAGGACCTTTTCACCCACAAATACCTGTTGTATCCCCAAAATAGGACAGTTTCTTCCAGACATGCCACATTTCTCCCAAATAGATCACATCTTCTCCAAGAAATACCACGTTTCCCCCTTCAAATAGGACCTTCTCACCCACAAATACCTCTTTTATCCCCAAAATAGGACAGTTTCTTCCAGAAATGCCACATTTCTCCAAAACATATCACATCTTCTCCAAGAAATGCCAGGTATCCCCCTTCAAATAGGACCTTTTCACCCACAAATACCTGTTCTATCCCCATAAGAGGACAGTTTCTTCCAGAAATGCCACATTTCTCCCAAACATATCACATCTCCTCCAAGAAATACCAGGATTCCTCCTGAAATAGGAACTTATCTCCCACAAATACCACCCTTCTCCACCCAAATAGGACAGTTTCTTCCAGACATGCCACATTTCTCCCAAATAGATCACATCTTCTCCAAGAAATACCAGGTTTTCCCCTGGAAATAGGACCTTTTCACCCACAAATACCTCTTTTATCCCCAAAAGAGGACAGTTTCTTCCAGAAATGCCACATTTCTCCCAAATATATCACATCTTCTCCAAGAAATACCACGTTTCCCCCTTCAAATATGACCTTCTCACCCACAAATACCTGTTTTATCCCCAAAAGAGGACAGTTTTTTCCAGACATGCCACATTTCTCCCAAATATATCACATCTTCTCCAAGAAATACCAGGTTTCCCCCTTCAAATAGGAACTTTTCACCCACAAATACCACTTTTATCCCCAGAAGAGGACAGTTTCTTCCAGAAATGCCACATTTCTCCCAAATATATCACATCTTCTCCAAGAAATACCAGGTTTCCCCCTTCAAATAGGACCTTTTCACCCACAAATACCTCTTTTATCCCCAAAAGAGGACAGTTTCTTCCAGAAATGCCACATTTCTCCCAAATAGATCACATCTTCTCCAAGAAATACCAGGTTTCCCCCTTCAAATAGGACCTTTTCTCCCACAAATACCTGTTTTATCCCCAAAAGAGGACAGTTTCTTCCAGACATGCCACATTTCTCCCAAATATATCACATCTTCTCCAAGAAATACCAGCTTTCCCCCTTCAAATAGGATCTTTTTACCCACAAATACCTGTTTCATCCCCAAAAGAGGACAGTTTCTTCCAGAAATGCCTCATTTCTCCCAAATATACCACATCTTCTCCAAGAAATACCAGGGTTCCCCCTTCAAATAGGACCTTTTCTCCCACAAATACCTGTATTATCCCTCAAATAGGATATTTTCTTCCAGAAAGGCCACATTTCTCCCAAATATATCACATCTTCTCCAAGAAATACCAGTCTTCCCCCTTCAAATAGGACCTTTTCACCCACAAATACCTGTTTTATCCCCAAAAGAGGACAGTTTCTTCCAGAAATGCCATATTTCTCCCAAACACATCACATCTTCTCCAAGAAATACCAGGTTTCCCCCTTCAAATAGGACCTTTTCACTCACAAATACCTCTTTTATCCCCAAAAGAGGACAGTTTCTTCCAGAAATGGCACATTTCTCCCAAACATATCACATCTCCTCCAAGAAATACCAGGATTCCTCCTGAAATAGGAACTTTTCTCCCATAAATACCACCCTTCTCCCCCCAAATAGGACATTTTCATCCAGACATGCCACATTTCTCCCAAATATATCACATCTTCTCCAAGAAATACCAGGTTTTCCCCTGGAAATAGGACCTTTTCACCCAGAAATACCTGTTCTATCCCCATAAGAGGACAGTTTCTTCCAGAAAGGCCGCATTTCTCCCAAATATATCACATCTTCTCCAAGAAATACCACGTTTCCCCGTGGAAATAGGACCTTTTCTCCATGAAATACCTCTATTATCCCCAAAAGAGGACATTTTCTTCCAGAAATGCCACATTTCTCCCAAATATATCACATCTTCTCCAAGAAATACCACGTTTCCCCCTTCAAATAGGACCTTCTCACCCACAAATACCTCTTTTATCCCCAAAAGAGGACAGTTTTTTCCAGACATGCCACATTTCTCCCAAATAAATCATATCTTCTCCAAGAAATACCAGGATTCCTTCAGAAATAGGAACTTTTATCCCACAAATACCACCCTTCTCCCCCCAGATTGCACATTTTCTTCCAGACATGCCACATTTCTCCAAAATATATCACATCTTCTCCAAGAAATACCAGGTTTTCCCCTGGAAATAGGACCTTTTCACCCACAAATACCTGATCTATCCCCATAAGAGGACAGTTTCTTCCAGAAATGCCACATTTATCCCAAATAGATCACATCTTCTCCAAGAAATACCAGCATTTCCCCTTCAAATAGGACCTTATCCCCGAAAACACCTCCTTTATCCCCAAAAGAGGACAGTTTCTTCCAGGAATGCCAGATTTCTCCCAAATATACCGCATCTTCTCCAAGAAATACCGGCTTTCCCCCTTCAAATAGGACCTTTACTCCTACAAATACCTCTTTTATCCCCAAAATAGGACAGTTTCTGCCATACATGCCATATTTCTCCCAAATATACCACATCTTCTCCATGAAATACCAGCTTTCCCCCTTCAAATAGGACCTTTTCTCCCACAAATACCTGTTTCATACCCAAAAGAGGACAGTTTCTTCCAGAAATGCCACATTTCTCCCAAATATATCACATCTTCTCCAAGAAATGCCAGGTTTCCCCCTTCAAATAGGACCTTTTCACCCACAAATACCTCTTTTATCCCCAAAAGAGGACAGTTTCTTCCTGACATGCCACATTTCTCCCAAATATAGCACATCTTCTCCAAGAAATACCAGCTTTCCCCCTAGAAATAAGACCTTTTCACCCACAAATACCTCTTTTATCCCCAAAATACGACAGTTTCTTCCAGAAATGCCAGATTTCTCCCAAATATATCACATCTTCTCCAAGAAATACCAGGTTTCCCCCTTCAAATAGGACCTTTTCACCCACAAATACCTATTTTATCCCCAAAATAGGACAGTTTCTTCCAGACATGCCACATTTCTCCCAAATAGATCCCATCTTCTCCAAGAAATACCACGTTTCCCCCTTCAAATACGACCTTTTCACCCACAAATACCTCTTTTATCCCCAAAATAGGACAGTTTCTTCCAGACATGCCACATTTCTCCCAAATATATCACATCTTCTCCAAGAAATACCAGGTTTCCACCTTCAAATAGGACCTTATCAACCACAAATACCTCTTTTATCCCTGGAAATAGGACAGTTTCTTCCATAAATGCCAGGTTTCCCCCTTCAAATAGGACCTTTTCACCCACAAATACCTGTTATATCCCCAAAAGAGGACAGTTTCTGCCAGAAAGGCCACATTTCTCCCAAACATATCACAGCTTCTCCAAGAAATACCAGGTTTCCCCCTTCAAATAGGACCTTTTCACCCACAAATACCTGTTTTATCCCCAAAAGAGGACAGTTTCTTCCAGAAATGGCACATTTCTACCAAATATATCACATCTTCTCCAAGAAATACCAGCTTTCCCCCTTCAAATAGGACCTTTTCACCCACAAATACCTCTTTTATCCCCAAAATAGGAGAGTTTCTTCCATAAATGCCAGGTTTCTCCCAAATATATCACAGCTTCTCCAAGAAATACCAGGTTTCCCCCTTCAAATAGGACCTTTTCACCCACTAATACCTCTTTAATCCCCAAAAGAGGACAGTTTCTTCCAGAAAGGCCACATTTCCCCCAAATATATCACAACTCCTCCAAGAAATACCAGGTTTCCCCCTTCAAATAGGACCTTTTCACCCACAAATACCTCTTTTATCCCCAAAAGAGGACAGTTTCTTCCTGACATGCCACATTTCTCCCAAACATCACATCTTCTCCAAGAAATACCAGGTTTCCCCCTTCAAATAGGACCTTTTCTCCCACAAATACCACTTATATCCCCAAAATAGGACAGTTTCTGCCAGAAAGGCCACATTTCTCCCAAACATATCACATCTTCTCCAAGAAATACCAGGTTTCCCCCTTCAAATAGGACCTTTTCACCCACAAATACCTCTTTTATCCCCAAAATAGGACAGTTTCTTCCAGAAAGGCCAGATTTCTCCCAAATAAATCACATCTTCTCCAAGAAATACCAGGTTTCCCCCTTGAAAGAGGACCTTTTCACCCACAAATACCTATTTTATCCCCAAAATAGGACAGTTTCTTCCAGACATGCCACATTTCTCCGAAACATATCACATCTTCTCCAAGAAATACCAGCTTTCCCCCTTCAAATACGACCTTTTCACCCACAAATACCTCTTTTATCCCCAAAATAGGACAGTTTCTTCCAGACATGCAAGATTTCTCCAAAATATATCACATCTTCTCCAAGAAATACCACGTTTCCCCCTTCAAATAGGACCTTTTCTCCCACAAATACCAGTTTTATCCCCAAAATAGGACAGTTTCATCCAGACATGCCACATTTCTCCCACATAGATCACATCTTCTCCAAGAAATACCAGGTTTCCCCCTTCAAATAGGACCTTTTCACACACAAATACCAGCCTTCTCCCCCCAAATTGGACATTTTCTTCCAGACATGCCACATTTCACCAAAATATATCACATCTTCTCCAAGAAATACCAGCTTTCCCCCTGGAAATAGGACCTTATCACCCACAAATACCTCTTTTATCCCCAAAAGAGGACAGTTTCTTCCGGAAATGCCACATTTCTCCCAAACATATCACATCTTCTCCAAGAACATCCAGCTTTCCTCCTTCAAATAGGACCTTCTCACCCACAAATACCACTTTTATCCCCAAAATAGGACAGTTTCTTCCAGAAATGCCACATCTCTCCCAAATAGATCACATCTTCTCCAAGAAATACCAGCTTTCCCCCTTCAAATAGGACCTTCTCACCCACAAATACCTGTTTTATCCCCAAAAGAGGACAGTTTCTTCCAGAAATGCCACATTTCTCCCAAATATACCACATCTTCTCCAAGAAATACCACGTTTCCCCATTCAAATAGGACCTTTTCACCCACAAATACCTCTTTTATCCCCAAAATAGGAAAGTCTCTTCCAGAAATGCCACATTTCACCCAAATAGATCACATCTTCTCCAAGAAATACCAGGGTTCCCCCTTCAAATAGGACCTTCTCACCCACAAATACCTCTTTTATCCCCAAAAGAGGACAGTTTCTTCCAGAAAGGCCACATTTCTCCCAAATATATCACATCTTCTCCAAGAAATACCAGCTTTCCCCCTTCAAATAAGAACTTTTCACCCACAAATACCTCTTTTATACCCAAAAGAGGACAGATTCTTCCAGACATGCCAGATTTCTCCCAAATATATCACATCTTCTCTAAGAAATAACTGGTTTACCCCAGGAAATAGGAACTTTTCACCCACAAATACCTCTTTTATCCCTCAAATTGGACTTTTTCTTCCTGAAATGCCAGATTTCTCCCAAATATATCACATCTCCTACAAGAAATACCAGGTTTCCCCCTTCAAATAGGACCTTTTCACCCACAAATACCTATTTTATCCCCAAAAGAGGACAGTTTCTGCCAGAAATGCCACATTTCTCCCAAATATATCACATCTTCTCCAAGAAATACCAGCTTTCCCCCTTCAAATAGGACCTTTTCACCCACAAATACCTCTTTTACCCCAAAAGAGCTCGGTTTCTTCCAGAAATGCCACATTTCTCCCAAATATATCACATCTTCTCCAAGAAATACCACGTTTCCCCCTTCAAATAGGACCTTTTCACCCACAAATACCTCTTTGATCCCCAAAAGAGGACAGTTTCTTCCAGAAAGGCCAGATTTCTCCCAAATATATCTCATCTTCTCCAAGAAATACCAGGTTTCCCCCTTCATATAGGACCTTTTCACCCACAAATACCTCTTTTATCCCCAAAATAGGACAGTTTCTTCCGGACATGCCACATTTCTCCCAAACATATCACATCTTCTCCAAGAAATACCAGGATTCCACCTGACATAGGACCTTTTCACCCACAAATACCTCTTTTATCCCCAAAAGAGGACAGTTTCTTCCAGAAATGCCACATTTCTCCCAAATATGTCACATCTCCTCCTAGAAATACCAGCTTTCCCCCTACAAATAGGACCTTCTCACCCACAAATATCTGTTTTATCCCCAAAAGAGGACAGTTTCTTCCAGAAATGCCACATTTCTCCCAAATATACCACATCTTCTCCAAGAAATATCACGTTTCCCCCTTCAAATAGGACCTTTTCACCCACAAATACCTCTTTTGTCCCACAAATAGGAAAGTTTCTTCCAGAAATGCCACATTTCACCCAAATAGATCACATCTTCTCCAAGAAATACCAGCTTTCCCCCTTCAAATAGGACTTTTTCTCCCACAGATACCTGTTTTATCCCCAAAAGAGGACAGTTTCTTCCAGAAATGCCACATTTCTCCCAAATATATCACATCTTCTCCGAGAAATACCAGGTTTTCGCCTTCAAATAGGACCTTTTCACCCACTAATACCTGTTTTATCCCCAAAAGAGGACAGTTTCTTCCAGAAAGGCCGGAGAAATACCAGCTTTCCCCCTTGAAATAGGAACTTATCTCCCACAAATACCTCTTTTATCCCCAAAATAGGACAGTTTCTGCCAGAAAGGCCAGATTTCTTCCAAAAGTATCACATCTTCTCCAAGAAATACCACGTTTCCCCCTTCAAATAGGACCTTTTCACCCACATATACCTCATTTATCCCCAAAAGAGGACAGTTTCTGCCAGAATGACCACATTTCTCCCAAATAGATCACATCTTCTCCAAGAAATACCACGTTTCCCCCTTCAAATAGGACCTTTTCACCCACAAATACCTATTTTATCCCCAAAATAGGACAGTTTCTTCCAGAAATGCCAAATTTCTCCCAAATATATCACATCTTCTCCAAGAAATGCCAGGTGTCCCCCTTGAAATAAGACCTTTTTAACCACAAATACCTCTTTTATCCCCAAAAGAGGACAGTTTCTTCCAGACATGCCACATTTCTCCCAAATATATCACAACTCCCGCAAGAACATCCAGCTTTCCCCCTTCAAATAGGACCTTTTCTCCCACAAGTACCTGTTTAATCCCCAAAATAGGACAGTTTGTTCCAGACATGCCACATTTCTCCCAAATATATCTCATCTTCTCCAAGAAATACCAGCTTTCCCCCTTCAAATAGGACCTTTTCACCCACAAATACCTCTTTTATCCCCAAAAGAGGACAGTTCCTTCCAGAAATGCCACATTTCTCCCAAATATATCACATCTTCTCCAAGAAATACCAGCTTTCCCCCTTCAAATAGGACCTTATCACCCACAAATACCTCTTTTATCCCCAAAAGAGGACAGTTTCTTCCAGAAATGCCACATTTCTCCCAAACATATCACATCTTCTCCAAGAACATCCAGCTTTCCTCCTTCAAATAGGACCTTCTCACCCACAAATACCTGTTTTATCCCCAAAAGAGGACAGTTTTTTCCAGACATGCCACATTTCTCCCAAATATATCACATCTTCTCCAAGAAATACCAGGTTTCCCCCTTCAAATAGGACCTTCTCACCCACAAATACCTGTTTGATCCCCAAAAGAGGACAGTTTCTTCCAGACATGCCACATTTCTCCCAAATAGACCACATCTTCTCCAAGAAATACCACGTTTCCCCATTCAAATAGGACCTTTCACCCACAAATACCTCTTTTATCCCCAAAATAGGAAAGTCTCTTCCAGAAATGCCAGATTTCTCCCAAATATATCACATCTTCTCCAAGAAATACCAGCTTTCCCCCTTCAAATAGGACCTTTTCACCCACAAATACCTGTTTTATCCCCTAAATAGGATAGTTTCTTCCAGACATGCCAGATTTCTCCCAAATATATCACATCTTCTCTAAGAAATAACTGGTTTACCCCTGGAAGTAGGAACTTTTCACCCACAAATACCACTTTTATCCCCAAAAGAGGACAGTTTCTGCCAGAAACGCCAGATTTCTCCCAAATATATCACATCTTCTCCAAGAAATACCAGCTTTCCCCCTTCAAATAGGACCTTTTCACCCACAAATACCTCTTTTACCCCAAAAGAGCTCGGTTTCTTCCAGAAAGGCCACATCTCTCCCAAATATATCACATCTTCTCCAAGAAATACCACGTTTCCCCCTTCAAATAGGACCTTTTCACCCACAAATACCTCTTTTATCCCCAAAATAGGACAGTTTCTTCCAGAAAGGCCAGATTTCTCCCAAATATATCACATCTTCTCCAAGAAATACCAGGTTTCCCCCTTCAAATAGGACCTTTTCTCCCACAAATACCTCTTTTATCCCCAAAAGAGGACAGTTTCTTCCGGACATGCCACATTTCTCCCAAACATATCACATCTTCTCCAAGAAATACCAGGATTCCCCCTTCAAATAGGACCTTTTCACCCACAAATACCTCTTTTATCCCCAAAAGAGGACAGTTTCTTCCAGAAATGCCACATTTCTCCCAAATATATCACATCTTCTCCAAGAAATACCAGCTTTCCTTTCCCCCTTCAAATAGGACCTTTTCACCCACAAATACCTGTTTTATCCCCAAAACAGGACACTTTCTTCCAGAAATGCCACATTTCTCCCAAATATGTCACATCTCCTCCTAGAAATACCAGCTTTTCCCCTACAAATAGGACCTTCTCACCAACAAATACCTGTTTTATCCCCATAAGAGGACAGTTTCTTCCAGAAATGCCACATTTCTCCCAAATATACCACATCTTCTCCAAGAAATACCACGTTTCCCCCTTCAAATAGGACCTTTTCAACCACAAATACCTATTTTGACCCCAAAATAGGAAAGTTTCTTCCAGAAATGCCACATTTCACCAAAATAGATCACATCTTCTCCAAGAAATACCAGCTTTCCCCCTTCAAATAGGACTTTTTCTCCCACAGATACCTGTTTGATCCCCAAAAGAGGACAGTTTCTTCCAGAAATGCCAGATTTCTCCCAAATATATCACATCTTCTCCAAGAAATACCAGGGTTCCCCCTTCAAATAGGAACTTTTCACCATGAAATACCTCTTTTATCCCCAAAAGAGGGCAGATTCTTCCAGACATGCCAGATTTCTCCCAAATATATCACATCTTCTCCAAGAAATACCAGGTTTCCCCCTTCAAATAGGAACTTTTCACCCACAAAAATCACTTTTATCCTCAAAATAGGACAGTTTTTTCCAGAAATGCCACACTTCTCCCAAACATATCACATCTTCTCCAAGAAATACCAGCTTTCCCCCTTCAAATAGGACCTTTTCACCCACTAATACCTCTTTTATCCCCTAAAGAGGACAGTTTCTTCCAGAAAGGCCACAGAAATACCAGCTTTCCCCCTTGAAATAGGAACTTATCTCCCACAAATACCTCTTTTATCCCCAAAATAGGACAGTTTCTTCCAGAAATGCCAGATTTCTCCCAGAAGTATCACATCTTCTCCAAGATATACCACGTTTCCCCCTTCAAATAGGACCTTTTCACCCACATATACCTCATTTATCCCCAAAAGAGGACAGTTTCTGCCAGAATGACCACATTTCTCCCAAATAGATCACATCTTCTCCAAGAAATACCACGTTTCCCCCTTCAAATAGGACCTTTTCACCCACAAATACCTCTTTTATCCCCAAAATAGGACAGTTTCTTCCAGAAAGGCCAGATTTCTCCCAAATACATCTCATCTTCTCCAAGAAATACCAGGTTTCCCCCTTCAAATAGGACCTTTTCACCCACAAATACCTCTTTTATCCCCAAAAGAGGACAGTTTCTTCCGGACATGCCACATTTCTCCGAAACATATCACATCTTCTCCAAGAAATACCAGGTTTCCCCCTTCAAATAGGACCTTCTCACCCACAAATACCTGTTTGATCCCCAAAAGAGGACAGTTTCTTCCAGACATGCCACATTTCTCCCAAATAGACCACATCTTCTCCAAGAAATACCACGTTTCCCCATTCAAATAGGACCTTTCACCCACAAATACCTCTTTTATCCCCAAAATAGGAAAGTCTCTTCCAGAAATGCCAGATTTCTCCCAAATATATCACATCTTCTCCAAGAAATACCAGCTTTCCCCCTTCAAATAGGACCTTTTCACCCACAAATACCTGTTTTATCCCCTAAATAGGATAGTTTCTTCCAGACATGCCAGATTTCTCCCAAATATATCACATCTTCTCTAAGAAATAACTGGTTTACCCCTGGAAGTAGGAACTTTTCACCCACAAATACCACTTTTATCCCCAAAAGAGGACAGTTTCTGCCAGAAACGCCAGATTTCTCCCAAATATATCACATCTTCTCCAAGAAATACCAGCTTTCCCCCTTCAAATAGGACCTTTTCACCCACAAATACCTCTTTTACCCCAAAAGAGCTCGGTTTCTTCCAGAAAGGCCACATCTCTCCCAAATATATCACATCTTCTCCAAGAAATACCACGTTTCCCCCTTCAAATAGGACCTTTTCACCCACAAATACCTCTTTTATCCCCAAAATAGGACAGTTTCTTCCAGAAAGGCCAGATTTCTCCCAAATATATCACATCTTCTCCAAGAAATACCAGGTTTCCCCCTTCAAATAGGACCTTTTCTCCCACAAATACCTCTTTTATCCCCAAAAGAGGACAGTTTCTTCCGGACATGCCACATTTCTCCCAAATATATCACATCTTCTCCAAGAAATACCAGGATTCCCCCTTCAAATAGGACCTTTTCACCCACAAATACCTCTTTTATCCCCAAAAGAGGACAGTTTCTTCCAGAAATGCCACATTTCTCCCAAATATATCACATCTTCTCCAAGAAATACCAGCTTTCCTTTCCCCCTTCAAATAGGACCTTTTCACCCACAAATACCTGTTTTATCCCCAAAACAGGACACTTTCTTCCAGAAATGCCACATTTCTCCCAAATATGTCACATCTCCTCCTAGAAATACCAGCTTTTCCCCTACAAATAGGACCTTCTCACCAACAAATACCTGTTTTATCCCCATAAGAGGACAGTTTCTTCCAGAAATGCCACATTTCTCCCAAATATACCACATCTTCTCCAAGAAATACCACGTTTCCCCCTTCAAATAGGACCTTTTCAACCACAAATACCTATTTTGACCCCAAAATAGGAAAGTTTCTTCCAGAAATGCCACATTTCACCAAAATAGATCACATCTTCTCCAAGAAATACCAGCTTTCCCCCTTCAAATAGGACTTTTTCTCCCACAGATACCTGTTTGATCCCCAAAAGAGGACAGTTTCTTCCAGAAATGCCAGATTTCTCCCAAATATATCACATCTTCTCCAAGAAATACCAGGGTTCCCCCTTCAAATAGGAACTTTTCACCATGAAATACCTCTTTTATCCCCAAAAGAGGGCAGATTCTTCCAGACATGCCAGATTTCTCCCAAATATATCACATCTTCTCCAAGAAATACCAGGTTTCCCCCTTCAAATAGGAACTTTTCACCCACAAAAACCACTTTTATCCTCAAAATAGGACAGTTTTTTCCAGAAGTGCCACACTTCTCCCAAACATATCACATCTTCTCCAAGAAATACCAGCTTTCCCCCTTCAAATAGGACCTTTTCACCCACTAATACCTCTTTTATCCCCTAAAGAGGACAGTTTCTTCCAGAAAGGCCACAGAAATACCAGCTTTCCCCCTTGAAATAGGAACTTATCTCCCACAAATACCTCTTTTATCCCCAAAATAGGACAGTTTCTTCCAGAAATGCCAGATTTCTCCCAGAAGTATCACATCTTCTCCAAGATATACCACGTTTCCCCCTTCAAATAGGACCTTTTCACCCACATATACCTCATTTATCCCCAAAAGAGGACAGTTTCTGCCAGAATGACCACATTTCTCCCAAATAGATCACATCTTCTCCAAGAAATACCACGTTTCCCCCTTCAAATAGGACCTTTTCACCCACAAATACCTATTTTATCCCCAAAATAGGACAGTTTCTTCCAGAAAGGCCAGATTTCTCCCAAATACATCTCATCTTCTCCAAGAAATACCAGGTTTCCCCCTTCAAATAGGACCTTTTCACCCACAAATACCTCTTTTATCCCCAAAAGAGGACAGTTTCTTCCGGACATGCCACATTTCTCCGAAACATATCACATCTTCTCCAAGAAATACCAGGATTCCACCTGAAATAGGACCTTTTCACCCACAAATACCTCTTTTATCCCCAAAAGAGGACAGTTTCTGCCAGACATGCCAGATTTCTCCCAAATATATCACATCTTCTCCAAGAAATACCAGCTTTCCCCCTGGAAATAGGACCTTATCACCCACAAATACCCCTTTTATCCCCAAAAGAGGACAGTTTCTTCCAGAAATGCCACATTTCTCCCAAATATATCACATCTTCTCCAAGAAATACCAGCTTTCCCCCTTCAAATAGGACCTTTTCACCCACAAATACCTCTTTTATCCCCAAAATAGGACAGTTTCTTCCAGACATGCCACATTTCTCCCAAATATATCACATCTTCTCTAAGAAATAACTGGTTTACCCCTGGAAATAGGAACTTGTCACCCACAAATACCTCTTTTATCCCTCAAATTGGACATTTTCTTCCAGAAATGCCACATTTCTCCCAAATATATCACATCTTCTCCAAGAAATACCAGCTTTCCCCCTTCAAATAGGACCTTTTCACCCACAAATACCTCTTTTATCCCCAAAATAGGACAGTTTCGTCCAGAAATGCCACATTTCTCCCAAATAGATCACATCTTCTCCAAGAAATACCAGGTTTCCCCCTTCAAATAGGACCTTTTCACCCACAAATACCTCTTTTATCCCCAAAATAGGACAGTTTCGGCCAGAAATGCCACATTTCTCCCAAATAGATCACATCTCCTCCAAGAAATACCAGGTTTCCCCCTTCAAATAGGACCTTTTCACCCACAAATACCTCTTTTATCCCCAAAATAGGACAGTTTCTTCCAGAAAGGCCACATTTCTCCCAAAGATATCTCATCTTCTCCAAGAAATACCAGGTTTCCCCCTTCAAATAGGACCTTTTCACCCACAAATACCGCTTTTATCCCCAAAAGAGGACAGTTTCTTCCAGACATGCCACATTTCTCCCAAATACATCACATCTTCTCCAAGAAATACCAGGATTCCACCTGAAATAGGACCTTTTCACCCACAAATACCTCTTTTATCCCCAAAATAGGACAGTTACTTCCAGACATGCCACATTTCTCCAAAATATATCACATCTTCTCCAAGAAATACCACGTTTCCCCCTTCAAATACGACCTTTTCACCCACAAATACCTCTTTTATCCCCAAAATAGGACAGTTTCTTCCAGAAAGGCCACATTTCTCCCAAATAGATCACATCTTCTCCAAGAAATACCAGGTTTCCCCCTTCAAATAGGACCTTTTCACCCACAAATACCTCTTTTATCCCCAAAATAGGACAGTTTCTTCCAGAAATGCCACATTTCTCCCAAATATGTCACATCTCCTCCTAGAAATACCAGCTTTCCCCCTACAAATAGGACCTTCTCACCCACAAATACCTCTTTTATCCCCAAAAGTGGACAGTTTCTTCCAGAAATGCCACATTTCTCCCAAATATACCAAATCTTCTCCAAGAAATACCACGTTTCCCCCTTCAAATAGGACCTTTCACCCACAAATACCTCTTTTGTCCCCAAAATAGGAAAGTTTCTTCCAGAAATGCCACATTTCACCCAAATAGATCACATCTTCTCCAAGAAATACCAGCTTTCCCCCTTCAAATAGGACTTATTCTCCCACAGATACCTGTTTTATCCCCAAAAGAGGACAGTTTCTTCCAGAAATGTCACTTTTCTCCCAAATATATCACATCTTCTCCAAGAAATACCAGCTTTCCCCCTACAAATAGGAACTTTTCACCCACAAATACCTCTTTTATCCCCAAAAGAGGGCAGATTCTTCCAGAAATGCCACATTTCTTCCAAATATATCACATCTTCTCCAAGAAATACCAGCTTTACCCCTTCAAATAGGAACTTTTCACCAACAAAAACCACTTTTATCCCCAAAATAGGACAGTTTCTTCCAGAAATGCCACACTTCTCCCAAACATAGAACAACTTCTCCAAGAAATACCAGCTTTCCCCCTTCAAATAGGACCTTTTCACCCACTAATACCTCTTTTATCCCCAAAAGAGGACAGTTTCTTCCAAAAAGGCCACAGAAATACCAGCTTTCCCCCTTGAAATAGGAACTTATCTCCCACAAATACCACTTTTATCCCCAAAAGAGGACAGTTTCTTCCAGGATTGCCACATTTCTCCCAAATATATCACATCTTCTCCAAGAAATACCGCGTTTCCCCCTTCAAATAGGACCTTTTCACCCACATATACCTCATTTATCCCCAAACGAGGACAGTTTCTGCCAGAATGACCACATTTCTCCCAAATAGATCACATCTTCTCCAAGAAATACCACGTTTCCCCCTTCAAATAGGACCTTTTCACCTACATATACCTATTTTATCCCCAAAATAGGACAGTTTCTTCCAGAAATGCCACATTTCTCCCAAATATATCACATCTTCTCCATGAAATACCAGGTTTCCCCCTTCAAATACGACCTTTTCTCCCACAAATACCTCTTTATCCCTCAAATAGGACAGTTTCTTCCAGACATGCCACATTTCTCCCAAATAGATCACATCTTCTCCAAGAAATACCAGCTTTCCCCCTTCAAATAGGACCTTTTCTCCCACAAATACCAGCCTTCTCCCCCCAAATAGGACAGTTTCTTCCAGAAATGCCACATTTCTCCCAAACATATCACATCTTCTCCAAGAAATACCAGGTTTCCCCCTGGAAATAGGACCTTTTCACCCACAAATACCTCTTTTATCCCCAAAAGAGGACAGTTTCTTCCAGACATGCCACATTTCTCCCAAATATATCACATCTCCTCCAAGAAATACCAGGGTTCCCCCTTCAAATAGGACCTTTTCTCCCACAAATACCTGTTTTATCCCCAAAACAGGACACTTTCTTCCAGAAATGCCACATTTCTCCCAAATAGATCACATCTTCTCCAAGAAATACCAGGTTTTCCCCTTCAAATAGGACCTTTTCTCCCACAAATACCTCTTTTATCCCCAAAAGAGGACAGTTTCTTCCAGACATGCAAGATTTCTCCAAAATATATCACATCTTCTCCAAGAAATACCACGTTTCCCCCTTCAAATAGGACCTTTTCTCCCACAAATACCAGTTTTATCCCCAAAATAGGACAGTTTCATCCAGACATGCCACATTTCTCCCACATAGATCACATCTTCTCCAAGAAATACCAGCTTTCCCCCTTCAAATTGGACCTTTTCACCCACAAATACCTCTTTTATCCCCAAAAGAGGACTGTTTCTTCCAGAAATGCCACATTTCTCCCAAACATATCACATCTCCTCCAAAAAATACCAGGATTCCTTCTGAAATAGGAACTTTTCTCCAACAAATACCACCCATCTCCCCACAAATAGGACAGTTTCTTCCAGAAATGCCACATTTCTCCCAAATATATCACATCTTCTCCAAGAAATACCAGGTTTTCCGCTGGAAATAGGACCTTTTCACCCACAAATACCTGTTCTATCCCCATAAGAGGACATTTTCTTCCAGAAATGCCACATTTCTCCCAAATATATCACATCTTCTCCAAGAAATACCACGTTTCCCCCTTCAAATAGGACCTTTTCCCCAAAAAAACCTCTTTTATCCGCAAAAGAGGACAGTTTCTTCCAGGAATGCCAGATTTCCCCCAAATATATCACATCTTCTCATAGAATTACCAGCTTTCCCCCTTCAAATAGGACCTTCTCACCGACAAATACCTCTTTTATCCCCAAAATAGGACAGTTTCTTCCATAAAGGCCACATTTCTCCCAAATATATCACATCTTCTCCAAGAAATGCCAGAATTCCTCCTGAAATAGGACCTTCTAACCCAAAACTACCAGCCTTCTCCCCCCAATTGGACATTTTCTTCCAGAAAGGCCACATTTCTCCCAAATATATCACATCTTCTCCAAGAAATACCAGGATTCCTCCTGAAATAGGACCTTCTCTCCGAAAAATACCAACCTTCTCCCCCCAAATTGGACAGTTTCTTCCAGAAAGGCCACATTTCTCCCAAATATATCACATCTTCTCCAAGAAATACCAGCTTTCCCCCTTCAAATAGGACCTTTTCTCCCACAAATACCTGTTTTATCCCCCAAATAGGACAGTTTCTTCCAGACATGCCACATTTCTCCCAAATATATCACCTCTTCTCCAAGAAATACCACGTTTCCCCCTTCAAATAGGACCTTTTCACCCACAAGTACCTGTTTTATCCCCAAAAGAGGACAGTTTCTTCCAGAAAGGCCACATTTCTCCCAAATATATCACATCTTCCCCAAGAAATACCAGGGTTCCCCCTTCAAATAGGACCTTATCACCCACAAATACCTCTTTTATCCCCATAAGAGGACATTTTCTTCCAGAAATGCCTCATTTCTCCCAAATATACCACATCTTCTCCAAGAAATACCAGGTTTCCCCCTTCAAATAGGACCTTTTTACCCACAAGTACCTGTTTTATCCCCAAAAGAGGACTGTTTCTTCCAGAAAGGCCACATTTCTCCCAAATATATATCATCTTCTCCAAGAAATACCAGCTTTCCCCCTTCAAATAGGACCTTTTCCCCCACAAATACCTCTTTTATCCCCAAAAGAGGACAGTTTCTTCCAGAAATGCCACATTTCTCCCAAATAGATCACATCTTCTCCAAGATATACCAGGTTTCCTCCTGAAATAGGACCTTGTCACCCACAGATTCCTGTTTTATCCCTTTGTTCCGAGCGACTTTTCGTTTTGGCGTGTTTATCCGATGCTACACTTCAGCATTCTGTGACGAATAGAGTAGAAGTGGAATCCCCACTAAGAAGGCTGCTAGAAGCTCCAGAAGCCACACACGTTTTGCTTTCAGGGAGGACGTTCCAGAAAGTCTAGAGTTGTGGCTTCTTTCCTTCGGAGAAATAACCCCCTGTTTTCAGGCAATGCAGGACGCTGAATTCCCTCCTTCTCGGCATTTCAATACCGCTCCTTCGCTCTCGTGGCTCGAAAGCGGCACTCGCGCTGAACCGCTCCGGAGAGTCTGCAGTTCATGGCCGGTCCATCGCGGTTCTGCCCGAGTGCCGCTTGCAGCCTTCAGCAGCGCTCTCGTTTCTCTCGGATGCCGGGAAAGAGCGACTTCAGCCGGATGCTTTGCTCCGACGAGTGAGCGGCTTCTTCTGCGCACATCGCAATGGAGCGCTTTTGACTTATCCTTCTGTCCATGCAGAATGCACTACGCTTCTCTCTCATTCTTATCCCTTCCCTCCGAGCGACATTTCGTTTTGGAGTGTTTATCCGATGCTACACTTCAGCATTCTGTGACGAATAGAGTAGAAGGGAAAAGCCCCACTAATAAGGCAGCTAGAAGCTCCAGAAGCCACACACGTTGTGCTTTCGGGGAGGACGTTCCAGAAAGTCGAGAGTTGTGGCTTCTTTCCTGCGGAGAAAAAACCCCCTGTTTTCAGGCAATGCTGGACGCTGAATTCGCATCTTCTCGGCATAGGAATAGCGCTCCTTCGCTCTCGTGGCTCGAAAGCGGCACTCGCTCTGAACCGCTGCGGAGAGTCTGCAGTTGCTGGCCGGTCCATCGCGGTTCTGCCCGAGTGCCGCTTGCAGCCTTCAGCAGCGCTCTCGTTTCTCTCGGATGCCGGGAAAGAGCGACTTCAGCCGCATGCTTTTCTCAGACAAGTGAGCGGCTTCTTCTGCGCACATAGCAATGGAGAGCTTCTGACTTCTCCATGTGTCCATGCAGAATGCACTACGCTTCTCTCTCATTCTTATCCCTTTTTCCGAGCGACATTTCGTTTTGGAGTGTTTATCCGATGCTACATTTCAGCATTCTGTGACGAATAGAGTAGAAGAGAACAGCCCCACAAATAAGGCAGCTAGGAGTTCGAGGAGCAACGCACGTTGTGCTTTCAGGGAGGACGTACCAGAAAGTCGAGAGTTGTGGCTTCTTTCCTGCGGAGAAAAAAGCCCCTGTTTTCAGGCAATGCAGGACGCTTAATTCGCTCGTTCTCGGCATAGGAATGCCGCTCCTCCTCTCTCGTGGCTCGAAAGCGGCATTTGCGCTGAACCACACCGGACAGTCTGCAGTTGCAGACTACTGAATAGCCTGAAAACAGGGGTTTTTTTCTCCGCAGGAAACAAGCCACAACTCTCGACTTTCTGGAACGTCCTCCCTGAAAGCACTACGTGTGTCGCTCCTCGAACTTCTAGCTGCCTTATTAGTGGGGCTTTTCCCTTCTACTCTATTCGTCACAGAATGCTGAAGTGTAGCATCGGATAAACACTCCAAAACGAAATGTCGCTCGGAAAAAGGGATAAGAATGAGAGAGAAGCGTAGTGCATTCTGCATGGACACATGGAGAAGTCAGAAGCTCTCCATTGCTATGTGCGCAGAAGAAGCCGCTCACTTGTCTGAGAAAAGCATGCGGCTGAAGTCGCTCTTTCCCGGCATCCGAGAGAAACGAGAGCGCTGCTGAAGGCTGCAAGCGGCACTCGGGCAGAACCGCGATGGACCGGCCAGCAACTGCAGACTCTCCGCAGCGGTTCAGAGCGAGTGCCGCTTTCGAGCCACGAGAGCGAAGGAGCGGTATTCCTATGCCGAGAAGATGCGAATTCAGCCTACTGCATTGCCTGAAAACAGGGGGTTTTTTCTCCGAAGGAAAGAAGCCACAACTCTCGACTTTCTGGAACGTCCTCCCCGAAAGCACAACGTGTGTCGCTCCTCGAACTTCTAGCTGCCTTATTAGTGGGGCTTTTCTCTTCTACTCTATTCGTCACAGAATGCTGAAGTGTAGCATCGGATAAACACTCCAAAACGAAATGTCGCTCGGAAGAAAGGGATAAGAATGAGAGAGAAGCGTAGTGCATTCTGCATGGACACATGGAGAAGTCAGAAGCTCTCCATTGCGATGTGCGCAGATGAAGCCGCTCACTTGTCTGAGAAAAGCATCCGGCTGAAGTCGCTCTTTCCCGGCATCCGAGAGAAACGAGAGCGCTGCTGAAGGCTGCAAGCGGCACTCGGGCAGAACCGCGATGGACCGGACAGCAACTGCAGACTCTCCGGAGCGGTTCAGCGCGAGTGCCGCTTTCGAGCCACGAGAGCGAAGGAGCGGTATTGAAATGCCGAGAAGGAGAGAATTCAGCGTCTTGCACTGCCTGAAAACAGGGGGTTTTTTCTCCGCAGGAAAGAAGCCACAACTCTCGACTTTCTGGAACGTCCTCCCCGAAAGCACAACGTGTGTCGCTCCTCGAACTTCTAGCTGCCTTATTAGTGGGGCTTTTCTCTTCTATTTTATTCGTCACAGAATGCTGAAGTGTAGCATCGGATAAACACTCCAAAACGAAAAGTCGCTCGGAACAAAGGGATAAAACAGGAATCTGTGGGTGACAAGGTCCTACTTCAGGAGGAAACCTGGTATTTCTTGGAGATGTGATATATTTGGGAGAAATGTGGCATGTCTGGAGGAAACTGTCCACTTTTGGGGACAAAGCATGTATTTGTGGGTGAAAAGGTCCTTTTGAAGGGGGAAACCTGGTATTTCTTGGAGAAGATGTGATATATATTTGGGAGAAATGTGGCCTTTCTGGAAGAAAATGTCCTCTTTTGGGGATAAAAGAGGTATTTCATGGAGAAAAGGTCCTAATTCAAGGGGGAAACCTGGTATTTCTTGGAGGAGATGTGATATATTTGGGAGAAATCTGGCATTTCTGGAAGAAAATGTCCTCTTTTGGGGATAAAAGAGTTATGTGTGGGAGAAAAGGTCCTATTTGAAGGGGGAAACCTGGTATTTCTTGGAGAAGATGTGATATATTTGGGAGAAATGTGGCATTTCTGGAAGAAACTGTCCAATTGGAGGGATAAAAGAGGTATTTGTGGGTGAAAAGGTCCTATTTGAAGGGGGAAAGCTGGTATTTCTTGGAGAAGATGTGGTATATTTGGGAGAAATGTGGCATTTCTGGAAGAAAATGTCCTCTTATGGGGATAAAAGAGGTACTTGTGGGTGAAAAGGTCCTATTTGAAGGGGGAAAGCTGGTATTTCTTGGAGAAGCTGTGATATATTTGGGAGAAATGTGGCATTTCTGGAAGAAACTGTCCTATTTTGGGGATCAAAGAGGTATCTGTGGGTGAAAAGGTCCTATTTGAAGGGGGAAACCTGGTATTTCTTGGAGAAGATGTGATATATTTGGGAGAAATGTGGCATTTCTGGAAGAAACTGTTCTATTTTGGGGATAAAAGAAGTATTTGTAGGTGAAAAGGTCCTATTTGAAGGGGGAAAGCTGGTATTTCTTGGAGAAGATGTGATATATTTGGGTGATACGTGGCATGTCTGGACGAAAATGTCCTATTTGGTGGATGAAGGCTGGTATTTGTGGGAGAAAAGGTCCTATTTCAGGAGGAATCCTGGTATTTCTTGGAGGAGATGTGATCTATTTGGGAGAAATGTGGCATTTCTGGCAGAAACTGTCCTATTTTGGGGATAAAAGAGGTATTTGTGGGTGGAAAGATCCTATTTGAAGGGGGAAAGCTGGTATTTCTTGGAGAAGATGTGATATATTTGGGAGAAATGTGGCATTTCTGGAAGAAACTGTCCTCTTTTGGGGATAAAACAGGTATTTGTGGGTGAAAATTTCCTATTTGAAGGGGGAAAGCTGGTATTTCTTGGAGAAGATGAGATATATTTGGGAGAAATGTGGCATTTCTGGAAGAAACTGTCCTCTTTTGGGGATAAAAGAGGTATTTGTGGGTGAAAAGGTCCTTTTTGAAGGGGGAAACCTGGTATTTCTTGGAGAAGATGTGATATATTTGGGAGAAATCTGGCATTTTTGGAAGAATATGTCCAATTTGAGGGATAAAAGAGGTATTTGTTGTTGAAAAGGTCCTATTTGAAGGGGGAACCCTGGTATTTCTTGGAGAAGATGTGATATATTTGGGCGAAATGTGACATTTCTGGAAGAAACTGTCCTCTTTTGGGGGGGAAAAAAGAGGTATTTGTGGGTGAAAACGTTGTATTTGAAGGGGGAAACCTGTTATTTCTTGGAGAAGCTGTGATATATTTGGGAGAAATCTGGCATTTCTGGAAGAAAATGTCCTCTTTTGGGGATAAAAGAGTTATGTGTGGGAGAAAAGGTCCTATTTGAAGGGGGAAACCTGGTATTTCTTGGAGAAGATGTGATATATTTGGGAGAAATGTGGCATTTCTGGAAGAAACTGTCCAATTGGAGGGATAAAAGAGGTATTTGTGGGTGAAAAGGTCCTATTTGAAGGGGGAAAGCTGGTATTTCTTGGAGAAGATGTGATATATTTGGGAGAAATGTGGCATTTCTGGAAGAAACTGTCCAATTGGAGGGATAAAAGAGGTATTTGTGGGTGAAAAGGTCCTATTTGAAGGGGGAAAGCTGGTATTTCTTGGAGAAGATGTGGTATATTTGGGAGAAATGTGGCATTTCTGGAAGAAAATGTCCTCTTATGGGGATGAAAGAGGTACTTGTGGGTGAAAAGGTCCTATTTGAAGGGGGAAAGCTGGTATTTCTTGGAGAAGCTGTGATATATTTGGGAGAAATGTGGCCTTTCTGGAAGAAACTGTCCTATTTTGGGGATAAAAGAGGTATTTGTGGGTGAAAAGGTCCTATTTGAAGGGGGAAACCTGGTATTTCTTGGAGAAGATGTGATATATTTGGGAGAAATGTGGCATTTCTGGAAGAAACTGTTCTATTTTGGGGATAAAAGAAGTATTTGTAGGTGAAAAGGTCCTATTTGAAGGGGGAAAGCTGGTATTTCTTGGAGAAGATGTGATATATTTGGGTGATACGTGGCATGTCTGGACGAAAATGTCCTATTTGGTGGATGAAGGCTGGTATTTGTGGGAGAAAAGGTCCTATTTCAGGAGGAATCCTGGTATTTCTTGGAGGAGATGTGATCTATTTGGGAGAAATGTGGCATTTCTGGCAGAAACTGTCCTATTTTGGGGATAAAAGAGGTATTTGTGGGTGGAAAGATCCTATTTGAAGGGGGAAAGCTGGTATTTCTTGGAGAAGATGTGATATATTTGGGAGAAATGTGGCATTTCTGGAAGAAACTGTCCTCTTTTGGGGATAAAACAGGTATTTGTGGGTGAAAATTTCCTATTTGAAGGGGGAAAGCTGGTATTTCTTGGAGAAGATGAGATATATTTGGGAGAAATGTGGCATTTCTGGAAGAAACTGTCCTCTTTTGGGGATAAAAGAGGTATTTGTGGGTGAAAAGGTCCTATTTGAAGGGGGAAACCTGGTATTTCTTGGAGAAGATGTGATATATTTGGGAGAAATCTGGCATTTTTGGAAGAATATGTCCAATTTGAGGGATAAAAGAGGTATTTGTTGTTGAAAAGGTCCTATTTGAAGGGGGAAAGCTGGTATTTCTTGGAGAAGATGTGATATATTTGGGTGATACGTGGCATGTCTGGACGAAAATGTCCTATTTGGTGGATGAAGGCTGGTATTTGTGGGAGAAAAGGTCCTATTTCAGGAGGAATCCTGGTATTTCTTGGAGGAGATGTGATCTATTTGGGAGAAATGTGGCATTTCTGGCAGAAACTGTCCTATTTTGGGGATAAAAGAGGTATTTGTGGGTGGAAAGATCCTATTTGAAGGGGGAAAGCTGGTATTTCTTGGAGAAGATGTGATATATTTGGGAGAAATGTGGCATTTCTGGAAGAAACTGTCCTCTTTTGGGGATAAAACAGGTATTTGTGGGTGAAAATTTCCTATTTGAAGGGGGAAAGCTGGTATTTCTTGGAGAAGATGAGATATATTTGGGAGAAATGTGGCATTTCTGGAAGAAACTGTCCTCTTTTGGGGATAAAAGAGGTATTTGTGGGTGAAAAGGTCCTATTTGAAGGGGGAAACCTGGTATTTCTTGGAGAAGATGTGATATATTTGGGAGAAATCTGGCATTTTTGGAAGAATATGTCCAATTTGAGGGATAAAAGAGGTATTTGTTGTTGAAAAGGTCCTATTTGAAGGGGGAACCCTGGTATTTCTTGGAGAAGATGTGATATATTTGGGCGAAATGTGACATTTCTGGAAGAAACTGTCCTCTTTTGGGGGGGAAAAAAGAGGTATTTGTGGGTGAAAACGTTGTATTTGAAGGGGGAAACCTGTTATTTCTTGGAGAAGCTGTGATATATTTGGGAGAAATGTGGCCTTTCTGGAAGAAACTGTCCTCTTTTGGGGATAAAAGAGGGAAGTGTGGGTGAAAAGGTCCTATTTGAAGGCGCAAACCTGGTATTTCTTGGAGAAGATGTGATATGTTTGGGAGAAATGTGGCATTTCTGGAAGAAACTGTCCTCTTTTGGGGATAAAACAGGTATTTGTGGGTGATAAGGTCCTATTTGAAGGGGGAACCCTGGTATTTCTTGGAGAAGATGTGATATATTTGGGAGAAATGTGGCATGTCTGGAAGAAGCTGTCGAAGCTGTCGTATTTTGGGGATAAAACAGGTATTTGTGGGAGAAAAGGTCCTATTTGAAGGGGGAAAGCTGGTATTTCTTGGAGAAGATGTGATATATTTGGGAGAAATGTGGCATGTCTGGAAGAAAATGTCCAATTTGGGGGGAGAAGGCTGGTAGTTTTGGGTGAGAAGGTCCTATTTCAGGAGGAAACCTGGTATTTCTTGGAGAAGATGTGATATATTTGGGAGAAATGTGGCCTTTCTGGAAGAAAATGTCCAATTTGGGGGGAAAAGGCTGGTAGTTTTGGGTGAGAAGGTCCTATTTCAGGAGGAATCCTGGCCTTTCTTGGAGAAGATGTGATATATTTGGGAGAAATGTGGCCTTTATGGAAGAAACTGTCCTCTTTTGGGGATAAAAGAGGTATTTGTGGGTGAAAAGGTCCTATTTCAAGGGGGAAACCTGGTATTTCTTGGAGAAGATGTGATATATTTGGGAGAAATCTGGCCTTTCTGGAAGAAAATGTCCTCTTTTGGGGATAAAAGAGGTATTTCATGGAGAAAAGGTCCTAATTCAAGGGGGAAACGTGGTATTTCTTGGAGAAGATGTGATATATTTGGGAGAAATGTGGCATTTCTGGAAGAAAATGTCCTATTTTGGGGATAAAAGAGGTATTTGTGGGTGAAAAGGTCCTCTTTGAAGGGGAAAACCTGGTATTTCTAGGAGAAGATGTGATCTATTTGGGAGAAATGTGGCATGTCTGGAAGAAACTGTCCTCTTTTGGGGATAAAAGAGGTATTTGTGGGTGAAAAGGTCCTATTTGAAGGGGGAAACCTGGTATTTCTTGGAGAAGATGTGATATATTTTGGAGAAATGTGGCATTTCAGGAAGAAACTGTCCTATTTGGGGGATAAAAGAGGTATTTGTGGGTGAAAAGGTCCTATTTGAAGGGGGAAAGCTGGTATTTCTTGGAGAAGATGTGATATATTTGGGAGAAATGAGCCATTTCTGGAAGAAACTGTCCTATATGGGGGTAGAAGCCTGGTATTAGTGGGTGAGAAGGTCCTATTTCAGGAGGAATCCTGGTATTTCTTGGAGAAGATGTGATATATTTGGGAGAAATGTGGCATTTCTGGCAGAAACTGTCCTATTTTGGGGATAAAAGAGGTATTTGTGGGTGGAAAGATCCTATTTGAAGGGGGAAAGCTGGTATTTCTTGGAGAAGATGTGATATATTTGGGAGAAATGTGGCATTTCTGGAAGAAACTGTCCTCTTTTGGGGATAAAACAGGTATTTGTGGGTGAAAATTTCCTATTTGAAGGGGGAAAGCTGGTATTTCTTGGAGAAGATGAGATATATTTGGGAGAAATGTGGCATTTCTGGAAGAAACTGTCCTCTTTTGGGGATAAAAGAGGTATTTGTGGGTGAAAAGGTCCTTTTTGAAGGGGGAAACCTGGTATTTCTTGGAGAAGATGTGATATATTTGGGAGAAATCTGGCATTTTTGGAAGAATATGTCCAATTTGAGGGATAAAAGAGGTATTTGTTGTTGAAAAGGTCCTATTTGAAGGGGGAACCCTGGTATTTCTTGGAGAAGATGTGATATATTTGGGCGAAATGTGACATTTCTGGAAGAAACTGTCCTCTTTTGGGGGGGAAAAAAGAGGTATTTGTGGGTGAAAACGTTGTATTTGAAGGGGGAAACCTGTTATTTCTTGGAGAAGCTGTGATATATTTGGGAGAAATCTGGCATTTCTGGAAGAAAATGTCCTCTTTTGGGGATAAAAGAGTTATGTGTGGGAGAAAAGGTCCTATTTGAAGGGGGAAACCTGGTATTTCTTGGAGAAGATGTGATATATTTGGGAGAAATGTGGCATTTCTGGAAGAAACTGTCCAATTGGAGGGATAAAAGAGGTATTTGTGGGTGAAAAGGTCCTATTTGAAGGGGGAAAGCTGGTATTTCTTGGAGAAGATGTGATATATTTGGGAGAAATGTGGCATTTCTGGAAGAAACTGTCCAATTGGAGGGATAAAAGAGGTATTTGTGGGTGAAAAGGTCCTATTTGAAGGGGGAAAGCTGGTATTTCTTGGAGAAGATGTGGTATATTTGGGAGAAATGTGGCATTTCTGGAAGAAAATGTCCTCTTATGGGGATAAAAGAGGTACTTGTGGGTGAAAAGGTCCTATTTGAAGGGGGAAAGCTGGTATTTCTTGGAGAAGCTGTGATATATTTGGGAGAAATGTGGCCTTTCTGGAAGAAACTGTCCTATTTTGGGGATAAAAGAGGTATTTGTGGGTGAAAAGGTCCTATTTGAAGGGGGAAACCTGGTATTTCTTGGAGAAGATGTGATATATTTGGGAGAAATGTGGCATTTCTGGAAGAAACTGTTCTATTTTGGGGATAAAAGAAGTATTTGTAGGTGAAAAGGTCCTATTTGAAGGGGGAAAGCTGGTATTTCTTGGAGAAGATGTGATATATTTGGGTGATACGCGGCATGTCTGGACGAAAATGTCCTATTTGGTGGATGAAGGCTGGTATTTGTGGGAGAAAAGGTCCTATTTCAGGAGGAATCCTGGTATTTCTTGGAGGAGATGTGATCTATTTGGGAGAAATGTGGCATTTCTGGCAGAAACTGTCCTATTTTGGGGATAAAAGAGGTATTTGTGGGTGGAAAGATCCTATTTGAAGGGGGAAAGCTGGTATTTCTTGGAGAAGATGTGATATATTTGGGAGAAATGTGGCATTTCTGGAAGAAACTGTCCTCTTTTGGGGATAAAACAGGTATTTGTGGGTGAAAATTTCCTATTTGAAGGGGGAAAGCTGGTATTTCTTGGAGAAGATGAGATATATTTGGGAGAAATGTGGCATTTCTGGAAGAAACTGTCCTCTTTTGGGGATAAAAGAGGTATTTGTGGGTGAAAAGGTCCTATTTGAAGGGGGAAACCTGGTATTTCTTGGAGAAGATGTGATATATTTGGGAGAAATCTGGCATTTTTGGAAGAATATGTCCAATTTGAGGGATAAAAGAGGTATTTGTTGTTGAAAAGGTCCTATTTGAAGGGGGAAAGCTGGTATTTCTTGGAGAAGATGTGATATATTTGGGTGATACGTGGCATGTCTGGACGAAAATGTCCTATTTGGTGGATGAAGGCTGGTATTTGTGGGAGAAAAGGTCCTATTTCAGGAGGAATCCTGGTATTTCTTGGAGGAGATGTGATCTATTTGGGAGAAATGTGGCATTTCTGGCAGAAACTGTCCTATTTTGGGGATAAAAGAGGTATTTGTGGGTGGAAAGATCCTATTTGAAGGGGGAAAGCTGGTATTTCTTGGAGAAGATGTGATATATTTGGGAGAAATGTGGCATTTCTGGAAGAAACTGTCCTCTTTTGGGGATAAAACAGGTATTTGTGGGTGAAAATTTCCTATTTGAAGGGGGAAAGCTGGTATTTCTTGGAGAAGATGAGATATATTTGGGAGAAATGTGGCATTTCTGGAAGAAACTGTCCTCTTTTGGGGATAAAAGAGGTATTTGTGGGTGAAAAGGTCCTATTTGAAGGGGGAAACCTGGTATTTCTTGGAGAAGATGTGATATATTTGGGAGAAATCTGGCATTTTTGGAAGAATATGTCCAATTTGAGGGATAAAAGAGGTATTTGTTGTTGAAAAGGTCCTATTTGAAGGGGGAACCCTGGTATTTCTTGGAGAAGATGTGATATATTTGGGCGAAATGTGACATTTCTGGAAGAAACTGTCCTCTTTTGGGGGGGAAAAAAGAGGTATTTGTGGGTGAAAACGTTGTATTTGAAGGGGGAAACCTGTTATTTCTTGGAGAAGCTGTGATATATTTGGGAGAAATGTGGCCTTTCTGGAAGAAACTGTCCTCTTTTGGGGATAAAAGAGGGAAGTGTGGGTGAAAAGGTCCTATTTGAAGGCGCAAACCTGGTATTTCTTGGAGAAGATGTGATATGTTTGGGAGAAATGTGGCATTTCTGGAAGAAACTGTCCTCTTTTGGGGATAAAACAGGTATTTGTGGGTGATAAGGTCCTATTTGAAGGGGGAACCCTGGTATTTCTTGGAGAAGATGTGATATATTTGGGAGAAATGTGGCATGTCTGGAAGAAGCTGTCGAAGCTGTCGTATTTTGGGGATAAAACAGGTATTTGTGGGAGAAAAGGTCCTATTTGAAGGGGGAAAGCTGGTATTTCTTGGAGAAGATGTGATATATTTGGGAGAAATGTGGCATGTCTGGAAGAAAATGTCCAATTTGGGGGGAGAAGGCTGGTAGTTTTGGGTGAGAAGGTCCTATTTCAGGAGGAAACCTGGTATTTCTTGGAGAAGATGTGATATATTTGGGAGAAATGTGGCCTTTCTGGAAGAAAATGTCCAATTTGGGGGGAAAAGGCTGGTAGTTTTGGGTGAGAAGGTCCTATTTCAGGAGGAATCCTGGCCTTTCTTGGAGAAGATGTGATATATTTGGGAGAAATGTGGCCTTTATGGAAGAAACTGTCCTCTTTTGGGGATAAAAGAGGTATTTGTGGGTGAAAAGGTCCTATTTCAAGGGGGAAACCTGGTATTTCTTGGAGAAGATGTGATATATTTGGGAGAAATCTGGCCTTTCTGGAAGAAAATGTCCTCTTTTGGGGATAAAAGAGGTATTTCATGGAGAAAAGGTCCTAATTCAAGGGGGAAACGTGGTATTTCTTGGAGAAGATGTGATATATTTGGGAGAAATGTGGCATTTCTGGAAGAAAATGTCCTATTTTGGGGATAAAAGAGGTATTTGTGGGTGAAAAGGTCCTCTTTGAAGGGGAAAACCTGGTATTTCTAGGAGAAGATGTGATCTATTTGGGAGAAATGTGGCATGTCTGGAAGAAACTGTCCTCTTTTGGGGATAAAACAGGTATTTGTGGGTGAAAAGGTCCTATTTGAAGGGGGAAACCTGGTATTTCTTGGAGAAGATGTGATATATTTTGGAGAAATGTGGCATTTCAGGAAGAAACTGTCCTATTTGGGGGATAAAAGAGGTATTTGTGGGTGAAAAGGTCCTATTTGAAGGGGGAAAGCTGGTATTTCTTGGAGAAGATGTGATATATTTGGGAGAAATGAGCCATTTCTGGAAGAAACTGTCCTATATGGGGGTAGAAGCCTGGTATTAGTGGGTGAGAAGGTCCTATTTCAGGAGGAATCCTGGTATTTCTTGGAGAAGATGTGATATATTTGGGAGAAATGTGGCATTTCTGGAAGAAACTGTCCTATTTTGGGGATAAAAGAGGTATCTGTGGGTGAAAAGGTCCTATTTGAAGGAGGAACCGTGGTATTTCTTGGAGAAGATGTGATCTATTTGGGAGAAATGTGGCATATATGGAAGAAACTGTCCTATTTGGGGGGAGAAGGCTGGTATTTGTTGGAGAAAAAGTCCTATTTCAGGAGGAATCCTGGTATTTCTTGGAGAAGATGTGATCTATTTGGGAGAAATGTGGCATTTCTGGAAGAAAATGTCCTATTTGAGGGATAAAAGAGGTATTTGTGGGAGAAAAGGTCCTATTTCAGGAGGAATCCTGGTATTTCTTGTAGAAGATGTGATCTATTTGGGAGAAATGTGGCATGTCTGGAAGAAACTGTCCTCTTTTGGGGATAAAAGAGGTATTTGTGGGTGAAAAGGTCCTATTTGAAGGGGGTATCCTGGTATTTCTTGGAGAAGATGTGATATATTTGGGAGAACTGTGGCATGTCTGGAAGAAAATGTCCTGTTTTGGGGATAAAACAGGTATTTGTGGGAGAAAAGGTCCTATTTGAAGGGGGAACCGTGGTATTTCTTGGAGAAGATGTGATATATTTGGGAGAAATGTGGCATTTCTGGAAGAAACTGTCCTCTTTTGGGGATGAAACAGGTACTTGTGGGTGAAAAGGTCCTATTTGAAGGGGGTATCCTGGTATTTCTTGGAGAAGATGTGATATATTTGGGAGAAATGTGGCATTTCTGGAAGAAACTGTCCTTTTTGGGGATAAAACAGGTATTTGTGGGTGATAAGGTCCTATTTGAAGGGGGAAAGCTGGTATTTCTTGGAGAAGATGTGATCTATTTGGGAGAAATGTGGCATGTCTGGAAGAAGCTGTCGTATTTTGGGGATAAAACAGGTATTTGTGGGAGAAAAGGTCCTATTTGAAGGGGGAAAGCTGGTATTTCTTGGAGAAGATGTGATCTATTTGGGAGAAATGTGGCCTTTCTGGAAGAAAATGTCCAATTTGGGGGGAGAAGGCTGGTAGTTTTGGGTGAGAAGGTCCTATTTCAGGAGGAATCCTGGTATTTCTTGGAGAAGATGTGATATATTTGGGAGAAATGTGGCCTTTCTGGAAGAAAATGTCCAATTTGGGGGGAGAAGGCTGGTAGTTTTGGGTGAGAAGGTCCTATTTCAGGAGGAATCCTGGCATTTCTTGGAGAAGATGTGATATATTTGGGAGAAATGTGGCATGTCTGGAAGAAACTGTCCTCTTTTGGGGATAAAAGAGGTATTTGTGGGTGAAAAGGTCCTATTTCAAGGGGGAAACCTGGTATTTCTTGGAGAAGATGTGATCTATTTGGGAGAAATCTGGCCTTTCTGGAAGAAAATGTCCTCCTTTGGGGATAAAAGAGGTATTTTTGGGAGAAAAGTTCCTATTTGAAGGGGGAAACGTGGTATTTCTTGGAGAAGATGTGATATATTTGGGAGAAATGTGGCATTTCTGGAAGAAAATGTCCTATTTTGGGGATAAAAGAGGTATTTGTGGGTGAAAAGGTTATATTTGAAGGGGAAAACCTGGTATTTCTAGGAGAAGATGTGATCTATTTGGGAGAAATGTGGCATGTCTGGAAGAAACTGTCCTCTTTTGGGGATAAAAGAGGTATTTGTGGGTGAAAAGGTCCTATTTGAAGGGGGAAACCTGGTATTTCTTGGAGAAGATGTGATATATTTGGGAGAAATGTGGCATTTCAGGAAGAAACTGTCCTATTTGGGGGATAAAAGAGGTATTTGTGGGTGAAAAGGTCCTGTTTGAAGGGGGAAAGCTGGTATTTCTTGGAGAAGATGTGATATATTTGGGAGAAATGAGCTATTTCTGGAAGAAACTGTCCTGTATGGGGGTAGAAGCCTGGTATTACTGGGTGAGAAGGTCCTATTTCAGGAGGAATCCTGGTATTTCTTGGAGAAGATGTGATATATTTGGGAGAAATGTGGCATTTCTGGAAGAAACTGTCCTATTTTGGGGATCAGAGAGGTATCTGTGGGTGAAAAGGTCCTATTTGAAGGGGGAACCGTGGTATTTCTTGGCGAAGATGTGATCTATTTGGGAGAAATCTGGCATATCTGTAAGAAACTGTCCTATTTGGGGGGAGAAGGCTGGTATTTGTTGGAGAAAAAGTCCTATTTCAGGAGGAATCCTGGTATTTCTTGGAGAAGATGAGATCTATTTGGGAGAAATGTGGCCTATCTGGAAGAAAATGTCCTATTTGAGGGATAAAAGAGGTATTTGTGGGTGAAAAGGTCCTATTTCAGGAGGAATCCTGGTATTTCTTGTAGAAGATGTGATCTATTTGGGAGAAATGTGGCATGTCTGGAAGAAACTGTCCTATTTTGGGGATAAAAGAGGTATTTGTGGGTGAAAAGGTCCTATTTGAAGGGGGAAAGCAGGTATTTCCTGGAGAAGATGTGATATATTTGGGAGAACTGTGGCATGTCTGGAAGAAAATGTCCTGTTTTGGGGATAAAAGAGGTATTTGTGGGTGAAAAGGTCCTATTTGAAGGGGGAAACCTGGTATTTCTTGGAGAAGATGAGATATATTTGGGAGAAATGTTGCATTTCTGGAATAAGCTGTCCTATTTTGGGGATAAAAGAAGTATTTGTAGGTGAAAAGGTCCTATATGAAGGGGGAAACCTGGTATTTCTTGGAGAAGATGTGATCTATTTGGGAAAAATCTGGCATTTCTGGAAGAAACTGTCCTATTAGGGGGGAGAAGGCTGGTATTTGTGGGAGAAAAGGTCCTATTTCAGGAGGAATCCTGGTATTTCTTGGAGAAGATGTGATCTATTTGGGAGAAATGTGGCATTTCTGGAAGAAACTGTCCTCTTTTGGGGATAAAAGAGGTATTTGTGGGTGAAAAGGTCCTATTTCAGGAGGAATCCTGGTATTTCTTGGAGAAGATGTGATATATTTGGGAGAAATGTGGCCTTTCTGGAAGAAACTGTCCTCTTTTGGGGATAAAAGAGGTATTAGTGGTTGAAAAGGTCCTATTTGAAGGGGGAAACCTGGTATTTCTTGGAGAAGATGTGATCTATTTGGGAGAAATGTGGCATGTTTGGCAGAAACTGTCCTCTTTTGGGGATAAAAGAGGTATTTGTGGGTGAAAATTTCCTATTTGAAGGGGGAAACCTGGTATTTCTTGGAGAAGATGTGATCTATTTGGGAGAAATGTGGCATGTCTAAAAGATGCTGTCCTCTTTTGGGGATAAGACAGGTATTTGTGGGAGAAAAGGTCCTATTTGAAGGGGGAAAGCTGGTATTTCTTGGAGAAGATGTGATCTATTTGGAAGAAATGTGGCCTTTCTGGAAGAAAATGTCCAATTTGGGGGGAGAAGGCTGGTAGTTTTGGGTGAGAAGGTCCTATTTGAAAGGGGAAGCGTGGTATTTCTTGGAGAAGATGTGATATATTTGGGAGAAATGTGGCCTTTCTGGAAGAAAATGTCCAATTTGGGGGGAGAAGGCTGGTAGTATTGGGTGAGAAGGTCCTATTTCAGGAGGAATCCTGGCATTTCTTGGAGAAGATGTGATATATTTGGGAGAAATGTGGCATTTCTGGAAGAAACTGTCCTCTTTTGGGGATAAAAGAGGTATTTGTGGGTGAAAATGTCCTATTTCAAGGGGGAAACCTGGTATTTCTTGGAGAAGATGTGATCTATTTGGGAGAAATCTGGCCTTTCTGGAAGAAAATGTCCTATTTTGGGGATAAAAGAGGTATTTCATGGAGAAAAGGTCCTAATTCAAGGGGGAAACGTGGTATTTCTTGGAGAAGATGTGATATATTTGGGAGAAATGTGGCATTTCTGGAAGAAACTGTCCTATTTTGGGGATAAAAGAGGTATTTGTGGGTGAAAAGGTCCTATTTGAAGGGGAAAACCTGGTATTTCTTGGAGAAGATGTGATATATTTGGGAGAAATGTGGCATTTCAGGAAGAAACTGTCCTCTTTTGGGGATAAAACAGGTATTTGTGGGTGAAAAGGTCCTATTTGAAGGGGGAAACCTGTTATTTCTTGGAGAAGATGTGATATATTTGGGAGAAATGTGGCATTTCAGGAAGAAACTGTCCTATTTGGGGGATAAAAGAGGTATTTGTGGGTGAAAAGGTCCTGTTTGAAGGGGGAAAGCTGGTATTTCTTGGAGAAGATGTGATATATTTGGGAGAAATGAGGCATTTCTGGAAGAAACTGTCCTATATGGGGGTAGAAGCCTGGTATTAGTGGGTGAGAAGGTCCTATTTCAGGAGGAATCCTGGTATTTCTTGGAGAAGATGTGATATGTTTGGGTGATATGTGGCATGTCTGGAAGAAAATGTCCTATTTGGGGGGTGAAGGCTGGTATTCGTGGGAGAAAAGGTCCTATTTCAGGAGGAATCCTGGTATTTCTTGGAGGAGATATGATCTATTTGGGAGAAATGTGGCATTTCTGGAAGAAACTGTCCTCTTTTGGGGATAAAAGAGGTATTTGTGGGTGAAAAGATCCTACTTGAAGGGAGAAAGCTGGTAGTTTTCTTGGAGAAGATGTGATCTATTTGGGAGAAATGTGGCATTTCTGGAAGAAACTGTCCTCTTTTGGGGATAAAAGAGGTATTAGTGGTTGAAAAGGTCCTATTTGAAGGGGGAAACCTGGTATTTCTTGGAGAAGATGTGATCTATTTGGGAGAAATGTGGCATTTCTGGAAGAAAATGTCCTCTTTTGGGGATAAAACAGGTATTTCATGGAGAAAAGGTCCTAATTGAAGGGGGAAACCTGGTATTTCTTGGAGGAGTTGTGATATATTTGGGAGAAATGTGGCATTTCTGGAAGAAAGTGTCCTCTTTTGGGGATAAAAGAGGTATTTGTGGGAGAAAAGGTCCTATTTGAAAGGGGAACCATGGTATTTCTTGGAGAAGATGTGATATATTTGGGAGAAATGTGGCATGTCTGGATAAAACTGTCCTATTATGGGGATAAAAGAGGTATTTGTGGGTGAAAAGGTCCTATTTGAAGGTGGAAAGCTGGTATTTCTAGGAGAAGATGTGATATATTTGGGAGAAATGTGGCATTTCTGGAAGAAACTGTCCTCTTTTGGGGACAAAAGAGGTATTTGTGGGTGACAAGGTCCTATTTGAAGGGGGAAAGCTGTTATTTCTTGGAGAAGATGTGATATATTTGGGAGAAATGTGGCATGTCTGGAAGAAACTGTCCTCTTTTGGGGATAAATAGGTATCTGTGGGTGAAAAGGTCCTATTTGAAGGGGGAAACCTGGTATTTCTTGGAGAAGATGTGATCTATTTGGGAGAAATGTGGCATTTCTGGAAGAAACTGTCCTCTTTTGGGGATAAAAGAGGTATTTGTGGGTGAAAAGGTCCTATTTGAAGGGGGAAACCTGGTATTTCTTGGAGAAGATGTGATCTATTTGGGAGAAATGTGGCATGTCTGGAAGAAACTGTCCTCTTTTGGGGATAAAAGAGGTATTTGTGGGTGAAAAGGTCCTATTTGAAGGGGGAAAGCTGGTATTTCTTGGAGAAGATGTGATATATTTGGGAGAAATGTGGCATGTCTGGAAGAAACTGTCCTATTTTGGGGATAAAAGAGGTATTTGTGGGTGAAAAGGTCCTATTTGAAGGGGGAAACCTGGTATTTCTTGGAGAAGATGTGATATGTTTGGGAGAAATGTGGCATTTCTAGTCGTAACTGTTCTATTTTGGGGATAAAAGAGGTATTTGTGGGTGATAAGGTCCTATTTGAAGGGGGAAACCTGGTATTTCTTGGAGAAGATGTGATCTATTTGGGAAAAATCTGGCATTTCTGGAAGAAACTGTCCTATTAGGGGGGAGAAGGCTGGTATTTGTGGGAGAAAAGGTCCTATTTCAGGAGGAATCCTGGTATTTCTTGGAGAAGATGTGATCTATTTGGGAGAAATGTGGCATTTCTGGAAGAAACTGTCCTCTTTTGGGGGGAAAAGGCTGGTATTTTTGGGAGAAAAGGTCCTATTACAGGAGAAATCCTGGTATTTCTTGGGGGAGATGTGATCTATTTGGGAGAAAAGTGGCATGTCTGGAAAAAACTGTCCTCTTTTGGAGATAAAAGAGGTATTTGTGGGTGAAAAGGTCCTAATTGAAGGGGAAAACCTGGTATTTCTTGGAGGAGTTGTGATATATTTGGGAGAAATGTGGCATGTCTGGAAGAAAATGTCCTCTTTTGGGGATAAAAGAGGTATTTGTGGGTGAAAAGGTCCTATTTGAAGGGGGAAACCTGGTATTTCTTGGAGAAGATGTGGTATATTTGGGAGAAATGTGGCCTTTCTGGAAGAAACTGTCCTCTTTGGGGGATAAAAGAGGTATTTGTGAGTGAAAACGTTGTATTTGAAGGGGGAACCCAGGTATTTCTTGGAGAAGATGTGATATATTTGGGAGAAATGTGGCATTTCTTGAAGAAACTGTCCTCTTTTGGGGATAAAAGAGGTATTTGTGGGTGAAAAGGTCCTATTTGAAGGGGGAAACCTGGTATTTCTTGGAGAAGATGTGATATTTTTGGGAGAAATGTGACATTTCCGGAAGGAACTGTCCTATTTGGGGGATAAAACAGGTATTTGTGGGAGAAAAGGTTCTATTTGAAGGGGGAAAGCTGGTATTTCTTGGAGAAGATGTGATCTATTTGGGAGAAATGTGGCATTTCTGGAAGAAAATGTCCAATTTGGGGGGAGAAGGCTGGTAGTTTTCGGTGAGAAGGTCCTATTTCAAGGAGGAATCCTGGTATTTCTTGGAGAAGATGTGATATATTTGGGAGAAATGTGGCCTTTCTGGAAGAAAATGTCCAATTTGGGGGAAGAAGGCTGGTAGTTTTGGGTGAGAAGGTCCTATTTCAGGAGGAATCCTGGCATTTCTAGGAGAAGATGTGATATATTTGGGAGAAATGTGGCCTTTCCGGAAGAAACTCTCCACTTTTGGGGATTAAAGAGGTATTTGTGGGTGAAAAGGTCCTATTTGAAGGGGGAAACCTGGTATTTCTTGGAGAAGATGTGATATATTTGGGAGAAACGTGGCATTTCTGGAAGAAAATGTCCTCTTTTGGGGATAAAACAGGTATTTCATGGAGAAAAGGACCTAATTCAAGGGGGAAACCTGGAATTTCTTGGAGAAGATGTGATATATTTGGGAGAAATGTGGCCTTTCCGGAAGAAACTGTCCTCTTTTGGGGATAAAAGGGGTATTTCATGGAGAAAAGTTTCTAATTGAAGGGGGAAACCTGGTATTTCTTGGAGGAGTTGTGATCTATTTGGGAGAAATGTGGCATTTCTGGAAGAAACTGTCCTCTTTTGGGAATAAAAGAGGTATTTGTGGGTGAAAAGTTCCTATTTGAAGGGGGAAACCTGGTATTTCTTGGAGAAGATGTGATATATTTCGGAGAAATGAGGCATTTCTGGAAGAAAATGTCCAATTTGGGGGGAGAAGGCTTGTAGTTGTGGGAGAGAAGGTCCTATTTCAGGAGGAATCCTGGTATTTCTTGGAGAAGATGTGATATGTTTGGGAGAAATGTGGCATTTCTGGAAGAAACTGTCCTCTTTTGGGGATAAAAGAGGTATTTGTGGTTGAAAAGGTCCTATTTGAAGGGGGAACCCTGGTATTTCTTGGAGAAGATGTGATATATTTGGGAGAAATGTGGCATTTCTGGAAGAAACTGTCCTCTTTTGGGGATAAAAGAGGTATTTCTGGGAGAAAAGGTCCTATTTGAAGGGGGAACCCTGGTATTTCTTGGAGAAGATGTGATCTATTTGGGAGAAATGTGGCCTTTCTGGAAGAAACTGTCCTCTTTTGGGGATAAAAGAGGTATGTGTGGGTGAAAAGGTCCTATCTGAAGGGGGAAACCTGGTATTTCTTGGAGAAGATGTGATATATTTGGGAGAAATGTGGCCTTTCTGGAAGAAAATGTCCTATTTGGGGGGAGAAGGCTGGTACTTGTGGGAGAAAAGGTCCGATTTCAGGAGGAATCCTGGTATTTCTTGGAGGAGATGTGATATGTTTGGGAGAAATGAGGCATTTCTGGAAGAAACTGTCCTCTTTTGGGGATAAAAGAGGTATTTGTGGGTAAAAAGGTCCTATTTGAAGGGGGAAACCTGGTATTTCTTGGAGAAGATGAGATACGTTTGGGAGAAATATGGCATTTCTGGAACAAACTGTTCTATTTTGGGGATAAAAGAGCTATTTGTGGGTGAAAAGGTCCTATTTGAGGGGGGAAAGCTGGTATTTCTTGGAGAAGATGTGATATGTTTGGGAGAAATATGGCATTTCTGGGGGAAACTGTCCACTTTTGGGGATAAAACAGGTATTTGTGGGAGAAAAGGTCCTATTTGAAGGGGGAAAGCTGGTATTTCTTGGAGAAGATGTGATATATTTGGGAGAAATGTGGCATGTCAGGAAGAAACTGTCCTCTTTTGGGGATAAAAGAGGTATTTGTGGGTGAAAAGGTCCTATTTGAAGGGGGAACCCTGGTATTTCTTGGAGAAGATGTGATATGTTTGGGAGAAATGTGGCATTTCTGGCAGAAACTGTCCTCTTTTGGGGATAAAAGAGGTATTTGTGGGTGAGAAGGTCCTATTTCAAGGGGGAAAGCTGGTATTTCTTGGAGAAGATGTGATATATTTGGGAGAAATGTGGCATTTCTGGAAGAAACTGTCCTATTTTGGGGATAAAAGAGGTATTTGTGGGTGAAAAGGTCCTATTTCCAGGGGAAAGCTGGTATTTCTTGAAGAAGATGTGATATATTTGGGAGAAATGTGGCATTTCTGGAAGAAACTGTCCTCTTTTGGGGATACAAGAGGTATTTGTGGGTGAAAAGGTCCTATTTGAAGGGGGAAAGCTGGTATTTCTTGGAGAAGATGTGATATGTTTGGGTGTAATGAGGCATTTCTGGAAGAAACTGTTCTATTTTGGGGATAAAAGAGGTATTTGTGGTTGAAAAGGTCCTATTTGAAGGGGGAACCCTGGGAATTCTTGGAGAAGATGTGATATATTTGGGTGATATGTGGCATGTCTGGAAGAAAGTATCCTATTTGGGGGGAGAAGGGTGGTATTTGTGGGAGAAAAGTTCCTATTTCAGGAGGAATCCTGGTATTTCTTGGAGGAGTTGTGATATGTCTGGGAGAAATGTGGCCTTTCTGGAAGAAACTGTCCTGTTTTGGGGATAAAAGAGGTATTTGTGGGTGAAAAGGTCCTATTTGAAGGGGGAACCCTGGTATTTCTTGGAGAAGATGTGATCTATTTGGGAGAAATGTGGCATGTCTGGAAGAAACTGTCCTCTTTTGGGGATAAAAGAGGTATTTGTGGGTGAAAATTTCCTATTTGAAGGGGGAAACCTGGTATTTCTTGGAGAAGATGTGATCTATTTGGGAGAAATGTGGCATTTCTGGAAGAAAATGTTCTATTTGGGGGGAGAAGCCTGCTATTAGTGGGTGAAAAGGTCCTATTTGAAGGGGGAAACCTGGTATTTCTTGGAGAAGATGTGATATATTTGGGAGAAATCTGGCATTTCTGGAAGAATATGTCCAATTTGAGGGATAAAACAGGTATTTGTGGTTGAAAAGGTCCTATTTGAAGGGGGAAACGTGGTATTTCTTGGAGAAGATGTGATATATTTGGGAGAAATGTGGCCTTTCAGGAAGAAACTGTCCTCTTTTGGGGATAAAAGAGGTATTTGTGGGTGAAAAGGTCCTATTTGAAGGGGGAAACGTGGTATTTCTTGGAGAAGATGTGATATATTTGGGAGAAATGTGGCATGTCTGGAAGAAAATGTCCTATTTGGGGGGAGAAGTGTGGTATTTGTGGGAGAAAAGTTCCTATTTCAGGAGGAATCCTGGTATTTCTTGGAGGAGATGTGATATGTTTGGGAGAAATGTGCCATTTCTGGAAGAAACTGTCCTCTTTTGGGGATAAAAGAGGTATTTGTGGGTGAAAAGGTCCTATTTGAAGGGGGAAACGTGGTATTTCTTGGAGAAGATGTGATATATTTGGGAGAAATGTGGCATTTCTGGAAGAAAATGTCCTATTTGGGGGATAAAACAAGTATTTGTGGGTGAAAAGTTCCTATTTGAAGGGGGAACCCTGGTATTTCTTGGAGAAGATGTGATATATTTGGGAGAAATGTGGCATGTCTGGAAAAAACTGTCCTATTTTGGGGATAAAAGAGGTATTTGTGGGTGAGAAGGTCCTATTTGAAGGGGGAAACGTGGTATTTCTTGGAGAAGATGTGATATGTTTCGGAGAAATGTGGCATGTCAGGAAGAAACTGTCCTCTTTTGGGGATAAAAGAGGTATTTGTGGGTGAAAAGGTCCTATTTGAAGGGGGAAAACTGTTATTTCTTGGAGAAGATGTGATCTATTTGGGAGAAATGTGGCCTTTCTGGAAGAAACTGTCCTCTTTTGGGGATAAAAGAGGTATTTGTGGGTGAAAAGGTCCTATATGAAGGGGGAAACCTGGTATTTCTTGGAGAAGCTGTGATATATTTAGAGAAACCTGGCATTTCTGGAAGAAACAGTCCTCTTTTGGGGATATTACAGGTATTTGTAGGTTAAAAGGTCCTATTTCTGGAGGAATCCTTGCATTTCTTGGAGAAGATGTGATATGTTTGGGAGAAATGTGGCCTTTCTGGCAGAAACTGAGCTCTTTTGGGGATAAAAGAGGTATTTGTGGGTGAAAAGGTCCTATTTGAAGGGGGAAAGCTGGTATTTCTTGGAGAAGATGTGATATATTTGGGAGAAATGTGGCATGTCTGGAAGAAACTGTCCTCTTTTGGGTATAAAACAGGTATTTGTGGGAGAAAAGGTCCTATGTCAAGGGGTAAAGCTGGATGATCTTGCAGGAGATGTGATATATGTGGGAGAAATGTGGCATGTCTGGAAGAAACTGTCCTGTTTTGGGGATAAAAGAGGTATTTGTGGGTAAAAAGGTCCTATTTGAAGGGGAACCCTGGTATTTCTTGGAGAAGATGTGATATATTTGGGATAAATGTGGCATTTCTGGAAGAAACTGTCCTCTTCTGGGGATAAAAGAGGTATTTGTGGGTGAGAAGGTCCTATTTGAAGGGGGAAACCTGGTATTTCTTGGAGAAGATGTGATATGTTTGGGAGAAATGTGGCATTTCTGGAAGAAACTGTCCTCTTTTGGGGGGAAAAGGCTGGTTTTTGTGGGAGAAAAGGTACAATTTCAGGAGAAATCCTGGTATTTCTTGGAGGATATGTGATATGTTTGGGAGAAATGTGGCATTTCTGGAAGAAACTGTTCTATTTTGGGGATAAAAGAGGTATTTTTGGGAGAAAAGGTCCTATTTGAAGGGGGAACCCTGAAATTTCTTAGAGAAGATGTGTTATATTTGGGAGAAATGTGGCCTTTCTGGAAGAAACTGTCCTATTTGAGGGATAAAAGAGGTATTTGTGGGTGAAAAGGTCCTATTTGAAGGGGGAAAGCTGGTAGTTTTACCTCTTTTAATCCCCAAAATAGAACTGTTTCTTCCAGTAAGGCCACATTTCTCCCAAATATATCACATCTTCTCCAAGAAGTACCAGGTTTCCCCCTTCAAATAGGACCTTTTCACCCACAAATACCTCTTTTCTCCCAAAATAGAACAGTTTCTTCCAGACATGCCACATTTCTCTCAAATATATCACATCTTCTCCAAGAAATACGAGGGTTCCCCCTTCAAATAGGACCTTATCACCCACAAATACCTCTTTTATCCCCAAAAGAGGACAGTTTCTTCCTGACATGCCACATTTCTCCAAAATATATCACATCTTCTCCAAGAAATACCAGGTTTTCCCCTTCGAATAGGACCTTATCACCCACAAATACCACTTTTATCCCCAAAAGAGGACAGTTTCTTCCAGAAAGGCCACATTTCTCCCAAACATATCACATCTTCTCCAAGAAATGCCTGCTTTCCCCCATCAAATAGGACCTTTTCACCCACAAAAAATTCTTTTATCCCGAAAATAGGACAGTTTCTGTCAGAAAGGCCACATTTCTCCCAAATATATCACATCTTCTCCAAGAAATACCACGTTTCCCCCTTCAAATAGGACCTTTTCACCCACAAATACCTCTTTTATCCCTCAAATAGGTCAGTTTCTTCCAGACATGCCACATTTCTCCCAAATATATCACATCTTCTCCAAGAAATACCAGGATTCCTCCTGAAAGAGGACCTTTTCTCCCACAAATACCAGCCTTCTCCCCCCAAACAGGACAGTTTCTTCCAGAAAGGCCACATTTCTCCCAAACATATCACATCTTCTCCAAGAAATACCAGGTTTCCCCCTTCAAATAGGACCTTTTCACCCACAAATACCTCTTTTATCCTCAAAAGAGGTCAGTTTGTTCCAGAAATGCCACATTTATCCTAAATATATCACATCTTCTCCAAGAAATACCAGCTTTCCCCCTTCAAATAGGATCTTTTCACCCACTAATAGCAGGCTTCTCCCCCCAAATAGGACAGTTTCTTCCAGAAATGCCACATTTCTCCCAAATAGATCACATCTTCTCCAAGAAATACCAGGGTTCCCCCTTCAAATAGGACCTTTTCACCCACAAATACCTCTTTTATCCCCAAAAGAGGACAGTTTCTTCCAGACATGCCACATTTCTCCCAAATATATCACATCTCCTCCAAGAAATACCAGCTTTCCCCCTTCAAATAGGACCTTTTCTCCCTCAAATACCTGTTTTATCCCCAAAACAGGACACTTTCTTCCTGACATGCCACATTTCTCCCAAATATATCACATCTTCTCCATGAAATACCAGGTTTCCCCCTTCAAATAGGACCTTTTCACCCACAAATACCTCTTTTATCCCCATAATAGGACAGCTTCTTCCAGAAATGCCACATTTCTCCCAAATAGATCACATCTTCTCCAAGAAATACCACGTTTCCCCCTTCAAATAGGACCTTTTCTCCCACAAATACCTCTTTTATCCCTCAAATTGGCCATTTTCTTCCAGAAATACCACATTTCTCCCAAATATATCACAACTCCTCCAAGAAATACCAGCTTTCCCCCTTCAATTAGGACCTTTTCTCCCAGAAATACATCTTTTATCCCCAAAAGAGGACATTTTCTTCCAGAAATGCCACATTTCTCCAAATATATCACATCATCTCCAAGAAATACCAGGTTTCCCCCTTCAAATAGGACCTTTTCAACCACTAATACCTCTTTTATCCCCAAAAGAGGACAGTTTCTTCCAGAAATGCCACATTTATCCTAAATATATCACATCTTCTCCAAGAAATACCAGCTTTCCCCCTTCAAATAGGATCTTTTCACCCACTAATAGCAGGCTTCTCCCCCCAAATAGGACAGTTTCTTCCAGAAATGCCACATTTCTCCCAAATAGATCACATCTTCTCCAAGAAATACCAGCTTTCCCCCTTCAAATAGGACCTTTTCACCCACAAATACCTCTTTTATCCCCAAAAGAGGACAGTTTCTTCCAGACATGCCACATTTCTCCCAAATAGATCACATCTCCTCCAAGAAATACCAGCTTTCCCCCTTCAAATAGGACCTTTTCTCCCACAAATACCTGTTTTATCCCCAAAACAGGACACTTTCTTCCTGACATGCCACATTTCTCCCAAATATATCACATCTTCTCCAAGAAATACCACGCTTCCCCCTTCAAATATGACCTTTTCACCCACAAATACCTCTTTTATCCCCCCAAATAGGACAGTTTCTTCCAGAAATGCCACATTTCTCCCAAATAGATCACATCTTCTCCAAGAAATAACAGGGTTCCCCCTTCAAATAGTACCTTTTCTCCCACAAATACCTCTTTTATTCCTCAAATTGGCCATTTTCTCCCAGAAATACCACATTTCTCCCAAATATATCACAACTCCTCCAAGAAATACCGGCTTTCCCCCTTCAATTAGGACCTTTTCTCCATGAAATACATCTTTTATCCCCAAAAGAGGACATTTTTTTCCAGAAATGCCACATTTCTCCAAATATATCACATCATCTCCAAGAAATACCAGGTTTCCCCCTTCAAATAGGACCTTTTCAACCACTAATACCTCTTTTATCCCCAAAAGAGGACAGTTTCTTCCAGAAATGCCACATTTCTCCCAAATAGATCACATCTTCTCCAAGAAATACGAGGGTTCCCCCTTCAAATAGGACCTTTTCTCCCACAAATACCTGTTTTATCCCCCAAATAGGACAGTTTCTTCCAGACATGCCACATTTCTCCCAAATATATCACATCTTCTCCAAGAAATACCAGGGTTCCCCTTCAAATAGGAACTTTTCACCCACAAATACCTCTTTTATCCCCAAAACAGGACAGTTTCTTCCAGACATGCCAGATTTCTCCCAAATATATCACATCTTCTCCAAGAAATAACAGGTTTCCCCCTTCAAATAGGACCTTTTCACCCACAAATACCTGTTTCATCCCCAAAAGAGGACAGTTTCTTCCAGAAATGCCACATTTCTCCCAAATATACCACATCTTCTCCAAGAAATACCACGTTTCCCCCTTCAAATAGGACCTTTTCACCCTCAAATACCTCTTTTATCCCCAAAATAGGACAGTTTCTTCCAGAAATGCCACATTTCTCCCAAATATATCACATCATCTCCAAGAAATACCAGGTTTCCCCCTTCAAATAGGACCTTCTCACCCACAAATACTTCTTTTATCCCCAAAATAGGACAGTTTTTTCCAGACATGCCACATTTCTCAAAAATATATCACATCTTCTCCAAGAAATACCAGGGTTCCCACTTCAAATAGGACCTTTTCTCCCACAAATACCTGTTTTATACCCAAAAGAAGACATATTCTTCCAGAAAGGCCAGATTTCTCCCAAATATATCACATCTTCTCCAAGAAATGCCAGGATTCCTCCTGAAATAGGACCTTCTCACCCAAAACTACCAGCCTTCTCCCCCCAAATTGGACAGTTTCTTCCAGACATGCCACATTTCTCCCAAATATATCACCTCTTCTCCAAGAAATACCACGTTTCCCCCTTCAAATAGGACCTTTTCACCCACAAATACCTGTTCTATCCCCAAAATAGGACAGTTTCTTCCAGACATGCCACATTTCTCCCAAATATATCACATCTTCTCCAAGAAATACCAGCTTTCCCCCTTCAAATAGGACCTTTTCACCCACAAATACCTCTTTTATCCCCAAAATAGGACAGTTTCTTCCAGAAATGCCACATTTCTCCCAAATATATCACATCTTCTCCAAGAAATACCTGGTTTCCCCCTTCAAATAGGACCTTTTCTCCCACAAATACCTCTTTTATCCCCAAAATAGGACAGTTTCTTCCAGAAATGCCACATTTCTCCCAAATATATCACATCTTCTCCAAGAAATACCAGGTTTCCCCCTTCAAATAGGACCTTTTCACCCACAAATAACTGTTTTATCCCCTAAAGAGGACAGTTTCTTCCAGAAAGGCCACATTTCTCCCAAATATACCACATCTTCTCCAAGAAATACCAGGTTTCCCCCTTCAAATAGGACCTTTTCACCCACAAGTACCTGTTTTATCCCCAAAAGAGGACAGTTTCTTCCAGAAATGCCACATTTCCCCCAAATATATCACACCTTCTCCAAGAAATACCAGGATTCCCCCTTCAAATAGGACCTTCTCACCCACATATACCTCTTTTATCCCCAAAAGAGGTCAGTTTCTTCCAGAAAGGCCACATTTCTCCCAAATAGATCACATCTTCTCCAAGAAATAACAGGTTTCCCCCTTCAAATAGGACCTTTTCACCCACAAATACCTCTTTTATCCCCAAAAGAGGACAGTTTCTTCCAGAAATGCCACATTTCTCCCAAATATATCACATCTTCTCCAAGAAATACCACGTTTCCCCCTTCAAATAGGACCTTTTCACCCACAAATACCTCTTTTATCCCCAAAAGAGGACAGTTTCTTCCAGAAATGCCACATTTCTCCCCAATATAGCACATCTTCTCCAAGAAATACCAGGATTCCTCCTGAAATAGGACCTTCTCACCCACAACTGCCAGCCTTCTCCCCACAAATTGGACATCTTCTTCCAGACATGCCTCATTTCTCCCAAATATATCACATCTTCTCCAAGAAATAACAGGTTTCCCCCTTCAAATAGGACCTTTTCACCCACACATACCTCTTTTATCCCCAAAAGAGGACAGTTTCTTCCAGAAATGCCACATTTCTCCCAAATATATCACATCTTCTCCAAGAAAGACCACGTTTCCCCCTTGAATTAGGACCTTTTCTCCATGAAATACCTTTTATCCTCAAAAGAGGACATTTTCTTCCAGAAATGCCACATTTCTCCCAAATATATCACATCTTCTCCAAGAAATACCAGCTTTCCCCCTGGAAATAGGACCTTTTCAACCACTAATACCTCTTTTATCCCCAAAAGAGGACAGTTTCTTCCAGACATGCCACATTTCTCCCAAATATATCACATCTTCTCCAAGAAATACCAGGGTTCCCCCTTCTAATAGGACCTTTTCACCCACAAATACCTCTTTTATCCCCAAAATAGGACAGTTTCTTCCAGAAATGCCAGATTTCTCCCAAATATATCACATCTTCTCCAAGAAATACCAGGATTCCTCCTGAAATAGGACCTTCTCACCCAAAACTACCAGCCTTCTCCCCCCAAATTGGACATTTTCTTCCAGAAATGCCTCATTTCTCCCAAATAGATCACATCTTCTCCAAGAAATACCAGCTTTCCCCTTCAAATAGGACCTTTTCTCCCGCAAATACCTGTTTTATCCCCAAAAGAGGACAGTTTCTTCCAGACATGCCACATTTCTCCCAAACATATCACATCTCCTCCAAGAAATACCAGGTTTCCCCCTTCAAATAGGACCTTTTCACCCACAAATACCTCTTTTATCCCCAAAAGAGGACAGTTTCTTCCAGAAATGCCACATTTCTCCCAAATATATCACATCTTCTCTAAGAAATACCAGCTTTCCCCCTTCAAATAGGACCTTTTCACCCACAAATACCTCTTTTATCCCCAAAAGAGGACAGTTTCTTCCAGAAATGCCACATTTCTCCCAAATATATCACATCTTCTCCAAGAAATACCAGCTTTCCCCCTTCAAATATGACCTTTTCACCCACAAATACCTCTTTTATCCCCAAAAGAGGACAGTTTCTTCCAGAAATGCCACATTTCTCCCAAATAGATCACATCTTCTCCAAGAAATACCACGTTTCCCCCTTCAAATAGGACCTTTTCACCCACAAATACCTCTTTTATCCCCAAAAGAGGACAGTTTCTTCCAGAAATGCCACATTTCTCCCAAATAGATCACATCTTCTCCAAGAAATACCAGGTTTCCCCCTTCAAATAGGACCTTTTCACCCACAAATACCTCTTTTATCCCCAAAAGAGGACAGTTTCTTCCAGAAAGGCCACATTTCTCCCAAATAGATCACATCTTCTCCAAGAAATACCAGGATTCCTCCTGAAATAGGACCTTCTCACCCACTAATACCTCTTTTATCCCCAAAATAGGACAGTTTCTTCCAGAAATGCCACATTTCTCTCAAATAGATCACATCTCCTCCAAGAAATACCAGGATTCCTCCTGAAATAGGACCTTTTCTCCCACGAATACCACCCTTCTCCCCACAAATAGGACATTTTCTTCCAGACATGCCACATATCACCCAAATATATCACATCTTCTCCAAGAAATAGCAGCTTTCCCCCTTCAAATAGGACCTTTTCACCCACAAATACCTCTTTTATCCCCAAAATAGAACTGTTTCTTCCAGAAATGCCACATTTCACCCAAACATATCACATCTTCTCCAATAAATACCACTATACCGCCTTCAAATAGGACCTTTTCACCCACAAGTACCTGTTTTTTCCCCAAAAGAAGACATTTTCTTCCAGAAAGGCCACATTTCTCCCAAATATATCACATCTTCTCCAAGAAATACCACGGTTCCCCCTTCAAATAGGACCTTTTCTCCCACAAATACCTCTTTTATCCCCAAAAGAGGACAGTTTCTTCCAGACATGCCACATTTCTCCCAAATATATCACATCTTCTCCAAGAAATAACAGGTTTCCCCCTTCAAATAGGACCTTTTCAACCACAAATACCTCTTTTATCCCCAAAAGAGGACAGTTTCTTCCAGAAATGCCACATTTCTCCCAAATATATATCATCTTCTCCAAGAAAGACCAGGTTTCCCCCTTGAATTAGGACCTTTTCTCCATGAAATACCTTTTATCCTCAAAAGAGGACATTTTCTACCAGAAATGCCACATTTCTCCCAAATAGATCACATCTTCTCCAAGAAATACCAGGTTTCCCCCTTCAAATAGGACCTTTTCAACCACTAATACCTCTTTTATCACCAGAAGAGGACAGTTTCTTCCAGAAAGGCCACATTTCTCCCAAATAGATCACATCTTCTCCAAGAAATGCAAGGATTCCTCCAGAAATAGGACCTTCTCACCCAAAACTACCAGCCTTCTCCGCCCAAATTGGACATTTTCTTCCAGAAATGCCACATTTCTCCCAAATATATCACATCTTCTCCAAGAAATACCAGCTTTCCCCCTTCAAATAGGACCTTTTCACCCACAAATACCTCTTTTATCCCCAAAATAGGACAGTTTCTTCCAGACATGCCACATTTCTCCCAAATAGATCACCTCTTCTCCAAGAAATACCAGCTTTCCCCCTTCAAATAGGACCTTTTCACCCACAAATGCCTCTTTTATCCCCAAAAGAGGACAGTTTCTTCCAGACATGCCACATTTCTCCCAAATATATCACATCTTCTCCAAGAAATGCCAGGATTCCTCCTGAAATAGGACCTTCTCACCCAAAACTACCAGCCTTCTCCCCCCAAATTGGACTTTTTCTTCCAGATAGGCAACATTTCTCCCAAATAGATCACATCTTCTCCAAGAAATACCAGCTTTCCCCCTTCAAATAGGACCTTTTCACACACAAATACCTCTTTTAGCCCCAAAAGAGGACAGTTTCTTCCAGAAATGCCACATTTCTCCCAAATAGATCACATGTTCTCCAAGAAATAACAGCTTTCCCCCTTCAAATAGGACCTTTTCACCCACAAATACCTCTTTTATCCCCAAAATAGGACAGTTTCTTCCAGACATGCCACATTTCTCCCAAATATATCTCATCTTCTCCAAGAAATACCAGGTTTCCCCCTTCAAATAGGACCTTTTCTCCCACAAATACCTGTTTTATCCCCCAAATAGGACAGTTTCTTCCAGAAAGGCCACATTTCTCCCAAATATATCACATCTTCTCCAAGAAATACGAGGGTTCCCCCTTCAAATAGGACCTTTTCACCCACAAATACCTCTTTGATCCCCAAAATAGGACAGTTTCTTCCAGAAAGGCCACATTTCTCCCAAATAGATCACATCTCCTCCAAGAAATACCAGGATTCCTCCTGAAATAGGACCTTTTATCCCACAAATACCAGCCTTCTCCCCCCAAATAGGACATTTTCTTCCAGACATGCCACATATCACCCAAATATATCACATCTTCTCGAAGAAATACCAGCTTTCCCCCTTCAAATAGGACCTTTTCACCCACAAATACCTCTTTTATCCCCAAAATAGAACAGTTTCTTCCAGAAATGCCACATTTCTCCCAAACATATCACATCTTCTCCAAGAAATACCAGGATACCCCCTTCAAATAGGACCTTTTCACCCACAAATACCTCTTTTATCCCCAAAAGAGGACATTTTCTTCCAGAAATGCCACATTTCTCCCAAATAGATCACATCTCCTCCAAGAAATACCACGGTTCCCCCTTCAAATAGGACCTTTTCTCCCACAAATACCTCTTTTATCCCCAAAAGAGGACAGTTTCTTCCAGACATGCCACATTTCTCCCAAATAGATCACATCTTCTCCAAGAAAGACCAGGTTCCCCCTTCAAATAGGACCTTTTCAACCACAAATACCTCTTTTATCCCCAAAAGAGGACAGTTTCTTCCATAAAGGCCACATTTCTCCCAAATAGATCACATCTTCTCCAAGAAATACCAGGATTCCTCCTGAAATAGGACCTTTTCACCCAAAAATGCCTCTTTTATCCCTCAAATAGGACAGTTTCTTCCAGAAATGCCACATTTCTCCCAAATAGATCACATCTTCTCCAAGAAATACCAGGGTTCCCCCTTCAAATAGGACCTTTTCACCCACAAATACCTCTTTTATCCTTAAAAGAGGACAGTTTCTTCCAGAAATGCCACATTTCTCCCAAATATATCACATCTTCTCCCACAAATACCAGCTTTCCCCCTTCAAATAGGACCTTTTCACCCACAAATACCTCTTTTATCCCCAAAAGAGGACAGTTTCTTCCAGAAAGGCCACATTTCTCCCAAATAGATCACATCTTCTCCTAGAAATACCAGCTTTCCCCCTTCAAATAGGACCTTTTCACCCACAAATACCTCTTTTATCCCCAAAAGAGGACAGTTTCTTCCAGAAAGGCCACATTTCTCCCTAATAGATCACATCTTCTCCAAGAAATACCAGCTTTCCCCCTTCAAATAGGACCTTTTCACCCACAAATACCTCTTTTATCCCCAAAATAGGACAGTTTCTTCCAGAAAGGCCACATTTCTCCCAAATATATCACATCTTCTCCAAGAAATACGAGGGTTCCCCCTTCAAATAGGACCTTTTCACCCACAAATACCTCTTTGATCCCCAAAATAGGACAGTTTCTGCCAGAAATGCCACATTTCTCCCAAATAGATCACATCTCCTCCAAGAAATACCATGATTCCTCCTGAAATAGGACCTTTTCACCCAAAAATGCCTCTTTTATCCCTCAAATAGGACAGTTTCTTCCAGAAATGCCACATTTCTCCCAAATAGATCACATCTTCTCCAAGAAATACCAGGATTCCTCCTGAAATAGGACCTTTTCTCCAACAAATACCAGCCTTCTCCCCCCAAATAGGACAGTTTCTTCCAGAAATGCCAGATTTCTCCCAAATAGATCACATCTTCTCCAAGAAATACCAGGGTTCCCCCTTCAAATAGGACCTTTTCACCCACAAATACCTCTTTTATCCCCAAAAGAGGACAGTTTCTTCCAGAAATGCCACATTTCTCCCAAATAGATCACATCTTCTCCCACAAATACCAGGTTTCCCCCTTCAAATAGAACCTTTTCACCCACAAATACCTCTTTTATCCCCAAAAGAGGACAGTTTCTTCCAGAAAGGCCACATTTCTCCCAAATATATCACATCTTCTCCAAGAAATACCAGCTTTCCCCCTTGTAATAAGACCTTTTCACCCACAAATACCTCTTTTATCCCCAAAAGAGGACAGTTTCTTCCAGAAATGCCACATTTCTCCTAAATATATCATATCTTCTCCAAGAAATAACAGCTTTCCCCCTTCAAATAGGACCTTTTCACCCACACATCCCTCTTTTATCCCCAAAATAGGACAGTTTCTTCCAGACATGCCACATTTCTCCCAAATATATCACATCTTCTCCAAGAAATACGAGGTTTCCCCCTTCAAATAGGACCTTTTCACCCACAAATACCTCTTTTATCCCCAAAATAGGACAGTTTCTTCCAGAAATGCCACATTTCTCCCAAATAGATCACATCTTCTCCAAGAAATACCAGGGTTCCCCCTTCAAATAGGACCTTTTCACCCACAAATACCTCTTTTATCCCCAAAAGAGGACAGTTTCTTCCTGACATGCCACATTTCTCCCAAATATATCACATCTTCTCCAAGAAATAACAGGTTCCCCCTTCAAATAGGACCTTTTCACCCACAAATACCTCTTTTATCCCCAAAAGAGGACAGTTTCTTCCAGAAATGCAACATTTCTCCCAAATATATCACGTCTTCTTCAAGAAATACCAGCTTTCCCCCTTCAAATAGGACCTTTTCACCCACAAATACCTCTTTTATCCCCAATATAGGACAGTTTCTTCCAGACATGCCACATTTCTCCCAAATAGATCACATCTTCTCCAAGAAATACCAGGTTTCCCACTTCAAATAGGACCTTTTCACCCACAAATACCTCTTTTATCCCCAAAATAGGACAGTTTCTTCCAGAAAGGCCACATTTCTCCCAAATATATCACATCTTCTCCAAGAAATACGAGGGTTCCCCCTTCAAATAGGACCTTTTCACCCACAAATACCTCTTTGATCCCCAAAATAGGACAGTTTCTGCCAGAAATGCCAGATTTCTCCCAAATAGATCACATCTCCTCCAAGAAATACCAGGATTCCTCCTGAAATAGGACCTTTTCTCCCACAAACACCAGCCTTCTCCCCCCAAATAGGACATTTTCTTCCAGACATGCCACATATCACCCAAATATATCACATCTTCTCCAAGAAATACCAGCTTTCCCCCTTCAAATAGGACCTTTTCACCCACAAATAACTTTTTTATCCCCAAAATAGAACAGTTTCTTCCTGAAATGCCACATTTCACCCAAACATATCACATCTTCTCCAAGAAATACCAGGATACCCCCTTCAAATAGGACCTTTTCACCCACAAATACCTGTTTTATCCCCAAAACAGGACATTTTCTTCCAGACATGCCACATTTCTCCCAAATAGATCACATCTCCTCCAAGAAATACCACGGTTCCCCCTTCAAATAGGACCTTTTCACCCACAAATACCTCTTTTATCCCCAAAACAGGACATTTTCTTCCAGACATGCCACATTTCTCCCAAATATATCACATCTTCTCCAAGAAATACCACGTTTCCCCCTTCAAATAGGACCTTTTCAACCACAAATACCTCTTTTATCCCCAAAAGAGGACAGTTTCTTCCAGAAAGGCCACATTTCTCCCAAATAGATCACATCTTCTCCAAGAAATACCAGGATTCCTCCTGAAATAGGACCTTTTCACCCAAAAATGCCTCTTTTATCCCCAAAAGAGGACAGTTTCTTCCAGAAATGCCACATTTCTCCCAAATATATCACATCTTCTCCAAGAAATACCAGGATTCCTCCTGAAATAGGACCTTTTCTCCAGCAAATACCAGCCTTCTCCCCCCAAATAGGACATTTTCTTCCAGAAATGCCACATTTCTCCCAAATACATCACATCTCCTCCAAGAAATACCAGGGTTCCCCCTTCAAATAGGACCTTTTCACCCACAAATACCTCTTTTATCCCCAAAATAGGACAGTTTCTTCCAGAAATGCCACATTTCTCCCAAATAGATCACATCTTCTCCAAGAAAGACCAGCTTTCCCCCTTTAAATAGGACCTTTTCACCCACAAGTGCCTCTTTTATCCCCAAAAGAGGACAGTTTCTTCCAGAAAGGCCACATTTCTCCCAAATATATCACATCTTCTCCAAGAAATACCAGGATTCCTCCTGAAATAGGACCTTCTCACCCAAAACTACCAGCCTTCTCCCCCCAAATTGGACATTTTCTTCCAGAAAGGCCACATTTCTCCCAAATAGATCACATCTTCTCCAAGAAATACCAGGGTTCCCCCTTCAAATAGGACCTTTTCACCCACAAATACCTCTTTGATCCCCAAAATAGGACAGTTTCTTCCAGAAATGCCACATTTCTCCCAAATAGATCACATCTTCTCCAAGAAATACCAGGATTCCTCCTGAAATAGGACCTTCTCACCGAAAACTACCAGCCTTCTCCTCCCAAATTGGACATTTTCTTCCAGAAATGCCACATTTCTCCCAAATAGATCACATCTTCTCCAAGAAATACCAGCTTTCCCCCTTCAAATAGGACCTTTTCACCCACAAATACCTGTTTTATCCCCAAAAGAGGACAGTTTCTTCCAGACATGCCACATTTCTCCCAAATATATCACATCTTCTCCAAGAAATACCAGGTTTCCCCCTTCAAATAGGACCTTTTCACCCACAAATACCTCTTTTATCCCCAAAAGAGGACAGTTTCTTCCAGAAATGCCACATTTCTCCCAAATATATCACATCCTCTCCAAGAAATTCCAGCTTTCCCCCTTCAAATATGACCTTTTCACCCACAAATACCTCTCTTATCCCCAAAAGAGGACAGTTTCTTCCAGAAATGCCACATTTCTCCCAAATATATCTCATCTTCTCCAAGAAATACCAGCTTTCCCCCTTCAAATACGACCTTTTCACACACAAATACCTCTTTTATCCCCCAAAGAGGACAGTTTCTTCCAGAAATGCCACATTTCTCCCAAATAGATCACATCTTCTCCAAGAAATACCACGTTTCCCCCTTCAAATAGGACCTTTTCACCCACAAATACCTCTTTTATCCCCAAAATAGGACAGTTTCTTCCAGAAATGCCACATTTCTCCCAAATAGATCACATCTTCTCCAAGAAATACCAGGGTTCCCCCTTCAAATAGGACCTTTTCACCCACAAATACCTCTTTTATCCCCAAAATAGGACAGTTTCTTCCAGAAATGCCACATTTCTCCCAAATAGATCACATCTTCTCCAAGAAATACCACGGTTCCCCCTTCAAATAGGACCTTTTCACCCACAAATACCTCTTTTATCCCCAAAATAGGACAGTTTTTTCCAGAAATGCCACATTTCTCTCAAATAGATCACATCTCCTCCAAGAAATACCCGGATTCCTCCTGAAATAGGACCTTTTCTCCCACAAATACCACCCTTCTCCCCACAAATAGGACATTTTCTTCCAGACATGCCACATATCACCCAAATATATCACATCTTCTCCAAGAAATACCAGCTTTCCCCCTTCAAATAGGACCTTTTCACCCACAAATACCTCTTTTATCCCCAAAAGAGGACAGTTTCTTCCAGAAATGCCACATTTCACCCAAACATATCACATCTTCTCCAAGAAATACCAGGATACCGCCTTCAAATAGGACCTTTTCACCCACAAGTACCTGTTTTATCCCCAAAAGAGGACATTTTCTTCCAGAAAGGCCACATTTCTCCCAAATAGATCACATCTCCTCCAAGAAATACCACGGTTCCCCCTTCAAATAGGACCTTTTCTCCCACAAATACCTCTTTTATCCCCAAAACAGGACATTTTCTACCAGACATGCCACATTTCTCCCAAATAGATCACATCTTCTCCAAGAAATACCAGGGTTACCCCTTCAAATAGGACCTTTTCAACCACAAATACCTCTTTTATCCCCAAAAGAGGACAGTTTCTTCCAGAAATGCCACATTTCTCCCAAATATATCACATCTTCTCCAAGAAAGACCACGTTTCCCCCTTGAATTAGGACCTTTTCAACCACTAATACCTCTTTTATCCCCAAAAGAGGACAGTTTCTTCCAGAAAGGCCACATTTCTCCCAAATATATCACATCTTCTCCAAGAAATACCAGGATTCCTCCTGAAATAGGACCTTCTCACCCAAAACTACCAGCCTTCTCCGCCCAAATTGGACATTTTCTTCCAGAAATGCCACTTTTCTCCCAAATATTTCACATCTTCTGCAAGAAATACCAGCTTTCCCCCTTCAAATAGGACCTTTTCACCCACAAATACCTGTTTTATCCTTAAAATAGGACAGTTTCTTCCAGAAAGGCCACATTTCTCCCAAATAGATCAGCTCTTCTCCAAGAAATACCAGCTTTCCCCCTTCAAATAGGACCTTTTCACCCACAAATACCTCTTTGATCCCCAAAATAGGACAGTTTCTTCCAGAAATGCCACATTTCTCCCAAATAGATCACATCTTCTCCAAGAAAGACCAGCTTTCCCCCTTTAAATAGGACCTTTTCACCCACAAGTGCCTCTTTTATCCCCAAAAGAGGACAGTTTCTTCCAGAAAGGCCACATTTCTCCCAAATATATCACATCTTCTCCAAGAAATACCAGGATTCCTCCTGAAATAGGACCTTCTCACCCAAAACTACCAGCCTTCTCCCCCCAAATTGGACATTTTCTTCCAGAAAGGCCACATTTCTCCCAAATAGATCACATCTTCTCCAAGAAATACCAGGGTTCCCCCTTCAAATAGGACCTTTTCACCCACAAATACCTCTTTGATCCCCAAAATAGGACAGTTTCTTCCAGAAATGCCACATTTCTCCCAAATAGATCACATCTTCTCCAAGAAATACCAGGATTCCTCCTGAAATAGGACCTTCTCACCGAAAACTACCAGCCTTCTCCTCCCAAATTGGACATTTTCTTCCAGAAATGCCACATTTCTCCCAAATAGATCACATCTTCTCCAAGAAATACCAGCTTTCCCCCTTCAAATAGGACCTTTTCACCCACAAATACCTGTTTTATCCCCAAAAGAGGACAGTTTCTTCCAGACATGCCACATTTCTCCCAAATATATCACATCTTCTCCAAGAAATACCAGGTTTCCCCCTTCAAATAGGACCTTTTCACCCACAAATACCTCTTTTATCCCCAAAAGAGGACAGTTTCTTCCAGAAATGCCACATTTCTCCCAAATAGATCACATCCTCTCCAAGAAATACCAGCTTTCCCCCTTCAAATATGACCTTTTCACCCACAAATACCTCTCTTATCCCAAAAAGAGGACAGTTTCTTCCAGAAATGCCACATTTCTCCCAAATATATCTCATCTTCTCCAAGAAATACCAGCTTTCCCCCTTCAAATATGACCTTTTCACACACAAATACCTCTTTTATCCCCCAAAGAGGACAGTTTCTTCCAGAAATGCCACATTTCTCCCAAATAGATCACATCTTCTCCAAGAAATACCACGTTTCCCCCTTCAAATAGGACCTTTTCACCCACAAATACCTCTTTTATCCCCAAAATAGGACAGTTTCTTCCAGAAATGCCACATTTCTCCCAAATAGATCACATCTTCTCCAAGAAATACCAGGGTTCCCCCTTCAAATAGGACCTTTTCACCCACAAATACCTCTTTTATCCCCAAAATAGGACAGTTTCTTCCAGAAATGCCACATTTCTCCCAAATAGATCACATCTTCTCCAAGAAATACCACGGTTCCCCCTTCAAATAGGACCTTTTCACCCACAAATACCTCTTTTATCCCCAAAATAGGACAGTTTTTTCCAGAAATGCCACATTTCTCTCAAATAGATCACATCTCCTCCAAGAAATACCCGGATTCCTCCTGAAATAGGACCTTTTCTCCCACAAATACCACCCTTCTCCCCACAAATAGGACATTTTCTTCCAGACATGCCACATATCACCCAAATATATCACATCTTCTCCAAGAAATACCAGCTTTCCGCCTTCAAATAGGACCTTTTCACCCACAAATACCTCTTTTATCCCCAAAAGAGGACAGTTTCTTCCAGAAATGCCACATTTCACCCAAACATATCACATCTTCTCCAAGAAATACCAGGATACCGCCTTCAAATAGGACCTTTTCACCCACAAGTACCTGTTTTATCCCCAAAAGAGGACATTTTCTTCCAGAAAGGCCACATTTCTCCCAAATAGATCACATCTCCTCCAAGAAATACCACGGTTCCCCCTTCAAATAGGACCTTTTCTCCCACAAATACCTCTTTTATCCCCAAAACAGGACATTTTCTACCAGACATGCCACATTTCTCCCAAATAGATCACATCTTCTCCAAGAAATACCAGGGTTCCCCCTTCAAATAGGACCTTTTCAACCACAAATACCTCTTTTATCCCCAAAAGAGGACAGTTTCTTCCAGAAATGCCACATTTCTCCCAAATATATCACATCTTCTCCAAGAAAGACCACGTTTCCCCCTTGAATTAGGACCTTTTCAACCACTAATACCTCTTTTATCCCCAAAAGAGGACAGTTTCTTCCAGAAAGGCCACATTTCTCCCAAATATATCACATCTTCTCCAAGAAATACCAGGATTCCTCCTGAAATAGGACCTTCTCACCCAAAACTACCAGCCTTCTCCGCCCAAATTGGACATTTTCTTCCAGAAATGCCACTTTTCTCCCAAATATTTCACATCTTCTGCAAGAAATACCAGCTTTCCCCCTTCAAATAGGACCTTTTCACCCACAAATACCTGTTTTATCCTTAAAATAGGACAGTTTCTTCCAGAAAGGCCACATTTCTCCCAAATAGATCAGCTCTTCTCCAAGAAATACCAGCTTTCCCCCTTCAAATAGGACCTTTTCAACCACAAATACCTCTTTTATCCCCAAAAGAGGACAGTTTCTTCCAGACATGCCACATTTCTCCCAAATATATCACATCTTCTCAAGAAATGCCAGGATTCCTCCTGAAATAGGACCATCTCACCCAAAACTACCAGCCTTCTCCCCCCAAATTGGACATTTTCTTCCAGAAAGGCCACATTTCTACCAAATAGATCACATCTTCTCCAAGAAATACCAGCTTTCCCCCTTCAAATAGGAACTTTTCACACACAAATACCTCTTTTATCCCCAAAATAGGACAGTTTCTTCCGGAAATGCCACATTTCTCCCAAATAGATCACATCTTCTCCAAGAAATACCAGCTTTCCCCCTTCAAATAGGACCTTCTCACCCACAAATACCTCTTTTATCCCCAAAATAGGACAGTTTCTTCCAGACATGCCACATTTCTCCCAAATATATCACATCTTCTCCAAGAAATACCAGGTTTCCCCCTTCAAATAGGACCTTTTCTCCCACAAATACCTGTTTTATCCCCCAAATAGGACAGTTTCTTCCAGAAAGGCCACATTTCTCCCAAATATATCACATCTTCTCCAAGAAATACGAGGGTTCCCCCTTCAAATAGGACCTTTTCACCCACAAATACCTCTTTGATCCCCAAAATAGGACAGTTTCTGCCAGAAATGCCATATTTCTCCCATATAGATCACATCTCCTCCAAGAAATACCAGGATTCCTCCTGAAATAGGACCTTTTCTCCCACAAATACCAGCCTTCTCCCCCCAAATAGGACAGTTTCTTCCAGACATGCCACATATCACCCAAATAGATCACATCTTCTCCAAGAAATACCAGCTTTCCCCCTTCAAATAGGACCTTTTCACCCACAAATACCTCATTAATCCCCAAAATAGAACAGTTTCTTCCAGAAATGCCACATTTCTCCCAAACATATCACATCTTCTCCAAGAAATACCAGGATACCCCCTTCAAATAGGACCTTTTCACCCACAAGTACCTGTTTTATCCCCAAAAGAGGACATTTTCTTCCAGAAATGCCACATTTCTCCCAAATAGATCACATCTCCTCCAAGAAATACCACGGTTCCCCCTTCAAATAGGACCTTTTCTCCCACAAATACCTCTTTTATCCCCAAAACAGGACATTTTCTTCCAGACATGCCACATTTCTCCCAAATAGATCACATCTTCTCCAAGAAATACCACGTTTCCCCCTTCAAATAGGACCTTTTCAACCACAAATACCTCTTTTATCCCCAAAAGAGGACAGTTTCTTCCAGAAATGCCACATTTCTCCCAAATAGATCACATCTTCTCCAAGAAATACCAGGGTTCCCCCTTCAAATAGGACCTTTTCACCCACAAATACCTCTTTTATCCCCAAATAGGACAGTTTCTTCCAGAAATGCCACATTTCTCCCAAATAGATCACATCTTCTCCAAGAAATACCACGTTTCCCCCTTCAAATAGGACCTTTTCACCCACAAATACCTGTTATATCCCCAAAAGAGGACAGTTTCTTCCAGAAATGCCACATTTCTCCCAAATATATCACATCTTCTCCCACAAATACCAGGTTTCCCCCTTCAAATAGGACCTTTTCACCCACAAATACCTCTTTTATCCCCAAATAGGACAGTTTCTTCCAGAAATGCCAAATTTCTCCCAAATAGATCACATTTTCTCCAAGAAATACCACGTTTCCCCCTTCAAATAGGACCTTTTCACCCACAAATACCTGTTTGATCCCCAAAAGAGGACAGTTTCTTCCAGAAATGGCACATTTCTCCCAAATATATCACATCTTCTCCAAGAAATACGAGTGTTCCCCCTTCAAATTGGACCTTTTCACCCACAAATACCTCTTTGATCCCCAAAATAGGACATTTTCTGCCAGAAATGCCAGATTTCTCCGAAATATATCACATCTCCTCCAAGAAATACCAGGATTCCTCCTGAAATAGGACCTTTTCACCCATAAATGCCTCTTTTATCCCTCAAATAGGACAGTTTCTTCCAGAAATGCCACATTTCTCCCAAATATATCACATCTTCTCCAAGAAATACCAGGGTTCCCCCTTCAAATAGGACCTTTTCACCCACAAATACCTCTTTGATCCCCAAAAGAGGACAGTTTCTGACAGAATGGCCACATTTCTCCCAAATATATCACATCTTCTCCAAGAAATACCAGGTTTCCCCCTTCAAATAGAACCTTTTCACCCACAAATACCTCTTTTATCCCCAAAACAGGACAGTTTCTTCCAGAAAGGCCACATTTCTCCCAAATAGATCACATCTTCTCCAAGAAATACCAGGTTTCCCCCTTCAAATAGGACCTTTTTACACAAAAATACCTCTTTTATCCCCAAAAGAGGACAGTTTCTTCCAGAAATGCCACATTTCTCCCAAATATATCACATCTTCTCCAAGAAATACCAGGTTTCCCCCTTCAAATAGGACCTTCTCACCCACAAATACCTCTTTTATCCCCAAAAGAGGACAGTTTCTTCCAGAAATGCCACATTTCTCCCTAATAGATCACATCTTCTCCAAGAAATAACAGGTTTCCCCCTTCAAATAGGACCTTTTCACCCACACATCCCTCTTTTATCCCCAAAAGAGGACAGTTTCTTCCAGACATGCCACATTTCTCCCAAATATATCACATCTTCTCCAAGAAATACCAGCTTTCCCCCTTCAAATAGGACCTTTTCACCCACAAATACCTCTTTTATCCCCAAAAGAGGACAGTTTCTTCCAGAAATGCCACATTTCTCCCAAATATATCACATCTTCTCCAAGAAATGCCACGTTTCCCCCTTCAAATAGGACCTTTTCACCCACAAATACCTCTTTTATCCCCAAAAGAGGACAGTTTCTTCCTGACATGCCACATTTCTCCCAAATATATCACATCTTCTCCAAGAAATACCAGCTTTCCCCCTTCAAATAGGACCTTTTCACCCACAAATACCTCTTTTATCCCCAAAAGAGGACAGTTTCTGCCAGAAATGCCACATTTCTCCCAAATATATCACATCTTCTCCAAGAAATAACAGCTTTCTACCTTCAAATAGGACCTTTTCACCCACAAATACCTCTTTTATCCCCAATAGAGTACTGTTTCTTCCAGACATGCCACATTTCTCCCAAATAGATCACATCTTCTCCAAGAAATACCAGGTTTCCCCCTTCAAATAGGACCTTTTCACCCACAAATACCTCTTTTATCCCCAAAAGAGGACAGTTTCTTCCAGAAAGGCCACATTTCTCCCAAATAGATCACATCTTCTCCAAGAAATACGAGGGTTCCCCCTTCAAATAGGACCTTTTCACCCACAAATACCTCTTTGATCCCCAAAATAGGACAGTTTCTGCCAGAAATGCCAGATTTCTCCCAAATAGATCACATCTCCTCCAAGAAATACCAGGATTCCTCCTGAAATAGGACCTTTTCTCCCACAAACACCAGCCTTCTCCCCCCAAATAGGACATTTTCTTCCAGACATGCCACATATCACCCAAATATATCACATCTTCTCCAAGAAATACCACGTTTCCCCCTTCAAATAGGACCTTTTCACCCACAAATACCTCTTTTATCCCCAAAGTAGAACAGTTTCTTCCAGAAGTGCCACAATTCACCCAAACATATCACATCTTCTCCAAGAAATACCAGGATACCCCCTTCAAATAGGACCTTTTCACCCACAAATACCTCTTTTATCCCCAAAACAGGACATTTTCTTCCAGACATGCCACATTTCTCCCAAATAGATCACATCTTCTCCAAGAAATACCAGGTTTCCCCCTTCAAATAGGACCTTTTCAACCACAAATACCTCTTTGATCCCCAAAAGAGGACAGTTTCTTCCAGAAAGGCCACATTTCTCCCAAATAGATCACATCTTCTCCAAGAAATACCAGGATTCCTCCTGAAATAGGACCTTTTCACCCAAAAATGCCTCTTTTATCCCTCAAATAGGTCAGTTTCTTCCAGAAATGCCACATTTCTCCCAAATATATCACATCTTCTCCAAGAAATACCAGGATTCCTCCTGAAATAGGACCTTTTCTCCCACAAATACCACCCTTCTCCCCACAAATAGGACATTTTCTTCCAGACATGCCACATATCACCCAAATATATCACATCTTCTCCAAGAAATACCAGCTTTCCCCCTTCAAATAGGACCTTTTCACCCACAAATACCTCTTTTATCCCCAAAATAGGACAGTTTCTTCCAGAAATGCCACATTTCACCCAAACATATCACATCTTCTCCAAGAAATACCAGGATACCGCCTTCAAATAGGACCTTTTCACCCACAAATACCTGTTTTATCCCCAAAAGAGGACATTTTCTTCCAGAAAGGCCACATTTCTCCCAAATAGATCACATCTCCTCCAAGAAATACCACGGTTTCCCCTTCAAATAGGACCTTTTCTCCCACAAATACCTCTTTTATCCCCAAAACAGGACATTTTCTACCAGACATGCCACATTTCTCCCAAATATATCACATCTTCTCCAAGAAATACCACGTTTCCCCCTTCAAATAGGACCTTTTCAACCACAAATACCTCTTTTATCCCCAAAAGAGGACAGTTTCTTCCAGAAATGCCACATTTCTCCCAAATAGATCACATCTTCTCCAAGAAAGACCACGTTTCCCCCTTGAATTAGGACCTTTTCTCCATGAAATACCTTTTATCCTCAAAAGAGGACATTTTCTTCCAGAAATGCCACATTTCTCCCAAATAGATCACATCTTCTCCAAGAAATACCAGGTTTCCCCCTTCAAATAGGACCTTTTCAACCACTAATACCTCTTTTATCACCAAAAGAGGACAGTTTCTTCCAGAAAGGCCACATTTCTCCCAAATATATCACATCTTCTCCAAGAAATACCAGGATTCCTCCTGAAATAGGACCTTCTCACCCAAAACTACCAGCCTTCTCCGCCCAAATTGGACATTTTCTTCCAGAAATGCCACTTTTCTCCCAAATATTTCACATCTTCTGCAAGAAATACCAGCTTTCCCCCTTCAAATAGGACCTTTTCACCCACAAATACCTGTTTTATCCCCAAAATAGGACAGTTTCTTCCAGAAAGGCCACATTTCTCCCAAATAGATCACCTCTTCTCCAAGAAATACGAGGGTTCCCCCTTCAAATAGGACCTTTTCACCCACAAATACCTCTTTGATCCCCAAAAGAGGACAGTTTCTTCCAGACATGCCACATTTCTCCCAAATATATCACATCTTCTCCAAGAAATGCCAGGATTCCTCCTGAAATAGGACCATCTCACCCAAACCTACCAGCCTTCTCCCCCCAAATTGGACATTTTCTTCCAGAAAGGCCACATTTCTACCAAATAGATCACATCTTCTCCAAGAAATACCAGCTTTCCCCCTTCAAATAGGAACTTTTCACACACAAATACCTCTTTTATCCCCAAAAGAGGACAGTTTCTTCCAGAAATGCCACATTTCTCCCAAATAGATCACATCTTCTCCAAGAAATACCAGGTTTCCCCCTTCAAAAAGGACCTTTTCACCCACAAATACCTCTTTTATCCCCAAAAGAGGACAGTTTCTTCCAGACATGCCACATTTCTCCCAAATATATCACATCTTATCCAAGAAATACCAGGTTTCCCCCTTCAAATACGACCTTTTCTCCCACAAATACCTGTTTTATCCCCCAAATAGGACAGTTTCTTCCAGAAAGGCCACATTTCTCCCAAATATATCACATCTTCTCCTAGAAATACGAGGGTTCCCCCTTCAAATAGGACCTTTTCACCCACAAATACCTCTTTTATCCCCAAAAGAGGACAGTTTCTTCCTGACATGCCACATTTCTCCCAAATAGATCACATCTTCTCCAAGAAATGCCACGTTTCCCCCTTCAAATAGGACCTTTTCACCCACAAATACCTCTTTTATCCCCAAAATAGGACATTTTCTTCCAGACATGCCACATTTCTCCCAAATATATCACATCTTCTCCAAGAAATACCAGGTTTCCCCCTTCAAATAGGACCTTTTCACCCACAAATACCTCTTTTATCCCCAAAAGAGGACAGTTTCTTCCAGAAATGCCACATTTCTCCCAAATATATCACATCTTCTCCAAGAAATAACAGCTTTCTACCTTCAAATAGGACCTTTTCACCCACAAATACCTCTTTTATCCCCAATAGAGTACTGTTTCTTCCAGACATGCCACATTTCTCCCAAATAGATCACATCTTCTCCAAGAAATACCAGGGTTCCCCCTTCAAATAGGACCTTTTCACCCACAAATACCTCTTTTATCCCCAAAAGAGGACAGTTTCTTCCAGAAAGGCCACATTTCTCCCAAATAGATCACATCTTCTCCAAGAAATACGAGGGTTCCCCCTTCAAATAGGACCTTTTCACCCACAAATACCTCTTTGATCCCCAAAATAGGACAGTTTCTGCCAGAAATGCCAGATTTCTCCCAAATAGATCACATCTCCTCCAAGAAATACCAGGATTCCTCCTGAAATAGGACCTTTTCTCCCACAAACACCACCCTTCTCCCCCCAAAAAGGACATTTTCTTCCAGACATGCCACATATCACCCAAATATATCACATCTTCTCCAAGAAATACCACGTTTCCCCCTTCAAATAGGACCTTTTCACCCACAAATACCTCTTTTATCCCCAAAAGAGGACAGTTTCTTCCAGAAATGCCACATTTCTCCCAAATATATCACATCTTCTCCAAGAAATAACAGCTTTCTACCTTCAAATAGGACCTTCTCACCCACAAATACCTCTTTTATCCCCAAAAGAGGACATTTTCTTCCAGACATGCCACATTTCTCCCAAATAGATCACATCTTCTCCAAGAAATACCAGGGTTCCCACTTCAAATAGGACCTTTTCAACCACAAATACCTCTTTGATCCCCAAAAGAGGACAGTTTCTTCCAGAAAGGCCACATTTCTCCCAAATAGATCACATCTTCTCCAAGAAATACCAGGATTCCTAATGAAATAGGACCTTTTCACCCAAAAATGCCTCTTTTATCCCTCAAATAGGTCAGTTTCTTCCAGAAATGCCACATTTCTCCCAAATATATCACATCTTCTCCAAGAAATACCAGGATTCCTCCTGAAATAGGACCTTTTCTCCCACAAATACCACCCTTCTCCCCACAAATAGGACATTTTCTTCCAGACATGCCACATTTCTCCCAAATATATCACATCTTCTCGAAGAAATACCAGCTTTCCCCCTTCAAATAGGACCTTTTCACCCACAAATACCTCTTTTATCCCCAAAATAGGACAGTTTCTTCCAGAAATGCCACATTTCACCCAAACATATCACATCTTCTCCAAGAAATACCAGGATACCGCCTTCAAATAGGACCTTTTCACCCACAAATACCTGTTTTATCCCCAAAAGAGGACATTTTCTTCCAGAAAGGCCACATTTCTCCCAAATAGATCACATCTCCTCCAAGAAATACCACGGTTCCCCCTTCAAATAGGACCTTTTCTCCCACAAATACCTCTTTTATCCCCAAAACAGGACATTTTCTACCAGACATGCCACATTTCTCCCAAATATATCACATCTTCTCCAAGAAATACCAGCTTTCCCCCTTCAAATAGGACCTTTTCAACCACAAATACCTCTTTTATCCCCAAAAGAGGACAGTTTCTTCCTGACATGCCACATTTCTCCCAAATAGATCACATCTTCTCCAAGAAAGACCACGTTTCCCCCTTGAATTAGGACCTTTTCTCCATGAAATACCTTTTATCCTCAAAAGAGGACATTTTCTTCCAGAAATGCCACATTTCTCCCAAATAGATCACATCTTCTCCAAGAAATACCAGGTTTCCCCCTTCAAATAGGACCTTTTCAACCACTAATACCTCTTTTATCACCAGAAGAGGACAGTTTCTTCCAGAAAGGCCACATTTCTCCCAAATAGATCACATCTTCTCCAAGAAATAGCAGGATTCCTCCTGAAATAGGACCTTCTCACCCAAAACTACCAGCCTTCTCCGCCCAAATTGGACATTTTCTTCCAGAAATGCCACATTTCTCCCAAATATTTCACATCTTCTGCAAGAAATACCAGCTTTCCCCCTTCAAATAGGACCTTTTCACCCACAAATACCTGTTTTATCCCCAAAATAGGACAGTTTCTTCCAGAAAGGCCACATTTCTCCCAAATAGATCATATCTACTCCAAGAAATACCACGGTTCCCCCTTCAAATAGGACCTTTTCACCCACAAATACCTCTTTTATCCCCAAAAGAGGACAGTTTCTTCCAGACATGCCACATTTCTCCCAAATATATCACATCTTCTCCAAGAAATGCCAGGATTCCTCCTGAAATAGGACCATCTCACCCAAAACTACCAGCCTTCTCCCCCCAAATTGGACATTTTCTTCCAGAAAGGCCACATTTCTCCCAAATAGATCACATCTTCTCCAAGAAATACCAGCTTTCCCCCTTCAAATAGGAACTTTTCACCCACAAATACCTCTTTTATCCCCAAAATAGGACAGTTTCTTCCAGAAATGCCACATTTCTCCCAAATAGATCACATCTTCTCCAAGAAATACCAGCTTTCCCCCTTCAAATAGGACCTTTTCACCCACAAATACCTCTTTTATCCCCAAAATAGGACAGTTTCTTCCAGACATGCCACATTTCTCCCAAATATATCACATCTTCTCCAAGAAATACCAGGTTTCCCCCTTCAAATAGGACCTTTTCTCCCACAAATACCTGTTTTATCCCCCAAATAGGACAGTTTCTTCCAGACATGCCACATTTCTCCCAAATATATCACATCTTCTCCAAGAAATACGAGGGTTCCCCCTTCAAATAGGACCTTTTCACCCACAAATACCTCTTTGATCCCCAAAATAGGACAGTTTCTGCCAGAAATGCCAGATTTCTCCCAAATAGATCACATCTCCTCCAAGAAATACCAGGATTCCTCCTGAAATAGGACCTTTTCTCCCACAAATACCAGCCTTCTCCCCCCAAATAGGACAGTTTCTTCCAGACATGCCACATATCACCCAAATAGATCACATCTTCTCCAAGAAATACCAGCTTTCCCCCTTCAAATAGGACCTTTTCACCCACAAATACCTCTTTTATCCCCAAAAGAGGACAGTTTCTTCCAGAAATGCCTCATTTCTCCCAAACATATCACATCTTCTCCAAGAAATACCAGGATTCCCCCTTCAAATAGGACCTTTTCACCCACAAGTACCTGTTTTATCCCCAAAAGAGGACATTATCTTCCAGAAATGCCACATTTCTCCCAAATAGATCACATCTCCTCCAAGAAATACCACGGTTCCCCCTTCAAATAGGACCTTTTCTCCCACAAATACCTCTTTTATCCCCAAAACAGGACATTTTCTTCCAGACATGCCACATTTCTCCCAAATATATCACATCTTCTCCAAGAAATACCACGTTTCCCCCTTCAAATAGGACCTTTTCAACCACAAATACCTCTTTTATCCCCAAAAGAGGACAGTTTCTTCCAGAAAGGCCACATTTCTCCCAAATATATCACATCTTCTCCAAGAAATACGAGGGTTCCCCCTTCAAATAGGACCTTTTCACCCACAAATACCTCTTTGATCCCCAAAATAGGACAGTTTCTTCCAGAAATGCCACATTTCTCCCAAATATATCACATCTCCTCCAAGAAATACCAGGATTCCTCCTGAAATAGGACCTTTTCTCCCACAAACACCAGCCTTCTCCCCCCAAATAGGACATTTTCTTCCAGAAATGCCACATTTCACCCAAACATATCACATCTTCTCCAAGAAATACCAGGATACCCCCTTCAAATAGGACCTTTTCACCCACAAATACCTCTTTTATCCCCAAAAGAGGACATTTTCTTCCAGACATGCCACATTTCTCCCAAATAGATCACATCTTCTCCAAGAAATACCAGGTTTCCCCCTTCAAATAGGACCTTTTCAACCACAAATACCTCTTTGATCCCCAAAATAGGACAGTTTCTTCCAGAAAGGCCACATTTCTCCCAAATAGATCACATCTTCTCCAAGAAATACCAGGATTCCTCCTGAAATAGGACCTTTTCACCCAAAAATGCCTCTTTTATCCCTCAAATAGGTCAGTTTCTTCCAGAAATGCCACATTTCTCCCAAATAGATCACATCTTCTCCAAGAAATACCAGGATTCCTCCTGAAATAGGACCTTTTCTCCCACAAATACCAGTCTTCTCCCCCCAAATAGGACAGTTTCTTCCAGAAATGCCAGATTTCTCCCAAATAGATCACATCTTCTCCAAGAAATACCAGGGTTCCCCCTTCAAATAGGACCTTTTCACCCACAAATACCTCTTTTATCCCCAAAAGAGGACAGTTTCTTCCAGAAATGCCACATTTCTCCCTAATAGATCACATCTTCTCCAAGAAATAACAGGTTTCCCCCTTCAAATAGGACCTTTTCACCCACACATCCCTCTTTTATCCCCAAAAGAGGACAGTTTCTTCCAGACATGCCACATTTCTCCCAAATATATCACATCTTCTCCAAGAAATACCAGCTTTCCCCCTTCAAATAGGACCTTTTCACCCACAAATACCTCTTTTATCCCCAAAAGAGGACAGTTTCTTCCAGAAATGCCACATTTCTCCCAAATATATCACATCTTCTCCAAGAAATGCCACGTTTCCCCCTTCAAATAGGACCTTTTCACCCACAAATACCTCTTTTATCCCCAAAAGAGGACAGTTTCTTCCTGACATGCCACATTTCTCCCAAATATATCACATCTTCTCCAAGAAATACCAGCTTTCCCCCTTCAAATAGGACCTTTTCACCCACAAATACCTCTTTTATCCCCAAAAGAGGACAGTTTCTGCCAGAAATGCCACATTTCTCCCAAATATATCACATCTTCTCCAAGAAATAACAGCTTTCTACCTTCAAATAGGACCTTTTCACCCACAAATACCTCTTTTATCCCCAATAGAGTACTGTTTCTTCCAGACATGCCACATTTCTCCCAAATAGATCACATCTTCTCCAAGAAATACCAGGTTTCCCCCTTCAAATAGGACCTTTTCACCCACAAATACCTCTTTTATCCCCAAAAGAGGACAGTTTCTTCCAGAAAGGCCACATTTCTCCCAAATAGATCACATCTTCTCCAAGAAATACGAGGGTTCCCCCTTCAAATAGGACCTTTTCACCCACAAATACCTCTTTGATCCCCAAAATAGGACAGTTTCTGCCAGAAATGCCAGATTTCTCCCAAATAGATCACATCTCCTCCAAGAAATACCAGGATTCCTCCTGAAATAGGACCTTTTCTCCCACAAACACCAGCCTTCTCCCCCCAAATAGGACATTTTCTTCCAGACATGCCACATATCACCCAAATATATCACATCTTCTCCAAGAAATACCACGTTTCCCCCTTCAAATAGGACCTTTTCACCCACAAATACCTCTTTTATCCCCAAAGTAGAACAGTTTCTTCCAGAAGTGCCACAATTCACCCAAACATATCACATCTTCTCCAAGAAATACCAGGATACCCCCTTCAAATAGGACCTTTTCACCCACAAATACCTCTTTTATCCCCAAAACAGGACATTTTCTTCCAGACATGCCACATTTCTCCCAAATAGATCACATCTTCTCCAAGAAATACCAGGTTTCCCCCTTCAAATAGGACCTTTTCAACCACAAATACCTCTTTGATCCCCAAAAGAGGACAGTTTCTTCCAGAAAGGCCACATTTCTCCCAAATAGATCACATCTTCTCCAAGAAATACCAGGATTCCTCCTGAAATAGGACCTTTTCACCCAAAAATGCCTCTTTTATCCCTCAAATAGGTCAGTTTCTTCCAGAAATGCCACATTTCTCCCAAATATATCACATCTTCTCCAAGAAATACCAGGATTCCTCCTGAAATAGGACCTTTTCTCCCACAAATACCACCCTTCTCCCCACAAATAGGACATTTTCTTCCAGACATGCCACATATCACCCAAATATATCACATCTTCTCCAAGAAATACCAGCTTTCCCCCTTCAAATAGGACCTTTTCACCCACAAATACCTCTTTTATCCCCAAAATAGGACAGTTTCTTCCAGAAATGCCACATTTCACCCAAACATATCACATCTTCTCCAAGAAATACCAGGATACCGCCTTCAAATAGGACCTTTTCACCCACAAATACCTGTTTTATCCCCAAAAGAGGACATTTTCTTCCAGAAAGGCCACATTTCTCCCAAATAGATCACATCTCCTCCAAGAAATACCACGGTTTCCCCTTCAAATAGGACCTTTTCTCCCACAAATACCTCTTTTATCCCCAAAACAGGACATTTTCTACCAGACATGCCACATTTCTCCCAAATATATCACATCTTCTCCAAGAAATACCACGTTTCCCCCTTCAAATAGGACCTTTTCAACCACAAATACCTCTTTTATCCCCAAAAGAGGACAGTTTCTTCCAGAAATGCCACATTTCTCCCAAATAGATCACATCTTCTCCAAGAAAGACCACGTTTCCCCCTTGAATTAGGACCTTTTCTCCATGAAATACCTTTTATCCTCAAAAGAGGACATTTTCTTCCAGAAATGCCACATTTCTCCCAAATAGATCACATCTTCTCCAAGAAATACCAGGTTTCCCCCTTCAAATAGGACCTTTTCAACCACTAATACCTCTTTTATCACCAAAAGAGGACAGTTTCTTCCAGAAAGGCCACATTTCTCCCAAATATATCACATCTTCTCCAAGAAATACCAGGATTCCTCCTGAAATAGGACCTTCTCACCCAAAACTACCAGCCTTCTCCGCCCAAATTGGACATTTTCTTCCAGAAATGCCACTTTTCTCCCAAATATTTCACATCTTCTGCAAGAAATACCAGCTTTCCCCCTTCAAATAGGACCTTTTCACCCACAAATACCTGTTTTATCCCCAAAATAGGACAGTTTCTTCCAGAAAGGCCACATTTCTCCCAAATAGATCACATCTTCTCCAAGAAATACGAGGGTTCCCCCTTCAAATAGGACCTTTTCACCCACAAATACCTCTTTGATCCCCAAAAGAGGACAGTTTCTTCCAGACATGCCACATTTCTCCCAAATATATCACATCTTCTCCAAGAAATGCCAGGATTCCTCCTGAAATAGGACCATCTCACCCAAACCTACCAGCCTTCTCCCCCCAAATTGGACATTTTCTTCCAGAAAGGCCACATTTCTACCAAATAGATCACATCTTCTCCAAGAAATACCAGCTTTCCCCCTTCAAATAGGAACTTTTCACACACAAATACCTCTTTTATCCCCAAAAGAGGACAGTTTCTTCCAGAAATGCCACATTTCTCCCAAATAGATCACATCTTCTCCAAGAAATACCAGGTTTCCCCCTTCAAAAAGGACCTTTTCACCCACAAATACCTCTTTTATCCCCAAAAGAGGACAGTTTCTTCCAGACATGCCACATTTCTCCCAAATATATCACATCTTATCCAAGAAATACCAGGTTTCCCCCTTCAAATACGACCTTTTCTCCCACAAATACCTGTTTTATCCCCCAAATAGGACAGTTTCTTCCAGAAAGGCCACATTTCTCCCAAATATATCACATCTTCTCCTAGAAATACGAGGGTTCCCCCTTCAAATAGGACCTTTTCACCCACAAATACCTCTTTTATCCCCAAAAGAGGACAGTTTCTTCCTGACATGCCACATTTCTCCCAAATAGATCACATCTTCTCCAAGAAATGCCACGTTTCCCCCTTCAAATAGGACCTTTTCACCCACAAATACCTCTTTTATCCCCAAAATAGGACATTTTCTTCCAGACATGCCACATTTCTCCCAAATATATCACATCTTCTCCAAGAAATACCAGGTTTCCCCCTTCAAATAGGACCTTTTCACCCACAAATACCTGTTTTATCCCAAAAAGAGGACAGTTTCTTCCAGAAATGCCACATTTCTCCCAAATATATCACATCTTCTCCAAGAAATAACAGCTTTCTACCTTCAAATAGGACCTTTTCACCCACAAATACCTCTTTTATCCCCAATAGAGTACTGTTTCTTCCAGACATGCCACATTTCTCCCAAATAGATCACATCTTCTCCAAGAAATACCAGGGTTCCCCCTTCAAATAGGACCTTTTCACCCACAAATACCTCTTTTATCCCCAAAAGAGGACAGTTTCTTCCAGAAAGGCCACATTTCTCCCAAATAGATCACATCTTCTCCAAGAAATACGAGGGTTCCCCCTTCAAATAGGACCTTTTCACCCACAAATACCTCTTTGATCCCCAAAATAGGACAGTTTCTGCCAGAAATGCCAGATTTCTCCCAAATAGATCACATCTCCTCCAAGAAATACCAGGATTCCTCCTGAAATAGGACCTTTTCTCCCACAAACACCACCCTTCTCCCCCCAAAAAGGACATTTTCTTCCAGACATGCCACATATCACCCAAATATATCACATCTTCTCCAAGAAATACCACGTTTCCCCCTTCAAATAGGACCTTTTCACCCACAAATACCTCTTTTATCCCCAAAAGAGGACAGTTTCTTCCAGAAATGCCACATTTCTCCCAAATATATCACATCTTCTCCAAGAAATAACAGCTTTCTACCTTCAAATAGGACCTTCTCACCCACAAATACCTCTTTTATCCCCAAAAGAGGACATTTTCTTCCAGACATGCCACATTTCTCCCAAATAGATCACATCTTCTCCAAGAAATACCAGGGTTCCCACTTCAAATAGGACCTTTTCAACCACAAATACCTCTTTGATCCCCAAAAGAGGACAGTTTCTTCCAGAAAGGCCACATTTCTCCCAAATAGATCACATCTTCTCCAAGAAATACCAGGATTCCTAATGAAATAGGACCTTTTCACCCAAAAATGCCTCTTTTATCCCTCAAATAGGTCAGTTTCTTCCAGAAATGCCACATTTCTCCCAAATATATCACATCTTCTCCAAGAAATACCAGGATTCCTCCTGAAATAGGACCTTTTCTCCCACAAATACCACCCTTCTCCCCACAAATAGGACATTTTCTTCCAGACATGCCACATTTCTCCCAAATATATCACATCTTCTCGAAGAAATACCAGCTTTCCCCCTTCAAATAGGACCTTTTCACCCACAAATACCTCTTTTATCCCCAAAATAGGACAGTTTCTTCCAGAAATGCCACATTTCACCCAAACATATCACATCTTCTCCAAGAAATACCAGGATACCGCCTTCAAATAGGACCTTTTCACCCACAAATACCTGTTTTATCCCCAAAAGAGGACATTTTCTTCCAGAAAGGCCACATTTCTCCCAAATAGATCACATCTCCTCCAAGAAATACCACGGTTCCCCCTTCAAATAGGACCTTTTCTCCCACAAATACCTCTTTTATCCCCAAAACAGGACATTTTCTACCAGACATGCCACATTTCTCCCAAATATATCACATCTTCTCCAAGAAATACCAGCTTTCCCCCTTCAAATAGGACCTTTTCAACCACAAATACCTCTTTTATCCCCAAAAGAGGACAGTTTCTTCCTGACATGCCACATTTCTCCCAAATAGATCACATCTTCTCCAAGAAAGACCACGTTTCCCCCTTGAATTAGGACCTTTTCTCCATGAAATACCTTTTATCCTCAAAAGAGGACATTTTCTTCCAGAAATGCCACATTTCTCCCAAATAGATCACATCTTCTCCAAGAAATACCAGGTTTCCCCCTTCAAATAGGACCTTTTCAACCACTAATACCTCTTTTATCACCAGAAGAGGACAGTTTCTTCCAGAAAGGCCACATTTCTCCCAAATAGATCACATCTTCTCCAAGAAATAGCAGGATTCCTCCTGAAATAGGACCTTCTCACCCAAAACTACCAGCCTTCTCCGCCCAAATTGGACATTTTCTTCCAGAAATGCCACATTTCTCCCAAATATTTCACATCTTCTGCAAGAAATACCAGCTTTCCCCCTTCAAATAGGACCTTTTCACCCACAAATACCTGTTTTATCCCCAAAATAGGACAGTTTCTTCCAGAAAGGCCACATTTCTCCCAAATAGATCATATCTACTCCAAGAAATACCACGGTTCCCCCTTCAAATAGGACCTTTTCACCCACAAATACCTCTTTTATCCCCAAAAGAGGACAGTTTCTTCCAGACATGCCACATTTCTCCCAAATATATCACATCTTCTCCAAGAAATGCCAGGATTCCTCCTGAAATAGGACCATCTCACCCAAAACTACCAGCCTTCTCCCCCCAAATTGGACATTTTCTTCCAGAAAGGCCACATTTCTCCCAAATAGATCACATCTTCTCCAAGAAATACCAGCTTTCCCCCTTCAAATAGGAACTTTTCACCCACAAATACCTCTTTTATCCCCAAAATAGGACAGTTTCTTCCAGAAATGCCACATTTCTCCCAAATAGATCACATCTTCTCCAAGAAATACCAGCTTTCCCCCTTCAAATAGGACCTTTTCACCCACAAATACCTCTTTTATCCCCAAAATAGGACAGTTTCTTCCAGACATGCCACATTTCTCCCAAATATATCACATCTTCTCCAAGAAATACCAGGTTTCCCCCTTCAAATAGGACCTTTTCTCCCACAAATACCTGTTTTATCCCCCAAATAGGACAGTTTCTTCCAGACATGCCACATTTCTCCCAAATATATCACATCTTCTCCAAGAAATACGAGGGTTCCCCCTTCAAATAGGACCTTTTCACCCACAAATACCTCTTTGATCCCCAAAATAGGACAGTTTCTGCCAGAAATGCCAGATTTCTCCCAAATAGATCACATCTCCTCCAAGAAATACCAGGATTCCTCCTGAAATAGGACCTTTTCTCCCACAAATACCAGCCTTCTCCCCCCAAATAGGACAGTTTCTTCCAGACATGCCACATATCACCCAAATAGATCACATCTTCTCCAAGAAATACCAGCTTTCCCCCTTCAAATAGGACCTTTTCACCCACAAATACCTCTTTTATCCCCAAAAGAGGACAGTTTCTTCCAGAAATGCCTCATTTCTCCCAAACATATCACATCTTCTCCAAGAAATACCAGGATTCCCCCTTCAAATAGGACCTTTTCACCCACAAGTACCTGTTTTATCCCCAAAAGAGGACATTATCTTCCAGAAATGCCACATTTCTCCCAAATAGATCACATCTCCTCCAAGAAATACCACGGTTCCCCCTTCAAATAGGACCTTTTCTCCCACAAATACCTCTTTTATCCCCAAAACAGGACATTTTCTTCCAGACATGCCACATTTCTCCCAAATATATCACATCTTCTCCAAGAAATACCACGTTTCCCCCTTCAAATAGGACCTTTTCAACCACAAATACCTCTTTTATCCCCAAAAGAGGACAGTTTCTTCCAGAAAGGCCACATTTCTCCCAAATATATCACATCTTCTCCAAGAAATACGAGGGTTCCCCCTTCAAATAGGACCTTTTCACCCACAAATACCTCTTTGATCCCCAAAATAGGACAGTTTCTTCCAGAAATGCCACATTTCTCCCAAATATATCACATCTCCTCCAAGAAATACCAGGATTCCTCCTGAAATAGGACCTTTTCTCCCACAAACACCAGCCTTCTCCCCCCAAATAGGACATTTTCTTCCAGAAATGCCACATTTCACCCAAACATATCACATCTTCTCCAAGAAATACCAGGATACCCCCTTCAAATAGGACCTTTTCACCCACAAATACCTCTTTTATCCCCAAAAGAGGACATTTTCTTCCAGACATGCCACATTTCTCCCAAATAGATCACATCTTCTCCAAGAAATACCAGGTTTCCCCCTTCAAATAGGACCTTTTCAACCACAAATACCTCTTTGATCCCCAAAATAGGACAGTTTCTTCCAGAAAGGCCACATTTCTCCCAAATAGATCACATCTTCTCCAAGAAATACCAGGATTCCTCCTGAAATAGGACCTTTTCACCCAAAAATGCCTCTTTTATCCCTCAAATAGGTCAGTTTCTTCCAGAAATGCCACATTTCTCCCAAATAGATCACATCTTCTCCAAGAAATACCAGGATTCCTCCTGAAATAGGACCTTTTCTCCCACAAATACCAGTCTTCTCCCCCCAAATAGGACAGTTTCTTCCAGAAATGCCAGATTTCTCCCAAATAGATCACATCTTCTCCAAGAAATACCAGGGTTCCCCCTTCAAATAGGACCTTTTCACCCACAAATACCTCTTTTATCCCCAAAAGAGGACAGTTTCTTCCAGAAATGCCACATTTCTCCCAAATATATCACATCTTCTCCAAGAAATAACAGCTTTCTACCTTCAAATAGGACCTTCTCACCCACAAATACCTCTTTTATCCCCAAAAGAGGACAGTTTCTTCCAGAAAGGCCACATTTCTCCCAAATACATCACATCTTCTCCAAGAAATACCAGCTTTCCCCCTTCAAATAGGACCTTTTCACACACAAATACCTCTTTTATCCCCAAAAGAGGACAGTTTCTTCCAGAAAGGCCACATTTCTCCCAAATAGATCACATCTTCTCCAAGAAATACCAGCTTTCCCCCTTCAAATAGGACCTTTTCACCCACAAATACCTCTTTTATCCCCAAAATAGGACAGTTTCTTCCAGAAATGCCACATTTCTCCCAAATATATCACATCTTCTCCAAGAAATAACAGCTTTCCCCCTTCAAATAGGACCTTTTCACCCACAAATACCTATTTTATCCCCAATATAGGACAGTTTCTTCCAGACATGCCACATTTCTCCCAAATATATCACATCTTCTCCAAGAAATACCAGGTTTCCCCCTTCAAATAGGACCTTTTCACCCACAAATACCTCTTTTATCCCCAAAATAGGACAGTTTCTTCCAGAAAGGCCACATTTCTCCCAAATATATCACATCTTCTCCAAGAAATACCAGGGTTCCCCCTTCAAATAGGACCTTTTCACCCACAAATACCTCTTTGATCCCCAAAATAGGACAGTTTCTGCCAGAAATGCCAGATTTCTCCCAAATAGATCACATCTCCTCCAAGAAATAGCAGGATTCCTCCTGAAATAGGACCTTTTCTCCCACAAACACCAGCCTTCTCCCCCCAAATAGGACATTTTCTTCCAGACATGCCACATTTCTCCCAAATATATCACATCTTCTACAAGAAATACCAGCTTTCCCCCTTCAAATAGGACCTTTTCACCCACAAATACCTCTTTTATCCCCAAAATAGAACTGTTTCTTCCAGAAATGCCACATTTCTCCCAAATATATCACATCTTCTCCAAGAAATACCAGGATTCCTCCTGAAATAGGACCTTTTCTCCAACAAATACCAGCCTTCTCCCCCCAAATAGGACAGTTTCTTCCAGAAATGCCACATTTCTCCCAAATAGATCACATCTTCTCCAAGAAATACCTGGGTTCCCCCTTCAAATAGGACCTTTTCACCCACAAATACCTCTTTTATCCTTAAAAGAGGACAGTTTCTTCCAGAAATGCCACATTTCTCCCAAATAGATCACATCTTCTCCAAGAAATACCAGGTTTCCCCCTTCAAATAGAACCTTTTCACACACAAATACCTCTTTTAGCCCCAAAACAGGACAGTTTCTTCCAGAAAGGCCACATTTCTCCCAAATATATCACATCTTCTCCAAGAAATAACAGCTTTCTACCTTCAAATAGGACCTTCTCACCCACAAATACCTCTTTTATCCCCAAAAGAGGACAGTTTCTTCCAGAAAGGCCACATTTCTCCCAAATACATCACATCTTCTCCAAGAAATACCAGCTTTCCCCCTTCAAATAGGACCTTTTCACACACAAATACCTCTTTTATCCCCAAAAGAGGACAGTTTCTTCCAGAAAGGCCACATTTCTCCCAAATAGATCACATCTTCTCCAAGAAATACCAGCTTTCCCCCTTCAAATAGGACCTTTTCACCCACAAATACCTCTTTTATCCCCAAAAGAGGACAGTTTCTTCCAGAAATGCCACATTTCTCCCAAATATATCACATCTTCTCCAAGAAATAACAGCTTTCCCCCTTCAAATAGGACCTTTTCACCCACAAATACCTGTTTTATCCCCAATATAGGACAGTTTCTTCCAGACATGCCACATTTCTCCCAAATATATCACATCTTCTCCAAGAAATACCAGGTTTCCCCCTTCAAATAGGACCTTTTCACCCACAAATACCTCTTTTATCCCCAAAATAGGACAGTTTCTTCCAGAAAGGCCACATTTCTCCCAAATATATCACATCTTCTCCAAGAAATACCAGGGTTCCCCCTTCAAATAGGACCTTTTCACCCACAAATACCTCTTTGATCCCCAAAATAGGACAGTTTCTGCCAGAAATGCCAGATTTCTCCCAAATAGATCACATCTCCTCCAAGAAATACCAGGATTCCTCCTGAAATAGGACCTTTTCTCCCACAAACACCAGCCTTCTCCCCCCAAATAGGACAGTTTCTTCCAGACATGCCACATTTCTCCCAAATAGATCACATCTTCTCCAAGAAATACCAGCTTTCCCCCTTCAAATAGGACCTTTTCACCCACAAATACCTCTTTTATCCCCAAATGAGGACAGTTTCTTCCTGACATTCCACATTTCTCCCAAATATATCACATCTTCTCCAAGAAATACCAGGTTTCCCCCTTCAAATAGGACCTTTTCACCCACAAATACCTCTTTTATCCCCAAAAGAGGACAGTTTCTTCCAGAAATGCCACATTTCTCCCAAATATATCACATCTTCTCCAAGAAATACCAGCTTTCCCTCTTCAAATAGGTCCTTATCAACCACAAATACCTCTTTTATCCCCAAAAGAGGACAGTTTCTTCCAGAAATGCCACATTTCTCCCAAATATATCACATCTCCAAGAAATACCAGGTTTCCTCCTGAAATAGGACCTTGTCACCCACAGATTCCTGTTTTATCCCTTTGTTCCGAGCGACATTTCGTTTTGGAGTGTTTATCCGATGCTGCACTTCAGCATTCTGTGACGAATAGAGTAGAAGTGGAAACCACACTAATAAGGCAGCTAGAAGTTCGAGGAGCGACACACGTAGTGCTTTCAGGGAGGACGTTCCAGAAAGTCGAGAGTTGTGGCTTGTTTCCTGCGGAGAAAAAAACCCCTGTTTTCCGGCTATTCAGTAATCTGCAACTGCAGACTGTCCGGTGTGGTTCAGCGCAAATGCCGCTTTCGAGACACGAGAGAGGAGGAGCGGCATTCCTATGCCGAGAACGAGCTATTTCAGCGTCCATTGCCTGAAAACAGGGGGTTTTTTCTCCGCAGGAAAGAAGCCACAACTCTCGACTTTTTGGAGAGTCCTCCCTGAAAGCACAAAGTGTGTGGCTTCTGGAGCTTCTAGCTGCCTTATTAGTGGGGCTTTTCTCTTCTACTCTATTCGTCGCAGAATGCTGAAGTGTAGCATCGGATAAACACTCCAAAACGAAATGTCGCTCGGAAGGAAGGGATAAGAATGAGAGAAGCGTAGTGCATTCTGCATGGACACATGGAGAAGTCAGAAGCTCTCCATTGCGATGTGCGCAGAAGAAGCCGCTCACTCGTCGGAGAAAAGCATCCGGCTGAAGTCGCTCTTTCCCGGCATCCGAGAGAAACGAGAGCGCTGCTGAAGGCTGCAAGCGGCACTCGGGCAGAACCGCGATGGACCGGACAGCAACTGCAGACTCTCCGGAGCGGTTCAGCGCGAGTGCCGCTTTCGAGCCACGAGAGCGAAGGAGCGGTATTGAAATGCCGAGAAGGAGAGAATTCAGCGTCTTGCACTGCCTGAAAACAGGGGGTTTTTTCTCCGCAGGAAAGAAGCCACAACTCTCGACTTTCTGGAACGTCCTCCCCGAAAGCACAACGTGTGTCGCTCCTCGAACTTCTAGCTGCCTTATTAGTGGGGCTTTTCTCTTCTATTTTATTCGTCACAGAATGCTGAAGTGTAGCACCGGATAAACACTCCAAAACGAAAAGTCGCTCGGAACAAAGGGATAAAACAGGAATCTGTGGGTGAAAAGGTCCTATTTCAGGAGGAAACCTGGTATTTCTTGGAGATGTGATATATTTGGGAGAAATGTGGCATGTCTGGAAGAAACTGTCCTCTTTTGGGGATAAAAGAGGTATTTGTGGGTGAAAAGGTCCTATTTGAAGGGGGAAACGTGGTATTTCTTGGAGAAGATGTGATCTATTTGGGAGAAATGTGGCATTTCTGGAAGAAACTGACCTATTTGGGGCAGAAGCCTGCTATTAGTGGGTGAAAAGGTCCTATTTGAAGGGGGAAAGCTGGTATTACTTGGAGAAGAGGTGATATTTTTGGAAGAAATCTGGCATTTCTGGAAGGAACTGTCCTCTTTTGGGGATAAAACAGGTATTTGTGGTTGAAAATTTCCTATTTGAAGGGGGAAACGTGGTATTTCTTGGAGAAGATGTGATATATTTGGGAGAAATCTGGCCTTTCTGGAAGAATATGTCCAATTTGAGGGATAAAAGAGGTATTTGTGGGTGAAAAGGTCCTATTTGAAGGGGGAAACGTGGTATATCTTGGAGAAGATGTGATATATTTGGGAGAAATCTGGCATTTCTGGAAGAAAATGTCCAATTTGAGGGATAAAACAGGTATTTGTGGGAGAAAAGGTCCTATTTGATGTTGGAAACATGGTATTTCTTGGAGAAGGTGTGATATATTTGGGAGAAGTGTGGCATTTCTGGAAGAAACTGTCCTCTTCTGGGGATAAAACAGGTATTTGTGTTTGAAAAGGTCCTATTTGAAGGGGGAAAGCTGGTATTTCTTGGAGAAGATGTGATCTATTTGGGAGAAATGTGGAATGTCAGGAAGAAACTGTCCTCTTTTGGGGATAAAAGAGGTATTTGTGGGTGAAAAGGTCCTATTTGAAGGGGGAAACCTGGTATTTCTTGGAGAAGATGATATATATTTGGGAGAAATGTGGCATGTCTGGAAGAAAATGTCCTCTTTTGGGGATAAAAGAGGTATTTGTGGGTGATAAGGTCCTATTTGAAGGGGGAACCCTGGTATTTCTTGGAGAAGATGTGATATATTTGGGAGAAATGTGGCATTTCTGGAAGAAACTGTCCTCTTTTGGGGATAAAACAGGTATTAGTGGGTGAAAAGGTCCTATTTGAAGGGGGAAAGCTGGTATTTCTTGGAGAAGATGTGATCTATTTGGGAGAAATGTGGCATGTCTGGAAGAAACTGTCCTATTTGGGGGATAAAACAGGTATTTGTGGGAGAAAAGGTCCTATTTGAAGGGGGAAAGCTGGTATTTCTTGCAGAAGATGTGATCTATTTGGGAGAAATGTGGCATGTCTGGAAGAAAATGTCCAATTTGGGGGGAGAAGGCTGGTAGTTTTCGTTGAGAAGGTCCTATTTCTGGAGGAATCCTGGTATTTCTTGGAGAAGATGTGATATATTTGGGTGATATGTGGCATTTCTGGAAGAAAATGTCCAATTTGGGGGGAGAAGGCTGGTAATTTTGGGTGAGAAGGTCCTATTTCAGGAGGAATCCTGGCATTTCTTGGAGAAGATGTGATCTATTTGGGAGAAATGTGGCCTTTCCGGAAGAAACTGTCCTCTTTTGGGGATAAAAGAGGTATTAGTGGGTGAAAAGGTTCAATTTCCAGGGGGAAACCTGGTATTTCTTGGAGAAGATGTGATCTATTTGGGAGAAATGTGGCATTTCTGGAAGAAACTGTCCTCTTTTGGGGATAAAAGAGGTATTTCATGGAGAAAAGGTCCTATTTGAAGGGGGAAACCTGGTATTTCTTGGAGAAGATGTGATATATTTTGGAGAAATCTGGCATGTCTTGAAGAAACTGTCCTCTTTTGGGGATAAAAGAGGTATTTGTGGGTGAAAAGGTCCTATTTGAAGGGGGAAAGCTGGTATTTCTTGGAGAAGATGTGATCTATTTGAGAGAAATGTGGCATTTCTGGAAGAAACTGTCCTATTTAGGGGATAAAAGAGGTATTTGTGGGTGAAAAGGTCCTATTTGAAGGGGGAAAGCTGGTATTTCTTGGAGAAGATGTGATCTATTTGGGAGAAATGTGGCATGTCTGGAAGAAAATGTCCAATTTGGGGGGAGAAGGCTGGTAGTTTTCGGTGAGAAGGTCCTATTTCAGGAGGAATCCTGGTATTTCTTGGAGAAGATGTGGTATATTTGGGAGATATGTGGCATTTCTGTAAGAAAATGTCCAATTTGGGGGGAGAAGGCTGGTAGTTTTGGGTGAGAAGGTCCTCTTTCAGGAGGAATTCTGGCATTTCTTGGAGAAGATGTGATATATTTGGGAGAAATGTGGCATTTCTGGAAGAAACTGTCCTCTTTTGGGAATAAAAGAGGTATTAGTGGTTGAAAAGGTCCTATTTGAAGGGGGAAACCTGGTATTTGTGGGAGAAGATGTGATATATTTGGGAGAAATGTGGCATGTCAGGAAGAAACTGTCCTCTTTTGGGGATAAAAGAGGTATTTGTGGGTGAAAAGGTCCTATTTGAAGGGGGAAACCTGGTATTTCTTGGAGAAGATGTGATCTATTTGGGAGAAATCAGGCATTTCTGGAAGAAACTGTCCTCTTGTGGGGATAAAAGAATTTTTTGTTGGTGAAAAGTTCCTATTTGAAGGGGGAAACCTGGTATTTCTTGGAGAAGATGTGATATGTTTGGGAGAAATGTGGCATTTCTGGAAGAAACTGTCCTCTTTTGGGGATAAAAGAGGTATTTGTGGGTGAAAAGGTCCTATTTGAAGGGGGAAACCTGGTATTTCTTGGAGAAGATGTGATAAATTTGGGAGAAATGTGGCATGTCAGGAAGAAACTTTCCTATTTGGGGGGAGAAGGGTGGTATTTGTGGGTGAAAAGGTCCTCTTTCAGGAGGAATCCTGGTATTTCTTGGAGAAGATGTGATCCATTTGGGAGAAATGTGGCATTTCTGGAAGAAACTGTCCTCTTTTGGGGATAAAAGAATTTTTTGTGGGTGAAAAGGTCCTATTTGAAGGGGGAAAGCTGGTAATTCTATGAGAAGATGAGATCTATTTGGGAGAAATGTGGCATGTCTGGAAGAAACTGTCCTCTTTTGGGGATAAAAGAGGTATTTGTGGGTGAAAAGGTCCTATTTGAAGGGGGAAACGTGGCATTTCTTGGAGAAGATGTGATCTATTTGGGAGAAATGTGGCATGTCTGGAAGAAAATGTTCTGTTTTGGGGATAAAAGAGGTATTTGTGGGTGAAAAGGTCATATTGGAAGGGGGAAAGCTGGTATTTCTTGGAGAATATGTGATATATTTGGGAGAAATCGGGCATTTCTGGAAGAAACTGTCCTCTTTTGGGGATAAAAGAGGTATTAGTGGTTGAAAAGGTCCTATTTGAAGGGGGAAACCTGGTATTTCTTGGAGAAGATGTGATATATTTTGGAGAAATGTGGCATTTCTGGAAGAAACTGTCCTCTTTTGGGGATAAAAGAGGTATTTGTGGGTGATAAGGTCCTATTTGAAGGGGGAAACGTGGTATTTCTTGGAGAAGATGTGATATATTTGGGAGAAATCTGGCATTTCTGGAAGAAACTGTCCTCTTTTGGGGATAAAACAGGTATTTGTGGGAGAAAAGGTCCTATTTGAAGGGGGAAAGCTGGTATTTCTTGGAGAAGATGTGATCTATTTGGGAGAAATGTGGCCTTTCTGAAAGAAAATGTCCAATTTGGGGGGAGAAGGCTGGTAGTTTTGGGTGAGAAGGTCCTATTTGAAGGGGGAAAGCTGGTATTTCTTGGAGAAGATGTGATATATTTGGGAGAAATGTGGCCTTTCTGGAAGAAACTGTCCACTTTTGGGGATAAAAGAGGTATTTCATGGAGAAAAGGTCCTAATTCAAGGGGGAAACCTGGTATTTCTTGGAGGAGTTGTGATCTATTTGGGAGAAATGTGGCATTTCTGGAAGAAACTGTCCTCTTTTGGGATAAAAGAGGTATTTGTGGGAGAAAAGGTCCTATTTGAAGGGGGAAAGCATGTATTTCTTGGAGAAGATGTGATCTATTTGGGAGAAATGTGGCATGTCTGGAAGAAACTGTCCTCTTTTGGGGATAAAAGAGGTATTTGTGGGTGAAAAGGTCCTATTTGAAGGGGGAAACGTGGTATTTCTTGGAGAAGATGTGATATATTTGGGAGAAATGTGGCCTTTCTGGCAGAAACTGACCTCTTTTGGGGATAAAAGAGGTTTTTTTGGGGAAAAGGTCCTATTTGAAGGGGGAAAGCTGGTATTTCTTGGAGAAGATGTGATATATTTGGGAGAAATGTGGCATTTCTGGAAGAAACTGTCCTGTTTTGGGGATCAAACAGGTATTTGTGGGTGAAAAGGTCCTATTTCCAGGGGAATACCTGGTATTTCTTGGAGAAGATGTGATATATTTGGGAGAAATGTGGCATGTCTGGAAGAAAATGTCCTATTTGGGGGGAGTAGGGTGGTATTTGTGGGAGAAAAGTTCCTATTTCAGGAGGAATCCTGGTATTTCTTGGAGGAGATGTGATATATTTGGGAGAAATCTGGCCTTTCTGGAAGAAACTGTCCTCTTTTGGGGATAAAAGAGGTATTTGTGGGTGAAAAGGTCCTATTTGAAGGGGAAAACCTGGTATTTCTTGGAGAAGATGTGATATATTTGGGAGAAATGTGGCATTTCTGGAAGAAACTGTTCTCTTTTGGGGGGAAAAGGCTGGTATTTGTGGGAGAAAATGTCCTATTACAGGAGAAATCCTGGTATTTCTTGGAGGAGATGTGATATGTTTGGGAGAAATGTGGCATTTCTGGAAGAAAATGTCCTCTTTTGGGGATAAAAGAGGTATTTGTGGGTGAAAAGGTCGTATTTGAAGGGGGACAGCTGGTATTTCTTGGAGAAGATGTGATATGTTTGGGTGAAATGTGGCATTTCTGGAAGAAACTGACGTCTTTTGCGGATAAAAGAGGTATTAGTGGTTGAAAAGGTCCTATTTGAAGGGGGAAACCTGGTATTTCTTGGAGAAGATGTGATATATTTGGGAGAAATGTGGCATGTCTGGAAGAAAATGTCCAATTTGGGGGGAGAAGGCTGGTATTTGTGGGAGAAAAGGTCCTATTTGAAGGAGGAATCCTGGTATTTCTTGGAGGAGATGTGATCTATTTGGGAGAAATCTGGCATTTCTGGCAGAAACTGTCCTATTTTGGGGATAAAATAGGTATTTGTGGGTGAAAAGGTCCTATTTGAAGGGGGAAACGTGGCATTTCTTGGAGAAGATGTGATATATTTGGGAGAAATGTGGCATTTCTGGAAGAAACTGTCCTCTTTTGGGGATAAAACAGGTATTTGTGGTTGAAAATTTCCTATTTGAAGGGGGAAACGTGGTATTTCTTGGAGAAGATGTGATATATTTGGGAGAAATGTGGCATGTCAGGAAGAAACTGTCCTCTTTTGGGGATAAAAGAGGTATTTGTGGGTGAAAAGGTCCTATTTGAAGGGGGAAACGTGGTATTTCTTGGAGAAGATGATATATATTTGGGAGAAATGTGGCCTTTCTGGAAGATACTGTCCTGTTTTGGGGATAAAAGAGGTATGTGTGGGTGAAAAGGTCCTATTTGAAGGGGGAAACCTGTTATTTCTTGGAGAAGATGTGATATATTTGGGAGAAATGTGGCATGTCTGGAAGAAAATGTCCTCTTTTGGGGATAAAAGAGGTATTTGTGGGTGATAAGGTCGTATTTGAAGGGGGAAACCTGGTATTTCTTGGAGAAGATGTGATCTATTTGGGAGAAATGTGGCATTTCTGGAAGAAACTGTCCTCTTTTGGGGATCAAACAGGTATTTGTGGGTGAAAAGGTCCTATTTGAAGGGGGAAAGCTGGTATTTCTTGGAGAAGATGTGATATATTTGGGAGAAATGTGGCATGTCTGGAAGAAACTGTCCTATTTGGGGGATAAAACAGGTATTTGTGGGAGAAAAGGTCCTATTTGAAGGGGGAAAGCTGGTATTTCTTGGAGAAGATGTGATCTATTTGGGAGAAATGTGGCATGTCTGGAAGAAAATGTCCAATTTGGGGGGAGAAGGCTGGTAGTTTTCGTTGAGAAGGTCCTATTTCAGGAGGAATCCTGGTATTTCTTGGAGAAGATGTGATATATTTGGGTGATATGTGGCATTTCTGGAAGAAAATGTCCAATTTGGGGGGAGAAGGCGGGTAATTTCGGGTGAGAAGGTCCTATTTCAGGAGGAATCCTGGCATTTCTTGGAGAAGATGTGATCTATTTGGGAGAAATGTGGCCTTTCCGGAAGAAACTGTCCTCTTTTGGGGATAAAAGAGGTATTAGTGGGTGAAAAGGTCCTATTTCCAGGGGGAAACCAGGTATTTCTTGGAGAAGATGTGATCTATTTGGGAGAAATGTGGCATTTCTGGAAGAAAATGTCCTATTTTGGGGATAAAAGAGGTATTTCATGTTGAAAAGGTCCTAATTCAAGGGGGAAACCTGGTATTTCTTGGAGAAGATGTGATCTATTTGGGAGAAATGTGGCATTTCTGGAAGAAACTGTCCTCTTTTGGGGATAAAAGAGGTATTTGTTGGTGAAAAGGTCCTATTTGAAGGGGGAAACGTGGTATTTCTTGCAGAAGATGTGATCTATTTGGGAGAAATGTGGCATGTCTGGAAGAAAATGTCCAATTTGGGGGGAGAAGGCTGGTAGTTTTGGGTGAGAAGGTCCTATTTCAGGAGGAATCCTGGTATTTCTTGGAGAAGATGTGGTATATTTGGGAGATATGTGGCATTTCTGTAAGAAAATGTCCAATTTGGGGGGAGAAGGCTGGTAGTTTTGGGTGAGAAGGTCCTCTTTCAGGAGGAATCCTGGCATTTCTTGGAGAAGATGTGATGTATTTGGGAGAAATGTGGCCTATCCGGAAGAAACTGTCCTCTTTTGGGGATAAAAGAGGTATTAGTGGTTGAAAAGGTCCTATTTGAGGGGGGAAACCTGATATTTGTGGGAGAAGATGTGATATATTTGGGAGAAATGTGGCATTTCTGGAAGAAAATGTCCTATTTTGGGGATCAAAGAGGTATTTGTGGGTGAAAAGGTCCTATTTGAAGGGGGAAACCTGGTATTTCTTGGAGAAGATGTGATCTATTTGGGAGAAATCAGGCATTTCTGGAAGAAACTGTCCTCTTTTGGGGATAAAAGAATTTTTTGTTGGTGAAAAGTTCCTATTTGAAGGGGGAAACCTGGTATTTCTTGGAGAAGATGTGATATGTTTGGGAGAAATGTGGCATTTCTGGAAGAAACTGTCCTCTTTTGGGGATAAAAGAGGTATTTGTGGGTGAAAAGGTCCTATTTGAAGGGGGAAACCTGATATTTCTTGGAGAAGATGTGATAAATTTGGGAGAAATGTGGCATGTCTGGAAGAAACTTTCCTATTTGGGGGGAGAAGGCTGGTATTTGAGGGAGAAAAGGTCCTCTTTCAGGAGGAATCCTGGTATTTCTTGGAGAAGATGTGATCTATTTGGGAGAAATGTGGCATTTCTGGAAGAAACTGTCCTCTTTTGGGGATAAAAGAATTTTTTGTGGGTGAAAAGGTCCTATTTGAAGGGGGAAAGCTGGTATTTCTTGGAGAAGATGTGATATGTTTGGGAGAAATGTGGCATTTCTGGAAGAAACTGTCCTATTTTGGGGATGAAACAGGTATTTGTGGGTGAAAAGGTCCTATTTGAAGGGGGAAAGCTGGTAATTCTATGAGAAGATGTGATATATTTGGGAGAAATGTGGCATGTCTGGAAGAAACTGTCCTCTTTTGGGGATAAAAGAGGTATTTGTGGGTGAAAAGGTCCTATTTGAAGGGGGAAACGTGGCATTTCATGGAGAAGATGTGATCTATTTGGGAGAAATGTGGCATTTCTGGAAGAAAATGTCCTCTTTTGGGGATAAAAGAGGTATTTGTGGGTGAAAAGGTCATATTCGAAGGGGGAAAGCTGGTATTTCTTGGAGAATATGTGATATATTTGGGAGAAATGTGGCATGTCTGGAAGAAACTGTCCTCTTTTGGGGATAAAAGAGGTATTAGTGGTTGAAAAGGTCCTATTTGAAGGGGGAAACCTGGTATTTCTTGGAGAAGATGTGATCTATTTGGGAGAAATGTGGCATTTCTGGAAGAAACTGTCCTATTTTGGGGATAAAAGAGGTATTTGTGGGTGAAAAGGTCCTATTTGAAGGGGGAAACCTGGTATTTCTTGGAGAAGATGTGATATATTTGGGAGAAATGTGGCATTTCTGGAAGAAACTGTCCTCTTTTGGGCATAAAAGAGGTATTTGTGGGTGAGAAGGTCCTATTTGAAGGGGGAAACGTGGTATTTCTTGGAGAAGATGTGATATATTTGGGAGAAATGTGTTATTTCTGGAAGAAACTGTCCTCTTTTGGGGATAAAACAGGTATTTGTGGGAGAAAAGGTCCTATTTGAAGGGGGAAAGCTGGTATTTCTTGAAGAAGATGAGATATATTTGGGAGAAATGTGGCCTTTCTGGAAGAAAATGTCCAATTTGGGGGGAGAAGGCTGGTAGTTTTGGGTGAGAAGGTCCTATTTCAGGAGGAATCCCGGCATTTCTTGGAGAAGATGATATATATTTGGGAGAAATGTGGCCTTTCTGGAAGAAACTGTCCACTTTTGGGGATAAAAGAGGTATTTCATGGAGAAAAGGTCCTAATTCAAGGGGGAAACCTGGTATTTCTTGGAGGAGTTGAGACATATTTGGGAGAAATGTGGCATTTCTGGAAGAAACTGTCCTCTTTTGGGATAAAAGAGGTATTTGTGGGAGAAAAGGTCCTATTTGAAGGGGGAACCCTGGTATTTCTTGGAGAAGATGTGATATATTTGGGAGAAATGTGGCATGTCTGGAAAATACTGTCCTATTTTGGGGATAAAAGAGGTATTTGTGGGTGAAAAGGTCCTATTTGAAGGGGGAAACCTGGTATTTCTTGGAGAAGATGTGATCTATTTGGGAGAAATGTGGCATTCCTGGAAGAAACTGACCTCTTTAGGGGAAAAAGAGGTTTTTTTGGGGAAAAGGTCCTATTTGAAGGGGGAAACCTGGTATTTCTTGGAGAAGAGGTGATATATTTGGGAGAAATATGGCATGTCTGGCAGAAACTGTCCTATTTGGGGGATAAAACAGGTATTTGTGGGTGAAAAGGTCCTATTTGAAGGGGGAAAGCTGGTATTTCTTGTAGAAGATGTGATCTATTTCGGAGAAATGTGGCCTTTCTGGAAGAAAATGTCCAATTTGGGGGGAGAAGGCTGATAGTTTTGGGTGAGAAGGTCCTATTTCAGGAGGAATCCTGGTATTTCTTGGAGAAGATGTGATATATTTGGGAGAAATGTGGCCTTTCTGGAAGAAAATGTCCAATTTGGGGGGAGAAGGCTGGTAGTTTTGGGTGAGAAGGTCCTCTTTCAGGAGGAATCCTGGCATTTCTTGGAGAAGATGTGATCTATTTGGGAGAAATGTGGCATTTCTGGAAGAAACTGTCCTCTTTTGGGGATAAAAGAGGTATTAGTGGTTGAAAAGGTCCTATTTGAAGGGGGAAACCTGGTATTTCTTGGAGAAGATGTGATATATTTGGGAGAAATGTGGCATGTCTGGAAGAAAATGTCCTCTTTTGGGGATAAAAGAGGTATTTGTGGTTGAAAAGGTCCTATTTCAGGAGGAATCCTGGCATTTCTTGGAGAAGATGTGATATATTTGGGAGAAATTTGGCCTTTCTGGAAGAAACTGTCCACTTTTGGGGATAAAAGAGGTATTTCATGGAGAAAAGGTCCTAATTCAAGGGGGAAACCTGGTATTTCTTGGAGGAGTTGTGATATATTGGGAGAAATGTGGCATTTCTGGAAGAAACTGTCCTCTTCTGGGATAAAAGAGGTATTTGTGGGAGAAAAGGTCCTATTTGAAGGGGGAAACGTGGTATTTCTCGAAGGAGATGTGATATATTTGGGAGAAATGTGGCATTTCTGGAAGAAACTGTCCTCTTTTGGGGATAAAAGAGGTATTTGTGGGTGAAAAGGTCCTATTTGAAGGGGGAAACGTGGTATTTCTTGGAGAAGGTGTGGTATATTTGGGAGAAATGTGGCATTTCTGGAAGAAACTGTCCTCTTTTGGGGATAAAACAGGTATTTGTGGGTGAGAAGGTCCTATTTGTAGGGGGAAAGCTGGTATTTCTAGGAGGAGATGTGACATATTTGGGAGAAATGTGGCATGTCAGGAAGAAACTGTCCTATTTTGGGGATAAAAGAGGTATTTGTGGGTGAAAAGGTCCTATTTGAAGGGGGAAAGGAAAGCTGGTATTTCTTGGAGAAGATGTGATCTATTTGGGAGAAATGTGGCATTTCTGGAAGAAACTGTCCTCTTTTGGGGATAAAAGAGGTATTTGTGGGTGAAAAGGTCCTATTTCAGGTGGAATCCTGGTATTTCTTGGAGAAGATGTGATATGTTTGGGAGAAATGTGGCATGTCCGGAAGAAACTGTCCTGTTTTGGGGATAAAAGAGGTATGTGTGGGTGAAAAGGTCCTATTTGAAGGGGGAAACCTGGTATTTCTTGGAGAAGATGTGATATGTTTCGGAGAAATGTGGCATTTCTGGATGAAACTGTCCTATTTGGGGGGAGAAGGCTGGTATCTGTGGGATAAAAAGGTCCTATTTGAAGGGGGAAAGCAGGTAATTCTTGGAGAAGATGTGATCTATTTGGGAGAAATGTGGCATGTCTGGAAGAAACTGTCCTCTTTTGGGGATAAAAGAGGTATTTGTGGGTGAAAAGGTCCTATTTGAAGGGGGAAACCTGGTATTTCTTGGAGAAGATGTGATATGTTTGGGAGTAATGTGGCCTTCCTGGCAGAAACTGTCCTCTTTTGGGGATAAAAGAGGTATTTGTGGGTGATAAGGTCCTATTTTAAGGGGGAAACCTGTTATTTCTTGGAGAAGATGTGATCTATTTGGGGGAAATGTGGCATGTCAGGAAGAAACTGTCCTCTTTTGGGGATAAAAGAGGTATTTGTGGGTGAAAAGGACCTATTTGAAGGGGGAACCCTGGTATTTCTTGGAGAAGATGTGATCTATTTGGGAGAAATGTGGCATTTCTGGAAGAAACTGTCCTATTTTGGGGATCAAAGAGGTATTTGTGGGTGAAAAGGTCCTATTTCCAGGGGAAAGCTGGTATTTCTTGGAGAAGATGTGATCTATTTGGGAGAAATATGGCATGTCTGGAAGAAAATGTCCTCTTTTGGGGATAAAAGAGGTATTTGTGGGTTAAACGGTCCTATTTGAAGGGGGAAACGTGGTATTTCTTGGAGAAGATGTGATATATTTGGGAGAAATGTGGCATGTCTGGAAGAAAATGTCCTCTTTTGGGGATATAACAGGTATTGGTGGGTGAAAAGGTCCTATTTGAAGGGGGAAACGTGGTATTTCTTGGAGAAGATGTGATATATTTTGGAGAAATGTGGCATTTCTGGAAGAAAGTGTCCTGTTTTGGGGATAAAACAGGTATTTCATGGAGAAAAGGTCCTATTTGAAGGGGGAAAGCTGGTATTTCTTGAAGGAGATGTGATATATTTGGGAGAAATGTTGTATGTCTGGAAGAAACTGTCCTCTTTTGGGGATAAAAGTGGTATTTGTGGGTGATAAGGTCCTATTTGAAGGGGGAAACCTGGTATTTCTTGGAGAAGATGTGATCTATTTGGGAGAAATGTGGCATTTCTGGAAGAAACTGTCCTATTTGGGGGAGAAGCCTGCTACTAGTGGGTGAAAAGGTCCTATTTGAAGGGGGAAAACCTGGCATTTCTTGGAGAAGATGTGATATATTTGGGAGAAATGTGGCATTTCTGGAAGAAACTGTCCTATTTTGGGGATAAAACAGGTATTTGTGGGTGAAAAGGTCCTATTTGAAGGGGGAACCCTGGTATTTCTTGGAGAAGATGTGATATGTTTGGGAGAAATGTGGCATTTCTGGAAGAAACTGTCTTATTTGGGGGGAGAAGGCAGGTATTTTTGGGAGAAAAGGTCCTATTTGAAGGGGGAAACCTGGTATTTCTTGGAGAAGATGTGATATATTTGGGAGAAATGTGGCATTTCTGGAAGAAACTATCCTATTTGAGGGTTAAAGAGGTATTTGTGGGTGAAAAGGTCCTAATTCAAGGGGGAAACGTGGTATTTCTTGGAGAAGATGTGATATATTTGGGAGAAATGTGGCCTTTCTGGCAGAAACTGTCCTATTTTGGGGATATAAGTGGTATTTGTGGGTGATAAGGTTCTATTTGAAGGGGGAAACCTGGTATTTCATGGAGAAGATGTGATCTATTTGGGAGAAATGTGGCATGTCAGGAAGAAACTGTCCTATTTTGGGGATAAAAGAGGTATTTGTGGGTGAAAAGGTCCTATTTGAAGGGGGAAACGTGGCATTTCTTTGAGAAGATGTGATATATTTGGGAGAAATGTTGCATTTCTGGAAGAAACTGTCCTATTTTGGGGATAAAAGAGGTATTTGTGGGTGAAAAGGTCCTATTTGAAGGGGGAAACGTGGTATTTCTTGGAGAAGATGTGGTATATTTGGGAGAAATGTGGCATTTCTGGAAGAAACTGTCCTCTTTTGGGGATGAAACAGGTATTTGTGGGTGAAAAGGTCCTATTTGAAGGGGGAAAGCTGGTATTTCATGGAGAAGATGTGGTATATTTGGGAGAAATATGGCATGTATGGCAGAAACTTTCCTATTTTGGGGATAAAAGAGGTATTTGTAGGAGTAAAGGTCCTATTTGAAGGGGGAAAGCTGGTATTTCTTGGAGAAGATGTGGTATATTTCGGTGAAATCTGGCATTCCTGGAAGAAACTGTCCTCTTTTGAGGATTAAAGAGGTTTTTTTGGGGAAAAGGTCCTATTTGAAGGGGGAAAGCAGGTATTTCTTGGAGAAGATGTGATATGTTTGGGAGAAATGTGGCATTTCTGGAAGAAACTGTCCTCTTATGGGGATAGAACAGGTATTTGTGGGTGAAAAGGTCCTATTTCCAGGGGAAAACCTGGTATTTCTTGGAGAAGATGTGATATATTTGGGAGAAATGTGGCATGTCTTGAAGAAAATGTCCTTTTTGGGGGGAGAAGGGTGCTATTTGTGGGAGAAATGTTCCTATTTCTGGAGGAATCCTGGTATTTCTTGGAGGAGATGTGATATGTTTGGGAGAAATGTGGCATGTCTGGAAGAAACTGTCCTCTTTTGGGGATAAAACAGGTATTTGTGGGTGAAAAGGTCCTATTTGAAGGGGGAAAGCTGGTATTTCTTGGAGAAGATGTGATATGTTTGGGAGAAATGTGGCATTTCTGGAAGAAAATGTCCTCTTTTGGGGATAAAAGAGGTATTTGTGGGTGAAAAGGTCCTATTTGAAGGGGGAAAGCTGGTATTTCTTGGAGAAGATGTGATATATTTGGGAGAAATGTGGCATGTCTGGAAGAAAGTGTCCTCTTATGGGGATAAAACAGGTATTTGTGGGGGAAAAGGTCCTATTTGAAGGGGGAAAGCTGATATTTCTTGAAGGAGATGTGATATATTTGGGAGAAATGTGGTATGTCAGGTAGAAACTGTCCTATTTTGGGGATAAAACAGGTATTTGTGGGTGAAAAGGTCCTATTTGAAGGGGGAAACCTGGTATTTCTTGGAGAAGATGTGATCTATTTGGGAGAAATGTGGCATTTCTGGAAGAAACTGTCCTATTTGGGGGAGAAGCCTGCTATTAGTGGGTGAAAAGGTCCTATTTGAAGGGGGAAACCTGGTATTTCTTGGAGAAGATGTGATATGTTTGGGAGAAATGTGGCATTTCTGGAATAAACTGTCCTATTTGGGGGGAGAAGGCTTGTATTTGTGGGAGAAAAGGTCCTATTTGAAGGGGGAATCCTGGTATTTCTTGGAGAAGATGTGATATATTTGGGAGAAATGTGGCATATCTGGAAGAAACTATCCTATTTGAGGGATAAAGAGGTATTTGTGAGTGAAAAGGTCCTATTTGAAGGGGGAAACCTGTTATTTCTTGGAGAAGATGTGATATATTTGGGAGAAATGTGGCCTTTCTGGAAGAAACTGTCCTCTTTTGGGGATAAAAGAGGTATTTGTGGGTGAAAAGGTCCTATTTGAAGGGGGAACCCTGGTATTTCTTGGAGAAGATGTGATATGTTTGGGAGAAATGTGGCCTTTCTGGCAGAAACTGTCCTATTTTGGGGATAAAAGTGGTATTTGTGGGAGAAAAGGTCCTATTTGAAGGGGGAAACCTGGTATTTCTTGGAGAAGATGTGATATGTTTGGGAGAAATGTGGCATTTCTGGAAGAAACTGTCCTATTTTGGGGATAAAAGAGGTATTTGTGGGTGAAAAGGTCCTATTTGAAGGGGGAAACGTGGCATTTCTTGGAGAAGATGTGATATATTTGGGAGAAATGTGGCATTTCTGGAAGAAACTGTCGTATTTTCGGCATAAAAGAGGTATTTGTGGGTGAAAAGGTCCTATTTGAAGGGGGAAACCTGGTATTTCTTGGAGAAGATGTGATCTATTTGGGAGAAATGTGGCATGTCTGGAAGAAACTGTCCTCTTTTGGGGATATAACAGGTATTTGAGGGTGAAAAGGTCCTTTTTGAAGGGGGAAACCTGGTATTTCTTGGAGAAGATGTGATATATTTGGGAGAAATGTGCCATTTCTGGAAGAAACTGTCCTCTTTTGGGGATAAAAGAGGTATTTGTGGGTGAAAAGGTCTTATTTGAAGGGGGAAACCTGTTATTTCTTGGAGAAGATGTGATATATTTGGGAGAAATGTGGCATTTCTGGAAGAAAATGTCCTATTTGAGGGATAATACAGGTATTTGTGGGAGAAAAGGTCCTATTTGAAGGGGGAAACCTGGTATTTCTTGGAGAAGATGTGGTATATTTGGGAGAAATGTGGCATTTCTGGAAGAAACTGTCCTCTTTTGGGGATGAAACAGGTATTTGTGGGTGAAAAGGTCCTATTTGAAGGGGGAAAGCTGGTATTTCATGGAGAAGATGTGATATATTTGGGAGAAATATGGCATGTATGGCAGAAACTTTCCTATTTTGGGGATAAAAGAGGTATTTGTAGGAGTAAAGGTCCTATTTGAAGGGGGAAAGCTGGTATTTCTTGGAGAAGATGTGGTATATTTCGGAGAAATCTGGCATTCCTGGAAGAAACTGTCCTATTTTGGGGATAAAAGAGGTATTTGTGGGTGAAAAGGTCCTATTTGAAGGGGGAAAGCAGGTATTTCTTGGAGAAGATGTGATATGTTTGGGAGAAATGTGGCATTTCTGGAAGAAACTGTCCTCTTATGTTGATAGAACAGGTATTTCTGGGTGAAAAGATCCTATTTCCAGGGGAAAACCTGGTATTTCTTGGAGAAGATGTGATATATTTGGGAGAAATGTGGCATGTCTGGAAGAAAATGTCCTTTTTGGGGGGAGAAGGGTGGTATTTGTGGGAGAAATGTTCCTATTTCTGGAGGAATCCTGGTATTTCTTGGAGGAGATGTGATATGTTTGGGAGAAATGTGCCATTTCTGGCAGAAACTGTCCTCTTTTGGGGATAAAAGAGGTATTTGTGGGTGAAAAGGTCCTATTTGAAGGGGGATACTTGGTATTTCTTGGAGAAGATGTGATATGTTTGGGAGAAATCTGGCATTTCTGGAAGAAACTGTTCAATTTTGGGGATAAAACAGGTATTTGTGGGTGAAAAGGTCCTATTTGAAGGGGGAAACGTGGTATTTCTTGGAGAAGATGTGATATATTTGAGAGAAATGTGGCATGTCTGGAAGAAACTGTCCTCTTTTGGGGATATAACAGGTATTTGAGGGTGAAAAGGTCCTTTTTGAAGGGGGAAACCTGGTATTTCTTGGAGAAGATGTGATATATTTGGGAGAAATGTGCCATTTCTGGAAGAAACTGTCCTCTTTTGGGGATAAAAGAGGTTTTTTTGGGGAAAAGGTCCTATTTGAAGGGGGAAAGCAGGTATTTCTTGGAGAAGATGTGATATGTTTGGGAGAAATGTGGCATTTCTGGAAGAAACTGTCCTCTTATGGGGATAGAACAGGTATTTCTGGGTGAAAAGATCCTATTTCCAGGGGAAAACCTGGTATTTCTTGTAGAAGTTGTGATATATTTGGGAGAAATGTGGCATGTCTGGAAGAAAATGTCCTTTTTGGGGGGAGAAGGGTGGTATTTGTGGGAGAAATGTTCCTATTTCTGGAGGAATCCTGGTATTTCTTGGAGGAGATGTGATATGTTTGGGAGAAATGTGCCATTTCTGGCAGAAACTGTCCTCTTTTGGGGATAAAAGAGGTATTTGTGGGTGAAAAGGTCCTATTTGAAGGGGGAAACGTGGTATTTCTTGGAGAAGATGTGATCTATTTGGGAGAAATCTGGCATGTCTGGAAGAAACTGTCCAATTTTGGGGATAAAACAGGTATTTGTGGGTGAAAAGGTCCTATTTGAAGGGGGAAACGTGGTATTTCTTGTAGAAGATGTGATATATTTGGGAGAAATGTGGCCTTTCTGGAAGAAACTGTCCTCTTTTGGGGAAAAAAGAGGTATTTGTGGGTGAAAAGGTCCTATTTGAAGGGGGAAACCTGGTATTTCTTGGAGAAGATGTGATATATTTGGGAGAAATGTCGCATTTCTGGAAGAAACTGTCCTATTTGGGGGGAGAAGGCTGGTATTTGTGGTAGAAAAGTTCCTATTTCAGGAGGAATCCTGGTATTTCTTGGAGAAGATGTGATATATTTGGGAGAAATGTGGCCTTTCTGGAAGAAACTGTCCTATTTGTGGGATAAAAGAGGTATTTGTGGGTGAAAAGGTCCAATTTGAAGGGGGAAACCTGGTATTTCTTGGAGAAGATGTGATATATTTGGGAGAAATGTGGCCTTTCTGGAAGAAACTGTCCTCTTTTGGGGATAAAAGTGGTATTTGTCGGTGATAAGGTCCTATTTGAAGGGGGAAAGCTGGTATTTCTTGGAGAAGATGTGATCTATTTGGGAGAAATGTGGCATTTCTGGAAGAAACTGTCCTATTTGGGGGATAAAACAGGTATTTGTGGGAGAAAAGGTCGTATTTGAAGGGGGAAACCTGGTATATCTTGGAGAAGATGTGATATGTTTGGGAGAAATGTGGCAATTCTGGAATAAACTGTCCTATTTGGGGGGAGAAGGCTGGTATTTGTGGGAGAAAAGGTCCTATTTGAAGGGGGAAAGCAGGTATTTCTTGGAGAAGATGTGGTATATTTCGGAGAAATCTGGCATTCCTGGAAGAAACTGTCCTCTTTTGGGGATAAAAGAGGTTTTTTTGGGGAAAAGGTCCTATTTGAAGGGGGAAAGCAGGTATTTCTTGGAGAAGATGTGATATGTTTGGGAGAAATGTGGCATTTCTGGAAGAAACTGTCCTCTTATGGGGATAGAACAGGTATTTGTGGGTGAAAAGGTCCTATTTGAAGGGGGAAACCTGGTATTTCTTGGAGAAGATGTGATATATTTGGGAGAAATGTGGCATGTCAGGATGAAACTGTCCTTTTTGGGGGGAGAAGGGTGGTATTTGTGGGAGAAATGTTCCTATTTCTGGAGGAATCCTGGTATTTCTTGGAGAAGATGTGATATGTTTGGGAGAAATGTGGCATTTCTGGAAGAAACTGTCCTCTTATGGGGATAGAACAGGTATTTGTGGGTGAAAAGGTCCTATTTGAAGGGGGAAACCTGGTATTTCTTGGAGAAGATGTGGTATATTTGGGAGAAATGTGGCATTTCTGGAAGAAACTGTCCTATTTTGGGGATAAAAGAGGTATTTGTGGGTGAGAAGGTCCTATTTGTAGGGGGAAAGCTGGTATTTCTAGGAGGAGATGTGACATATTTGGGAGAAATGTGGCATTTCTGGAAGAAACTGTCCTCTTTTGGGGATAAAAGAGGTATTTGTGGGTGAAAAGGTCCTATTTGAAGGGGGAAAGGAATGCTGGTATTTCTTGGAGAAGATGTGATATATTTGGGAGAAATGTGGCATTTCTGGAAGAAACTGTCCTCTTTTGGGGATAAAAGAGGTATTTGTGGGTGAAAAGGTCCTATTTCAGGTGGAATCCTGGTATTTCTTGGAGAAGATGTGATATATTTTGGAGAAATGTGGCATGTCCGGAAGAAACTGTCCTCTTTTGGGGATAAAAGAGGTATTTGTGGGTGAAAAGGTCCTATTTGAAGGGGGAACCTGGTATTTCTTGGTGAACATGAGATATATTTGGGAGAAATCTGGCCTTTCTGGAAGAAACTGTCCTCTTTTGTGGATAAAAGATGTATTTGTGGGTGAAAAGGTGCTATTTGAAGGGGGAAACGTGGTATTTCTTGGAGAAGATGTGATATATTTGGGAGAAATGTGGCCTTTCTGGAAGAAACCGAGCTCTTTTGGGGTAAAAGAGGTATTTGTGGGTGAAAAGGTCCTATTTGAAGGGGGAAAGCTGGTATTTCTTGGAGAAGATGTGATATATTTGGGAGAAATGTGGCATTTCTGGCAGAAACTTTCCTCTTTTGGGGATAAAAGAGGTATTTGTGGGTGAAAAGGTTCTATTTGAAGGGGGAAACCTGGTATTTCTTGCAGGAGATGTGATATATTTGGGAGAAATCTGGCATTTCTGGAAGAAAATGTCCAATTTGAGGGATAAAAGAGGTATTTGTGGGTGAAAAGTTCCTATTTCCAGGGGTAAACCAGTTATTTCTTAGAGAAGATGTGATATATTTGGGAGAAATCTGGCATGTCTGGAAGAATCTGTCCTCTTTTGGGGATAAAAGAGGTATTTGTGGGTGAAAAGTTCCTATTTGAAGGGGGAAAGCTGGTATTTCTTGGAGAAGCTGTGATATATTTGGGAGAAATGTGGCATGTCTGGCAGAAACTCTCCTCTTTTGGGGATAAAACAGGTATTTGTGGGTGAAAAGGTCCTATTTGAAGGGGGAAAGCTGATATTTCTTGGAGAAGATGTGATCTATTTGGGTGAAATGTGGCATTTCTGGAAGAGACTTTCCTATTTTGGGGATAAAAGAGGTATTTGTGGGTGAAAAGGTCCTATTTGAAGGGGGAAACGTGGTATTTCTTGGAGAAGATGTGGTATATTTGGGAGAAATGTGGCATTTCTGGAAGAAACTGTCCTGTTTTGGGGATAAAAGAGGTATTTGTGGGTGAGAAGGTCCTATTTGAAGGGGGAAACCTGGTATTTCATGGAGAAGATGTGATCTATTTGGATCGAAATGTGGCATTTCTGGAAGAAACTGTCCTATTTTGTGGATAAAAGTGGTATTTGTGGGTGAAAAGGTCCTATTTGAAGGTAGAAACCTGGTATTTGTGAGAGAAGATGTGATCCATTTGGGAGAAATGCGGCATTTCTGGAAGAAACTGTCCTCTTTTGGGGATAAAAGAGGTATTTGTGGGTGATAAGGTCCTATTTGAAGGGGGAAAGCTGGTATTTCTTGGAGAAGATGTGATCTATTTGGGAGAAATGTGGCATGTCTGGAAGGAACTGTCCTCTTTTGGGGATAAAAGAGGTATTTGTGGGTGAAAAGGTCCTATTTCAAGGGGGAAAGCTCGTATTTCTTGGAGAAGATGTGATATATTTTGGAGAAATCTGGCATGCCTGGAACAAACTGTCCTATTTTGGGGATTAAACAGGTACTTGTGGGAGAAAAGGTCCTATTTGAAGGTGGAAAGCTGGATGTTCTTGCGGGAGATGTGATATATTTGGGAGAAATGTGGCATGTCTGGAAGAAACTGTCCTATTTGGGGGATAAAAGAGGTATTTGTGGTTAAAAAGGTCTTATTTCAAGGGGGACACCTGGCATTTCTTGGAGAAGATGTGATATATTTGGGAGAAATTTGGCATTTCTGGAAGAAACTGTCCTCTTTTGGGGATAAAATAGGTATTTGTGGGTGAAAAGGTCCTATTTGAAGGGGGAAACGTGGTATTTCTTGGAGAAGATGTGATCTATTTGGGAGAAATGTGGTCATTCTGGCAGAAACTGTCCTCTTTTGGGGATAAATGAGGCATATGTGGGTGAAAAGGTCCTATTTGAAGGGAGAAACGTGGTATTTCTTGGTGAAGATGTGATACTTTTGGGAGAAATCTGGCCTTTCTGGCAGAAACTGTCCTATTTTGGGGATAAAAGAGGTATTTGTGGGAGATAAGTTCCTATTTCAAGGGGGAAAGCTGGTATTTCTGTGGCCTTTCTGGAAGAAATTGTCCTCTTTTGGGGATAAAAGAGGTATTTGTGGGTGAAAAGGTCCTATTTGAAGGGGGAAACGTGGTATTTCTTGGAGAAGATGTGATATATTTGGGAGAAATGTGGCATGTCTGGTAGAAACTGTTCTATTTGGGGGATAAAACAGGTATTTGTGGGTGAAAATGTCCAATTTCCAGGGGTAAAGCTGTTATTTCTTGGAGAAGATGTGATGTATTTGGAAGAAATCTGGCATTTCTGGAAGAAACTGTCCTCTTTTGGGGATAAAACAGGTATTTGTGAGAGAAAAGGTCCTATGTCAAGGGGTAAAGCTGGATGTTCTTGCAGGAGATGTGATATATGTGGGAGAAATGTGGCATTTCTGGAAGAAACTGTCCTCTTTTGGGGATAAAAGAGGTATTTGTGGGTGAGAAGGTCCTATTTGAAGGAGGAAAGCTGGTATTTCTTGGAGAAGATGTGATATATTTGGGAGAAATGTGGCATGTTTGGAAGAAACGGTCCTCTTTTGGGGATAAAAGAGGTATTTGTGGGTGAGAAGGTCCTATTTGAAGGGGGAAACCTGGTATTTCTTGGAGAAGATGTGATATGTTTGAGAGATATGTGGCATTTCTAGATGAAACTGTCCTCTTTTGGGGTTAAAAGGATGTTTTTCGTGGGAGAAAAGGTAGTATTTCAGAAGAAATCCTGGTATTTCTTGGAGGAGATGTGATATTTTTGGGAGAAATGTGGCATTTCTGGAAGAAACTGTCCTATTTTGGGGATAAAAGAGGTATTTTTGGGAGAAAAGGTCCTATATGAAGGGGGAACCCAGGTATTTCTTGGAGAAGATGTGCTATATTTGGGAGAAATGTGGCCTTTCTGGAAGAAACTGTCCTATTTGAGTGAAAAAAGAGGTATTTGTGGGTGAAAAGGTCCTATTTAAAGGGGGAAAGCTGGTAGTTTTACCTCTTTTATGCCCAAAATAGAACAGTATCTTCCAGAAAGGCCACATTTCTCCCAAATGTATCACTTCTTCTCCAAGAAATACCAGCTTTCCCCCTTCAAATAGGACCGTTTCACCCACAAATACCTCTTTTATCCCCAAAATAGGACAGTTTCTGCCTTACATGCCATATTTCTGCCAAATATACCACATCTTCTCCAAGAAATACCAGCTTTCCCCCTTCAAATAGGACCTTTTCACCCACAAATACCTGTTTCATCCCCAAAAGAGGACAGTTTCTTCCAGACATGCCACATTTCTCCCAAATATATCACATCTTCTCCAAGAAATACCAGGTTTCCCCCTACAAATAGGTCCTTTTCTCCCACAAATACCTGTATTATCCCTCAAATAGGACATTTTCTTCCAGAAATGCCACACTTTTCACAAATATATCACATCTTCTCCAAGAAATACCAGGTTTCCCCCTTGTAATAAGACCTTTTCACCCACAAATACCTGTTTTATCCCCAAAAGAGGACAGTTTCTTCCAGAAATGCCACATTTCTCCCAAATAGATCACATCTTCTCCAAGAAATACCAGCTTTCCCCCTTCAAATAGGACCTTTTCACCCACAAATACCTCTTTTATCCCCAAAAGAGGACAGTTTCTTCCAGAAATGCCACATTTCTCCCAAATATATCACATCTTCTCCAAGAAATACCAGGTTTCCCCCTTCAAATAGGACCTTATCACCCACAGATACCTCTTTTATCCCCAAAAGAGGACAGTTTCTTCCAGACATGCCACATTTCTCCCAAATAGATCACATCTTCTCCAAGAAATACCAGGTTTCCCACTTCAAATAGGACCTTATCACCCACAAATACCACTTTTATCCCCAAAATTGGACATTATCTTCCAGAAATGCCAGATTTCTCCCAAACATATCACATCTTCTCCAAGGAGTACCAGGTTTCCCCCTTCAAATAGGACCTTTTCACACACAAAAAATTCTTTTATCCCCAAAAGAGGACAGTTTCTGCCAGAAATGCCTGATTTCTCCCAAATATATCACATCTTCTCCAAGAAATACCTGCTTTCCCCCTTCAAATAGGACCTTTTCACCCACAAGTACCTGTTTTACCCCCAAAAGAGGACGGTTTCTTCCAGAAATGCCAAATTTCTCCCATATAGATCACATCTTCTCCAAGAAATACCACGTTTCCACCTTCAAATAGGACCTTTTCACCCACAAATACCTCTTTGATGCCCAAAATAGGACATTTTCTTCCAGACATGCCACATTTCTCCCAAATATATCAACTCTTCTCCAAGAAATACCAGCTTTCCCCCTTCAAATAGGACCTTTTCACCCACTAATAGCAGGCTTCTCCCCCCTCATAGGACAGTTTCTTCCAGAAATGCCACATTTCTCCCAAATAGATCACATCTTCTCCAAGAAATACCAGGGTTCCCCCTTCAAATAGGAACTTTTCACCCACAAATACCTCTTTGATCCCCAAAAGAGGACAGTTTCTTCCAGAAAGGCCACATTTCTCCCAAATAGATCACATCTTCTCCAAGAAATACCAGGTTTCCCCCTTCAAATAGGACCTTTTCACCCACAAATACCTCTTTTATCCCCAAAAGAGGACAAATTCTTCCAGAAAGGCCACATTTCTCCCAAATAGATCACATCTTCTCCAAGAAATACCAGGTTTCCCCCTTCAAATAGGACCTTTTCACCCACAAATACCACTATTATCCCCAAAAGAGGACAGTTTCTTCCAGAAATGCCACATTTCTCCCTAACATATCACATCTTCTCCAAGAAATACCAGGTTTCCCCCTTCAAATAGGACCCTTTTCACCCACAAATACCTGTTATATCGCCAAAATAGGACAGTTTCTTCCAGAAATGCCATATTTCTCCCAAATATATCACATCTTCTCCAAGAAATACCACGTTTCCCCCTTCAAATTGGACCTTTTCACCAACAAAAACCTGTTATATCCCCAAAAGAGGACAGTTTCTTCCAGACATGCCACATTTCTCCCAAATATATCACATCTCCTGCAAGAACATCCAGCTTTCCCCCTTCAAAGAGGACCTTTTCACCCACAAATACCTCTTTTATCCCCAAAAGAGGACAGTTTCTTCCAGAAATAACACATTTCTCCCAAATATATCACATCTTCTCCAAGAAATACCAGGTTTCCCCCTGGAAATAGGACCTTTTCACCCACAAATACCTGTTTTATCCCCAAAAGAGGACAGTTTCTTCCAGAAATGCCACATTTCTCCCAAATATATCACATCTTCTCCAAGAAATACCAGCTTTCCCCCTTCAAATAGGACCTTCTCACCCACAAATACCTGTTTTATCCCCAAAAGAGGACAGTTTCTTCCAGAAACCAGGTACTTCTTGGAGAAGATGTGATATATTTGGAAGAAATGTGGCATGTCCGGAAGAAACTGTCCTATTTTGGGGATAAAAGAGGTATTTGTGGGTGAAAAGGTCCTATTTGAAGGGGGAAAGCAGGTATTTCTTGGAGAAGATGTGATTTGTTTGGGAGAAATGTGGCATGTCTGGAAGAAACTGTCCTCTTTTGGGGATAAAAGAGGTATTTGTGGGTGAAAAGTTCCTATTTGAAGGGGGAACCCTGGTATTTCTTGGAGAAGATGTGATCTATTTGGGAGAAATGTGGCATGTCTGGAAGAAAATGTCCTATTTGGGGCGAGAAGGCTGGTATTTGTGGGTGAAATGTCCTATTTGAAGGGGGAAAGCTGGTATTTCTTGGAGAAGATGTGATATATTTGGGAGAAATGTGGCATTTCTGAAAGAAACTGTCCTCTTTTGGGGATAAAAGAGGTATTTGTGGGTGAGAAGGTCCTATTTGAAGGAGGAATCCTGGTATTTCTTGGAGAAGATGTGATATATTTGGGAGAAATGTGGCATGTCAGGATGAAACTGTCCTGTTTTGGGGATAAAAGAGGTATTTGTGGGTGAAAAGGTCCTATTTGAAGGGGGAACCTGGTATTTCTTGGAGAAGATGTGATCTATTTGGGAGAAATATGGCCTTTCTGGAAGAAACTGTCGTCTTTTGGGGATAAAACAGGTATTTGTGGGAGAAAAGGTCCTATTTGAAGGGGGAAAGCTGGTATTTCTTGGAGAAGATGTGATCTATTTTGGAGAAATGTGGCATGTCAGGAAGAAACTGTCCTCTTTTGGGGATAAAAGAGGTATTTGTGGGAGAAAAGGTCCTATTTGAAGGGGGAAAGCTGGTATTTCTTAGAGATGATGTGATATATTTTGGAGAAATCTTGCATGTCTGGAAGAAACTGTCCTCTTTTGGGGATAAAAGAGGTATTTGTGGGTGAAAAGTTCCTATTTGAAGGGGGAAACGTGGTATTTCTTGCAGAAGATGTGATATGTTTGGGAGAAATGTGGCATGTCTGGAAGAAACTGTCCTATTTTGGGGATAAAATAGGTATTTGTGGGTGAAAAGGTCCTCTTTGAAGGGGGAAACGTGGTATTTCTTGGAGAAGCTGTGATATATTTAGAGAAACCAGGCATTTCTGGAAGAAACTGTCCTCTTTTGGGGATAAAAGAGGTATTTGTGGGTGAAAAGGTCCTATTTCAGGAGGAATCCTTGCATTTCTTGGAGAAGATGTGATATGTTTGGGAGAAATGTGGCATTTCTGGAAGAAACTGTCCTATTTTGGGGTTAAACCAGGTATTTGAGGGTGAAAAGGTCCTATTTGAAGGGGGAAAGCTGGTATTTCTTGGAGAAGATGTGATATATTTGGGAGAAACCTGGCATTTATGGAAGAAACTGTCCTATTTTGGGGATAAAACAGGCATTTGTGGGTGAAAAGGTCCTATTTGAAGGGGGAAACCTGGGATTTCTTGGAGAAGATGTGGTATGTTTGGGAGAAATATGGCCTTTCTGGAAGAAACTGTCCTATTTTGGGGATAAAAGAGGTATTTGTGGGTGAAAAGGTCCTATTTGAAGGGGGAAACCTGGTATTTCTTGGAGAAGATGTGATATATTTGGGAGAAATGTGGCATGTCTGGAAGAAACTGTTCTATTTTGGGGATAAAAGAGGTATTTGTGGGTGAAAAGGTCCTATTTGAGGGGGAAAGCTGGTAGTTTTACCTCTTTTATCCACAAAAGAGGACAGTTTCTTCCAGAAATGCCACATTTCTCCCAAACATATCACGTCTCCTCCAAGAAATACCAGGATTCCTCCTGAAATAGGAACTTTTCACCAACAAATACCACCCTTCTCCCCCCAAATAGGACATTTTCTTCCAGAAATGCCACATTTCTCCCAAACATATCACATCTTCTCCAAGAAATACCTGCTTTCCCCCTTCAAATAGGACCTTTTCCCCAAAACAACCTCTTTTATCCCCAAAAGAGGACAGTTTCTTCCAGGAATGCCAGATTTCTCCCAAATATATCACATCTTCTCCAAGAAATACCGCGTTTGCCCCTTCAAATAGGACCTTCTCACCCACAAATACCTCTTTCATCCCCAAAAGAGGACAGTTTCTTCCAGAAATGCCACATTTCTCCCAAATATATCACATCTTCTCCAAGAAATACCAGGTTTCCCCCTTCAAATAGGACCTTTTCTCCCACAAATACCTCTTTTATCCCCAAAAGAGGACAGTTTCTTCCAGAAATGCCACATTTTCCCAAATATATCACAACTCCTCCAAGAAATACCAGCTTTCCCCCTTCAATTTCGTCCTTTTCTCCATGAAATACCTCTTTTATCCCCAAAAGAGGACAGTTTCTTCCAGAAATGCCACATTTCTCCCAAATATATATCATCTTCTCCAAGAAATACCAGGTTTCCCCCTTCAAATAGGACCTTTTCAACCACTAATACCTCTTTTATCCCCAAAAGAGGACAGTTTCTTCCAGAAAGGCCACATTTCTCCCAAATATATCACATCTTCTCCAAGAAATGCCAGGATTCCTCCTGAAATAGGACCTTCTCACAAAAAGCTACCAGCCTTCTCCCCCCAAACTGGACAGTTTCTTCCAGAAAGGCCACATTTCTCCCAAATATATCACATCTTCTCCAAGAAATACCAGGATTCCTCCTGAAATAGGACCTTCTCACCGAAAACTACCAGCCTTCTCCCCCCAAATTGGACATTTTCTTCCAGAAAGGCCACATTTCTCCCAAATATATCACATCTTCTCCAAGAAATACCAGCTTTCCCCCTTCAAATAGGACCTTTTCACCCACTAATACCTCTTTTATCCCCAAAATAGGACAGTTTCTTCCTGACATGCCACATTTCTCCCAAGTGTAGAACATCTTCTCCAAGAAATACCAGGGTTCCCCCTTCAAATAGGACCTTTTCACCCACTAAAAATTCTTTTATCCCCAAAATACGACAGTTTCTTCCAGAAATGCCACATTTCTCCCAAATATATCACATCTTCTCCAAGAAATACCAGCTTTCCCCCTTCAAATACGACCTTTACACCCATAAATACCTCTTTATCCCTCAAATAGGACAGTTTCTTCCAGACATGCCACATTTCTCCCAAATATATCACATCTTCTCCAAGAAATACCACGTTTCCCCCTTCAAATAGGACCTTTTCTCCCACAAATACCAGCACTCTCCCCCCAAATAGGACAGTTTCTTCCAGAAAGGCCACATTTCTCCCAAACATATCACATCTTCTCCAAGAAATACCACGTTTCCCCCTGGAAATAGGACCTTTTCACCCACAAACACCTCTTTTATCCCCAAAAGAGGACAGTTTCTTCCAGACATGCCACATTTCTCCCAAATATATCACATCTCCTTCAAGAAATACCAGCTTTCCCCCATCAAATAGGACCTTTTCTCCCACAAATACCTGTTTTATCCCCAAAACAGGACACTTTCTTCCAGAAATGCCACATTTCTCCCAAATAGATCACATCTTCTCCAAGAAATACCAGCTTTCCCCCTTCAAATAGGACCTTTTCACCCACAAATACCTCTTTTATCCCCAATATAGGACAGTTTCTTCCAGACATGCCACATTTCTCCCAAATATATCACATCTTCTCCAAGAAATACCTGGTTTCCCCCTTCAAATAGGACCTTTTCACCAACAAATACCTCTTTTATCCCCAAAATAGGACAGTTTCTTCCAGAAATGCCACATTTCTCCCAAATAAATCACATCTTCTCCAAGAAATACGAGTGTTCCCCCTTCAAATAGGACCTTTTCACCCACAAATACCTCTTTGATCCCCAAAATAGGACATTTTCTGCCAGAAATGCCAGATTTCTCCCAAATAGATCACATCTCCTCCAAGAAATACCAGGATTCCTCCTGAAATAGGACCTTTTCACCCAAAAATGCCTCTTTTATCCCTCAAATAGGACAGTTTCTTCCAGAAATGCCACATTTCTCCCAAATATATCACATCTTCTCCAAGAAATACCAGGATTCCTCCTGAAATAGGACCTTTTCTCCAACAAATACCAGCCTTCTCCCCCCAAATAGGACAGTTTCTTCCAGAAATGCCAGATTTCTCCCAAATAGATCACATCTTCTCCAAGAAATACCTGGGTTCCCCCTTCAAATAGGACCTTTTCACCCACAAATACCTCTTTTATCCTTAAAAGAGGACAGTTTCTTCCAGAAATGCCACATTTCTCCCAAATATATCACATCTTCTCCCACAAATACCAGGTTTCCCCCTTCAAATAGAACCTTTTCACCCACAAATACCTCTTTTATCCCCAAAACAGGACAGTTTCTTCCAGAAAGGCCACATTTCTCCCAAATAGATCACATCTTCTCCAAGAAATATCAGCTTTCCCCCTTCAAATAGGACCTTTTCACACACAAATACCTCTTTTATCCCCAAAAGAGGACAGTTTCTTCCAGAAATGCCACATTTCTCCCAAATATATCACATCTTCTCCAAGAAATACCAGCTTTCCCCCTTCAAATAGGAACTTTTCACCCACAAATACCTCTTTTATCCCCAAAAGAGGACAGTTTCTTCCAGAAATGCCACATTTCTCCCAAATATATCACATCTTCTCCAAGAAATTCCACGTTTCCCCCTTCAAATAGGACCTTTTCACCCACACATCCCTCTTTTATCCCCAAAATAGGACAGTTTCTTCCAGACATGCCACATTTCTCCCAAATATATCACATCTTCTCCAAGAAATACGAGGTTTCCCCCTACAAATAGGACCTTTTCACCCACAAATACCTCTTTTATCCCCAAAAGAGGACAGTTTCTTCCAGAAATGCCACATTTCTCCCAAATATATCACATCTTCTCCAAGAAATACCAGGGTTCCCCCTTCAAATAGGACCTTTTCACCCACAAATACCTCTTTTATCCCCAAAAGAGGACAGTTTCTTCCTGACATGCCACATTTCTCCCAAATATATCACATCTTCTCCAAGAAATACCAGGTTTCCCCCTTCAAATAGGACCTTTTCACCCACAAATACCTCTTATATCCCCAAAAGAGGACAGTTTCTTCCAGAAATGCCATATTTCTCCCAAATATATCACATCTTCTCCAAGAAATAACAGCTTTCTACCTTCAAATAGGACCTTTTCACCCACAAATACCTCTTTTATCCCCAATAGAGTACAGTTTCTTCCAGACATGCCACATTTCTCCCAAATATATCACATCTTCTCCAAGAAATACCACGTTTCCCCCTTCAAATAGGACCTTTTCACCCACAAATACCTCTTTTATCCCCAAAAGAGGACAGTTTCTTCCAGAAAGGCCACATTTCTCCCAAATATATCACATCTTCTCCAAGAAATACGAGGGTTCCCCCTTCAAATAGGACCTTTTCACCCACAAATACCTCTTTGATCCCCAAAATAGGACAGTTTCTTCCAGAAATGCCACATTTCTCCCAAATATATCACATCTCCTCCAAGAAATACCAGGATTCCTCCTGAAATAGGACCTTTTCTCCCACAAACACCAGCCTTCTCCCCCCAAATAGGACATTTTCTTCCAGACATGCCACATATCACCCAAATATATCACATCTTCTCCAAGAAATACCACGTTTCCCCCTTCAAATAGGACCTTTTCACCCACAAATACCTCTTTTATCCCCAAAAGAGGACAGTTTCTTCCTGACATGCCACATTTCTCCCAAATATATCACATCTTCTCCAAGAAATACCAGGGTTCCCCCTTCAAATAGGACCTTTTCACCCACAAATACCTCTTTTATCCCCAAAAGAGGACAGTTTCTTCCTGACATGCCACATTTCTCCCAAATATATCACATCTTCTCCAAGAAATACCAGGTTTCCCCCTTCAAATAGGACCTTTTCACCCACAAATACCTCTTATATCCCCAAAATAGAACAGTTTCTTCCAGAAATGCCACATTTCACCCAAACATATCACATCTTCTCCAAGAAATACCAGCTTTCCCCCTTCAAATAGGACCTTTTCACCCACAAATACCTCTTTTATCCCCAAAACAGGACATTTTCTTCCAGACATGCCACATTTCTCCCAAATAGATCACATCTTCTCCAAGAAATACCAGGTTTCCCCCTTCAAATAGGACCTTTTCAACCACAAATACCTCTTTGATCCCCAAAAGAGGACAGTTTCTTCCAGAAAGGCCACATTTCTCCCAAATAGATCACATCTTCTCCAAGAAATACCAGGATTCCTCCTGAAATAGGACCTTTTCACCCAAAAATGCCTCTTTTATCCCTCAAATAGGTCAGTTTCTTCCAGAAATGCCACATTTCTCCCAAATATATCGCATCTTCTCCAAGAAATACCAGGATTCCTCCTGAAATAGGACCTTTTCTCCAACAAATACCAGCCTTCTCCCCCCAAATAGGACAGTTTCTTCCAGAAATGCCAGATTTCTCCCAAATAGATCACATCTTCTCCAAGAAATACCAGGGTTCCCCCTTCAAATAGGACCTTTTCACCCACAAATACCTGTTATATCCCCAAAAGAGGACAGTTTCTGCCAGAAATGCCACATTTCTCCCAAATATATCACATCTTCTCCAAGAAATACCAGCTTTCCCCCTTCAAATAGGACCTTTTCACCCACTAATACCTCTTTTATCCCCAAAATAGGACAGTTTCTTCCTGACATGCCACATTTCTCCCAAGTGTAGAACATCTTCTCCAAGAAATACCAGGGTTCCCCCTTCAAATAGGACCTTTTCACCCACTAAAAATTCTTTTATCCCCAAAATACGACAGTTTCTTCCAGAAATGCCACATTTCTCCCAAATATATCACATCTTCTCCAAGAAATACCAGCTTTCCCCCTTCAAATACGACCTTTACACCCATAAATACCTCTTTATCCCTCAAATAGGACAGTTTCTTCCAGACATGCCACATTTCTCCCAAATATATCACATCTTCTCCAAGAAATACCACGTTTCCCCCTTCAAATAGGACCTTTTCTCCCACAAATACCAGCACTCTCCCCCCAAATAGGACAGTTTCTTCCAGAAAGGCCACATTTCTCCCAAACATATCACATCTTCTCCAAGAAATACCACGTTTCCCCCTGGAAATAGGACCTTTTCACCCACAAACACCTCTTTTATCCCCAAAAGAGGACAGTTTCTTCCAGACATGCCACATTTCTCCCAAATATATCACATCTCCTTCAAGAAATACCAGCTTTCCCCCATCAAATAGGACCTTTTCTCCCACAAATACCTGTTTTATCCCCAAAACAGGACACTTTCTTCCAGAAATGCCACATTTCTCCCAAATAGATCACATCTTCTCCAAGAAATACCAGCTTTCCCCCTTCAAATAGGACCTTTTCACCCACAAATACCTCTTTTATCCCCAATATAGGACAGTTTCTTCCAGACATGCCACATTTCTCCCAAATATATCACATCTTCTCCAAGAAATACCTGGTTTCCCCCTTCAAATAGGACCTTTTCACCAACAAATACCTCTTTTATCCCCAAAATAGGACAGTTTCTTCCAGAAATGCCACATTTCTCCCAAATAAATCACATCTTCTCCAAGAAATACGAGTGTTCCCCCTTCAAATAGGACCTTTTCACCCACAAATACCTCTTTGATCCCCAAAATAGGACATTTTCTGCCAGAAATGCCAGATTTCTCCCAAATAGATCACATCTCCTCCAAGAAATACCAGGATTCCTCCTGAAATAGGACCTTTTCACCCAAAAATGCCTCTTTTATCCCTCAAATAGGACAGTTTCTTCCAGAAATGCCACATTTCTCCCAAATATATCACATCTTCTCCAAGAAATACCAGGATTCCTCCTGAAATAGGACCTTTTCTCCAACAAATACCAGCCTTCTCCCCCCAAATAGGACAGTTTCTTCCAGAAATGCCAGATTTCTCCCAAATAGATCACATCTTCTCCAAGAAATACCTGGGTTCCCCCTTCAAATAGGACCTTTTCACCCACAAATACCTCTTTTATCCTTAAAAGAGGACAGTTTCTTCCAGAAATGCCACATTTCTCCCAAATATATCACATCTTCTCCCACAAATACCAGGTTTCCCCCTTCAAATAGAACCTTTTCACCCACAAATACCTCTTTTATCCCCAAAACAGGACAGTTTCTTCCAGAAAGGCCACATTTCTCCCAAATAGATCACATCTTCTCCAAGAAATATCAGCTTTCCCCCTTCAAATAGGACCTTTTCACACACAAATACCTCTTTTATCCCCAAAAGAGGACAGTTTCTTCCAGAAATGCCACATTTCTCCCAAATATATCACATCTTCTCCAAGAAATACCAGCTTTCCCCCTTCAAATAGGAACTTTTCACCCACAAATACCTCTTTTATCCCCAAAAGAGGACAGTTTCTTCCAGAAATGCCACATTTCTCCCAAATATATCACATCTTCTCCAAGAAATTCCACGTTTCCCCCTTCAAATAGGACCTTTTCACCCACACATCCCTCTTTTATCCCCAAAATAGGACAGTTTCTTCCAGACATGCCACATTTCTCCCAAATATATCACATCTTCTCCAAGAAATACGAGGTTTCCCCCTACAAATAGGACCTTTTCACCCACAAATACCTCTTTTATCCCCAAAAGAGGACAGTTTCTTCCAGAAATGCCACATTTCTCCCAAATATATCACATCTTCTCCAAGAAATACCAGGGTTCCCCCTTCAAATAGGACCTTTTCACCCACAAATACCTCTTTTATCCCCAAAAGAGGACAGTTTCTTCCTGACATGCCACATTTCTCCCAAATATATCACATCTTCTCCAAGAAATACCAGGTTTCCCCCTTCAAATAGGACCTTTTCACCCACAAATACCTCTTATATCCCCAAAAGAGGACAGTTTCTTCCAGAAATGCCATATTTCTCCCAAATATATCACATCTTCTCCAAGAAATAACAGCTTTCTACCTTCAAATAGGACCTTTTCACCCACAAATACCTCTTTTATCCCCAATAGAGTACAGTTTCTTCCAGACATGCCACATTTCTCCCAAATATATCACATCTTCTCCAAGAAATACCACGTTTCCCCCTTCAAATAGGACCTTTTCACCCACAAATACCTCTTTTATCCCCAAAAGAGGACAGTTTCTTCCAGAAAGGCCACATTTCTCCCAAATATATCACATCTTCTCCAAGAAATACGAGGGTTCCCCCTTCAAATAGGACCTTTTCACCCACAAATACCTCTTTGATCCCCAAAATAGGACAGTTTCTTCCAGAAATGCCACATTTCTCCCAAATATATCACATCTCCTCCAAGAAATACCAGGATTCCTCCTGAAATAGGACCTTTTCTCCCACAAACACCAGCCTTCTCCCCCCAAATAGGACATTTTCTTCCAGACATGCCACATATCACCCAAATATATCACATCTTCTCCAAGAAATACCACGTTTCCCCCTTCAAATAGGACCTTTTCACCCACAAATACCTCTTTTATCCCCAAAAGAGGACAGTTTCTTCCTGACATGCCACATTTCTCCCAAATATATCACATCTTCTCCAAGAAATACCAGGGTTCCCCCTTCAAATAGGACCTTTTCACCCACAAATACCTCTTTTATCCCCAAAAGAGGACAGTTTCTTCCTGACATGCCACATTTCTCCCAAATATATCACATCTTCTCCAAGAAATACCAGGTTTCCCCCTTCAAATAGGACCTTTTCACCCACAAATACCTCTTATATCCCCAAAATAGAACAGTTTCTTCCAGAAATGCCACATTTCACCCAAACATATCACATCTTCTCCAAGAAATACCAGCTTTCCCCCTTCAAATAGGACCTTTTCACCCACAAATACCTCTTTTATCCCCAAAACAGGACATTTTCTTCCAGACATGCCACATTTCTCCCAAATAGATCACATCTTCTCCAAGAAATACCAGGTTTCCCCCTTCAAATAGGACCTTTTCAACCACAAATACCTCTTTGATCCCCAAAAGAGGACAGTTTCTTCCAGAAAGGCCACATTTCTCCCAAATAGATCACATCTTCTCCAAGAAATACCAGGATTCCTCCTGAAATAGGACCTTTTCACCCAAAAATGCCTCTTTTATCCCTCAAATAGGTCAGTTTCTTCCAGAAATGCCACATTTCTCCCAAATATATCGCATCTTCTCCAAGAAATACCAGGATTCCTCCTGAAATAGGACCTTTTCTCCAACAAATACCAGCCTTCTCCCCCCAAATAGGACAGTTTCTTCCAGAAATGCCAGATTTCTCCCAAATAGATCACATCTTCTCCAAGAAATACCAGGGTTCCCCCTTCAAATAGGACCTTTTCACCCACAAATACCTGTTATATCCCCAAAAGAGGACAGTTTCTGCCAGAAATGCCACATTTCTCCCAAATATATCACATCTTCTCCAAGAAATACCAGGTTTCCCCCTTCAAATAGGACCTTCTCACCCACAAATACCTGTTTTATCCCCAAAAGAGGACAGTTTCTGCCAGAAAGGCCACATTTCTCCCAAATACATCACATCTTCTCCAAGAAATACCAGCTTTCCCCCTTCAAATAGGACCTTTTCACACACAAATACCTCTTTTATCCCCAAAAGAGGACATTTTCTTCCAGAAAGGCCACATTTCTCCCAAATAGATCACATCTTCTCCAAGAAATACCAGCTTTCCCCCTTCAAATAGGACCTTTTCACCCACAAATACCTCTTTTATCCCCAAAAGAGGACAGTTTCTTCCAGAAATGCCACATTTCTCCCAAACATATCACATCTTCTCCAAGAAATAACAGCTTTCCCCCTTCAAATAGGACCTTTTCACCCACAAATACCTCTTTTATCCCCAAAAGAGGACAGTTTCTTCCAGAAAGGCCACAATTCTCCCAAATATATCACATCTTCTCCAAGAAATACCAGGGTTCCCCCTTCAAATAAGACCTTTTCACCCACAAATACCTCTTTGATCCCCAAAATAGGACAGTTTCTGCCAGAAATGCCAGATTTCTCCCAAATAGATCACATCTCCTCCAAGAAATACCAGGATTCCTCCTGAAATAGGACCTTTTCTCCCACAAACACCAGCCTTCTCCCCCCAAATAGGACATTTTCTACCAGACATGCCACATTTCTCCCAAATATATCACATCTTCTCCAAGAAATACCAGCTTTCCCCCTTCAAATAGGACCTTTTCACCCACAAATACCTCTTTTATCCCCAAAATAGAACTGTTTCTTCCAGAAATGCCACATTTCACCCAAACATATCACATCTTCTCCAAGAAATACCAGGATACCCCCTTCAAATAGGACCTTTTCACCCACAAATACCTCTTTTATCCCCAAAACAGGACATTTTCTTCCAGACATGCCACATTTCTCCCAAATAGATCACATCTTCTCCAAGAAATACCACATTTCCCCCTTCAAATAGGACCTTTTCACCCACAAATACCTCTTTTATCCCCAAAAGAGGACAGTTTCTTCCTGACATGCCACATTTCTCCCAAATATATCACATCTTCTCCAAGAAATACCAGGTTTCCCCCTTCAAATAGGACCTTTTCCCACAAATACCTCTTTTATCCCCAAAAGAGGACAGTTTCTTCCAGAAATGCCACATTTCTCCCAAATATATCACATCTTCTCCAAGAAATACCAGCTTTCCCTCTTCAAATAGGACCTTATCAACCACAAATACCTCTTTTATCCCCAAAAGAGGACAGTTTCTTCCAGAAATGCCACATTTCTCCCAAATATATCACATCTCCAAGAAATACCAGGTTTCCTCCTGAAATAGGACCTTTTCACCCACAGATTCCTGTTTTATCCCTTTGTTCCGAGCGACATTTCGTTTTGGAGTGTTTATCCGATGCTACACTTCAGCATTCTGTGACGAATAGAGTAGATGTGGAAACCACACTAATAAGGTAGCTAGAAGTTCGAGGAGCGACACACATTGTGCTTTCGGGGAGGACGTTCCAGAAAGTCGAGAGTTGTGGCTTCTTTCCTGCGGAGAAAAAACCCCCTGTTTTCAGGCAATGCTGGACGCTGAATTCGCACCTTCTCGGCATAGGAATGCCGCTCTTTCGCTCTCGTGGCTCGAAAGCGGCACTCGCGCTGAACCGCTCCGGAGAGTCTGCAGTTGCTGTCCGGTCCATCGCGGTTCTGCCCGAGTGCCGCTTGCAGCCTTCAGCAGCGCTCTCGTTTCTCTCGGATGCCGGGAAAGAGCGACTTCAGCCGGATGCTTTGCTCCGACGAGTGAGCGGCTTCTTCTGCGCACATCGCAATGGAGCGCTTCTGACTTCTCCATGTGTCCATGCAGAATGCACTACGCTTCTCTCTCATTCTTATCCCTTTCTTCCGAGCGACATTTCGTTTTGGAGTGTTTATCCGATGCTACACTTCAGCATTCTGTGACGAATAGAGTAGAAGTGGAAACCACACTAATAAGGCAGCTAGAAGTTCGAGGAGCGACACACGTAGTGCTTTCAGGGAGGACGTTCCAGAAAGTCGAGAGTTGTGGCTTGTTTCCTGCGGAGAAAAAAACCCCTGTTTTCCGGCTATTCAGTAATCTGCAACTGCAGACTGTCCGGTGTGGTTCAGCGCAAATGCCGCTTTCGAGACACGAGAGAGGAGGAGCGGCATTCCTATGCCGAGAACGAGCTATTTCAGCGTCCATTGCCTGAAAACAGGGGGTTTTTTCTCCGCAGGAAACAAGCCACAACTCTCGACTTTTTGGAGAGTCCTCCCTGAAAGCACAAAGTGTGTGGCTTCTGGAGCTTCTAGCTGCCTTATTAGTGGGGCTTTTCTCTTCTACTCTATTCGTCGCAGAATGCTGAAGTGTAGCATCGGATAAACACTCCAAAACGAAATGTCGCTCGGAAGGAAGGGATAAGAATGAGAGAAGCGTAGTGCATTCTGCATGGACACATGGAGAAGTCAGAAGCTCTCCATTGCGATGTGCGCTGAAGAAGCCGCTCACTCGTCGGAGCAAAGCATCCGGCTGAAGTCGCTCTTTCCCGGCATCCGAGAGAAACGAGAGCGCTGCTGAAGGCTGCAAGCGGCACTCGGGCAGAACCGCGATGGACCGGACAGCAACTGCAGACTCTCCGGAGCGGTTCAGCGCGAGTGCCGCTCTCGAGCCACGAGAGCGAAGGAGCGGTATTCCTATGCCGAGAAGACGCGAATTCAGCGTCCTGCAATGCCTGAAAACAGGGGGTTTTTTCTCCGCAGGAAAGAAGCCACAACTCTCGACTTTCTGGAACGTCCTCCCTGAAAGCACAACGTGTGTCGCTCCTCGAACTTCTAGCTGCCTTATTAGTGGGGCTTTTCTCTTCTATTTTATTCGTCACAGAATGCTGAAGTGTAGCACCGGATAAACACTCCAAAACGAAAAGTCGCTCGGAACAAAGGGATAAAACAGGAATCTGTGGGTGAAAAGGTCCTATTTCAGGAGGAAACCTGGTATTTCTTGGAGATGTGATATATTTGGGAGAAATGTGGCATGTCTGGAAGAAACTGTCCTCTTTTGGGGATAAAAGAGGTATTTGTGGGTGAAAAGGTCCTATTTGAAGGGGGAAACGTGGTATTTCTTGGAGAAGATGTGATCTATTTGGGAGAAATGTGGCATTTCTGGAAGAAACTGACCTATTTGGGGCAGAAGCCTGCTATTAGTGGGTGAAAAGGTCCTATTTGAAGGGGGAAACCAGGTATTTCTTGGAGAAGAGGTGATATTTTTGGAAGAAATCTGGCATTTCTGGAAGGAACTGTCCTCTTTTGGGGATAAAACAGGTATTTGTGGGTGAAAATTTCCTATTTGAAGGGGGAAACGTGGTATTTCTTGGAGAAGATGTGATATATTTGGGAGAAATCTGGCCTTTCTGGAAGAATATGTCCAATTTGAGGGATAAAAGAGGTATTTGTGGGTGAAAAGGTCCTATTTGAAGGGGGAAACGTGGTATATCTTGGAGAAGATGTGATATATTTGGGAGAAATCTGGCATTTCTGGAAGAAAATGTCCAATTTGAGGGATAAAACAGGTATTTGTGGGAGAAAAGGTCCTATTTGATGTTGGAAACATGGTATTTCTTGGAGAAGGTGTGATATATTTGGGAGAAGTGTGGCATTTCTGGAAGAAACTGTCCTCTTCTGGGGATAAAACAGGTATTTGTGGGAGAAAAGGTCCTATTTGAAGGGGGAAAGCTGGTATTTCTTGGAGAAGATGTGATCTATTTGGGAGAAATGTGGAATGTCAGGAAGAAACTGTCCTCTTTTGGGGATAAAAGAGGTATTTGTGGGTGAAAAGGTCCTATTTGAAGGGGGAAACCTGGTATTTCTTGGAGAAGATATATATTTGGGAGAAATGTGGCATGTCTGGAAGAAAATGTCCTCTTTTGGGGATAAAAGAGGTATTTGTGGGTGATAAGGTCCTATTTGAAGGGGGAAACGTGGTATTTCTTGGAGAAGATGTGATATATTTGGGAGAAATGTGGCATTTCTGGAAGAAACTGTCCTCTTTTGGGGATAAAACAGGTATTAGTGGGTGAAAAGGTCCTATTTGAAGGGGGAAAGCTGGTATTTCTTGGAGAAGAGTTGATATATTTGGGAGAAATGTGGCATGTCTGGAAGAAACTGTCCTATTTGGGGGATAAAACAGGTATTTGTGGGAGAAAAGTTCCTATTTGAAGGGGGAAAGCTGGTATTTCTTGGAGAAGATGTGATCTATTTGGGAGAAATGTGGCATGTCTGGAAGAAAATGTCCAATTTGGGGGGAGAAGGCTGGTAGTTTTCGTTGAGAAGGTCCTATTTCTGGAGGAATCCTGGTATTTCTTGGAGAAGATGTGATATATTTGGGTGATATGTGGCATTTCTGGAAGAAAATGTCCAATTTGGGGGGAGAAGGCTGGTAATTTTGGTTGAGAAGGTCCTATTTCAGGAGGAATCCTGGCATTTCTTGGAGAAGATGTGATCTATTTGGGAGAAATGTGGCCTTTCCGGAAGAAACTGTCCTCTTTTGGGGATAAAAGAGGTATTAGTGGGTGAAAAGGTTCTATTTCCAGGGGGAAACCTGGTATTTCTTGGAGAAGATGTGATCTATTTGGGAGAAATGTGGCATTTCTGGAAGAAAATGTCCTATTTTGGGGATAAAAGAGGTATTTCATGGAGAAAAGGTCCTAACTCAAGGGGGAAACCTGGTATTTCTTGGAGAAGATGTGATATATTTTGGAGAAATCTGGCATGTCTTGAAGAAACTGTCCTCTTTTGGGGATAAAACAGGTATTTGTGGTTGAAAAGGTCCTATTTGAAGGGGGAAAGCTGGTATTTCTTGGAGAAGATGTGATCTATTTGGGAGAAATGTGGCATGTCAGGAAGAAACTGTCCTATTTAGGGGATAAAAGAGGTATTTGTGGGTGAAAAGGTCCTATTTGAAGGGGGAAAGCTGGTATTTCTTGGAGAAGATGTGATCTATTTGGGAGAAATGTGGCATGTCTGGAAGAAAATGTCCAATTTGGGGGGAGAAGGCTGGTAGTTTTCGGTGAGAAGGTCCTATTTCAGGAGGAATCCTGGTATTTCTTGGAGAAGATGTGGTATATTTGGGAGATATGTGGCATTTCTGGCAGAAAATGTCCAATTTGGGGGGAGAAGGCTGGTAGTTTTGGGTGAGAAGGTCCTCTTTCAGGAGGAATTCTGGCATTTCTTGGAGAAGATGTGATATATTTGGGAGAAATGTGGCATTTCTGGAAGAAAATGTCCTCTTTTGGGGATAAAAGAGGTATTAGTGGTTGAAAAGGTCCTATTTGAAGGGGGAAACCTGGTATTTGTGGGAGAAGATGTGATATATTTGGGAGAAATGTGGCATGTCAGGAAGAAAATGTCCTCTTTTGGGGATAAAAGAATTTTTTGTTGGTGAAAAGTTCCTATTTGAAGGGGGAAACCTGGTATTTCTTGGAGAAGATGTGATATGTTTGGGAGAAATGTGGCATTTCTGGAAGAAACTGTCCTCTTTTGGGGATAAAAGAGGTATTTGTGGGTGAAAAGGTCCTATTTGAAGGGGGAAACCTGGTATTTCTTGGAGAAGATGTGATAAATTTGGGAGAAATGTGGCATGTCAGGAAGAAACTTTCCTATTTGGGGGGAGAAGGCTGGTATTTGAGAGAGAAAAGGTCCTCTTTCAGGAGGAATCCTGGTATTTCTTGGAGAAGATGTGATCCATTTGGGAGAAATGTGGCATTTCTGGAAGAAACTGTCCTCTTTTGGGGATAAAAGAATTTTTTGTGGGTGAAAAGGTCGTATTTGAAGGGGGAAAGCTGGTATTTCTTGGAGAAGATGAGATCTATTTGGGAGAAATGTGGCATGTCTGGAAGAAACTGTCCTATTTCCAGGGATAAATGAGGTATTTGTGGGTGAAAAGGTCGTATTTGAAGGGGGAAACGTGGCATTTCTTGGAGAAGATGTGATCTATTTGGGAGAAATGTGGCATGTCTGGAAGAAAATGTTCTGTTTTGGGGATAAAAGAGGTATTTGTGGGTGAAAAGGTCATATTGGAAGGGGGAAAGCTGGTATTTCTTGGAGAATATGTGATATATTTGGGAGAAATCGGGCATTTCTGGAAGAAACTGTCCTCTTTTGGGGATAAAAGAGGTATTAGTGGTTGAAAAGGTCCTATTTGAAGGGGGAAACCTGGTATTTCTTGGAGAAGATGTGATATATTTTGGAGAAATGTGGCATTTCTGGAAGAAACTGTCCTCTTTTGGGGATAAAAGAGGTATTAGTGGTTGAAAAGGTCCTATTTGAGGGGGGAAACCTGATATTTGTGGGAGAAGATGTGATATATTTGGGAGAAATGTGGCATTTCTGGAAGAAAATGTCCTCTTTTGGGGATAAAAGAGGTATTTGTGGGTGAAAAGGTCCTATTTGAAGGGGGAAACCTGGTATTTCTTGGAGAAGATGTGATATATTTGGGAGAAATCAGGCATTTCTGGAAGAAACTGTCCTCTTTTGGGGATAAAAGAATTTTTTGTTGGTGAAAAGTTCCTACTTGAAGGGGGAAACCTGGTATTTCTTGGAGAAGATGTGATATGTTTGGGAGAAATGTGGCATTTCTGGAAGAAACTGTCCTCTTTTGGGGATAAAAGAGGTATTTGTGGGTGAAAAGGTCCTATTTGAAGGGGGAAACCTGATATTTCTTGGAGAAGATGTGATAAATTTGGGAGAAATGTGGCATGTCAGGAAGAAACTTTCCTATTTGGGGGGAGAAGGCTGGTATTTGAGGGAGAAAAGGTCCTCTTTCAGGAGGAATCCTGGTATTTCTTGGAGAAGATGTGATCTATTTGGGAGAAATGTGGCATTTCTGGAAGAAACTGTCCTCTTTTGGGGATAAAACAGGTATTTGTGGGTGAAAAGGTCGTATTTGAAGGGGGAAAGCTGGTATTTCTTGGAGAAGATGTGATCTATTTGGGAGAAATGTGGCATTTCTGGAAGAAACTGTCCTATTTTGGGGATGAAACAGGTATTTGTGGGTGAAAAGGTCCTATTTGAAGGGAGAAAGCTGGTAATTCTATGAGAAGATGTGATATATTTGGGAGAAATGTGGCATGTCTGGAAGAAACTGTCCTCTTTTGGGGATAAAAGAGGTATTTGTGGGTGAAAAGGTCCTATTTGAAGGGGGAAACGTGGCATTTCTTGGAGAAGATGTGATCTCTTTGGGAGAAATGTGGCATTTCTGGAAGAAAATGTCCTCTTTTGGGGATAAAAGAGGTATTTGTGGGTGAAAAGGTCATATTCGAAGGGGGAAAGCTGGTATTTCTTGGAGAATATGTGATATATTTGGGAGAAATGTGGCATGTCTGGAAGAAACTGTCCTCTTTTGGGGATAAAAGAGGTATTAGTGGTTGAAAAGGTCCTATTTGAAGGGGGAAACCTGGTATTTCTTGGAGAAGATGTGATATATTTGGGAGAAATGTGGCATTTCTGGAAGAAACTGTCCTATTTTGGGGATAAAAGAGGTATTTGTTGGTGAAAAGGTCCTATTTGAAGGGGGAAACCTGGTATTTCTTGGAGAAGCTGTGATATATTTGGGAGAAATGTGGCATTTCTGGAAGAAACTGTCCTCTTTTGGGCATAAAAGAGGTATTTGTGGGTGATAAGGTCCTATTTGAAGGGGGAAACGTGGTATTTCTTGGAGAAGATGTGATATATTTGGGAGAAATGTGTTATTTCTGGAAGAAACTGTCCTCTTTTGGGGATAAAACAGGTATTTGTGGGAGAAAAGGTCCTATTTGAAGGGGGAAAGCTGGTATTTCTTGGAGAAGATGTGATCTATTTGGGAGAAATGTGGCCTTTCTGGAAGAAAATGTCCAATTTGGGGGGAGAAGGCTGGTAGTTTTGGGTGAGAAGGTCCTATTTCAGGAGGAATCCAGGCATTTCTTGGAGAAGATGATATATATTTGGGAGAAATGTGGCCTTTCTGGAAGAAACTGTCCACTTTTGGGGATAAAAGAGGTATTTCATGGAGAAAAGGTCCTAATTCAAGGGGGAAACCTGGTATTTCTTGGAGGAGTTGAGACATATTTGGGAGAAATGTGGCATTTCTGGAAGAAACTGTCCTCTTTTGGGATAAAAGAGGTATTTGTGGGAGAAAAGGTCCTATTTGAAGGGGGAACCCTGGTATTTCTTGGAGAAGATGTGATATATTTGGGAGAAATGTGGCATGTCTGGAAAATACTGTCCTATTTTGGGGATAAAAGAGGTATTTGTGGGTGAAAAGGTCCTATTTGAAGGGGGAAAGCTGGTATTTCTTGGAGAAGATGTGATCTATTTGGGAGAAATGTGGCATTCCTGGAAGAAACTGACCTCTTTAGGGGAAAAAGAGGTTTTTTTGGGGAAAAGGTCCTATTTGAAGGGGGAAACCTGGTATTTCTTGGAGAAGAGGTGATATATTTGGGAGAAATATGGCATGTCTGGCAGAAACTGTCCTATTTGGGGGATAAAACAGGTATTTGTGGGTGAAAAGGTCCTATTTGAAGGGGGAAAGCTGGTATTTCTTGTAGATGATGTGATCTATTTCGGAGAAATGTGGCCTTTCTGGAAGAAAATGTCCAATTTGGGGGGAGAAGGCTGATAGTTTTGGGTGAGAAGGTCCTATTTCAGGAGGAATCCTGGTATTTCTTGGAGAAGATGTGATATATTTGGGAGAAATGTGGCCTTTCTGGAAGAAAATGTCCAATTTGGGGGGAGAAGGCTGGTAGTTTTGGGTGAGAAGGTCCTCTTTCAGGAGGAATCCTGGCATTTCTTGGAGAAGATGTGATATATTTGGGAGAAATGTGGCATTTCTGGAAGAAACTGTCCTCTTATGGGGATAGAACAGGTATTTGTGGGTGAAAAGGTCCTATTTGAAGGGGGAACCCTGGTATTTCTTGGAGAAGATGTGATATATTTGGGAGAACTGTGGCATGTCTGGAAGAAAATGTCCTATTTGGGGGGAGAAGGGTGGTATTTGTGGGAGAAAAGTTCCTATTTCAGGAGGAATCCTGGTATTTCTTGGAGGAGATGAGATCTGTTTGGGAGAAATGTGGCATTTCTGGAAGAAACTGTCCTATTTGTGGGATAAAAGAGGTATTTGTGGGTGAAAAGGTCCTATTTGAAGGGGGAAACCTGGTATTTCTTGGAGAAGATGTGATATGTTTGGGAGAAATGTGGCATTTCTGGAAGAAACTGTCCTCTTTTGGGGATAAAAGAGGTATTTGTGGGTGAAAAGGTCCTATTTGAAGGGGGAAAGCTGGTATTTCTTGGAGAAGATGTGATCTATTTGGGAGAAATGTGGCCTTTCTGGAAGAAACTGTCCTCTTTTGGGGATAAAAGAATTTTTTGTGGGTGAAAAGGTCCTATTTGAAGGGGGAAAGCTGGTATTTCTTGGAGAAGATGTCATCTAATTGGGAGAAATGTGGCATTTCTGGAAGAAACTGTCCTATTTGAGGGATAAAAGTGGCATTTGTGCGTGAAAAGGTCCTATTTGAAGGGGGAAACCTGGTATTTCTTGGAGAAGATGTGATATATTTGGGTGATATGTGGCATGTCTGGAAGAAAATGTCCTATTTGGGGGGAGAAGGCTGGTATTTGTGGGAGAAAAGGTCCTATTTGAAGGAGGAATCCTGGTATTTCTTGGAGGAGATGTGATCTATTTGGGAGAAATCTGGCATTTCTGGCAGAAACTGTCCTATTTTGGGGATAAAAGAGGTATTTGTGGGTGAAAAGGTCCTATTTGAAGGGGGAAACGTGGCATTTCTTGGAGAAGATGTGATATGTTTGGGAGAAATGTGGCATTTCTGGAAGAAACTGTCCTCTTTTGGGGATAAAAGAGGTATTTGTGGGTGATAAGGTCCTATTTGAAGGGGGAAACCTGGTATTTCTTGGAGAAGATGTGATATATTTGGGAGAAATGTGGCATGTCAGGAAGAAACTGTCCTATTTGGGGGGAGAAGGCTGGTATTTGAGGGAGAAAATGTCCTTTTTCAGGAGGAATCCTGGTATTTCTTGGAGAAGATGTGATACATTTGGGAGAAATGTGGCATGTCTGGAAGAAACTGTCCTGTTTGAGGGATAAAAGAGGTATTTGTGGGTGAAAAGGTCCAATTTGAAGGGGGAAACCAGGTATTTCTTGGAGAAGATGTGATCTATTTGGGAGAAATGTGGCATTTCTGGAAGAAACTGTCCTCTTTTGGGGATAAAAGAATTTTTTGTGGGTGAAAAGGTCCTATTTGAAGGGGGAAACGTGGTATTTCTTGGAGAAGATGTGATATGTTTGGGAGAAATGTGGCATTTCTGGGAGAAACTGTCCTCTTTTGGGGATAAAAGAGGTATTTGTGGGTGAAAAGGTCCTATTTGAAGGGGGAAAGCTGGTAATTCTATGAGAAGATGTGATATATTTGGGAGAAATCTGGCATGTCATGAAGAAAGTGTCCTCTTTTGGGGATAAAAGAGGTATTTGTGGGTGAAAAGGTCCTATTTGAAGGGGGAAACGTGGCATTTCTTGGAGAAGATGTGATCTATTTGGGAGAAATGTGGCATTTCTGGAAGAAACTGTCCTATTTTGGGGATAAAAGAGGTATTTGTGGGTGAAAAGGTCCTATTGGAAGGGGGAAAGCTGTTATTTCTTGGAGAAGATGTGATCTATTTGGGAGAAATGTGGCATTTCTGGAAGAAACTGTCCTCTTATGGGGATAAAACAGGTATTTGTGGGTGAAAAGGTCCTATTTGAAGGGGGAAACCTGGTATTTCTTGGAGAAGAGGTGATCTATTTGGGAGAAATGTGGCCTTTCTGGAAGAAAATGTCCAATTTGGGGGGTGAAGGGTGGTAGTTTTGGGTGAGAAGGTCCTATTTCTAGAGGAATCCTGGCATTTCTTGGAGAAGATGTGATATATTTGGGAGAAATGTGGCATTTCTGGAAGAAACTGTCCTCTTTTGGGGATAAAAGAGGTATTAGTGGTTGAAAAGGTCCTATTTGAAGGGGGAATCCTGGTATTTCTTGGAGAAGATGTGATATATTTGGGAGAAATGTGGCATGTCTGGAAGAAAATGTCCTATTTGTGGGGTGAAGGGTGGTATTTGTGGGAGAAAAGTTCCTATTTCAGGAGGAATCCTGGTATTTCTTGTAGGAGATATGATATGTTTGGGAGAAATGAGCCATTTCTGGAAGAAACTGTCCTCTTTTGGGGATAAAAGAGGTATTTGTGGGTGAAAAGGTCCTATTTGAAGGGGGAAAGCTGGTATTTCTTGGAGAAGATGTGATATGTTTGGGAGAAATATGGCATTTCTGGAAGAAACTGTCCTCTTTTGGGGATAAAACAGGTATTTGTGGGTGAAAAGGTCCTATTTGAAGGGGGAAACCTGGTATTTCTGGGAGAAGATGTGATATATTTGGGAGAAATGTGGCATGTCTGGAAGAAACTGTCCTCTTTTGGGGATAAAAGAGGTATTTGTGGGTGAAAAGGTCCTATTTGAAGGGGGAAACCTGGTATTTCTTGGAGAAGATGTGATATGTTTGGGAGAAATCAGGCATTTCTGGAAGAAACTGTCCTCTTGTGGGGATAAAAGAATTTTTTGTGGGTGAAAAGGTCCTATTTGAAGGGGGAAACCTGGTATTTCTTGGAGAAGATGTGATATGTTTGGGAGAAATGTGGCCTTTCTGGCAGAAACTGTCCTCTTTTGGGGATAAAAGAGGTATTTGTGGGTGAAAAGGTCCTATTTGAAGGGGGAAACCTGGTATTTCTTGGAGAAGAGTTGAAATATTTGGGAGAAATGTGGCATGTCTGGAAGAAACTGTCCTATTTGGGGACAAAACAGGTATTTGTGGGAGAAAAGGTCCTATTTGAAGGGGGAAAGCTGGTATTTCTTGGAGAAGATGTGATCTATTTGGGAGAAATGTGGCCTTTCTAGCTGAAAATGTCCAGTTTGGGGGGAGAAGGCTGGTAGTTTTGGGTGAGAAGGTCCTCTTTCAGGAGGAATCCTGGCATTTCTTGGAGAAGATGTGATCTATTTGGGAGAAATGTGGCATTTCTGGAAGAAACTGTCCTCTTTTGGGGATAAAAGAGGTATTAGTGGTTGAAAAGGTCCTATTTGAAGGGGGAAACCTGGTATTTCTTGGAGAAGATGTGATATATTTGGGAGAAATGTGGCATGTCTGGAAGAAAATGTCCTCTTTTGGGGATAAAAGAGGTATTTGTGGTTGAAAAGGTCCTATTTCAGGAGGAATCCTGGCATTTCTTGGAGGAGATGTGATATATTTGGGAGAAATTTGGCCTTTCTGGAAGGAACTGTCCACTTTTGGGGATAAAAGAGGTATTTCATGGAGAAAAGGTCCTAATTCAAGGGGGAAACCTGGTATTTCTTGGAGGAGTTGTGATATATTGGGAGAAATGTGGCATTTCTGGAAGAAACTGTCCTCTTTTGGGATAAAAGAGGTATTTGTGGGAGAAAAGGTCCTATTTGAAGGGGGAAACGTGGTATTTCTTGGAGAAGATGTGATATGTTTGGGAGAAATGTGTCATGTCTGAAAGAAACTGTCCTATTTGAGGGATAAAAGAGGTATTTGTGGGTGAAAAGGTCCTATTTGAAGGGGGAACCCTGGTATTTCTTGGAGAAGATGTGATATATTTGGGAGAAATGTGGCATTTCTGGAAGAAACTGTCCTCTTTTGGGGATAAAACAGGTATTTGTGGGTGAGAAGGTCCTATTTGTAGGGGGAAAGCTGGTATTTCTAGGAGGAGATGTGACATATTTGGGAGAAATGTGGCATGTCAGGAAGAAACTGTCCTATTTTGGGGATAAAAGAGGTATTTGTGGGTGAAAAGGTCCTATTTGAAGGGGGAAAGGAAAGCTGGTATTTCTTTGAGAAGATGTGATATATTTGGGAGAAATGTGGCATTTCTGGAAGAAACTGTCCTCTTTTGGGGATAAAAGAGGTATTTGTGGGTGAAAAGGTCCTATTTCAGGTGGAATCCTGGTATTTCTTGGAGAAGATGTGATATGTTTGGGAGAAATGTGGCATGTCCGGAAGAAACTGTCCTGTTTTGGGGATAAAAGAGGTATTTGTGGGTGAAAAGGTCCTATTTGAAGGGGGAAACCTGGTATTTCTTGGAGAAGATGTGATATGTTTGGGAGAAATGTGGCATTTCTGGATGAAACTGTCCTATTTGGGGGGAGAAGGCTGGTATCTGTGGGATAAAAAGGTCCTATTTGAAGGGGGAAAGCAGGTAATTCTTGGAGAAGATGTGATCTATTTGGGAGAAATGTGGGATGTCTGGAAGAAACTGTCCTCTTTTGGGGATAAAAGAGGTATTTGTGGGTGAAAAGGTCCTATTTGAAGGGGGAAACCTGGTATTTCTTGGAGAAGATGTGATATGTTTGGGAGTAATGTGGCCTTCCTGGCAGAAACTGTCCTCTTTTGGGGATAAAAGAGGTATTTGTGGGTGATAAGGTCCTATTTTAAGGGGGAAACCTGTTATTTCTTGGAGAAGATGTGATATATTTGGGGGATATGTGGCATGTCAGGAAGAAACTGTCCTCTTTTGGGGATAAAAGAGGTATTTGTGGGTGAAAAGGACCTATTTGAAGGGGGAAAGCTGGTATTTCATGGAGAAGATGTGATATATTTGGGAGAAATGTGGCATTTCTGGAAGAAACTGTCCTATTTTGGGGATCAAAGAGGTATTTGTGGGTGAAAAGGTCCTATTTCCAGGGGAAAGCTGGTATTTCTTGGAGAAGATGTGATCTATTTGGGAGAAATATGGCATTTCTGGAAGAAACTGTCCTCTTTTGGGGATAAAAGAGGTATTTGTGGGTTAAAAGGTCCTATTTGAAGGGGGAAACGTGGTATTTCTTGGAGAAGATGTGATATATTTGGGAGAAATGTGGCATGTCTGGAAGAAAATGTCCTCTTTTGGGGATATAACAGGTATTGGTGGGTGAAAAGGTCCTATTTGAAGGGGGAAACGTGGTATTTCTTGGAGAAGATGTGATATATTTTGGAGAAATGTGGCATTTCTGGAAGAAAGTGTCCTGTTTTGGGGATAAAACAGGTATTTCATGGAGAAAAGGTCCTATTTGAAGGGGGAAAGCTGGTATTTCTTGAAGGAGATGTGATATATTTGGGAGAAATGTTGTATGTCTGGAAGAAACTGTCCTCTTTTGGGGATAAAAGTGGTATTTGTGGGTGATAAGGTCCTATTTGAAGGGGGAAACCTGGTATTTCTTGGAGAAGATGTGATCTATTTGGGAGAAATGTGGCATTTCTGGAAGAAACTGTCCTATTTGGGGGAGAAGCCTGCTACTAGTGGGTGAAAAGGTCCTATTTGAAGGGGGAAAACCTGGCATTTCTTGGAGAAGATGTGATATATTTGGGAGAAATGTGGCATTTCTGGAAGAAACTGTCCTATTTTGGGGATAAAACAGGTATTTGTGGGTGAAAAGGTCCTATTTGAAGGGAGAAACCTGGTATTTCTTGGAGAAGATGTGATATGTTTGGGAGAAATGTGGCATTTCTGGAAGAAACTGTCTTATTTGGGGGGAGAAGGCAGGTATTTTTGGGAGAAAAGGTCCTATTTGAAGGGGGAAACCTGGTATTTCTTGGAGAAGATGTGATATATTTGGGAGAAATGTGGCATGTCTGGAAGAAACTATCCTATTTGAGGGTTAAAGAGGTATTTGTGGGTGAAAAGGTCCTAATTCAAGGGGGAAACGTGGTATTTCTTGGAGAAGATGTGATATATTTGGGAGAAATGTGGCCTTTCTGGCAGAAACTGTCCTATTTTGGGGATATAAGTGGTATTTGTGGGTGATAAGGTCCTATTTGAAGGGGGAAACGTGGTATTTCATGGAGAAGATGTGATCTATTTGGGAGAAATGTGGCATGTCAGGAAGAAACTGTCCTATTTTGGGGATAAAAGAGGTATTTGTGGGTGAAAAGGTCCTATTTGAAGGGGGAAACGTGGCATTTCTTTGAGAAGATGTGATATATTTGGGAGAAATGTTGCATTTCTGGAAGAAACTGTCCTATTTTGGGGATAAAAGAGGTATTTGTGGGTGAAAAGGTCCTATTTGAAGGGGGAAACGTGGTATTTCTTGGAGAAGATGTGATCTATTTGGGAGAAATGTGGCATTTCTGGAAGAAACTGTCCTCTTTTGGGGATGAAACAGGTATTTGTGGGTGAAAAGGTCCTATTTGAAGGGGGAAACCTGGTATTTCTTGGAGAAGAGGTGATCTATTTGGGAGAAATGTGGCCTTTCTGGAAGAAAATGTCCAATTTGGGGGGTGAAGGGTGGTAGTTTTGGGTGAGAAGGTCCTATTTCTAGAGGAATCCTGGCATTTCTTGGAGAAGATGTGATATATTTGGGAGAAATGTGGCATTTCTGGAAGAAACTGTCCTCTTTTGGGGATAAAAGAGGTATTAGTGGTTGAAAAGGTCCTATTTGAAGGGGGAATCCTGGTATTTCTTGGAGAAGATGTGATATATTTGGGAGAAATGTGGCATGTCTGGAAGAAAATGTCCTATTTGTGGGGTGAAGGGTGGTATTTGTGGGAGAAAAGTTCCTATTTCAGGAGGAATCCTGGTATTTCTTGTAGGAGATATGATATGTTTGGGAGAAATGAGCCATTTCTGGAAGAAACTGTCCTCTTTTGGGGATAAAAGAGGTATTTGTGGGTGAAAAGGTCCTATTTGAAGGGGGAAAGCTGGTATTTCTTGGAGAAGATGTGATATGTTTGGGAGAAATATGGCATTTCTGGAAGAAACTGTCCTCTTTTGGGGATAAAACAGGTATTTGTGGGTGAAAAGGTCCTATTTGAAGGGGGAAACCTGGTATTTCTGGGAGAAGATGTGATATATTTGGGAGAAATGTGGCATGTCTGGAAGAAACTGTCCTCTTTTGGGGATAAAAGAGGTATTTGTGGGTGAAAAGGTCCTATTTGAAGGGGGAAACCTGGTATTTCTTGGAGAAGATGTGATATGTTTGGGAGAAATCAGGCATTTCTGGAAGAAACTGTCCTCTTGTGGGGATAAAAGAATTTTTTGTGGGTGAAAAGGTCCTATTTGAAGGGGGAAACCTGGTATTTCTTGGAGAAGATGTGATATGTTTGGGAGAAATGTGGCCTTTCTGGCAGAAACTGTCCTCTTTTGGGGATAAAAGAGGTATTTGTGGGTGAAAAGGTCCTATTTGAAGGGGGAAACCTGGTATTTCTTGGAGAAGAGTTGAAATATTTGGGAGAAATGTGGCATGTCTGGAAGAAACTGTCCTATTTGGGGACAAAACAGGTATTTGTGGGAGAAAAGGTCCTATTTGAAGGGGGAAAGCTGGTATTTCTTGGAGAAGATGTGATCTATTTGGGAGAAATGTGGCCTTTCTAGCTGAAAATGTCCAGTTTGGGGGGAGAAGGCTGGTAGTTTTGGGTGAGAAGGTCCTCTTTCAGGAGGAATCCTGGCATTTCTTGGAGAAGATGTGATCTATTTGGGAGAAATGTGGCATTTCTGGAAGAAACTGTCCTCTTTTGGGGATAAAAGAGGTATTAGTGGTTGAAAAGGTCCTATTTGAAGGGGGAAACCTGGTATTTCTTGGAGAAGATGTGATATATTTGGGAGAAATGTGGCATGTCTGGAAGAAAATGTCCTCTTTTGGGGATAAAAGAGGTATTTGTGGTTGAAAAGGTCCTATTTCAGGAGGAATCCTGGCATTTCTTGGAGGAGATGTGATATATTTGGGAGAAATTTGGCCTTTCTGGAAGGAACTGTCCACTTTTGGGGATAAAAGAGGTATTTCATGGAGAAAAGGTCCTAATTCAAGGGGGAAACCTGGTATTTCTTGGAGGAGTTGTGATATATTGGGAGAAATGTGGCATTTCTGGAAGAAACTGTCCTCTTTTGGGATAAAAGAGGTATTTGTGGGAGAAAAGGTCCTATTTGAAGGGGGAAACGTGGTATTTCTTGGAGAAGATGTGATATGTTTGGGAGAAATGTGTCATGTCTGAAAGAAACTGTCCTATTTGAGGGATAAAAGAGGTATTTGTGGGTGAAAAGGTCCTATTTGAAGGGGGAACCCTGGTATTTCTTGGAGAAGATGTGATATATTTGGGAGAAATGTGGCATTTCTGGAAGAAACTGTCCTCTTTTGGGGATAAAACAGGTATTTGTGGGTGAGAAGGTCCTATTTGTAGGGGGAAAGCTGGTATTTCTAGGAGGAGATGTGACATATTTGGGAGAAATGTGGCATGTCAGGAAGAAACTGTCCTATTTTGGGGATAAAAGAGGTATTTGTGGGTGAAAAGGTCCTATTTGAAGGGGGAAAGGAAAGCTGGTATTTCTTTGAGAAGATGTGATATATTTGGGAGAAATGTGGCATTTCTGGAAGAAACTGTCCTCTTTTGGGGATAAAAGAGGTATTTGTGGGTGAAAAGGTCCTATTTCAGGTGGAATCCTGGTATTTCTTGGAGAAGATGTGATATGTTTGGGAGAAATGTGGCATGTCCGGAAGAAACTGTCCTGTTTTGGGGATAAAAGAGGTATTTGTGGGTGAAAAGGTCCTATTTGAAGGGGGAAACCTGGTATTTCTTGGAGAAGATGTGATATGTTTGGGAGAAATGTGGCATTTCTGGATGAAACTGTCCTATTTGGGGGGAGAAGGCTGGTATCTGTGGGATAAAAAGGTCCTATTTGAAGGGGGAAAGCAGGTAATTCTTGGAGAAGATGTGATCTATTTGGGAGAAATGTGGCATGTCTGGAAGAAACTGTCCTCTTTTGGGGATAAAAGAGGTATTTGTGGGTGAAAAGGTCCTATTTGAAGGGGGAAACCTGGTATTTCTTGGAGAAGATGTGATATGTTTGGGAGTAATGTGGCCTTCCTGGCAGAAACTGTCCTCTTTTGGGGATAAAAGAGGTATTTGTGGGTGATAAGGTCCTATTTTAAGGGGGAAACCTGTTATTTCTTGGAGAAGATGTGATATATTTGGGGGATATGTGGCATGTCAGGAAGAAACTGTCCTCTTTTGGGGATAAAAGAGGTATTTGTGGGTGAAAAGGACCTATTTGAAGGGGGAACCCTGGTATTTCTTGGAGAAGATGTGATATATTTGGGAGAAATGTGGCATTTCTGGAAGAAACTGTCCTATTTTGGGGATCAAAGAGGTATTTGTGGGTGAAAAGGTCCTATTTCCAGGGGAAAGCTGGTATTTCTTGGAGAAGATGTGATCTATTTGGGAGAAATATGGCATTTCTGGAAGAAACTGTCCTCTTTTGGGGATAAAAGAGGTATTTGTGGGTTAAAAGGTCCTATTTGAAGGGGGAAACGTGGTTTTTCTTGGAGAAGATGTGATATATTTGGGAGAAATGTGGCATGTCTGGAAGAAAATGTCCTCTTTTGGGGATATAACAGGTATTGGTGGGTGAAAAGGTCCTATTTGAAGGGGGAAACGTGGTATTTCTTGGAGAAGATGTGATATATTTTGGAGAAATGTGGCATTTCTGGAAGAAAGTGTCCTGTTTTGGGGATAAAACAGGTATTTCATGGAGAAAAGGTCCTATTTGAAGGGGGAAAGCTGGTATTTCTTGAAGGAGATGTGATATATTTGGGAGAAATGTTGTATGTCTGGAAGAAACTGTCCTCTTTTGGGGATAAAAGTGGTATTTGTGGGTGATAAGGTCCTATTTGAAGGGGGAAACCTGGTATTTCTTGGAGAAGATGTGATCTATTTGGGAGAAATGTGGCATTTCTGGAAGAAACTGTCCTATTTGGGGGAGAAGCCTGCTACTAGTGGGTGAAAAGGTCCTATTTGAAGGGGGAAAACCTGGCATTTCTTGGAGAAGATGTGATATATTTGGGAGAAATGTGGCATTTCTGGAAGAAACTGTCCTATTTTGGGGATAAAACAGGTATTTGTGGGTGAAAAGGTCCTATTTGAAGGGAGAAACCTGGTATTTCTTGGAGAAGATGTGATATGTTTGGGAGAAATGTGGCATTTCTGGAAGAAACTGTCTTATTTGGGGGGAGAAGGCAGGTATTTTTGGGAGAAAAGGTCCTATTTGAAGGGGGAAACCTGGTATTTCTTGGAGAAGATGTGATATATTTGGGAGAAATGTGGCATGTCTGGAAGAAACTATCCTATTTGAGGGTTAAAGAGGTATTTGTGGGTGAAAAGGTCCTAATTCAAGGGGGAAACGTGGTATTTCTTGGAGAAGATGTGATATATTTGGGAGAAATGTGGCCTTTCTGGCAGAAACTGTCCTATTTTGGGGATATAAGTGGTATTTGTGGGTGATAAGGTCCTATTTGAAGGGGGAAACGTGGTATTTCATGGAGAAGATGTGATCTATTTGGGAGAAATGTGGCATGTCAGGAAGAAACTGTCCTATTTTGGGGATAAAAGAGGTATTTGTGGGTGAAAAGGTCCTATTTGAAGGGGGAAACGTGGCATTTCTTTGAGAAGATGTGATATATTTGGGAGAAATGTTGCATTTCTGGAAGAAACTGTCCTATTTTGGGGATAAAAGAGGTATTTGTGGGTGAAAAGGTCCTATTTGAAGGGGGAAACGTGGTATTTCTTGGAGAAGATGTGATCTATTTGGGAGAAATGTGGCATTTCTGGAAGAAACTGTCCTCTTTTGGGGATGAAACAGGTATTTGTGGGTGAAAAGGTCCTATTTGAAGGGGGAAAGCTGGTATTTCATGGAGAAGATGTGGTATATTTGGGAGAAATATGGCATGTATGGCAGAAACTTTCCTATTTTGGGGATAAAAGAGGTATTTGTAGGAGTAAAGGTCCTATTTCCAGGGGGAAAGCTGGTATTTCTTGGAGAAGATGTGGTATATTTCGGTGAAATCTGGCATTCCTGGAAGAAACTGTCCTCTTTTGAGGATAAAAGAGGTTTTTTTGGGGAAAAGATCCTATTTGAAGGGGGAAAGCAGGTATTTCTTGGAGAAGATGTGATATGTTTGGGAGAAATGTGGCATTTCTGGAAGAAACTGTCCTCTTATGGGGATAGAACAGGTATTTGTGGGTGAAAAGGTCCTATTTGAAGGGGGAAAGCTGGTATTTCTTGGAGAAGATGTGATCTATTTGGGAGAAATGTGGCATGTCTGGAAGAAAATGTCCTTTTTGGGGGGAGAAGGGTGGTATTTGTGGGAGAAACGTTCCTATTTCTGGAGGAATCCTGGTATTTCTTGGAGGAGATGTGATATGTTTGGGAGAAATGTGGCATGTCTGGAAGAAACTGTCCTCTTTTGGGGATAAAACAGGTATTTGTGGGTGAAAAGGTCCTATTTGAAGGGGGAAAGCTGGTATTTCTTGGAGAACATGTGATCTATTTGGGAGAAATGTGGCATGTCTGGAAGAAAGTGTCCTCTTTAGGGGATAAAACAGGTATTTGTGGGGGAAAAGGTCCTATTTGAAGGGGGAAAGCTGATATTTCTTGAAGGAGATGTGATATATTTGGGAGAAATGTGGTATGTCAGGTAGAAACTGTCCTATTTTGGGGATAAAAGAGGTATTTGTGGGTGAAAAGGTCCTATTTGAAGGGGGAAACCTGGTATTTCTTGGAGAAGATGTGATATATTTGGGAGAAATGTGGCATTTCTGGAAGAAACTGTCCTATTTGGGGGAGAAGCCTGCTATTAGTGGGTGAAAAGGTCCTATTTGAAGGGGGAAAGCTGGTATTTCTTGGAGAAGATGTGATCTATTTGGGAGAAATGTGGCATTTCTGGAAGAAACTGTCCTATTTGGGGGGAGAAGCCTGCTATTAGCGGGTGAAAAGGTCCTATTTGAAGGGGGAACCCTGGTATTTCTTGGAGAAGATGTGATATATTTGGGAGAAATCTGGCATTTCTGGAAGAAACTGTCCTATTTTGGGGATCAAAGAGGTATTTGTGGGTGAAAAGGTCCTATTTGACGGTGGAAACGTGGTATTTCTTGGAGAAGATGTGATATATTTGGGAGAAATGTGGCATGTCTGGAATAAAGTGTCCTCTTTTGGGGATAAAAGAGGTATTTGTGGGTGAAAAGGTCCTATTTGAAGGGGGAACCCTGGTATTTCTTGGAGAAGATGTGATATGTTTGGGAGAAATGTGGCCTTTCTGGCAGAAACTGTCCTATTTTGGGGATAAAAGTGGTATTTGTGGGAGAAAAGGTCCTATTTGAAGGGGGAATGCTGGTATTTCTTGGAGAAGATGTGATATGTTTGGGAGAAATGTGGCATTTCTGGAAGAAACTGTCCTCTTTTGGGGATAAAAGAGGTATTTGTGGGTGAAAAGGTCCTATTTGAAGGGGGAAACGTGGCATTTCTTGGAGAAGATGTGATATATTTGGGAGAAATGTGGCATTTCTGGAAGAAACTGTCGTATTTTGGGCATAAAAGAGGTATTTGTGGGTGAAAAGGTCCTATTTGAAGGGGGAAACCTGGTATTTCTTGGAGAAGATGTGATCTATTTGGGAGAAATGTGGCATGTCTGGAAGAAACTGTCCTCTTTTGGGGATATAACAGGTATTTGAGGGTGAAAAGGTCCTTTTTGAAGGCGGAAACCTGGTATTTCTTGGAGAAGATGTGATATATTTGGGAGAAATGTGGCATTTCTGGAAGAAACTGTCCTCTTTTGGGGATAAAAGAGGTATTTGTGGGTGAAAAGGTCTTATTTGAAGGGGGAAACCTGTTATTTCTTGGAGAAGATGTGATATATTTGGGAGAAATGTGGCATTTCTGGAAGAAAATGTCCTATTTGAGGGATAATACAGGTATTTGTGGGAGAAAAGGTCCTATTTGAAGGGGGAAACGTGGTATTTCTTGGAGAAGATGTGGTATATTTGGGAGAAATGTGGCATTTCTGGAAGAAACTGTCCTCTTTTGGGGATGAAACAGGTATTTGTGGGTGAAAAGGTCCTATTTGAAGGGGGAAAGCTGGTATTTCTTGGAGAAGATGTGATATATTTGGGAGAAATATGGCATGTATGGCAGAAACTGTCCTCTTTTGGGGATAAAAGAGGTATTTGTAGGAGTAAAGGTCCTATTTGAAGGGGGAAAGCTGGTATTTCTTGGAGAAGATGTGGTATATTTCGGAGAAATCTGGCATTCCTGGAAGAAACTGTCCTCTTTTGGGGATAAAAGAGGTATTTGTGGGTGAAAAGGTCCTATTTGAAGGGGGAAAGCAGGTATTTCTTGGAGAAGATGTGATATGTTTGGGAGAAATGTGGCATTTCTGGAAGAAACTGTCCTCTTATGGGGATAGAACAGGTATTTCTGGGTGAAAAGATCCTATTTTTAGGGGAAAACCTGGTATTTCTTGGAGAAGATGTGATATATTTGGGAGAAATGTGGCATGTCTGGAAGAAAATGTCCTTTTTGGGGGGAGAAGGGTGGTATTTGTGGGAGAAATGTTCCTATTTCTGGAGGAATCCTGGTATTTCTTGGAGGAGATGTGATATGTTTGGGAGAAATGTGCCATTTCTGGCAGAAACTGTCCTCTTTTGGGGATAAAAGAGGTATTTGTGGGTGAAAAGGTCCTATTTGAAGGGGGAAACTTGGTATTTCTTGGAGAAGATGTGATCTATTTGGGAGAAATCTGGCATTTCTGGAAGAAAGTGTCCAATTTTGGGGATAAAACAGGTATTTGTGGGTGAAAAGGTCCTATTTGAAGGGGGAAACGTGGTATTTCTTGGAGAAGATGTGATATATTTGAGAGAAATGTGGCATGTCTGGAAGAAACTGTCCTCTTTTGGGGATATAACAGGTATTTGTGGGTGAAAAGGTCCTTTTTGAAGGGGGAAACCTGGTATTTCTTTGAGAAGATGTGATATATTTGGGAGAAATGTGCCATTTCTGGAAGAAACTGTCCTATTTTGGGGATAAAAGAGGTATTTGTGGGTGAAAAGGTCTTATTTGAAGGGGGAAACCTGTTATTTCTTGGAGAAGATGTGATATATTTGGGAGAAATGTGGCATTTCTGGAAGAAAATGTCCTATTTGAGGGATAAAAGAGGTATTTGTGGGTGAAAAGGTCCTATTTGAAGGGGGAAACCTGGTATTTCTTGGAGAAGATGTGGTATATTTGGGAGAAATGTGGCATTTCTGGAAGAAACTGTCCTCTTTTGGGGATGAAACAGGTATTTGTGGGTGAAAAGGTCCTATTTGAAGGGGGAAAGCTGGTATTTCATGGAGAAGATGTGATATATTTGGGAGAAATATGGCATGTATGGCAGAAACTTTCCTATTTTGGGGATAAAAGAGGTATTTGTAGGAGTAAAGGTCCTATTTGAAGGGGGAAAGCTGGTATTTCTTGGAGAAGATGTGGTATATTTGGGAGAAATGTGGCATTCCTGGAAGAAACTGTCCTCTTTTGGGGATAAAAGAGGTATTTGTGGGTGAAAAGGTCCTATTTGAAGGGGGAAAGCAGGTATTTCTTAGAGAAGATGTGATATGTTTGGGAGAAATGTGGCATTTCTGGAAGAAACTGTCCTCTTATGGGGATAGAACAGGTATTTCTGGGTGAAAAGATCCTATTTCCAGGGGAAAACCTGGTATTTCTTGGAGAAGATGTGATATATTTGGGAGAAATGTGGCATGTCTGGAAGAAAATGTCCTTTTTGGGGGGAGAAGGGTGGTATTTGTGGGAGAAATGTTCCTATTTCTGGAGGAATCCTGGTATTTCTTGGAGGAGATGTGATATGTTTGGGAGAAATGTGCCATTTCTGGCAGAAACTGTCCTCTTTTGGGGATAAAAGAGGTATTTGTGGGTGAAAAGGTCCTATTTGAAGGGGGAAACGTGGTATTTCTTGGAGAAGATGTGATCTATTTGGGAGAAATCTGGCATGTCTGGAAGAAACTGTCCAATTTTGGGGATAAAACAGGTATTTGTGGGTGAAAAGGTCCTATTTGAAGGGGGAAACGTGGTATTTCTTGGAGAAGATGTGATATATTTGGGAGAAATGTGGCCTTTCTGGAAGAAACTGTCCTCTTTTGGGGAAAAAAGAGGTATTTGTGGGTGAAAAGGTCCTATTTGAAGGGGGAAACCTGGTATTTCTTGGAGAAGATGTGATATATTTGGGAGAAATGTCGCATTTCTGGAAGAAACTGTCCTATTTGGGGGGAGAAGGCTGGTATTTGTGGTAGAAAAGTTCCTATTTCAGGAGGAATCCTGGTATTTCTTGGAGAAGATGTGATATATTTGGGAGAAATGTGGCCTTTCTGGAAGAAACTGTCCTATTTGTGGGATAAAAGAGGTATTTGTGGGTGAAAAGGTCCAATTTGAAGGGGGAAACCTGGTATTTCTTGGAGAAGATGTGATATGTTTGGGAGAAATGTGGCATTTCTGGAAGAAACTGTCCTCTTATGGGGATAGAACAGGTATTTGTGGGTGAAAAGGTCCTATTTGAAGGGGGAAACCTGGTATTTCTTGGAGAAGATGTGATATATTTGGGAGAAATGTGGCATGTCAGGATGAAACTGTCCTTTTTGGGGGGAGAAGGGTGGTATTTGTGGGAGAAATGTTCCTATTTCTGGAGGAATCCTGGTATTTCTTGGAGAAGATGTGATATGTTTGGGAGAAATGTGGCATTTCTGGAAGAAACTGTCCTCTTATGGGGATAGAACAGGTATTTGTGGGTGAAAAGGTCCTATTTGAAGGGGGAAACCTGGTATTTCTTGGAGAAGATGTGGTATATTTGGGAGAAATGTGGCATTTCTGGAAGAAACTGTCCTCTTTTGGGGATAAAAGAGGTATTTGTGGGTGAGAAGGTCCTATTTGTAGGGGGAAAGCTGGTATTTCTAGGAGGAGATGTGACATATTTGGGAGAAATGTGGCATTTCTGGAAGAAACTGTCCTCTTTTGGGGATAAAAGAGGTATTTGTGGGTGAAAAGGTCCTATTTGAAGGGGGAAAGGAAAGCTGGTATTTCTTGGAGAAGATGTGATATATTTGGGAGAAATGTGGCATTTCTGGAAGAAACTGTCCTCTTTTGGGGATAAAAGAGGTATTTGTGGGTGAAAAGGTCCTATTTCAGGTGGAATCCTGGTATTTCTTGGAGAAGATGTGATATATTTTGGAGAAATGTGGCATGTCCGGAAGAAACTGTCCTATTTTGGGGATAAAAGAGGTATTTGTGGGTGAAAAGGTCCTATTTGAAGGGGGAAACCTGGTATTTCTTGGTGAAGATGAGATATATTTGGGAGAAATCTGGCCTTTCTGGAAGAAACTGTCCTCTTTTGTGGATAAAAGAGGTATTTGTGGGTGAAAAGGTCCTATTTGAAGGGGGAAACCTGGTATTTCTTGGAGAAGATGTGATCTATTTGGGAGAAATGTGGCCTTTCTGGAAGAAACCGAGCTCTTTTGGGGTAAAAGAGGTATTTGTGGGTGAAAAGGTCCTATTTGAAGGGGGAAAGCTGGTATTTCTTGGAGAAGATGTGATATATTTGGGAGAAATGTGGCATTTCTGGCAGAAACTTTCCTCTTTTGGGGATAAAAGAGGTATTTGTGGGTGAAAAGGTTCTATATGAAGGGGGAAAGCTGGTATTTCTTGCAGGAGATGTGATCTATTTGGGAGAAATCTGGCATTTCTGGAAGAAAATGTCCAATTTGAGGGATAAAAGAGGTATTTGTGGGTGAAAAGTTCCTATTTCCAGTGGTAAACCAGTTATTTCTTAGAGAAGATGTGATATATTTGGGAGAAATCTGGCATGTCTGGAAGAATCTGTCCTCTTTTGGGGATAAAAGAGGTATTTGTGGGAGAAAAGGTCCTATTTGAAGGGGGAAAGCTGATATTTCTTGGAGAAGATGTGATCTATTTGGGTGAAATGTGGCATTTCTGGAAGAGACTTTCCTCTTTTGGGGATAAAAGAGGTATTTGTGGGTGAAAAGGTCCTATTTGAAGGGGGAAACGTGGTATTTCTTGGAGAAGATGTGGTATATTTGGGAGAAATGTGGCATTTCTGGAAGAAACTGTCCTCTTTTGGGGATAAAAGAGGTATTTGTGGGTGAGAAGGTCCTATTTGAAGGGGGAAAACTGGTATTTCTTGGAGAAGATGTGATCTATTTGGATCGAAATGTGGCATTTCTGGAAGAAACTGTCCTATTTTGGGGATAAAAGTGGTATTTGTGGGTGAGAAGGTCCTATTTGAAGGAGAAAGCTGGATGTTCTTTGAGAAGATGTGATATGTTTGGGAGTAATGTGGCATTTCTGGAAGAAACTGTCCTCTTTTGGGGATAAAAGAGGTATTTGTGGGTGATAAGGTCCTATTTCCAGGGGGAAAGCTGGTATTTCTTGGAGAAGATGTGATATATTTGGGAGAAATGTGGCATGTCTGGAAGGAACTGTCCTCTTTTGGGGATAAAAGAGGTATTTGTGGGTGAAAAGGTCCTATTTCAAGGGGGAAAGCTCGTATTTCTTGGAGAAGATGTTATCTATTTTGGAGAAATCTGGCATGTCTGGAACAAACTGTCCTATTTTGGGGATTAAACAGGTACTTGTGGGAGAAAAGGTCCTATTTGAAGGTGGAAAGCTGGATGTTCTTGCGGGAGATGTGATATATTTGGGAGAAATGTGGCATGTCTGGAAGAAACTGTCCTATTTGGGGGATAAAAGAGGTATTTCTGGTTAAAAAGGTCTTATTTCAAGGGGGACACCTGGCATTTCTTGGAGAAGATGTGATATATTTGGGAGAAATTTGGCATTTCTGGAAGAAACTGTCCTCTTTTGGGGATAAAATAGGTATTTGTGGGTGAAAAGGTCCTATTTGAAGGGGGAAACGTGGTATTTCTTGGAGAAGATGTGATATATTTGGGAGAAATGTGGTCATTCTGGCAGAAACTGTCCTCTTTTGGGGATAAATGAGGTATATGTGGGTGAAAAGGTCCTATTTGAAGGGAGAAACGTGGTATTTCTTGGTGAAGATGTGATACTTTTGGGAGAAATCTGGCCTTTCTGGCAGAAACTGTCCTATTTTGGGGATAAAAGAGGTATTTGTGGGAGATAAGTTCCTATTTCAAGGGGGAAAGCTGGTATTTCTGTGGCCTTTCTGGAAGAAATTGTCCTCTTTTGGGGATAAAAGAGGTATTAGTGGGTGAAAAGGTCCTATTTGAAGGGGGAAACGTGGTATTTCTTGGAGAAGATGTGATATATTTGGGAGAAATGTGGCATTTCTGGAAGAAACTGTCCTATTTTGGGGATAAAAGAGGTATTAGTGGGTGAAAAGGTCCTATTTGAAGGGGGAAACCTGGTATTTCTTGGAGAAGCTGTGATATATTTGGGAGAAACCTGGCATTTATGGAAGAAACTGTCCAATTTTGGGGATAAAAGAGGTATTTGTGGGTGAAAAGGTCCTATTTGAAGGGGGAAAGCTGGTATTTCTTGGAGAAGATGTGATATATTTGGGAGAAATGTGGCATGTCTGGCAGAAACTGTCCTCTTTTGGGGATAAAACAGGTATTTGTGGGTGAAAAGGTCCTATTTGAAGGGGGAAACCTGGTATTTCTTGGAGAAGATGTGATATATTAGGGAGAAATGTGGCCTTTCTGGCAGAAACTGTCCTCTTTTGGGGATATAACAGGTATTTGTGGGTGAAAAGGTCCTATTTCAAGGGGGAATCCTGGTATTTCTTGGAGAAGATGTGATATATTTGGGAGAAATGTGGCATGTCTGGTAGAAACTGTTCTATTTGGGGGATAAAACAGGTATTTGTGGGTGAAAATGTCCAATTTCCAGGGGTAAAGCTGGTATTTCTTGGAGAAGATGTGATGTATTTGGGAGAAATGTGGCATTTCTGGAAGAAACTGTCCTCTTTTGGGGATAAAACAGGTATTTGTGAGAGAAAAGGTCCTATGTCAAGGGGTAAAGCTGGATGTTCTTGCAGGAGATGTGATATATGTGGGAGAAATGTGGCATTTCTGGAAGAAACTGTCCTCTTTTGGGGATAAAAGAGGTATTTGTGGGTGAGAAGGTCCTATTTGAAGGAGGAATCCTGGTATTTCTTGGAGAAGATGTGATATATTTGGGAGAAATGTGGCATGTCTGGAAGAAACGGTCCTCTTTTGGGGATAAAAGAGGTATTTGTGGGTGAGAAGGTCCTATTTGAAGGGGGAAACCTGGTATTTCTTGGAGAAGATGTGATATTTTTGAGAGATATGTGGCATTTCTAGATGAAACTGTCCTCTTTTGGGGTTAAAAGGATGTTTTTCGTGGGAGAAAAGGTAGTATTTCAGAAGAAATCCTGGTATTTCTTGGAGGAGATGTGATATGTTTGGGAGAAATGTGGCATTTCTGGAAGAAACTGTCCTATTTTGGGGATAAAAGAGGTATTTTTGGGAGAAAAGGTCCTATTTGAAGGGGGAACCCAGGTATTTCTTGGAGAAGATGTGCTATATTTGGGAGAAATGAGGCCTTTCTGGAAGAAACTTTCCTATTTGAGTGAAAAAAGAGGTATTTGTGGGTGAAAAGGTCCTATTTAAAGGGGGAAAGCTGGTAGTTTTACCTCTTTTATGCCCAAAATAGAACAGTATCTTCCAGAAAGGCCACATTTCTCCCAAATGTATCACTTCTTCTCCAAGAAATACCAGCTTTCCCCCTTCAAATAGGACCGTTTCACCCACAAATACCTCTTTTATCCCCAAAATAGGACAGTTTCTGCCTTACATGCCATATTTCTCCCAAATATACCACATCTTCTCCAAGAAATACCAGCTTTCCCCCCTCAAATAGGACCTTTTAAACCAAAAATACCTGTTTTATCCCCAAAAGAGGACAGTTTCTTCCAGAAATGCCACATTACTCCCAAATAGATCACATCTTCTCCAAGAAATACCAGGTTTCCCCCTACAAATAGGTCCTTTTCAACCACAAATACCTGTATTATCCCTCAAATAGGACATTTTCTTCCAGAAATGCCACACTTTTCACAAATATATCACATCTTCTCCAAGAAATACCAGGTTTCCCCCTTGTAATAAGAACTTTTCACCCACAAATACCTGTTTTATCCCCAAAAGAGGACAGTTTCTTCCAGAAATGCCACATTTCTCCCAAATAGATCACATCTTCTCCAAGAAATACCAGCTTTCCCCCTTCAAATAGGACCTTTTCACCCACAAATACCTCTTTTATCCCCAAAAGAGGACAGTTTCTTCCAGAAATGCCACATTTCTCCCAAATAGATCAACACTTCTCCAAGAAATACCACGTTTCCCCCTTCAAATAGGACCTTATCACCCACAGATACCTCTTTTATCCCCAAAAGAGGACAGTTTCTTCCAGACATGCCACATTTCTCCCAAATATATCAACTCTTCTCCAAGAAATACCAGCTTTCCCCCTTCAAATAGGACCTTTTCACACACAAAAAATTCTTTTATCCCCAAAAGAGGACAGTTTCTGCCAGAAATGCCACATTTCTCCCAAATATATCACATCTTCTCCAAGAAATACCTGCTTTCCCCCTTCAAATAGGACCTTTTCACCCACAAGTACCTGTTTTACCCCCAAAAGAGGACGGTTTCTTCCAGAAATGCCAAATTTCTCCCATATAGATCACATCTTCTCCAAGAAATACCACGTTTCCACCTTCAAATAGGACCTTTTCACCCACAAATACCTCTTTGATGCCCAAAATAGGACAGTTTCTTCCAGACATGCCACATTTCTCCCAAATATATCAACTCTTCTCCAAGAAATACCAGCTTTCCCCCTTCAAATAGGACCTTTTCACCCACTAATAGCAGGCTTCTCCCCCCTCATAGGACAGTTTCTTCCAGAAATGCCACATTTCTCCCAAATAGATCACATCTTCTCCAAGAAATACCAGGGTTCCCCCTTCAAATAGGAACTTTTCACCCACAAATACCTCTTTTATCCCCAAAAGAGGACAGTTTCTTCCAGACATGCCACATTTCTCCCAAATATATCACATCTTCTCCAAGAAATACCACGTTTCCCCCTTCAAATAGGACCTTTTCACCCACAAATACCTCTTTTATCCCCCAAATTGGACAGTTTCTTCCAGACATGCCACATTTCTCCCAAATAGATCACATCTTCTCCAAGAATTACCAGGTTTCCCCCTACAAATAGGACCTTTTCTCCCACAAATACCTGTTTTATCCCCCCAAATAGGACAGTTTCTTCCAGAAAGGCCACATTTCTCCCAAATAGATCACATCTTCTCCAAGAAATACCACGTTTCCCCCTACAAATAGGACCTTTTCACCCACAAATACCTCTTTTATCCCCAAAAGAGGACAAATTCTTCCAGAATGGCCACATTTCTCCCAAATAGATCACATCTTCTCCAAGAAATACCAGGTTTCCCCCTTCAAATAGGACCTTATCACCCACAAATACCACTATTATCCCCAAAAGAGGACAGTTTCTTCCAGAAATGCCACATTTCTCCCTAACATATCACATCTTCTCCAAGAAATACCAGGTTTCCCCCTTCAAATAGGACCCTTTTCACCCACAAATACCTGTTATATCGCCAAAATAGGACAGTTTCTTCCAGAAATGCCATATTTCTCCCAAACATATCACATCTTCTCCAAGAAATACCACGTTACCCCCTTCAAATTGGACCTTTTCACCCACAAATACCTGTTATATCCCCAAAAGAGGACAGTTTCTTCCAGACATGCCACATTTCTCCCAAATATATCACATCTCCTGCAAGAACATCCAGCTTTCCCCCTTCAAAGAGGACCTTTTCACCCACAAATACCTCTTTTATCCCCAAAAGAGGACAGTTTCTTCCTGACATGCCACATTTCTCCCAAAAATATCACATCTTCTCCAAGAAATACCAGGTTTCCCCCTGGAAATAGGACCTTTTCACCCACAAATACCTGTTTTATCCCCAAAAGAGGACAGTTTCTTCCAGAAATGCCAAATTTCTCCCAAATATATCACATCTTCTCCAAGAAATACCAGCTTTCCCCCTTCAAATAGGACCTTCTCACCCACAAATACCAGCCTTCTCGCTGTGATATATTTGGGAGAAATGTGGCATTTCTGGAAGAAACTGTCCTCTTTTGGGGATAAAAGAGGTATTTGTGGGTGAGAAGGTCCTATTTGAAGGAGGAATCCTGGTATTTCTTGGAGAAGATGTGATATATTTGGGAGAAATGTGGCATGTCAGGATGAAACTGTCCTGTTTTGGAGATAAAAGAGGTATTTGTGGGTGAAAAGGTCCTATTTGAAGGGGGAACCTGGTATTTCTTGGAGAAGATGTGATCTATTTGGGAGAAATATGGCCTTTCTGGAAGAAACTGTCCACTTTTGGGGATAAAACAGGTATTTGTGGGAGAAAAGATCCTATTCGAAGGGGGAAAGCAGTTATTTCCTGGAGAAGATGTGATCTATTTGGGAGAAATGTGGCATGTCAGGAAGAAACTGTCCTATTTTGGGGATAAAAGAGGTATTTGTGGGAGAAAAGGTCCTATTTGAAGGGGGAAAGCTGGTATTTCTTAGAGATGATGTGATATATTTTGGAGAAATCTTGCATGTCTGGAAGAAACTGTCCTCTTTTGGGGATAAAAGAGGTATTTGTGGGTGAAAAGGTCCTATTTGAAGGGGGAAACGTGGTATTTCTTGCAGAAGATGTGATATGTTTGGGAGAAATGTGGCATGTCTGGAAGAAACTGTCCTATTTTGGGGATAAAATAGGTATTTGTGGGTGAAAAGGTCCTATTTGAAGGGGGAAACGTGGTATTTCTTGGAGAAGCTGTGATATATTTAGAGAAACCAGGCATTTCTGGAAGAAACTGTCCTCTTTTGGGGATAAAAGAGGTATTTGTGGGTGAAAAGGTCCTATTTCAGGAGGAATCCTTGCATTTCTTGGAGAAGATGTGATATGTTTGGGAGAAATGTGGCATTTCTGGAAGAAACTGTCCTATTTTGGGGTTAAACCAGGTATTTGAGGGTGAAAAGGTCCTATTTGAAGGGGGAAAGCTGGTATTTCTTGGAGAAGATGTGATATATTTGGGAGAAACCTGGCATTTATGGAAGAAACTGTCCTATTTTGGGGATAAAACAGGCATTTGTGGGTGAAAAGGTCCTATTTGAAGGGGGAAACCTGGGATTTCTTGGAGAAGATGTGGTATGTTTGGGAGAAATATGGCCTTTCTGGAAGAAACTGTCCTATTTTGGGGATAAAAGAGGTATTTGTGGGTGAAAAGGTCCTATTTGAAGGGGGAAACCTGGTATTTCTTGGAGAAGATGTGATATATTTGGGAGAAATGTGGCATGTCTGGAAGAAACTGTTCTATTTTGGGGATAAAAGAGGTATTTGTGGGTGAAAAGGTCCTATTTGAGGGGGAAAGCAGGTAGTTTTACCTCTTTTATCCACAAAAGAGGACAGTTTCTTCCAGAAATGCCACATTTCTCCCAAACATATCACGTCTCCTCCAAGAAATACCAGGATTCCTCCTGAAATAGGAACTTTTCACCAACAAATACCACCCTTCTCCCCCCAAATAGGACATTTTCTTCCAGAAATGCCACATTTCTCCCAAACATATCACATCTTCTCCAAGAAATACCTGCTTTCCCCCTTCAAATAGGACCTTTTCCCCAAAACAACCTCTTTTATCCCCAAAAGAGGACAGTTTCTTCCAGGAATGCCAGATTTCTCCCAAATATATCACATCTTCTCCAAGAAATACCGCGTTTGCCCCTTCAAATAGGACCTTATCACCCACAAATACCTCTTTTATCCCCAAAAGAGGACAGTTTCTTCCAGAAATGCCACATTTCTCCCAAACATATCACATCTTCTCCAAGAAATACCACGTTACCCCCTGGAAATAGGACCTTTTCACCCACAAACACCTCTTTTATCCCCAAAAGAGGACAGTTTCTTCCAGACATGCCACATTTCTCCCAAATATATCACATCTCCTTCAAGAAATACCAGCTTTCCCCCATCAAATAGGACCTTTTCTCCCACAAATACCTGTTTTATCCCCAAAACAGGACACTTTCTTCCAGAAATGCCACATTTCTCCCAAATAGATCACATCTTCTCCAAGAAATACCAGGTTTCCCCCTTCATATAGGACCTTTTCTCCCACAAATACCTCTTTTATCCCCAAAATAGGACAGTTTCTTCCAGACATGCCACATTTCTCCCAGATAGATCACATCTTCTCCAAGAAATACCACGTTTCCCCCTTCAAATAGGACTTTTTCTCCCACAAATACCTCTTTTATCCCCAAAAGAGGACAGTTTCTTCCAGAAATGCCACATTTCTCCCAAACATATCACATCTTCTCCGAGAAATACCAGGTTTCCTCCTGAAATAGGAACTTTTCTCCAACATATACCACCCTTCTCCCCCCAAATAGGACAGTTTCTTCCAGACATGCCACATTTCTCCCAAATATATCACATCTTCTCCAAGAAATACCAGCTTTCCCCCTTCGAATAGGACCTTTTCTCCCACAAATACCTGTTTTATCCCCAAAAGAGGACAGTTTCTTCCAGAAAGGCCATATTTCTCCCAAATAGATCACATCTTCTCCAAGAAATACCACGGTTCCCACTTCAAATAGGACCTTTTCACCCACAAATACCTCTTTTATCCCCAAAACAGGACAGTTTCATCCTGACATGCCACATTTCTCCCAAATATATCACATCTTCTCCAAGAAATACCAGCTGTCCCCCTTCAAATACGACCTTTTCACCCACAAATACCTCTTTTATCCCCAAAAGAGGACAGTTTCTTCCAGAAATGCCACATTTCTCCCAAATAGATCACATCTTCTCCAAGAAATACCAGCTTTCCCCCTTCAAATAGGACATTTCACCCACAAATACCAGCCTTCTCGCCCCAAATAGGACATTTTCTTCCAGACATGCCACATTTCTCCCAAATAGATCACATCTTCTCCAAGAAATACCAGTTTATCCCCTGGAAATAGGGCCTTTTCACCCACAAATACCTGTTCTATCCCCATAAGAGGACAGTTTCTTCCAGAAATGCCACATTTCTCCCAAATATATCACATCTTCTCCAAGAAATACCACGTTTCCCCCTTCAAATAGGACCTTTTCCCCAAAAAAAACCTCTTTTATCCCCAAAAGAGGACAGTTTCTTCCAGGAATGCCACATTTCTCCCAAATATATCACATCTTCTCCAAGAAATACCACGTTTCCCCCTTCAAATAGGACCTTCTCACCCACAAATACCTCTTTTATCCCCAAAATAGGACAGTTTCTTCCAGACATGCCATATTTCTCCCAAATATATCACATCTTCTCCAAGAAATATCAGGGTTCCCCCTTCAAATAGGACCTTTTCTCCCACAAATACCTCTTTTATCCCCAAAAGAGGACAGTTTCTTCCAGAAATGCCACATTTCTCCCAAATAGATCACATCTTCTCCAAGAAATACCACGTTTCCCCCTTCAAATATGACCTTTTCACCCACAAGTACCTGTTTTATCCCCAAAAGAGGACAGTTTCTTCCAGAAATGCCACATTTCTCCCAAATACATCACATCTTCTCAAAGAAATACCAGGGTTCCCCCTTCAAATAGGACCTTATCACCCACAAATACCTGTTTTATCCCCAAAATAGGACAGTTTCTTCCAGAAATGCCACATTTCTCCCAAATATATCACATCTTCTCCAAGAAATACCAGGTTTCCCCCTTCAAATAGGACCTTTTCCCCCACAAATACCTCTTTTATCCCCAAAAGAGGACAGTTTCTTCCAGACATGCCACATTTCTCCCAAATAGATCACATCTTCTCCAAGAAATACCAGCTTTCCCCCTTCAAATAGGACCCTTTTCACCCACAAGTACCTGTTTTATCCGCAAAATTGGACAGTTTCTTCCAGAAATGCCACATTTCTCCCAAATATATCACATCTTCTCCAAGAAATACCAGGTTTCCCCCTTCAAATAGGACCTTTTCACCCACAAATACCTCTTTTATCCCCAAAAGAGGACTGTTTCTTCCAGAAATGCCCCATTTCTCCCAAATATATCTCATCTTCTCCAAGAAATACCAGCTTTCCCCCTTCAAATAGGACCTTTTCACCCACAAATACCTCTATTATCCCCAAAAGAGGACAGTTTCTTCCAGAAATGCCACATTTCTCCCATTTAGATCACATCTTCTCCAAGAAATACCAGGTTTCCTCCTGAAATAGGACCTTGTCACCCAGAGATTCCTGTTTTATCCCTTTCTTCCGAGCGACATTTCGTTTTGGAGTGTGTATCCGATGCTATACTTCAGCATTCTGTGACGAATAGAGTAGAAGTGGAATCCCCACTAAGAAGGCTGCTAGAAGCTCCAGGTGCCACACACGTTGTGCTTTCAGTGAGGACGTTCCAGAAAGTCGAGAGTTGTGGCTTGTTTCCTGCGGAGAAATAACCCCCTGTTTTCAGGCAATGCAGGACGCTGAATTCGCTCCTTCTCGACATTTCAATACCGCTCCTTCGCTCTCGTGGCTCGAAAGCGGCACTCGCGCTGAACCGCTCCGGAGAGTCTGCAGTTGCTGTCCGGTCCATCGCGGTTCTGCCCGAGTGCCGCTTGCAGCCTTCAGCAGCGGTCTCGTTTCTCTCGGATGCCGGGAAAGAGCGACTTCAGCCGGATGCTTTTCTCCGACGAGTGAGCGGCTTCTTCTGCGCACATCGCAATGGAGCGCTTTTGACTTCTTCTTCTGTCCATGCAGTATGCACTACGCTTCTCTCTCATTCTTATCCCTTCCCTCCGAGCGACATTTCGTTTTGGAGTGTTTATCCGATGCTACACTTCAGCATTCTGTGACGAATAGAGTAGAAGAGAAAAGCCCCACTAATAAGGCAGCTAGAAGCTCCAGAATCCACACACGTAGTGCTTTCAGGGAGGACGTTCCAGAAAGTCGAGAGTTGTGGCTTCTTTCCTGCGGATTAAAAACCCCCTGTTTTTAGGCAATGCAGTAGGCTGAATTCGCATCTTCTCGGCATAGGAATAGCGCTCCTTCGCTCTCGTGGCTCGAAAGCGGCACTCGCGCTGAACCGCTGCGGAGAGTCTGCAGTTGCTGTCCGGTCCATCGCGGTTCTGCCCGAGTGCCGCTTGCAGCCTTCAGCAGCGCTCTCGTTTCTCTCGGATGCCGGGAAAGAGCGACTTCAGCCGGATGCTTTGCTCCGACGAGTGAGCGGCTTCTTCTGCGCACATCGCAATGGAGAGCTTCTGACTTCTCCATGTGTCCATGCAGAATGCACTACGCTTCTCTCTCATTCTTATCCCTTTCTTCCGAGCGACATTTCGTTTTGGAGTGTTTATCCGATGCTACACTTCAGCATTCTGTGACGAATAGAGTAGAAGAGAACAGTCCCACTAATAAGGCAGCTAGGAGTTCGAGGAGAAACGAACGTTGTGGCTTCTTTCCTACGGAGAAAAAAGCCCCTGTTTTCAGGCAATGCAGGACGCTTAATTCGCTCGTTCTCGGCATAGGAATGCCGCTCCTCCTCTCTCGTGGCTCGAAAGCGGCATTTGCGCTGAACCACAGCGGACAGTCTGCAGTTGTAGACTCCTGAATAGCCTGAAAACAGGGGGTTTTTTCTCCGCAGGAAACAAGCCACAACTCTCGACTTTCTGGAACGTCCTCCCTGAAAGCACAACGTGTGTGGCTTCTGGAGCTTCTAGCTGCCTTATTAGTGGGGCTTTTCTCTTCTACTCTATTCGTCACAGAATGCTGAAGTGTAGCATCGGATAAACACTCCAAAACGAAATGTCGCTCGGAAGGAAGGGATAAGAATGAGAGAGAAGCGTAGTGCATTCTGCATGGACACATGGAGAAGTCAAAAGCGCTCCATTGCGATGTGCGCAGAAGAAGCCGCTCACTCGTCGGAGAAAAGCATCCGGCTGAAGTCGCTCTTTCCAGGCATCCGAGAGAAACGAGAGCGCTGCTGAAGGCTGCAAGCGGCACTCGGGCAGAACCGCGATGGACCGGACAGAAACTGCAGACTCTCCGGAGCGGTTCAGCGCGAGTGCCGCTTTCGAGCCACGAGAGCGAAGGAGCGGTATTGAAATGCCGAGAAGGAGAGAATTCAGCGTCCTGCACTGCCTGAAAACGGGGGGTTTTTTCTCCGCAGGAAAGAAGCCACAACTCTCGACTTTCTGGAACGTCCTCCCCGAAAGCACAACGTGTGTCGCTCCTCGAACTTCTAGCTGCCTTATTAGTGGGGCTTTTCTCCTCTATTTTATTCGTCACAGAATGCTGAAGTGTAGCATCGGATAAACACTCCAAAACGAAAAGTCGCTCGGAACAAAGGGATAAAACAGGAATCTGTGGGTGACAAGGTCCTATTTCAGGAGGAAACCTGGTATTTCTTGGAGATGTGATATATTTGGGAGAAATGTGGCATGTCTGGAAGAAACTGTCCTCTTTTGGGGACAAAGCATGTATTTGTGGGTGAAAAGGTCCTTTTGAAGGGGGAAACCTGGTATTTCTTGGAGAAGATGTGATATATTTGGGAGAAATGTGGCCTTTCTGGAAGAAACTGTCCTCTTTTGGGGATAAAAGAGGTATTTTTGGGTGAAAAGGTCCTATTTGAAGGGGGATACCTGGTATATCATGGAGAAGATGTGATATGTTTGGGAGAAATGTGGCATTTCTGGACGTAACTGTCCTCTTTTGGGGATAAAAGAGGTATTTTTGGGTGAAAAGGTCCTATTTGAAGGGGGAAACCTGGTATTTCTTGGTGGAGATGTGATATATTTGGGAGAAATATGGCATTTCTGGAAGAAACTGTCCTCTTTTGGGGATAAAAGAGGTATTTGTGGGTGAAAAGGTCCTATTTGATGGGGGAAAGCTGGTATTTCTTGGAGAAGATGTGATATATTTGGGAGAAATGTGGCATTTCTGGAAGAAACTGTCCTCTTTTGGGGATAAAACAGGTATTTGTGGGTGAAAAGGTCCTATTTTTAGGGGGAAACCTGGTATTTCTTGGAGAAGATGTGATATATTTGGGAGAAATGTGGCATTTCTGGAAGAAACTGTCCAATTGGAGGTATAAAAGAGGTATTTGTGGGTGAAAAGGTCCTATTTGAAGGGGGAAAGCTGATATTTCTTGGAGAAGATGTGATATATTTGGGAGAAATGTGGCATTTCTGGAAGAAACTGTCCTCTTTTGGGGATATAAGAGGTATTTGTGGGTGTAAAGGTCCTATTTGAAGGGGTAAAGCTGGTATTTCTTGGAGAAGATGTGATATATTTGGGAGAAATGTGGCTTGTCTGGAAGAAAATGTCCTGTTTTGGGGATAAAACAGGTATTTGTGGGAGAAAAGGTCCTATTTGAAGGGGAAACCGTGGTATTTCTTGGAGAAGATGTGATCTATTTGGGAGAAATGTGGCATTTCTGGAAGAAACTGTCCTCTTTTGGGGATATAACAGGTACTTGTGGGTGAAAAGGTCCTATTTGAAGGGGGTATCCTGGTATTTCTTGGAGAAGATGTGATATGTTTGGGTGAAATGTGGCATTTCTGGAAGAAACTGTTCTATTTTGGGGATAAAAGAAGTATTTGTAGGTGAAAAGGTCCTATATGAAGGGGGAAAGCTGGTATTTCTTGGAGAAGATATGATATATTTGGGAGAAATGTGGCATGTCTGGAAGAAAATGTCCTATTTGGGGGGTGAAGGCTGGTATTCGTGGGAGAAAAGGTCCTATTTCAGGAGGAATCCTGGTATTTCTTGGAGGAGATGTGATCTATTTGGGAGAAATGTGGCATGTCTGGAAGAAACTGTCCTATTTTGGGGATAAAAGAGGTATTTGTGGGTGAAAAGATCCTACTTGAAGGGGGAAAGCTGGTATTTCTTGGAGAAGATGTGATATATTTGGGAGAAATCTGGCATTTCTGGAAGAAACTGTCCTCTTTTGGGGATAAAACAGGTATTTGTGGGTGAAAATTTCCTATTTGAAGGGGGAAACGTGGTATTTCTTGGAGAAGATATGATCTATTTGGGAGAAATGTGGCATTTCTGGAAGAAACTGTCCTATTTTGGGGATAAAAGAGGTATTTGTGGGTGAAAAGGTCCTATTTGAAGGGGGAAACGTGGTATATCTTGGAGAAGATGTGATATATTTGGGAGAAATCTGGCATTTCTGGAAGAAAATGTCCAATTTGAGGGATAAAACAGGTATTTGTGGGAGAAAAGGTCCTATTTGATGTTGGAAACATGGTATTTCTTGGAGAAGGTGTGATATATTTGGGAGAAGTGTGGCATTTCTGGAAGAAACTGTCCTCTTCTGGGGATAAAACAGGTATTTGTGGGAGAAAAGGTCCTATTTGAAGGGGGAAAGCTGGTATTTCTTGGAGAAGATGTGATCTATTTGGGAGAAATGTGGCATGTCTAGAAGAAGCTGTCCTCTTTTGGGGATAAAAGAGGTATTTGTGGGTGAAAAGGTCCTATTTGAAGGGGGAAACGTGGTATTTCTTGGAGAAGATGTGATATATTTGGGAGAAATATGGCATTTCTGGAAGAATATGTCCAATTTGAGGGATAAAAGAGGTATTTGTGGTTGAAAAGGTCCTATTTGAAGGGGGAACCCTGGTATTTCTTGGAGAAGATGTGATATATTTGGGAGAAATGTGGCCTTTCTGGAAGACAATGTCCTCTTTTGGGGATAAAAGAGGTATTTGTGGGTGAGAAGGTCCTATTTGAAGGGGGAAACGTGGTATTTCTTGGAGAAGATGTGGTATATTTGGGAGAAATGTGGCATGTCAGGAAGAAACTGTCCTCTTTTGGGGATAAAACAGGTATTTGTGGGTGAAAAGGTCCTATTTGAAGGGGGAAAGCTGGTATTTCTTGGAGAAGATGTGATATATTTGGGAGAAATGTGGCATGTCTAGAAGAAGCTGTCCTCTTTTGGGGATAAAAGAGGTATTTGTGGGTGAAAAGGTCCTATTTGAAGGGGGAAACCTGGTATTTCTTGGAGAAGATGTGATATATTTGGGAGAAATCTGGCATTTCTGGAAGAATATGTCCAATTTGAGGGATAAAAGAGGTATTTGTGGTTGAAAAGGTCCTATTTGAAGGGGGAACCCTGGTATTTCTTGGAGAAGATGTGATATATTTGGGAGAAATGTGGCCTTTCTGGAAGACAATGTCCTCTTTTGGGGATAAAAGAGGTATTTGTGGGTGAGAAGGTCCTATTTGTAGGGGGAAACGTGGTATTTCTTGGAGAAGATGTGGTATATTTGGGAGAAATGTGGCATTTCTGGAAGAAACTGTCCTCTTTTGGGGGGGATAAAAGAGGTATTTGTGGGTGAAAAGGTCCTATTTGAAGGGGGAAAGCTGGTATTTCTTGGAGAAGATGTGATATATTTGGGAGAAATGTGGCCTTTCTGGAAGAAACTGTCCTCTTTTGGGGATAAAAGGGGGAAGTGTGGGTGAAAAGGTCCTATTTGAAGGGGGAAACCTGGTATTTCTTGGAGAAGATGTGATATATTTGGGAGAAATGTGGCATTTCTGGAAGAAACTGTCCTCTTTTGGGGATAAAACAGGTATTTGTGGGTGATAAGGTCCTATTTGAAGGGGGAAAGCTGGTATTTCTTGGAGAAGATGTGATATATTTGGGAGAAATGTGGCATTTCTGGAAGAAACTGTCCTATTTGGGGGATAAAACAGGTATTTGTGGGAGAAAAGGTCCTATTTGAAGGGGGAAACCTGGTATTTCTTGGAGAAGATGTGATCTATTTGGGAGAAATGTGGCCTTTCTGGAAGAAAACGTCCAATTTGGGGGGAGAAGGCTGGTAGTTTTGGGTGAGAAGGTCCTCTTTCAGGAGGAATCCTGGTATTTCTTGGAGAAGGTGTGATATATTTGGGAGAAATGTGGCATTTCTGGAAGAAAATGTCCAATTTGGGGGGAGAAGGCTGGTAGTTTTGGGTGAGAAGGTCCTATTTCAGGAGGAATCCTGGCATTTCTTGGAGAAGATGTGATATACTTGGGAGAAATGTGGCCTTTCCGGAAGAAACTGTCCTCTTTTGGGGATAAAAGAGGTATTAGTGGTTGAAAAGGTCCTATATGAAGGGGGATCCCTGGTATTTCTTGGAGAAGATGTGATCTATTTGGGAGAAATGTGGCATTTCTGGAAGAAAATGTCCTCTTTTGGGGATAAAAGAGGTATTTCATGGAGAAAAGGTCCTAATTCAAGGGGGAAACCTGGTATTTCTTGGAGAAGATGTGCTATATTTGGGAGAAATGTGGCATTTATGGAAGAAACTGTCCTCTTTTGGGGATAAAAGAGGTATTTGTGGGTGAGAAGGTCCTATTTGAAGGGGGAAACGTGGTATTTCTTGGAGAAGATGTGATATATTTGGGAGAAATGTGGCATTTCAGGAAGAAACTGTCCTCTTTTGGGGATAAAAGAGGTATTTGTGGGTGAAAAGGTCCTATTTGAAGGGGGAAACCTGGTATTTCTTGGAGAAGATATGATATATTTGGGAGAAATGTGGCATTTCAGGAAGAAACTGTCCTATTTGGGGGATAAAAGAGGTATTTTGGGGTGAAAAGGTCCTATTTTTAGGGGGAAACCTGGTATTTCTTGGAGAAGATGTGATATATTTGGGAGAAATGAGGCATTTCTGGAAGAAACTGTACTATATGGGGGGAGAAGCCTGGTATTAGTGGGTGAGAAGGTCCTATTTCAGGAGGAATCCGGGTATTTCTTGGAGAAGATGTGATATATTTGGGAGAAATGTGGCATTTCTGGAAGAAACTGTCCTTTTTTGGGGATCAAAGAGGTATCTGTGGGTTAAAAGGTCCTATTTGAAGGGGGAAAGCTAGTATTTCTGGAGAAGATGTGATCTATTTGGGAGAAATGTGGCATTTCTGGAAGAAACTGTCCTATTTGGGGGGAGAAGGCTGGTATCTGTGGGAGAAAAGGTCGTCTTTCAGGAGGAATCCTGGTATTTCTTGGAGAAGATGTGATCTATTTGGGAGAAATGTGGCATGTCTGGAAGAAAATGTCCTATTTGTGGGATAAAAGAGGTATTTGTGGGTGAAAAGGTCCTATTTCAGGAGGAATCCTGGTATTTCTTGGAGAAGATGTGATATATTTGGGAGAAATGTGGCCTTTCTGGAAGAAACTGTCCTATTTTGGGGATCAAAGAGGTATTTGTGGGTGAAAAGGTCCTATTTGAAGGGGGAAAGCAGGTATTTCTTGGAGAAGATGTGATATATTTGGGAGAAATGTGGCTTGTCTGGAAGAAAATGTCCTGTTTTGGGGATAAAACAGGTATTTGTGGGAGAAAAGGTCCTATTTGAAGGGGAAACCGTGGTATTTCTTGGAGAAGATGTGATCTATTTGGGAGAAATGTGGCATTTCTGGAAGAAACAGTCCTCTTTTGGGGATATAACAGGTACTTGTGGGTGAAAAGGTCCTATTTGAAGGGGGTATCCTGGTATTTTTTGGAGAAGATGTGATATGTTTGGGTGAAATGTGGCATTTCTGGAAGAAACTGTTCTATTTTGGGGATAAAAGAAGTATTTGTAGGTGAAAAGGTCCTATATGAAGGGGGAAAGCTGGTATTTCTTGGAGAAGATATGATATATTTGGGTGATATGTGGCATGTCTGGAAGAAAATGTCCTATTTGGGGGGTGAAGGCTGGTATTCGTGGGAGAAAAGGTCCTATTTCAGGAGGAATCCTGGTATTTCTTGGAGGAGATGTGATCTATTTGGGAGAAATGTGGCATGTCTGGAAGAAACTGTCCTATTTTGGGGATAAAAGAGGTATTTGTGGGTGAAAAGATCCTACTTGAAGGGGGAAAGCTGGTATTTCTTGGAGAAGATGTGATATATTTGGGAGAAATGTGGCATTTCTGGAAGAAACTGTCCTCTTTTGGGGATAAAAGAGGTATTTGTGGGTGAAAATTTCCTATTTGAAGGGGGAAACGTGGTATTTCTTGGAGAAGATATGATCTATTTGGGAGAAATGTGGCATTTCTGGAAGAAACTGTCCTATTTTGGGGATAAAACAAGTATTTGTGGGTGAAAAGGTCCTATTTGAAGGGGGAAACGTGGTATATCTTGGAGAAGATGTGATATATTTGGGAGAAATCTGGCATTTCTGGAAGAAAATGTCCAATTTGAGGGATAAAACAGGTATTTGTGGGAGAAAAGGTCCTATTTGATGTTGGAACCATGGTATTTCTTGGAGAAGGTGTGATATATTTGGGAGAAGTGTGGCATTTCTGGAAGAAACTGTCCTCTTCTGGGGATAAAACAGGTATTTGTGGGAGAAAAGGTCCTATTTGAAGGGGGAAAGCTGGTATTTCTTGGAGAAGATGTGATCTATTTGGGAGAAATGTGGCATTTCTGAAAGAAACTGTCCTATTTTGGGGATAAAAGAGGTATTTGTGGGTGAAAAGGTCCTATTTGAAGGGGGAAAGCTGGTATTTCATGGAGAAGATGTGATCTATTTTGGGAGAAATGTAGCATTTCTGGAAGAAAATGTCCAATTTGGGGGGCGAAGGCTGGTAGTTTTGGGTGAGAAGGTCCTCTTTCAGGAGGAATCCTGGTATTTCTTGGAGAAGATGTGATATATTTGGGAGAAATGTGGCCTTCCTGGAAGAATCTGTCCTCTTTTGGGGATAAAAGAGGTATTAGTGGTTGAAAAGGTCCTATTTGAAGGGGGAAACGTGGTATTTCTTGTAGAAGATGTGATAAGTTTGGGAGAAATGTGGCATTTCTGGAAGAAAATGTCCTCTTTTGGGGATAAAACAGGTATTTCATGGAGAAAAGGTCCTAATTGAAGGGGGAAACCTGGTATTTCTTGGAGGAGTTGTGATATATTTGGGAGAAATGTGGCATTTCTGGAAGAAAGTGTCCTCTTTTGGGGATAAAAGTGGTATTTGTGGGAGAAAAGGTCCTATTTGAAAGGGGAACCATGGTATTTCTTGGAGAAGATGTGATATATTTGGGAGAAATGTGGCATGTCTGGAAGAAAATGTCCTCTTATGGGGATAGAACAGGTATTTGTGGGAGAAAAGGTCCTATTTCCAGGGGAAAACCTGGTATTTCTTGGAGAAGATGTGATATATTTGAGAGAAATGTGGCATGACTGGAAGAAAATGTCCTATTTGGGGGGAGAAGGGTGGTATTTGTGGGAGACAAGTTCCTATTTCAGGAGGAATCCTGGTATTTCTTGGAGGAGATGTGATATGTTTGGGAGAAATGTGGCCTTTCTGGAAGAAACTGTCCTCTTTTGGGGATAAAACAGGTATTTGTGGGTGAAAAGGTCCTATTTCAAGGGGGAAACCTGGTATTTCTTGGAGAAGATGTGATTTATTTGGGAGAAATGTGGCCTGTCTGGAAGAAACTGTCCTCTTTTGGGGATAAAACAGGTATTTGTGGGAGAAAAGGTCCTATTTGAAGGGGGAATCCTGGTATTTCTTAGAGAAGATGTGATCTATTTGGGAGAAATGTGGCATGTCTGGAAGAAACTGTCCTCTTTTGGGGATAAAATAGGTATTTGTGGGTGAAAGGTCCTATTTGAAGGGGGAAACGTGGTATTTCTTGGAGAAGATGTGATATATTTGGGTGATATTTGGCATGTCTGGAAGAAAATGTCCTATTTAGGGGATGAAGGCTGGTATTTGTGGGAGAAAAGTTCCTATTTCAGGAGGAATCCTGGTATTTCTTGGAGGAGCTGTGATCTATTTGGGAGAAATGTGGCATTTCTGGCAGAAACTGTCCTATTTTGGGGATAAAAGAGGTATTTGTCTGTGGAAAGATCCTATTTGAAGGGGGAAACCTGGTATTTCTTGGAGAAGATGTGATATATTTGGGAGAAATGTGCCATTTCTGGAAGAAACTGTCCTATTTTGGGGATCAAACAGGTATTTGTGGGTGAAAATTTCCTATTTGAAGGGGGAAACCTGGTATTTCTTGGAGAAGATGTGATCTATTTGGGAGAAATGTGGCATTTCTGGAAGAAACTGTCCAATTTGGGGGATAAAAGAGGTATTTGTGGGTGAAAAGGTCCTATTTGAAGGGGGAAACGTGGTATTTCTTGGAGAAGATGTGATATATTTGGGAGAAATCTGGCATTTCTGGAAGAATATGTCCAATTTGAGGGATAAAACAGGTATTTGTGGTTGAAAAGGTCCTATTTGAAGGGGGAACCCTGGTATTTCTTGGAGAAGATGTGATATATTTGGGAGAAATTTGGCCTTTCTGGAAGAAAATGTCCTCTTTTGGGGATAAAACAGGTATTTGTGGGTGAAAAGGTCTTATTTGAAGGGGGAAACGTGGTATTTCTTGGAGAAGATGTGGTATATTTGGGAGAAATGTGGCATTTCTGGAAGAAACTGTCCTCTTTTGGGGGGGATAAAAGAGGTATTTGTGGGTGAAAAGGTCCTATTTGAAGGGGGAAAGCTGGTATTTCTTGGAGAAGATGTGATATATTTGGGAGAAATGTGGCCTTTCTGGAAGAAACTGTCCTCTTTTGGGGATAAAAGGGGGAAGTGTGGGTGAAAAGGTCCTATTCGAAGGGGGAAACCTGGTATTTCTTGGAGAAGATGTGATATATTTGGGAGAAATGTGGCATGTCTGGAAGAAACTGTCCTCTTTTGGGGATAAAAGAGGTGTTTGTGGGTGAAAAGGTCCTATTTGAAGGGGGAAACCTGGTATTTCTTGGAGAAGATGTGATATGTTTGGGAGAAATGTGGCATTTCTGGAAGAAACTGTCCTATTTGGGGGGAGAAGGCTGGTATTTGTGGGTGAAAAGGTCCTATTTGAAGGGGGAAACGTGGTATTTCTTGGAGAAGATGTGATATAGTTGGGAGAAATGTGGCATGTCTGGAAGAAACTGTCCTATTTGAGGGATAAAGAGGTATTTATGGGTGAAAAGGTCCTATTTGAAGGGGGAAAGCTGGTATTTCTTGGAGAAGATGTGATCTATTTGGGAGAAATGTGGCATGTCTGGAAGAAACTGTCCTCTTTTGGGGATAAAAGAGGTGTTTGTGGGTGAAAAGGTCCTATTTGAAGGAGGAAACGTGGTATTTCTTGGAGAAGATGTGATATGTTTGGGAGAAATGTGGCATTTCTGGAAGAAACTGTCCTATTTGGGGGGAGAAGGCTGGTATTTGTGGGAGAAAAGGTCCTATTTGAAGGGGGAAACGTGGTATTTCTTGGAGAAGATGTGATATATTTGGGAGAAATGTGGCATGTCTGGAAGAAACTGTCCTATTTGAGGGATAAAGAGGTATTTATGGGTGAAAAGGTCCTATTTGAAGGGGGAAACCTGGTATTTCTTGGAGAAGATGTGATATATTTGGGAGAAATGTGGCATTTCTGGAAGAAACTGTAGTATTTTGGGGATAAAAGAATTTTTAGTGGGTGAAAAGGTCCTATTTGAAGGGGGAACCCTGGTATTTCTTGGAGAAGATGTTCTACACTTGGGAGAAATGTGGCATGTCAGGAAGAAACTGTCCTATTTTGGGGATAAAAGAGGTATTAGTGGGTGAAAAGGTCCTATTTGAAGGGGGAAAGCTGGTATTTCTTGGAGAAGATGTGATATATTTGGGAGAAATGTGGCCTTTCTGGAAGAAAATGTCCAATTTGGGGGGAGAAGGCTGGTAGTTTTCGGTGAGAAGGTCCTATTTCAGGAGGAATCCTGGTATTTCTTGGAGAAGATGTGATACATTTGGGAGAAATGTGGCCTTTCTGGAAGAAACTGTCCAGTTTGGGGGTAGAAGGCTGGTAGTTTTTTGTGAGAAGGTCTTATTTCAGGAGGAATCCTGGCATTTCTTGGAGAAGATGTGATATATTTGGGAGAAATGTGGCCTTTCTGGAAGAAACTGTCCTCTTTTGGGGATAAAAGAGGTATTAGTGGGTGAAAAGGTCCTATCTGAAGGGGGAAACCTGGTATTTCTAGGAGAAGATGATATATATTTGGGAGAAATGTGGCATTTCTGGAAGAAACTGTCCTCTTTTGGGGATAAAAGAGGTATTTCATGGAGAAAAGGTCCTAATTCAAGGGAGAAACCTGGTATTTCTTGGAGAAGATGTGATATATTTGGGAGAAATGTGGCATGTCAGGAAGAAACTGTCCTATTTGGGGGATAAAACAGGTATTTGTGGGAGAAAAGGTCCTATTTGAAGGGGGAACCCTGGTATTTCTTGGAGAAGATGTGATATATTTGGGAGAAATGTGGCATGTCTGGAAGAAACTGTCCTCTTTTGGGGATAAAAGAGGTTGTTTTGGGGAAAAGGTCCTATTTGAAGGGGGAAAGCAGGTATTTCTTGGAGAAGATGAGATATGTTTGGTAGAAATGTGGCATTTCTGGAAGAAAATTTCCTATTTGTGGGGAGAAGGGTGGTATTTGTTGGTGAAAAGTTCCTATTTCAGGAGGAATCCTGGTATTTCTTGGAGGAGACGTGATATGTTTGGGAGAAATGTGGCATTTCTGGAAGAAACTGTCCTCTTTTGGGGATAAAAGAGGTAAAACTACCAGCTTTCCCCCTCAAATAGGACATTTTCACCCACAAATACCTCTTTTATCCCCAAAATAGAACAGTTTCTTCCAGACATGCCACATTTCTCCCAAATATATCACATCTTCTCCAAGAAATACCAGGGTTCCCCCTTCAAATAGGACCTTTTCACCCACAAATACCTCTTTTATCCCCAAAATAGGACAGTTTCTTCCAGAAAGGCCATATTTCTCCCAAACATACCACATCTTCTCCAAGAAATCCCAGGTTTCCCCCTTCAAATAGGACCTTTTCACCCACAAATGCCTGTTTTATCCCCAAAATAGGACAGTTTCTTCCATAAATGCCAGGTTTCTCCCAAATATATCACATCTTCTCCAAGAAATACCAGCTTTCCCCCTTCAAATAGGACCTTTTCACCCTCAAATACCTGGTTTAACTCCAAAATAGGACAGTTTCTTCCAGAAATGCCACATTTCTCCCAAACATATCACATCTTCTCCAAGAAATGCATGGATTCCTCCTGAAATAGGACCTTTTCACCCACAAATACCTCTTTTATCCCCAAAAGAGGACAGTTTCTTCCTGACATGCCACATTTCTCCCAAATAGATCACATCTTCTCCAAGAAATACCAGCTTTCCCCCTTCGAATAGGACCTTTTCTCCCACAAATACCTCTTTTATCCCCAAAAGACGACAGTTTCTTCCAGAAAGGCCATATTTCTCCCAAATAGATCACATCTTCTCCAAGAAGTACCAGGTTCCCCCTTCAAATAGGACCTTTTCACCCACAAATACCTGTTTTATCCCCAAAACAGGACAGTTTCATCCTGACATGCCACATTTCTCCCAAATATATCAACTCTTCTCCAAGAAATACCAGGATTCCTCCTTCAAATAGGACCTTCTCACCCACAAATACCTCTTTTATCCCCAAAAGAGGACAGTTTCTTCCAGAAATGCCACATTTCTCCCAAATATATCACATCTTCTCCAAGAAATACCAGCTTTCCCCCTTCAAATAGGACATTTCACCCACAAATACCAGCCTTCTCGCCCCAAATAGGACATTTTCTTCCAGACATGCCACATTTCTCCCAAATAGATCACATCTTCTCCAAGAAATACCAGGGTTCCCCCTTCAAATAGGACCTTTTCACCCACAAATACCTGTTTTATCCCCAAAAGAGGACAGCTTCTTCCAGACATGCCACATTTCTCCCAAATATATCACATCTTCTCCAAGAAATACCAGGGTTGCCCCTTCAAATAGGACCTTATCACCCACAAATACCTCTTTTATCCCCAAAAGAGGACAGTTTCTTACAGAAATGCCACATTTCTCCCAAATATATCACATCTTCTCCAAGAAATACCAGGGTTCCCCCTTCAAATAGAACTTTTCACCCACAAATACCTGTTTTATCCCCAAAAGAGGACAGTTTCTTCCAGACATGCCACATTTCTCCCAAACAAATCACATCTTCTCCAAGAAATACCTGCTTTCCCCTTTCAAATAGGACCTTTTCACCCACAAATACCTCTTGTATCCCCAAAATAGGACAGTTTCTTCCGGACATGCCACATTTCTCCCAAATATATCACATCTTCTCCAAGAAGTACCAGGTTTCTGGAAGAAACTGTCCTATTTTGGGGATAAAACAGGTATTTGTGGGTGAGAAGGTCCTATTTGAAGGGGGAAAGCTGGTATTTCTTGGAGAAGATGTGATATATTTGGGAGAAATTTGGCATTTCTGGAAGAAACTGTCCTTTTTGGGGATAAAACAGGTATTTGTGGTTGAAAAGGTCCTATTTCCAGGGGGAAACCTGGTATTTCTTGGAGAAGATGTGATATATTTGGGAGAAATGTGGCATGTCAGGAAGAAACTGTCCTCTTTTGGGGATAAAAGAGGTATTTGTGGGTGAAAAGGTCCTCTTTGAAGGGGGAAAGCTGGATGTTCTTGCAGGAGATGTGATATATATGGGAGAAATGTGGCATGTCTGGAAGAAACTGTCCTATTTTGGGGATAAAAGAGGTATTTGTGGGTGAAAAGGTCCAATTTGAAGGGGGAAACGTGGTATTTCTTGGAGAAGATGTGATATGTTTGGGAGAAATATGGCATTTCTGGAAGAAACTGTCCTGTTTTGGCGATATAACAGGTATTTGTGGGTGAAAAGGGTCCTATTTGAAGGGGGAAACCTGGTATTTCTTGGAGAAGATGTGATATGTTAGGGAGAAATGTGGCATTTCTGGAAGAAACTGTCCTCTTTTGGGGATAATAGTGGTATTTGTGGGTAATAAGGTCCTATTTGAAGGGGGAAACCTGGTATTTCTTGGAGAAGATGTGGTCTATTTGGGAGAAATGTGGCCTTTCTGGAAGAATTTGTCCTCTTTTGGGGATAAAAGAGGTATTTGTGGGAGAAAAGGTCCTATTCGAAGGGGGAAAGCTGGTATTTCTTGGAGAAGATGTGATCTATTTGGGAGAAATGTGGCATGTCAGGAAGAAACTGTCCTATTTTGGGGATAAAAGAGGTATTTGTGGGAGAAAAGGTCCTATTTGAAGGGGGAAAGCTGGTATTTCTTAGAGATGATGTGATATATTTTGGAGAAATCTTGCATGTCTGGAAGAAACTGTCCTATTTTGGGGATAAAAGAGGTATTTGTGGGTGAAAAGGTCCTATTTGAAGGGGGAAACGTGGTATTTCTTGCAGAAGATGTGATATGTTTGGGAGAAATGTGGCATGTCTGGAAGAAACTGTCCTATTTTGGGGATAAAATAGGTATTTGTGGGTGAAAAGGTCCTATTTGAAGGGGGAAACGTGGTATTTCTTGGAGAAGCTGTGATATATTTAGAGAAACCAGGCATTTCTGGAAGAAACTGTCCTCTTTTGGGGATAAAACAGGTATTTGTGGGTGGAAAAATCCTATTTCAGGAGGAATTCTTGCATTTCTTGGAGAAGATGTGATATGTTTGGGAGAAATGTGGCATTTCTGGAAGAAACTGTTCTATTTTGGGGTTAAACCAGGTATTTGAGGGTGAAAAGGTCCTATTTGAAGGGGGAAAGCTGGTATTTCTTGGAGAAGATGTGGTATGTTTGGGAGAAATATGGCCTTTCTGGAAGAAACTGTCCTATTTTGGGGATAAAAGAGGTATTTGTGGGTGAAAAGGACCTATTTGAAGGGGGAAACCTGGTATTTCTTGGAGAAGATGTGATATATTTGGGAGAAATGTGGCATGTCTGGAAGAAACTGTTCTATTTTGGGGATAAAAGAGGTATTTGTGGGTGAAAAGGTCCTATTTGAGGGGGAAAGCTGGTAGTTTTACCTCTTTTATCCCCAAAAGAGGACAGTTTCTTCCAGAAATGCCACATTTCTCCCAAACATATCACGTCTCCTCCAAGAAATACCAGGATTCCACCTGAAATAGGAACATTTCACCAACAAATACCACCCTTCTCCCCCCAAATAGGACATTTTCTTCCAGAAATGCCACATTTCTCCCAAACATATCACATCTTCTCCAAGAAATACCTGCTTTCCCCCTTCAAATAGGACCTTTTCCCCAAAACAACCTCTTTTATCCCCAAAAGAGGACAGTTTCTTCCAGAAATGCCACATTTTCCCAAATATATCACAACTCCTCCAAGAAATACCAGCTTTCCCCCTTCAATTTCGTCCTTTTCTCCATGAAATACCTCTTTTATCCCCAAAAGAGGACAGTTTATTCCAGAAATGCCACATTTCTCGCAAACATATATCATCTTCTCCAAGAAATACCAGGTTTCCCCCTTCAAATAGGACCTTTTCAACCACTAATACCTCTTTTATCCCCAAAAGAGGACAGTTTCTTCCGGAAAGGCCACATTTCTCCCAAGTATATCACATCTTCTCCAAGAAATGCCAGGATTCCTCCTGAAATAGGACCTTCTCACAAAAAACTACCAGCCTTCTCCCCCAAACTGGACAGTTTCTTCCAGAAAGGCCACATTTCTCCCAAATGTATCACATCTTCTCCAAGAAATACCAGCTTTCCCCCTTCAAATAGGACCTTTTCACCCACTAATACCTCTTTTATCCCCAAAATAGGACAGTTTCTTCCTGACATGCCACATTTCTCCCAAGTGTAGAACATCTTCTCCAAGAAATACCAGGGTTCCCCCTTCAAATAGGACCTTTTCACCCACTAAAAATTCTTTTATCCCCAAAATACGACAGTTTCTTCCAGAAATGCCACATTTCTCCCAAATATATCACATCTTCTCCAAGAAATACCACGTTTCCCCCTTCAAATAGGACCTTTTCCCCAAAAAAACCTCTTTTATCCCCAAAAGAGGACAGTTTCTTCCAGGAATGCCACATTTCTCCCAAATATATCACATCTTCTCCAAGAAATACCACGTTTCCCCCTTCAAATAGGACCTTCTCACCCACAAATACCTCTTTTATCCCCAAAATAGGACAGTTTCTTCCAGACATGCCACATTTCTCCCAAATATATCACATCTTCTCCAAGAAATATCAGGGTTCCCCCTTCAAATAGGACCTTTTCTCCCACAAATACCTCTTTTATCCCCAAAATAGGACAGTTTCTTCCAGAAATGCCACATTTCTCCCAAATAGATCACATCTTCTCCATGAAATACCAGGTTTCCCCCTTCAAATTGGACCTTTTCTCCCACAAGTACCTGTTTTATCCCCAAAAGAGGACAGTTTCTTCCAGAAATGCCACATTTCTCCCAAATAGATCACATCTTCTCCAAGAAATACCAGGGTTCCCCCTTCAAATAGGACCTTATCACCCACAAATACCTGTTTTATCCCCAAAATAGGACAGTTTCTTCCAGAAATGCCACATTTCTCCCAAATATATCACATCTTCTCCAAGAAATACCAGGTTTCCCCCTTCAAATAGGACCTTTTCACCCACAAGTACCTTGTTTTATCCCCAAAATTGGACAGTTTCTTCCAGAAATGCCACATTTCTCCCAAATATACCACATCTTCTCCAAGAAATACCAGGTTTCCCCCTTCAAATAGGACCTTTTCACCCACAAGTACCTCTTTTATCCCCAAAAGAGGACTGTTTCTTCCAGAAATACCCCATTTCTCCCAAATATATCTCATCTTCTCCAAGAAATACCAGCTTTCCCCCTTCAAATAGGACCTTTTCACCCACAAATACCTCTTTTATCCCCAAAAGAGGACAGTTTCTTCCAGAAATGCCACATTTCTCCCAAATAGATCACATCTTCTCCAAGAAATACCAGGTTTCCTCCTGAAATAGGACCTTGTCACCCACAGATTCCTGTTTTATCCCTTTGTTCCGAGCGACATTTCGTTTTGGAGTGTTTATCCGATGCTATACTTCAGCATTCTGTGACGAATAGAGTAGAAGTGGAATCCCCACTAAGAAGGCTGCTAGAAGCTCCAGGTGCCACACACGTTGTGCTTTCCGTGAGGACGTTCCAGAAAGTCGAGAGTTGTGGCTTCTTTCCTGCGGAGAAATAACCCCCTGTTTTCAGGCAATGCAGGACGCTGAATTCGCTCCTTCTCGACATTTCAATACCGCTCCTTCGCTCTCGTGGCTCGAAAGCGGCACTCGCGCTGAACCGCTGCGGAGAGTCTGCAGTTGCTGTCCGGTCCATCGCGGTTCTGCCCGAGTGCCGCTTGCAGCCTTCAGCAGCGGTCTCGTTTCTCTCGGATGCCGGGAAAGAGCGACTTCAGCCGGATGCTTTTCTCCGACGAGTGAGCGGCTTCTTCTGCGCACATCGCAATGGAGCGCTTTTGACTTCTTCTTCTGTCCATGCAGTATGCACTACGCTTCTCTCTCATTCTTATCCCTTCCCTCCGAGCGACATTTCGTTTTGGAGTGTTTATCCGATGCTACACTTCAGCATTCTGTGACGAATAGAGTAGAAGAGAAAAGCCCCACTAATAAGGCAGCTAGAAGCTCCAGAATCCACACACGTAGTGCTTTCAGGGAGGACGTTCCAGAAAGTCGAGAGTTGTGGCTTCTTTCCTGCGGATTAAAAACCCCCTGTTTTTAGGCAATGCAGTAGGCTGAATTCGCATCTTCTCGGCATAGGAATAGCGCTCCTTCGCTCTCGTGGCTCGAAAGCGGCACTCGCGCTGAACCGCTCCGGAGAGTCTGCAGTTGCTGTCCGGTCCATCGCGGTTCTGCCCGAGTGCCGCTTGCAGCCTTCAGCAGCGCTCTCGTTTCTCTCGGATGCCGGGAAAGAGCGACTTCAGCCGGATGCTTTGCTCCGACGAGTGAGCGGCTTCTTCTGCGCACATCGCAATGGAGAGCTTCTGACTTCTCCATGTGTCCATGCAGAATGCACTACGCTTCTCTCTCATTCTTATCCCTTTCTTCCGAGCGACATTTCGTTTTGGAGTGTTTATCCGATGCTACACTTCAGCATTCTGTGACGAATAGAGTAGAAGAGAACAGCCCCACTAATAAGGCAGCTAGGAGTTCGAGGAGAAACGAACGTTGTGGCTTCTTTCCTGCGGAGAAAAAAGCCCCTGTTTTCAGGCAATGCAGGACGCGGAATTCGCTCGTTCTCGGCATAGGAATGCCGCTCCTCCTCTCTCGTGGCTCGAAAGCGGCATTTGCGCTGAACCACAGCGGACAGTCTGCAGTTGCAGACTACTGAATAGCCTGAAAACAGGGGGTTTTTTCTCCGCCGGAAAGAAGCCACAACTCTCGACTTTCTGGAACGTCCTCCCTGAAAGCACTACGTGTGTGGCTTCTGGAGCTTCTAGCTGCCTTATTAGTGGGGCTTTTCTCTTCTACTCTATTCGTCACAGAATGCTGAAGTGTAGCATCGGATAAACACTCCAAAACGAAATGTCGCTCGGAGGGAAGGGATAAGAATGAGAGAGAAGCGTAGTGCATACTGCATGGACAGAAGAAGAAGTCAAAAGCGCTCCATTGCGATGTGCGCAGAAGAAGCCGCTCACTCGTCGGAGAAAAGCATCCGGCTGAAGTCGCTCTTTCCAGGCATCCGAGAGAAACGAGAGCGCTGCTGAAGGCTGCAAGCGGCACTCGGGCAGAACCGCGATGGACCGGACAGAAACTGCAGACTCTCCGGAGCGGTTCAGCGCGAGTGCCGCTTTCGAGCCACGAGAGCGAAGGAGCGGTATTGAAATGCCGAGGAGAGAATTCAGCGTCCTGCACTGCCTGAAAACAGGGGGTTTTTTCTCCGCAGGAAAGAAGCCACAACTCTCGACTTTCTGGAACGTCCTCCCCGAAAGCACAACGTGTGTCGCTCCTCGAACTTCTAGCTGCCTTATTAGTGGGGCTTTTCTCTTCTATTTTATTCGTCACAGAATGCTGAAGTGTAGCATCGGATAAACACTCCAAAACGAAAAGTCGCTCGGAACAAAGGGATAAAACAGGAATCTGTGGGTGACAAGGTCCTATTTCAGGAGGAAACCTGGTATTTCTTGGAGATGTGATATATTTGGGAGAAATGTGGCATGTCTGGAAGAAACTGTCCTCTTTTGGGGACAAAGCATGTATTTGTGGGTGAAAAGGTCCTTTTGAAGGGGGAAACCTGGTATTTCTTGGAGAAGATGTGATATATTTGGGAAAAATGTGTCCTATCTGGAAGAAACTGTCCTCTTTTGGGGATAAAAGAGGTATTTTTGGGTGAAAAGGTCCTATTTGAAGGGGGATACCTGGTATTTCATGGAGAAGATGTGATATGTTTGGGAGAAATGTGGCATTTCTGGACGTAACTGTCCTATTTTGGGGATAAAAGAGGTATTTGTCGGTGAAAAGGTCCTATTTGAAGGGGGAAAGCTGGTATTTCTTGGAGAAGATGTGATATATTTGGGAGAAATATGGCATTTCTGGAAGAAACTGTCCTCTTTTGGGGATAAAAGAGGTATTTGTGGGTGAAAAGGTCCTATTTGATGGGGGAAAGCTGGTATTTCTTGGAGAAGATGTGATGTATTTGGGAGAAATGTGGCATTTCTGGAAGAAACTGTCCTCTTTTGGGGATAAAAGAGGTATTTGTGGGTGAAAAGGTCCTATTTGAAGGGGGAAACCTGGTATTTCTTGGAGAAGATGTGATATATTTGGGAGAAATGTGGCATTTCTGGAAGAAACTGTCCAATTGGAGGTATAAAAGAGGTATTTGTGGGTGAAAAGGTCCTATTTGAAGGGGGAAAGCTGATATTTCTTGGAGAAGATATGATATATTTGGGAGAAATGTGGCATTTCTGGAAGAAACTGTCCTGCTTTGGGGATAAAACAGGTATTTGTGGGTGTAAAGGTCCTATTTGAAGGGGGAAAGCTGGTATTTCTTGGAGAAGATGTGATATATTTGGGAGAAATGTGGCATTTCTGGAAGAAACTGTCCTCTTTTGGGGATAAAAGAGGTATTTGTGGGAGAAAAGGTCCAATTTGAAGGGGGAAACCTGGTATTTCTTGGAGAAGATGTGATATATTTGGGAGAAATGTGGCATGTCTGGAAGAAACTGTCCTCTTTTGGGGATAAAAGAGGTATTTGTGGGTGAAAAGGTCCTATTTCAAGGAGGAAACCTGGTATTTCTTGGAGAAGATGTGATATGTTTGGGAGAAATGTGGCATTTCTGGAAGAAACTGTCCTATTTGGGGGGAGAGTGCTGGTATTTGTGGGAGAAAAGGTCCTATTTCAGGAGGAATCCTGGTATTTCTTGGAGAAGATGTGATCTATTTGGGAGAAATGTGGCCTTTCTGGAAGAAAATGTCCTATTTGAGGGATAAAAGAGGTATTTGTGGGTGAAAGGGTCCTAATTGAAGGGGGAATCCTGGTATTTCTTGGAGAAGATGTGATCTATTTGGGAGAAATGTGGCATTTCAGGAAGAAACTGTCCTCTTTTGGGGATAAAAGAGGTATTTGTGGGTGAAAAGGTCCTATTTGAAGGGGGAAACCTGGTATTTCTTGGAGAAGATGTGATATATTTGGGAGAAATGTGGCATGTCTGGAAGAAAATGTCCTGTTTTGGGGATAAAAGAGGTATTTGTGGGAGAAAAGGTCCTATTTGAAGGGGGAACCGTTATATTTCTTGGAGGAGATGTGATATATTTGGGAGAAATCAGGCATTTATGGAAGAAACTGTCCTCTTTTGGGGATAAAACAGGTACTTGTGGGTGAAAAGGTCCTATTTGAAGGGGGTATCCTGGTATTTCTTGGAGAAGATGTGATATGTTTGGGTGAAATGTGGCATTTCTGGCAGAAACTGTTCTATTTTGGGTATAAAAGATGTATTTGTAGGTGAAAAGGTCCTATTTGAAGGGAGAAAGCTGGTATTTCTTGGAGAAGATGTGATATATTTGGGTGATACGTGGCATGTCTGGAAGAAAATGTCCTATTTGGGGGATGAAGGCTGGTATTTGTGGGTGAAAAGTTCCTATTTCAGGAGGAATCCTGGTATTTCTTGGAGGAGCTGTGATCTATTTGGGAGAAATGTGGCATTTCTGGAAGAAACTGTCCTATTTTGGGGATAAAAGAGGTATTTGTGTGTGGAAAGATCCTATTTGAAGGGGGAAACCTGGTATTTCTTGGAGAAGATGTGATATATTTGGGAGAAATGTGCCATTTCTGGAAGAAACTGTCCTCTTTTGGGGATCAAACAGGTATTTGTGGGTGAAAATTTCCTATTTGAAGGGGGAAACCTGGTATTTCTTGGAGAAGATGTGATCTATTTGGGAGAAATGTGGCATTTCTGGAAGAAACTGTCCAATTTGGGGGATAAAAGAGGTATTTGTGGGTGAAAAGGTCCTATTTGAAGGGGGAAACGTGGTATTTCTTGGAGAAGATGTGATATATTTGGGAGAAATCTGGCATTTCTGGAAGAATATGTCGAATTTGAGGGATAATAGAGGTATTTGTGGTTGAAAAGGTCCTATTTGAAGGGGGAACCCTGGTATTTCTTGGAGAAGATGTGATATATTTGGGAGAAATGTGGCCTTTCTGGAAGAAACTGTCCTATTTTGGGGATAAAACAGGTATTTGTGGGTGAAAAGGTCCTATTTGAAGGGGGAAAGCAGGTATTTCTTGGAGAAGATGTGGTATATTTGGGAGAAATGTGGCATTCCTGGAAGAAACTGTCCTATTTGGGGGGAAGAAAAGAGGTATTTGTGGGTGAAAAGGTCCTATTTGAAGGGGGAAAGCTGGTATTTCTTGGAGAAGATGTGATATATTTGGGAGAAATGTGGCCTTTCTGGAAGAAACTGTCCTCTTTTGGGGATAAAAGGGGGAAGTGTGGGTGAAAAGGTCCTATTTGAAGGGGGAAACCTGGTATTTCTTGGAGAAGATGTGATATATTTGGGAGAAATGTGGCATTTCTGGAAGAAACTGTCCTGTTTTGGGGATAAAACAGGTATTTGTGGGTGATAAGGTCCTATTTGAAGGGGGAACCCTGGTATTTCTTGGAGAAGATGTGATATATTTGGGAGAAATGTGGCATTTCTGGAAGAAACTGTCCTATTTGGGGGATAAAACAGGTATTTGTGGGAGAAAAGGTCCTATTTGAAGGGGGAAACCTGGTATTTCTTGGAGAAGATGTGATCTATTTGGGAGAAATGTGGCCTTTCTGGAAGAAAACGTCCAATTTGGGGGGAGAAGGCTGGTAGTTTTGGGTGAGAAGGTCCTCTTTCAGGAGGAATCCTGGTATTTCTTGGAGAAGGTGTGATATATTTGGGAGAAATGTGGCATTTCTGGAAGAAAATGTCCAATTTGGGGGGAGAAGGCTGGTAGTTTTGGGTGAGAAGGTCCTATTTCAGGAGGAATCCTGGCATTTCTTGGAGAAGATGTGATATACTTGGGAGAAATGTGGCCTTTCCGGAAGAAACTGTCCTCTTTTGGGGATAAAAGAGGTATTAGTGGTTGAAAAGGTCCTATATGAAGGGGGATCCCTGGTATTTCTTGGAGAAGATGTGATCTATTTGGGAGAAATGTGGCATTTCTGGAAGAAAATGTCCTCTTTTGGGGATAAAAGAGGTATTTCATGGAGAAAAGGTCCTAATTCAAGGGGGAAACCTGGTATTTCTTGGAGAAGATGTGCTATATTTGGGAGAAATGTGGCATGTCTGGAAGAAACTGTCCTCTTTTGGGGATAAAAGAGGTATTTGTGGGTGAGAAGGTCCTATTTGAAGGGGGAAACGTGGTATTTCTTGGAGAAGATGTGATATATTTGGGAGAAATGTGGCATTTCAGGAAGAAACTGTCCTCTTTTGGGGATAAAAGAGGTATTTGTGGGTGAAAAGGTCCTATTTGAAGGGGGAAACCTGGTATTTCTTGGAGAAGATATGATATATTTGGGAGAAATGTGGCATTTCAGGAAGAAACTGTCCTATTTGGGGGATAAAAGAGGTATTTTGGGGTGAAAAGGTCCTATTTTTAGGGGGAAACCTGGTATTTCTTGGAGAAGATGTGATATATTTGGGAGAAATGAGGCATTTCTGGAAGAAACTGTACTATATGGGGGGAGAAGCCTGGTATTAGTGGGTGAGAAGGTCCTATTTCAGGAGGAATCCGGGTATTTCTTGGAGAAGATGTGATATATTTGGGAGAAATGTGGCATTTCTGGAAGAAACTGTCCTTTTTTGGGGATCAAAGAGGTATCTGTGGGTGAAAAGGTCCTATTTGAAGGGGGAAAGCTAGTATTTCTGGAGAAGATGTGATCTATTTGGGAGAAATCTGGCATTTCTGGAAGAAACTGTCCTATTTGGGGGGAGAAGGCTGGTATTTGTGGGAGAAAAGGTCGTCTTTCAGGAGGAATCCTGGTATTTCTTGGAGAAGATGTGATCTATTTGGGAGAAATGTGGCCTATCTGGAAGAAAATGTCCTATTTGAGGGATAAAAGAGGTATTTGTGGGTGATAAGGTCCTATTTCAGGAGGAATCCTGGTATTTCTTGGAGAAGATGTGATATATTTGGGAGAAATGTGGCCTTTCTGGAAGAAACTGTCCAATTGGAGGTATAAAAGAGGTATTTGTGGGTGAAAAGGTCCTATTTGAAGGGGGAAAGCTGATATTTCTTGGAGAAGATATGATATATTTGGGAGAAATGTGGCATTTCTGGAAGAAACTGTCCTGCTTTGGGGATAAAACAGGTATTTGTGGGTGTAAAGGTCCTATTTGAAGGGGGAAAGCTGGTATTTCTTGGAGAAGATGTGATATATTTGGGAGAAATGTGGCATTTCTGGAAGAAACTGTCCTCTTTTGGGGATAAAAGAGGTATTTGTGGGAGAAAAGGTCCAATTTGAAGGGGGAAACCTGGTATTTCTTGGAGAAGATGTGATATATTTGGGAGAAATGTGGCATGTCTGGAAGAAACTGTCCTCTTTTGGGGATAAAAGAGGTATTTGTGGGTGAAAAGGTCCTATTTCAAGGAGGAAACCTGGTATTTCTTGGAGAAGATGTGATATGTTTGGGAGAAATGTGGCATTTCTGGAAGAAACTGTCCTATTTGGGGGGAGAGTGCTGGTATTTGTGGGAGAAAAGGTCCTATTTCAGGAGGAATCCTGGTATTTCTTGGAGAAGATGTGATCTATTTGGGAGAAATGTGGCCTTTCTGGAAGAAAATGTCCTATTTGAGGGATAAAAGAGGTATTTGTGGGTGAAAGGGTCCTAATTGAAGGGGGAATCCTGGTATTTCTTGGAGAAGATGTGATCTATTTGGGAGAAATGTGGCATTTCAGGAAGAAACTGTCCTCTTTTGGGGATAAAAGAGGTATTTGTGGGTGAAAAGGTCCTATTTGAAGGGGGAAACCTGGTATTTCTTGGAGAAGATGTGATATATTTGGGAGAAATGTGGCATGTCTGGAAGAAAATGTCCTGTTTTGGGGATAAAAGAGGTATTTGTGGGAGAAAAGGTCCTATTTGAAGGGGGAACCGTTATATTTCTTGGAGGAGATGTGATATATTTGGGAGAAATCAGGCATTTATGGAAGAAACTGTCCTCTTTTGGGGATAAAACAGGTACTTGTGGGTGAAAAGGTCCTATTTGAAGGGGGTATCCTGGTATTTCTTGGAGAAGATGTGATATGTTTGGGTGAAATGTGGCATTTCTGGCAGAAACTGTTCTATTTTGGGTATAAAAGATGTATTTGTAGGTGAAAAGGTCCTATTTGAAGGGAGAAAGCTGGTATTTCTTGGAGAAGATGTGATATATTTGGGTGATACGTGGCATGTCTGGAAGAAAATGTCCTATTTGGGGGATGAAGGCTGGTATTTGTGGGTGAAAAGTTCCTATTTCAGGAGGAATCCTGGTATTTCTTGGAGGAGCTGTGATCTATTTGGGAGAAATGTGGCATTTCTGGAAGAAACTGTCCTATTTTGGGGATAAAAGAGGTATTTGTGTGTGGAAAGATCCTATTTGAAGGGGGAAACCTGGTATTTCTTGGAGAAGATGTGATATATTTGGGAGAAATGTGCCATTTCTGGAAGAAACTGTCCTCTTTTGGGGATCAAACAGGTATTTGTGGGTGAAAATTTCCTATTTGAAGGGGGAAACCTGGTATTTCTTGGAGAAGATGTGATCTATTTGGGAGAAATGTGGCATTTCTGGAAGAAACTGTCCAATTTGGGGGATAAAAGAGGTATTTGTGGGTGAAAAGGTCCTATTTGAAGGGGGAAACGTGGTATTTCTTGGAGAAGATGTGATATATTTGGGAGAAATCTGGCATTTCTGGAAGAATATGTCGAATTTGAGGGATAATAGAGGTATTTGTGGTTGAAAAGGTCCTATTTGAAGGGGGAACCCTGGTATTTCTTGGAGAAGATGTGATATATTTGGGAGAAATGTGGCCTTTCTGGAAGAAACTGTCCTATTTTGGGGATAAAACAGGTATTTGTGGGTGAAAAGGTCCTATTTGAAGGGGGAAAGCAGGTATTTCTTGGAGAAGATGTGGTATATTTGGGAGAAATGTGGCATTCCTGGAAGAAACTGTCCTATTTGGGGGGAAGAAAAGAGGTATTTGTGGGTGAAAAGGTCCTATTTGAAGGGGGAAAGCTGGTATTTCTTGGAGAAGATGTGATATATTTGGGAGAAATGTGGCCTTTCTGGAAGAAACTGTCCTCTTTTGGGGATAAAAGGGGGAAGTGTGGGTGAAAAGGTCCTATTTGAAGGGGGAAACCTGGTATTTCTTGGAGAAGATGTGATATATTTGGGAGAAATGTGGCATTTCTGGAAGAAACTGTCCTGTTTTGGGGATAAAACAGGTATTTGTGGGTGATAAGGTCCTATTTGAAGGGGGAACCCTGGTATTTCTTGGAGAAGATGTGATATATTTGGGAGAAATGTGGCATTTCTGGAAGAAACTGTCCTATTTGGGGGATAAAACAGGTATTTGTGGGAGAAAAGGTCCTATTTGAAGGGGGAAACCTGGTATTTCTTGGAGAAGATGTGATCTATTTGGGAGAAATGTGGCCTTTCTGGAAGAAAACGTCCAATTTGGGGGGAGAAGGCTGGTAGTTTTGGGTGAGAAGGTCCTCTTTCAGGAGGAATCCTGGTATTTCTTGGAGAAGGTGTGATATATTTGGGAGAAATGTGGCATTTCTGGAAGAAAATGTCCAATTTGGGGGGAGAAGGCTGGTAGTTTTGGGTGAGAAGGTCCTATTTCAGGAGGAATCCTGGCATTTCTTGGAGAAGATGTGATATACTTGGGAGAAATGTGGCCTTTCCGGAAGAAACTGTCCTCTTTTGGGGATAAAAGAGGTATTAGTGGTTGAAAAGGTCCTATATGAAGGGGGATCCCTGGTATTTCTTGGAGAAGATGTGATCTATTTGGGAGAAATGTGGCATTTCTGGAAGAAAATGTCCTCTTTTGGGGATAAAAGAGGTATTTCATGGAGAAAAGGTCCTAATTCAAGGGGGAAACCTGGTATTTCTTGGAGAAGATGTGCTATATTTGGGAGAAATGTGGCATGTCTGGAAGAAACTGTCCTCTTTTGGGGATAAAAGAGGTATTTGTGGGTGAGAAGGTCCTATTTGAAGGGGGAAACGTGGTATTTCTTGGAGAAGATGTGATATATTTGGGAGAAATGTGGCATTTCAGGAAGAAACTGTCCTCTTTTGGGGATAAAAGAGGTATTTGTGGGTGAAAAGGTCCTATTTGAAGGGGGAAACCTGGTATTTCTTGGAGAAGATATGATATATTTGGGAGAAATGTGGCATTTCAGGAAGAAACTGTCCTATTTGGGGGATAAAAGAGGTATTTTGGGGTGAAAAGGTCCTATTTTTAGGGGGAAACCTGGTATTTCTTGGAGAAGATGTGATATATTTGGGAGAAATGAGGCATTTCTGGAAGAAACTGTACTATATGGGGGGAGAAGCCTGGTATTAGTGGGTGAGAAGGTCCTATTTCAGGAGGAATCCGGGTATTTCTTGGAGAAGATGTGATATATTTGGGAGAAATGTGGCATTTCTGGAAGAAACTGTCCTTTTTTGGGGATCAAAGAGGTATCTGTGGGTGAAAAGGTCCTATTTGAAGGGGGAAAGCTAGTATTTCTGGAGAAGATGTGATCTATTTGGGAGAAATCTGGCATTTCTGGAAGAAACTGTCCTATTTGGGGGGAGAAGGCTGGTATTTGTGGGAGAAAAGGTCGTCTTTCAGGAGGAATCCTGGTATTTCTTGGAGAAGATGTGATCTATTTGGGAGAAATGTGGCCTATCTGGAAGAAAATGTCCTATTTGAGGGATAAAAGAGGTATTTGTGGGTGATAAGGTCCTATTTCAGGAGGAATCCTGGTATTTCTTGGAGAAGATGTGATATATTTGGGAGAAATGTGGCCTTTCTGGAAGAAACTGTCCTCTTTTGGGGATAAAAGAGGTATTTGTGGGTGAAAAGGTCCTATTTGAAGGGGGAAAGCAGGTATTTCTTGGAGAAGATGTGATATATTTGGGAGAAATGTGGCTTGTCTGGAAGAAAATGTCCTGTTTTGGGGATAAAACAGGTATTTGTGGGAGAAAAGGTCCTATTTTTAGGGGGAAACCGTGGTATTTCTTGGAGAAGATGTGATCTATTTGGGAGAAATGTGGCATTTCTGGAAGAAACTGTCCTCTTTTGGGGATATAACAGGTACTTGTGGGTGAAAAGGTCCTATTTGAAGGGGGTATCCTGGTATTTCTTGGAGAAGATGTGATATGTTTGGGTGAAATGTGGCATTTCTGGAAGAAACTGTTCTATTTTGGGGATAAAAGAAGTATTTGTAGGTGAAAAGGTCCTATATGAAGGGGGAAAGCTGGTATTTCTTGGAGAAGATATGATATATTTGGGTGATATGTGGCATGTCTGGAAGAAAATGTCCTATTTGGGGGGTGAAGGCTGGTATTCGTGGGAGAAAAGGTCCTATTTCAGGAGGAATCCTGGTATTTCTTGGAGGAGATGTGATCTATTTGGGAGAAATGTGGCATGTCTGGAAGAAACTGTCCTATTTTGGGGATAAAAGAGGTATTTGTGGGTGAAAAGATCCTACTTGAAGGGGGAAACGTGGTATTTCTTGGAGAAGATGTGATCTATTTGGGAGAAATGTGGCATTTCTGGAAGAAAGTGTCCTGTTTTGGGGATAAAACAGGTATTTGTGGGAGAAAAGGTCCTATTTGATGGGGGAAAGCTGGTATTTCTTGAAGGAGATGTGATATATTTGGGAGAAATGTGGCATGTCTGGAAGAAACTGTCCTCTTTTGGGGATAAAAGAGGTATTTGTGGGTGAAAAGGTCCTATTTGAAGGGGGAAAGCTGGTATTTCAAGGAGAAGATGTGATCTATTTTGGGAGAAATGTAGCATTTCTGGAAGAAAATGTCCAATTTGGGGGGCGAAGGCTGGTAGTTTTGGGTGAGAAGGTCCTCTTTCAGGAGGAATCCTGGTATTTCTTGGAGAAGATGTGATATATTTGGGAGAAATGTGGCCTTCCTGGAAGAATCTGTCCTCTTTTGGGGATAAAAGAGGTATTAGTGGTTGAAAAGGTCCTATTTGAAGGGGGAAACGTGGTATTTCTTGGAGAAGATGTGATATGTTTGGGAGAAATGTGGCATTTCTGGAAGAAACTGTCCTCTTTTGGGGATAAAAGTGGTATTTGTGGGAGAAAAGGTCCTATTTGAAAGGGGAACCATGGTATTTCTTGGAGAAGATGTGATATATTTGGGAGAAATGTGGCATGTCTGGAAGAAAATGTCCTCTTATGGGGATAGAACAGGTATTTGTGGGAGAAAAGGTCCTATTTCCAGGGGAAAACCTGGTATTTCATGGAGAAGATGTGATATATTTGAGAGAAATGTGGCATGACTGGAAGAAAATGTCCTATTTGGGGGGAGAAGGGTGGTATTTGTGGGAGAAAAGTTCCTATTTCAGGAGGAATCCTGGTATTTCTTGGAGGAGATGTGATATGTTTGGGAGAAATGTGGCATGTCAGGAAGAAACTGTCCTCTTTTGGGGATAAAACAGGTATTTGTGGGTGAAAAGGTCCTATTTGAAGGGGGAAACCTGGTATTTCTTGGAGAAGATGTGATTTATTTGGGAGAAATGTGGCCTGTCTGGAAGAAACTGTCCTCTTTTGGGGATAAAACAGGTATTTGTGGGAGAAAAGGTCCTATTTGAAGGGGGAATCCTGGTATTTCTTAGAGAAGATGTGATCTATTTGGGAGAAATGTGGCATGTCTGGAAGAAACTGTCCTATTTTGGGGATAAAAGAGGTATTTGTGGGTGAAAGGTCCTATTTGAAGGGGGAAACGTGGTATTTCTTGGAGAAGATGTGATATATTTGGGAGAAATGTGGCATGTCTGGAAGAAACTGTCCTATTTTGGGGATAAAAGAGGTATTTGTGGGAGAAAAGGTCCTATTTGAAGGGGGAAACCTGGTATTTCTTGGAGAAGATGTGATATATTTGGGAGAAATGTGGCCTTTTTGGAAGAAACTGTCCTCTTTTGGGGATAAAAGAGGTATTTGTGGGTGAAAAGGTCCTATTTGAAGGGGGAACCCTGGTATTTCTTGGAGAAGATGTGATCTATTTGGGAGAAATGTGGCATGTCTGGAAGAAACTGTCCTCTTTTGGGGATAAAAGAGGTATTTGTGGGTGAAAAGGTCCTATTTGAAGGGGGAAACCTGGTATTTCTTGGAGAAGATGTGATATATTTGGGAGAAATGTGGCATTTCTGGAAGAAACTGTCCTGTTTGGGGGGAGAAGGCTGGTATTTGTAGGAGAAAAGGTCCTCTTTCAGGAGGAATCCTGGTATTTCTTGGAGAAGATGTGATATATTTGGGAGAAATGTGGCATGTCTGGAAGAAACTGACCTATTTGAGGGATAAAATTGGTATTTGTGGGTGAAAAGGTCCTATTTGAAGGGGGAAAGCTGGTATTTCTTGGAGAAGATGTGATTTGTTTGGGAGAAATGTGGCGTGTCTGGAAGAAACTGTCCTCTTTTGGGGATAAAAGAGGTATTTGTGGGAGAAAAGGTCCTATTTGAAGGGGGAAACGTGGTATTTCTTGGAGAAGATGTGATATATTTGGGAGAAATGTGGCCTTTCTGGAAGAAACTGTCCTCTTTTGGGGATAAAAGAGGTATTTGTGGGTGAAAAGTTCCTATTGGAAGGGGGAAACGTGGTATTTCTTGGAGAAGATGTGATATATTTGGGAGAAATGTGGCATGTCTGGAAGAAACTGTCCTCTTTTGGGGATAAAAGAGGTATTTGTGGGTGAAAAGGTCCTATTTGAAGGGGGAAACCTGGTATTTCTTGGAGAAGATGTGATCTATTTGGGAGAAATGTGGCATTTCTGGAAGAAACTGTCCTATTTTGGGGATAAAAGAGGTTTTTTGTGGGTGAAAAGTTCCTATTTGAAGGGGGAAACCTGGTATTTCTTGGAGAGGATGTGCTATATTTGGGAGAAATGTGGCCTTTATGGAAGAAACTGTCCTCTTTTGGGGATTAAAGAGGTATTTGTGGGTGAAAAGGTCCTATTTCAAGGAGGAAACCTGGTATTTCTTGGAGAAGATGTGATATGTTTGGGATAAATGTGGCATTTCTGGACGTAACTGTTCTATTTTGGGGATAAAAGAGGTATTTGTGGGTGATAAGGTCCTATTTGAAGGGGGAAAGCTGATATTTCTTGGAGAAGATATGATCTATTTGGGAAAAATCTGGCATTTCTGGAAGAAACTATCCTATTTGGGGGGAGAAGGCTGGTATTTGTGGGAGAAAAGGTCCTATTTCAGGAGGAATTCCTGGTATTTCTTGGAGAAGATGTGATCTATTTGGGAGAAATGTGGCATTTCTGGAAGAAACTGTCCTCTTTTGGGGATAAAAGAGGTATTTGTGGGTGAAAAGTTCCTATTTCAGGAGGAATCCTGGTATTTCTTGGAGAAGATGTGATCTATTTGGGAGAAATGTGGCCTTTCTGGAAGAAACTGTCCTCTTTTGGGGATAAAAGAGGTATTAGTGGTTGAAAAGGTCCTACTTGAAGGGGGAAAGGTGGTATTTTTTATCCCCAAAAGAGGACAGTTTCTTCCCCAAAAGAGTGGTATTTTTTATCCCCAAAAGAGGACAGTTTCTTCCGGACATGCCACATTTCTCCCAAATATATCACATCTTCTCCAAGAAATACCAGGATTCCTCCTGAAATAGAAACTTTTCTACCACAAATACCTGTTTTATCCCCCCAAACTGAACATTTTCTTCCAGACATGCCAGATTTCTCCCAAATATATCACATCTTCTCCAAGAAATACCAGCTTTCCCCCTTGAAATATGAACTTTTCTCCAAGAAATACCTCTTTTATCCCCAAAAGAGGACAGTTTATTCCAGAAAAGCCAGATTTCTCCCAAATGTATCACATCTTCTCCAAGATATACCACTTTTCCCCCTTCAAATAGGACCTTTTCTCAAACATATACCTCATTTATCCCCAAAATAGAAAATTTTCTTCCAGAAATGCCACATTTCTCCCAAATATATCATATCTTCTCCAAGAAATACCAGCTTTCCCCCTTCAAATAGGACCTTTTCACCCACAAATACCTGTTTTATCCCCAAAATAGGACAGTTTCTTCCAGACATGCCACATTTCTCCCAAACATATCACATCTTCTCCAAGAAATAGCAGGATTCCCCCTGAAAGAGGACCTTTTCTCCCACAAATACCAGCCTTCTCCCCCCAAACAGGACAGTTTCTTCCAGAAATGCCACATTTCTCCCAAATATATCACATCTCCTGCAAGAACTACCAGGTTTCCCCTTTCAAATAGGAACTTTTAACCCACAAATACCTCTTTAATCCCCAAAGTAGGACAGATTCTTCCAGACATGCCAGATTTCTCCCAAATATATCACATCTTCTCCAAGAAATACCAGGATTCCTCCTGAAATAGGACCTTTTCTACCACAAATACCTGTTTTATCCCCCCAAACTGAACATTTTCTTCCAGACATGCCAGATTTCTCCCAAATATATCACATCTTCTCCAAGAAATACCAGCTTTCCACCTTGAAATATGAACTTTTCTCCAACAAATACCTCTTTTATCCCCAAAAGAGGACAGTTTCTGCCAGAAAAGCCAGATTTCTCCAAAAGTATCACATCTTCTCCAAGATATACCACGTTTCCCCCTTCAAATAGGACCTTTTCACCCACAAATACCTCTATTATCCCCAAAATAGGACAGTTTCTGCCAGACATGCCATATTTCTCCCAAATAGATCACATCTTCACCAAGAAATACCAGCTTTCCCCCTTCAAATAGGACCTTTTCACCCACAAATACCTGTTTTATCCCCAAAAGAGGACAGTCTCTTCCAGAAATGCCACATATCTCCCAAACATATCACATCTTCTCCAAGAAATACCAGGTTTCCCCCTTCAAATAGGACCTTTTCACCCACAAATACCTCTTTTATCCCCAAAAGAGGACAGTTTCTTCCAGAAATGCCACATTTCTCCCAAATATATCACATCTTCTCCAAGAAATACCAAGTTTCCCCCTTCAAATAGGACCTTTTCACCCACAAATACCTCTTTTATCCCCAAAATAGGACAGTTTCTTCCAGAAATGCCACATTTCTCCCAAATATATCACATCTTCTCCAAGAAATACCAGCTTTCCCCCTTCAAATAGGACCTTTTCACCCACAAATAACAGTTTTATCCCCGAAATACGACAGTTTCTTCCAGAAATGCCATATTTCTCCCAAACATATCACATCTTCTCCAAGAAATACCAGCTTTCCCCCTTCAAATAGGACCTTTTCACCCACAAATACCTCTTTTATCCCCCAAAGAGGACAGTTTCTTCCAGAAATGCCACATTTCTCCCAAATATATCACATCTTCACCAAGAAATACCAGCTTTCCCCCTTCAAATAGGACCTTTTCACCCACAAATACCTGTTTTATCCCCAAAAGAGAACAGTTTCTTCCAGAAATGGCACATTTCTCCCAAACATATCACATCTCCTCCAAGAAATACCAGGATTCCTCCTGGAATAGGAACTTTTCTCCCACAAATACCACCCTTCTCCTCCCAAATAGGACATTTTCTTCCAGACATGCCACATTTCTCCCAAACATATCACATCTTCCCCAAGAAATACCACGTTTCCCCCTTCAAATAGGACCTTTTCACCCACAAATACCTGTTTTATCCCCAAAATAGGACAGTTTCTTCCAGACATGCCACATTTCCCCCAAATATATCACCTCTTCTCCAAGAAATACCAGCTTTCCCCCTTCAAATAGGACCTTTTCACCCACAAATACCTGTTTTATCCCCAAAATAGGACAGTTTCTTCCAGACATGCCAGATTTCTCCCAAATATATCACATCTGCTCCAAGAAATACCAGGTTTCCCCCTTCAAATAGGACCTTTTCACCCACAAATACCACTTTTATCCCCATAAGAGGACAGTTTCTTCCAGAAATGCCACATTCCTCCCAAACATATCACATCTTCTCCAAGAAATACCTGCTTTCCCCCTTCAAATAGGACCTTTTCACCCACAAATACCTGCTTTATCCCCAATAGAGGACAGTTTCTTCCAGAAATGCCACATTTCTCCCAAATATATCACATCTCCTGCAAGAACTACCAGGTTTCCCCCTTCAAATAGGAACTTTTCACCCACAAATACCTCTTTTATCCCCAAAGTAGGACAGATTCTTCCAGACATGCCAGATTTCTCCCAAATATATCACATCTTCTCCAAGAAATACCAGCTTTACCCCTTCAAATAGGACCTTTTCTCCCACAAATACCTGTTTTATCCCCAAAAGAGGACAGTTTCTTCCAGACATGCCACATTTCTCCCAAATATATCACATCTTCTCCAAGAAATACCAGGATTCTTCCTGAAATATGACCTTTTCTCCCACAAATTCCACTATTCTCACACAAGTTAGGACATTTTCTTCCAGAAAGGCCAGATTTCCCCCAAATAGATCACATCTTCTCCAAGAAATACCACGTTTCCCCCTTCAAATAGGACATTTTCACCCACAAATACCTTTTTTATCCCCAAAAGAGGACAGTTTCTTCCGGACATGCCACATTTCTCCCAAATATATCACATCTTCTCCAAGAAATACCAGGATTCCTCCTGAAATAGAAACTTTTCTACCACAAATACCTGTTTTATCCCCCCAAACTGAACATTTTCTTCCAGACATGCCAGATTTCTCCCAAATATATCACATCTTCTCCAAGAAATACCAGCTTTCCCCCTTGAAATATGAACTTTTCTCCAAGAAATACCTCTTTTATCCCCAAAAGAGGACAGTTTATTCCAGAAAGGCCAGATTTCTCCCAAATGTATCACATCTTCTCCAAGATATACCACTTTTCCCCCTTCAAATAGGACCTTTTCACAAACATATACCTCATTTATCCCCAAAATAGAAAATTTTCTTCCAGAAATGCCACATTTCTCCCAAATATATCATATCTTCTCCAAGAAATACCAGCTTTCCCCCTTCAAATAGGACCTTTTCACCCACAAATACCAGTTTTATCCCCAAAATAGGACAGTTTCTTCCAGACATGCCACATTTCTCCCAAACATATCACATCTTCTCCAAGAAATAACAGCTTTCCCCCTTCAAATAGGACCTTTTCTCCATGAAATACCTCTTTTATCCCCAAAAGAGGACAGTTTCTTCCAGGAGTGCCAGATTTCTCCCAAATATACCACATCTCGTCCAAGAAATACCAGCTTTCCCCCTTCAAATAGGACATTTACTCCTACAAATACCTCTTTTATCCCCAAAAAAGGACAGTTTCTGCCATACATGCTATATTTCTCCCAAATATACCACATCTTCTCCATGAAATACCAGCTTTCCCCCTTCAAATTGGACTTTTTCTCCCACAAATACCTGTATTATCCCTAAAATAGGACATTTTCTTCCAGAAATGCCACATTTCTCCCAAATAGATCACATCTTCTCCAAGAAATACCAGGTTTCCCCCTTCAAATAGGACCTTTTCACCCACAAATAACTCTTTTATCCCCAAAAGAGGACAGTTTCTTCCAGAAATGGCACTTTTCTCCCAAATATATCACATCTTCTCCAAGAAATACCAGGTTTCCCCCTTCAAATAGGACCTTTTCACCCACAAATACCTCTTTTATCCCCAAAAGAGGACAGTTTCTTCCAGAAAGGCCACATTTCTCCCAAATATATCACATCTTCTCCAAGAAATACCAGCTTTCCCCCTTCAAATAGGACCTTATCACCCACAAATACCACTTTTATCCCCCAAATAGGACAGTTTCTGCCAGAAAGGCCACATTTATCCCAAACATATCACATCTTCTCCAAGAAATACCAGGTTTCCCCCTTCAAATAGGACCTTTTCACCCACAAAAAATTCTTTTATCCCCAAAAGAGGACAGTTTCTTCCAGAAATGCCACATTTCTCCCAAATAGATCACATCTTCTCCAAGAAATACCAGGTTTCCCCCTTGAATTAGGACCTTTTCACCCACAAATACCTATTTATCCCCAAAATAGGACAGTTTCTTCCAGAAATGCCACATTTCTCCCAAATAGATCACATCTTCTCCAAGAAATACCTGCTTTCCCCCTTCAAATAGGACCTTTTCTCCCACAAATACCAGCCTTCTCCCCCCAAATAGGACAGTTTCTTCCGGACATGCCACATTTCTCCCAAACATATCACATCTTCTCCAAGAAATACCAGGTTTCCCCCTTCAAATAGGACCTTTTCACCCACAAATACCTGTTTTATCCCCAAAAGAGGACATATTCTTCCAGAAATGCCAGATTTCTCCCAAATATATCACATCTTCTCCAAGAAATACCAGCTTTCCCCCTTCAAATAGGACCTTTTCACCCACTAATAGCAGGCTTCTCCCCCAAAGAGGACAGTTTCTTCCAGAAATGCCACATTTCTCCCAAATATATCACATCTTCACCAAGAAATACCAGCTTTCCCCCATCAAATAGGACCTTTTCACCCACAAATACCTGTTTTATCCCCAAAAGAGAACAGTTTCTTCCAGAAATGGCACATTTCTCCCAAACATATCACATCTCCTCCAAGAAATACCAGGATTCCTCCTGGAATAGGAACTTTTCTCCCACAAATACCACCCTTCTCCTCCCAAATAGGACATTTTCTTCCAGACATGCCACATTTCTCCCAAACATATCACATCTTCCCCAAGAAATACCACGTTTCCCCCTTCAAATAGGACCTTTTCACCCACAAATACCTGTTTTATCCCCAAAATAGGACAGTTTCTTCCAGACATGCCACATTTCCCCCAAATATATCACCTCTTCTCCAAGAAATACCAGCTTTCCCCCTTCAAATAGGACCTTTTCACCCACAAATACCTGTTTTATCCCCAAAATAGGACAGTTTCTTCCAGACATGCCAGATTTCTCCCAAATATATCACATCTGCTCCAAGAAATACCAGGTTTCCCCCTTCAAATAGGACCTTTTCACCCACAAATACCTCTTTTATCCCCATAAGAGGACAGTTTCTTCCAGAAATGCCACATTCCTCCCAAACATATCACATCTTCTCCAAGAAATACCTGCTTTCCCCCTTCAAATAGGACCTTTTCACCCACAAATACCTGCTTTATCCCCAATAGAGGACAGTTTCTTCCAGAAATGCCACATTTCTCCCAAATATATCACATCTCCTGCAAGAACTACCAGGTTTCCCCCTTCAAATAGGAACTTTTCACCCACAAATACCTCTTTTATCCCCAAAGTAGGACAGATTCTTCCAGACATGCCAGATTTCTCCCAAATATATCACATCTTCTCCAAGAAATACCAGGTTTCCCCCTTCAAATAGGACCTTTTCTCCCACAAATACCTGTTTTATCCCCAAAAGAGGACAGTTTCTTCCAGACATGCCACATTTCTCCCAAATATATCACATCTTCTCCAAGAAATACCAGGATTCTTCCTGAAATATGACCTTTTCTCCCACAAATACCACTATTCTCACACAAGTTAGGACATTTTCTTCCAGAAAGGCCAGATTTCCCCCAAATAGATCACATCTTCTCCAAGAAATACCACGTTTCCCCCTTCAAATAGGACATTTTCACCCACAAATACCTTTTTTATCCCCAAAAGAGGACAGTTTCTTCCGGACATGCCACATTTCTCCCAAATATATCACATCTTCTCCAAGAAATACCAGGATTCCTCCTGAAATAGAAACTTTTCTACCACAAATACCTGTTTTATCCCCCCAAACTGAACATTTTCTTCCAGACATGCCAGATTTCTCCCAAATATATCACATCTTCTCCAAGAAATACCAGCTTTCCCCCTTGAAATATGAACTTTTCTCCAAGAAATACCTCTTTTATCCCCAAAAGAGGACAGTTTATTCCAGAAAGGCCAGATTTCTCCCAAATGTATCACATCTTCTCCAAGATATACCACTTTTCCCCCTTCAAATAGGACCTTTTCACAAACATATACCTCATTTATCCCCAAAATAGAAAATTATCTTCCAGAAATGCCACATTTCTCCCAAATATATCATATCTTCTCCAAGAAATACCAGCTTTCCCCCTTCAAATAGGACCTTTTCACCCACAAATACCTGTTTTATCCCCAAAATAGGACAGTTTCTTCCAGACATGCCACATTTCTCCCAAACATATCACATCTTCTCCAAGAAATAACAGCTTTCCCCCTTCAAATAGGACCTTTTCTCCATGAAATACCTCTTTTATCCCCAAAAGAGGACAGTTTCTTCCAGGAGTGCCAGATTTCTCCCAAATATACCACATCTCGTCCAAGAAATACCAGCTTTCCCCCTTCAAATAGGACATTTACTCCTACAAATACCTCTTTTATCCCCAAAAAAGGACAGTTTCTGCCATACATGCTATATTTCTCCCAAATATACCACATCTTCTCCATGAAATACCAGCTTTCCCCCTTCAAATTGGACTTTTTCTCCCACAAATACCTGTATTATCCCTAAAATAGGACATTTTCTTCCAGAAATGCCACATTTCTCCCAAATAGATCACATCTTCTCCAAGAAATACCAGGTTTCCCCCTTCAAATAGGACCTTTTCACCCACAAATAACTCTTTTATCCCCAAAAGAGGACAGTTTCTTCCAGAAATGGCACTTTTCTCCCAAATATATCACATCTTCTCCAAGAAATACCAGGTTTCCCCCTTCAAATAGGACCTTTTCACCCACAAATACCTCTTTTATCCCCAAAAGAGGACAGTTTCTTCCAGAAAGGCCACATTTCTCCCAAATATATCACATCTTCTCCAAGAAATACCAGCTTTCCCCCTTCAAATAGGACCTTATCACCCACAAATACCACTTTTATCCCCCAAATAGGACAGTTTCTGCCAGAAAGGCCACATTTATCCCAAACATATCACATCTTCTCCAAGAAATACCAGGTTTCCCCCTTCAAATAGGACCTTTTCACCCACAAAAAATTCTTTTATCCCCAAAAGAGGACAGTTTCTTCCAGAAATGCCACATTTCTCCCAAATAGATCACATCTTCTCCAAGAAATACCAGGTTTCCCCCTTGAATTAGGACCTTTTCACCCACAAATACCTATTTATCCCCAAAATAGGACAGTTTCTTCCAGAAATGCCACATTTCTCCCAAATAGATCACATCTTCTCCAAGAAATACCTGCTTTCCCCCTTCAAATAGGACCTTTTCTCCCACAAATACCAGCCTTCTCCCCCCAAATAGGACAGTTTCTTCCGGACATGCCACATTTCTCCCAAACATATCACATCTTCTCCAAGAAATACCAGGTTTCCCCCTTCAAATAGGACCTTTTCACCCACAAATACCTGTTTTATCCCCAAAAGAGGACATATTCTTCCAGAAATGACATATTTCTCCCAAATATATCACATCTTCTCCAAGAAATACCAGCTTTCCCCCTTCAAATAGGACCTTTTCACCCACTAATAGCAGGCTTCTCCCCCAAATAGGACAGTTTCTTTCAGAAATGCCACATTTCTCCCAAATAGATCACATCTTCTCCAAGAAATAACAGGTTTCCCCCTTCAGATAGGACCTTTTCTCCCACAAATACCTGTTTTATCCCCGAAATACGACAGTTTCTTCCAGACATGCCAGATTTCTCCCAAATATATCACCTCTTCTCCAAGAAATACCAGCTTTCCCCCTTCAAATAGGACCTTTTCACCAACAAATACCTGTTTTATCCCCAAAAGAGGACAGTTTCTTCCAGAAATGCCATATTTCTCCCAAACATATCACCTCTTCTCCAAGAAATACCAGGTTTCCTCCTTCAAATAGGACCTTTTCACCCACAAATACCTGTTTTATCCCCAAAAGAGGACAGTTTCTTCCAGAAATGGCACATTTCTCCCAAACATATCACATCTCCTCCAAGAAATACCAGGATTCCTCCTGAAATAGGAACTTTTCTCCCACAAATACCAGCCTTCTCCCCCCAAATAGGACATTTTCTTCCAGACATGCCACATTGCTCCCAAATATACCACATCTTCTCCAAGAAATACCAGGTTTTCCCCTTCAAATAAGACCTTTTCACCCACAAATACCTGTTCTATCCCCATAAGAGGACAGTTTCTTCCAGAAATGCCACATTTCTCCCAAATATATCACATCTTCTCCAAGAAATACCAGGTTTCCCCCTTCAAATAGGACCTTTTACCCAAAAAAACCTCTTTTATCCCCAAAAGAGGAAATTTTCTTCCTGGAATGCCTGATTTCTCCCAAGTATATCACATCTTCTCCAAGAAATACCACGTTTCCCCCTTCAAATAGGACCTTCTCACCCACAAATACCTCTTTTATCCCCAAAAGAGGACAGTTTTTTCCAGACATGCCAGATTTCTCCCAAATAGATCACATCTTCTCCAAGAAATACCAGCTTTCCCCCTTCAAATAGGACCTTTTCACCCACAAATACCTCTTTTATCCCCAAAAGAGGACAGTTTCTTCCAGAAATGCCACATTTCTCCCAAACACATCACATCTTCTCCAAGAAATACCAGGTTTCCCCATTCAAATAGGACCTTTTCTCCCACAAATACCTCTTTTATCCCCAAAAGAGGACAGTTTCTTCCAGAAATGCCACATTTCCCCCAAATATATCACATCTTCTCCAAGAAATACCAGGTTTCCCCCTGGAAATAGGAACTTTTCACCCAAAAATACCTGTTTTATGCCCAAAATACGACAGATTCTTCCAGAAATGCCACATTTCTCCCAAATATATCACATCTCCTGCAAGAACTAGCAGGGTTCCCCCTTCAAATAGGACCTTTTCACCCACAAGTACCTCTTTTATCCCCAAAAGAGGACAGTTTCTTCCAGACATGCCACATTTCTCCCAAACATATCACATCTTCTCCAAGAAATAACAGCTTTCCCCCTACAAATAGGACCTTTTCCCCAAAAAAACCTCTTTTATCCCCAAAAGAGGACAGTTTCTTCCAGGAATGCCAGATTTCTCCCAAATATACCACATCTTGTCCAAGAAATACCAGCTTTCCCCCTTCGAATAGGACCTTTACTCCTACAAATACCTCTCTTATCCCCAAAATAGGACAGTTTCTGCCATACATGCCATATTTCTCCCAAATATATCACATCTTCTCCATGAAATACCAGGTTTCCCCCTTGTAATAAGACCTTTTCACCCACAGATACCTCTTTTATCCCCAAAAGAGGACAGTTTCTTCCAGAAATGCCACATTTCTCCCAAATATATCACATCTTCTCCAAGAAATACCAGCTTTCCACCTGAAATAGGACCTTCTCACCTAAAACTACCAGCCTTCTCCCCCCAAAGTGGACATTTTCTTCCAGAAAGGCCAGATTTCTCCCAAATATATCACATCTTCTCCAAGAAATACCAGGATTCCTCCTGTAATAGGACCTTCTCACCGAAAACTACCAGCCTTCTCCCCCAAATTGGACATTTCCTTCCAGAAAGGCCACATTTCTCCCAAATAGATCACATCTTCTCCAAGAAATACCACGTTTCCCCCTTCAAATAGGACCTTCTCACCCACAAATACCTCTTTTATCCCCAAAAGAGGACAGTTTCTTCCTGACATGCCACATTTCCCCCAAATATATCACATCTTCTCCAAGAAATACCAGGTTTCCCCCTTCAAATAGGACCATATCACCCACAAATACCACTTTTATCCCCAAAAGAGGACAGTTTCTGCCAGAAAGGCCACATTTCTCCCAAACATATCACATCTTCTCCAAGAAATACCACGTTTCCCCCTTCAAATAGGACCTTTTCACCCACAAAAAATTCTTTTATCCCCCCAAATAGGACAGTTTCTTCCAGAAATGCCACATTTCTCCCAAATATATCACATCTTCTCCAAGAAATAACAGGTTTCCCCATTCAAATAGAACCTTTTCACTTACAAATGCCTCTTTATCCCTCAAATAGGACAGTTTCTTCCAGACATGCCACATTTCTCCCAAATATACCACATCTTCTCCAAGAAATACCTGCTTTCCCCCTTCAAATAGGACCTTTTCACCCACAAATACCTCTTTTATCCCCAAAAGAGGACAGCTTCTTCCAGAAAGGCCACATTTCTCCCAATCATATCACATCTTCTCCAAGAAATACCAGCTTTCCCCCTTCAAATAGGACCTTTTCTCCCACAAATACCTGTTTTATCCCCAAAACAGGACAGTTTCTTCCAGAAAGGCCACATTTCTCCCAAATATATCACATCTTCTCCAAGAAATACCAGGTTTCCCCCTTCAAATAGGACCTTTTCACCCACAAATACCTCTTTTATCCCCAAAAGAGGACAGTTTCTGCCATACATGCCATATTTCTCCCAAACATATCACATCTTCTCCAAGAAATACCAGGGTTCCCCTTCAAATAGGACCTTTTCACCCACAAATACCTCTTTTATCCCCAAAAGAGGACAGTTTCTTCCAGAAATGCCACATTTCTCCCAAATATATCACATCTTCTCCAAGAAATACCAGGTTTCCCCCTTCAAATAGGACCTTTTCACCCACAAATACCTGTTTTATCCCCAAAAGAGGACAGTTTCTTCCAGAAATGGCACATTTCTCCCAAACATATCGCATCTCCTCCAAGAAATACCAGGATTCCTCCTGGAATAGGAACTTTCTCCCACAAATACCACCCTTCTCCTCCCAAATAGGACATTTTCTTCCAGACATGCCACATTTCTCCCAAACATATCACATCTTCCCCAAGAAATACCACGTTTCCCCCTTCAAATAGGACCTTTTCACCAACAAATACCCGTTCTATCCCCAAAATAGGACAGTTTCGTCCAGACATGCCACATTTCCCCCAAATAGACCACCTCTTCTCCAAGAAATACCAGCTTTCCCCCTTCAAATAGGACCTTTTCACCCACAAATACCTCTTTTATCCCCAAAATAGGACAGTTTCTCCCAGAAATGCCATATTTCTCCCAAACATAACACATCTTCTCCAAGAAATACCAGGTTTACCCCTTCAAATAGGACCTTTTCACCCACAAATACCTGTTTTATCCCCAAAACAGGACAGTTTCTTCCAGAAATGCCACATTTCTCCCAAACATATCACATCTCCTCCAAGAAATACCAGGATTCCTCCTGAAATAGGAACTTTTCTTCCTCAAATACCACCCTTCTCCCCCCAAATAGGACAGTTTCTTCCAGAAATGCCACATTTCTCCCAAATAGATCACATCTGCTCCAAAAAATACCAGGTTTCCCCCTTCAAATAGGACCTTTTCACCCACAAATAACTGTTTTATCCCCAAAACAGGACACTTTCTTCCAGAAATGCCACATTCCTCCCAAACATATCACATCTTCTCCAAGAAATACCTGCTTTCCCCCTTCAAATAGGACCTTTTCACCCTCAAATACCTGATCTATCCCCAGAAGAGGAAAATTTCTTCCAGAAATGCCACATTTCTCCCAAATAGATCACATCTTCTCCAAGAAATACCAGCTTTCCCCCTTCAAATAGGACCTTTTCACCCACAAATACCTGTTTTATCCCCAAAAGAGAACATATTCTTCCAGAAATGCCACATTTCTCCCAAATATATCACATCTTCTCCAAGAAATACCAGCTTTCCCCCTTCAAATAGGACCTTTTCACCCACTAATACCTCTTTTACCCCCAAAAGAGGACAGTTTCTTCCAGAAATGCCACATTTCTCCGAAATATATCACATCTCCTCCATGAAATACCAGGTTTTCCCTTGGAAATAGGGCCTTTTCACCCACAAATACCTCTTTTATCCCCAAAAGAGGACAGTTTCTTCCAGAAAGGCCACATTTCTCCCAAATAGATCACATCTTCTCCAAGAAATACCAGGTTTTCCCCTGGAAATAGGACCTTTTCTCCCACAAATACCTGTTTTATCCCCAAAATAGGACAGTTTCTTACAGAAATGCCACATTTCTCCCAAATAGATCACATCTTCTACAAGAAATACCAGGTTTCCCCCTTCAAATAGGACCTTTTCACCCACAAATACCTGTTTTATCCCCAAAATAGAACAGTTTCTTCCAGACATGCCACATTTCTCCCAAATATATCACATCTTCTCCAAGAAATACCAGGTTTCCCCCTTCAAATAGGACCTTTTCACCCACAAATACCTGTTATATTCCCAAAAGAGGACAGTTTCTTCCAGAAAGGCCACATTTCTCCCAAACATATCACATCTTCTCCAAGAAATACCAGGTTTCCAACTTCAAATAGGAACTTTTCACCCACAAATACCTCTTTTATCCCCAAAAGAGGACAGTTTCTTCCAGAAATGCCACATTTCTCCCAAATATATCACATCTTCTCCAAGAAATACCAGGTTTCCCCCTTCAAATAGGACCTTATCACCCACAAATACCTCTTTTATCCCCAAAAGAGGACAGTTTCTTCCAGAAATGCCACATTTCCCCCAAATATATCACATCTTCTCCAAGAAATACCAGGTTTCCCCCTGGAAATAGGAACTTTTCACCCAAAAATACCTGTTTTATGCCCAAAATACGACAGCTTCTTCCAGAAATGCCACATTTCTCCCAAATATATCACATCTCCTGCAAGAACTACCAGGTTTCCCCGTTCAAATAGGAACTTTTCACCCACAAATACCTGTTTCATCCCCAAAAGAGGACAGATTCTTCCAGACATGCCACATTTCTCCCAAATATATCACATCTTCTCCAAGAAATACCAGGTTTCCCCCTTGAAATAGGACCTTTTCACCCACAAATACCTCTTTTATCCCCAAAATAGTACAGTTTCTTCCAGACATGCCACATTTCTCCCAAATAGATCACATCTTCTCCAAGAAATACCAGGTTTCCCCCTTCAGATAGGACCTTTTCTCCCACGGATACCTGTTTTATCCCCAAAAGAGGACAGTTTCTTCCAGAAATGCCATATTTCACCCAAACATATCACATCTTCTCCAAGAAATACCACGTTTCCCCCTTCAAATAGGACCTTTTCACCCACAAATACCTGTTTTATCCCCAAAAGAGGACAGTTTCTTCCAGAAATGGCACATTTCTCCCAAACATATCACATATCCTCCAAGAAATACCCGGATTCGTCCTGAAATAGGAGCTTTTCTCCCACAAATACCAGCCTTCTCCCCCCAAATAGGACATTTTCTTCCAGACATGCCACATTGCTCCCAAATATATCACATCTTCTGCAAGAAATACCAGGTTTTCCCCTGGAAATAGGACCTTTCCACCCACAAATACCTGTTCTATCCCCATAAGAGGACAGTTTCTTCCAGAAATGCCACATTTCTCCCAAATAGATCACATCTTCTCCAAGAAATACCACGTTTCCCCCTTCAAATAGGACCTTTTACCCAAAAAAACCTCTTTTATCCCCAAAAGAGGACTTTTTCTTCCTGGAATGCCACATTTCTCCCAAATATATCACATCTTCTCCAAGAAATACCAGGTTTCCCCCTTCAAATAGGACCTTTTCACCCACAAATACCTCTTTATCCCTCAAATAGGACAGTTTCTTCCAGACATGCCACATTTCTCCCAAATATATCACATCTTCTCCAAGAAATACCTGCTTTCCCCCTTCAAATAGGACCTTTTCTCCCACAAATACCTCTTTTATCCCCCAAATAGGACACTTTCTTCCAGAAATGCCACATTTCTCCAATCATATCACATCTTCTCCAAGAAATACCAGGTTTCCCCCTTCAAATAGGACCTTTTCTCCCACAAAAACCTCTTTTATCCCCAAAAGAGGACAGTTTCTTACAGAAATGCCACATTTCTCCCAAATATATCACCTCTTCTCCAAGAAATACCAGCTTTCCCCCTTCAAATAGGACCTTTTCACCCACTAATAGCAGGCTTCTCCCCAAAATAGGACAGTTTCTTCCAGACATGCCAGATTTCTCCCAAATATATCACATCTTCTCCAAGAAATACCAGCTTTCCCCCTTCAAATAGGAACTTTTCACCCACAAATACCTGTTTTATCCCCAAAAGAGGACAGTTTCTTCCAGACATGCCACATTTCTCCCAAACATATCACATCTTCTCCAAGAAATACCAGCTTTCCCCCTTCAAATACGACCTTTTCACCCACTAATACCTGTTTTATCCCCAAAAGAGGAAAGTTTCTTCCAGAAATGGCACATTTCTCCCAAACATATCACGTCTCCTCCAAGAAATACCAGCATTCCTCCTGAAATAGGAACTTTTCTCCACAAATACCACCCTTCTCCCCCCAAATAGGCCATTATCTTCCCGACATGCCACATTTCTCCCAAATAGATCATATCTTCTCCAGGAAATACCAGGTTTTCCCCTGAAAATAGGACCTTTTCACCCACAAATACCTGTTCTATCCCCATATGAGGACAGTTTCTTCCAGAAATGCCACATTTCTCCCAAACATATCACATCTTCTCCAAGAAATAACAGGTTTCCCCCTTCAAATACAACGTTTTCACCCACAAATACCTGTTTTATCCCCATAAGAGGACAGTTTCTTCCAGAAATGCCACATTTCTCCCAAATATATCACATCTCCAAGAAATACCAGGTTTCCTCCTGAAATAGGAACTTGTCACCCACAGATTCCTGTTTTATCTTTTTGTTCCGAGCGACTTTTCCTTTTGGAGTGTTTATCCGGTGCTACACTTCAGCATTCTGTGACGAATTAAATAGAAGAGAAAAGCCCCAGTAATAAGGCAGCTAGAAGTTCCAGGAGCGACTCACGTTGTGCTTTCAGGGAGGACGTTCCAGAAAGTCGAGAGTTGTGGCTTCTTTCCTGCGGAGAAAAAACCCCCTGCTTTCAGGCAATGCTGGACGCTGAATTCGCTCCTTCTCGGCATTTCAATACCGCTCCTTCGCTCTCGTGGCTCGAAAGCGGCACTCGTTCTGAACCGCTCCGGAGAGTCTGCAGTTGCTGGCCGGTCCATCGCGGTTCTGCCCGAGTGCCGCTTGCAGCCTTCAGCAGCGCTCTCGTTTCTCTCGGATGCCGGGAAAGAGCGACTTCAGCCGGATGCTTTTCTCAGACAAGTGAGCGGCTTCTTCTGCGCACATCGCAATGGAGAGCTTCTGACTTCTCCATGTGTCCATGCAGAATGCACTACGCTTCTCGCTCAATCTTATCCCTTTCTTCCGAGCGACATTTCGTTTTGGAGTGTTTATCCGATGCTACACTTCAGCATTCTGTGACGAATAGAGTAGAAGGGAAAAGCCCCACTAATAAGGCAGCTAGAAGTTCGAGGAGCGACACACGTAGTGCTTTCAGGGAGGACGTTCCAGAAAGTGGAGAGTTGTGGCTTGTTTCCTTCGGAGAAAAAACCCCCTGTTTTCAGGCTATTCAGTAGTCTGCAACTGCAGACTGTCCGGTGTGGTTCAGCGCAAATGCCGCTTTCGAGCCACGAGAGAGGAGGAGCGGCATTCCTATGCCGAGAACGAGCGAATTCAGCGTCCTGCATTGCCTGAAAACAGGGGCTTTTTTCTCCGCAGGAAAGAAGCCACAACTCTCGACTTTCTGGAAAGTCCTCCCTGAAAGCACTACGTGCGTTGCTCCTCGAGCTTCTAGCTGCCTTGTTAGTGGGGCTTTTCTCTTCTACTCTATTCGTCACAGAATGCTGAAGTGTAGCATCGGATAAACACTCCAAAACGAAATGTCGCTCGGAAGGAAGGGATAAGAATGAGAGAGAAGCGTAGTGCATTCTGCATGGACACATGGAGAAGTCAGAAGCGCTCCATTGCGATGTGCGCAGAAGAAGCCGCTCACTCGTCGGAGCAAAGCATCCGGCTGAAGTCGCTCTTTCCCGGCATCCGAGAGAAACGAGAGCGCTGCTGAAGGCTGCAAGCGGCACTCGGGCAGAACCGCGATGGACCGGCCAGCAACTGCAGACTCTCCGGAGCGGTTCAGAGCGAGTTCCGCTTTCGAGCCACGAGAGCGAAGGAGCGGTATTGAAATGCCGAGAAGGAGCGAATTCAGCGTCCTGCATTGCCTGAAAACAGGGGGTTTTTTCTCCGCAGGAAAGAAGCCACAACTCTCGACTTTCTGGAACGTCCTCCCTGAAAGCACAACGTGTGTGGCTTCTGGAGCTTCTAGCTGCCTTATTAGTGGGGCTTTTCTCTTCTACTCTATTCGTCACAGAATGCTGAAGTGTAGCATCGGATAAACACTCCAAAACGAAATGTCGCTCGGAAGAAAGGGATAAGAATGAGAGAGAAGCGTACTGCATTCTGCATGGACACATGGAGAAGTCAGAAGCGCTCCATTGCGATGTGCGCAGAAGAAGCCGCTCACTCGTCGGAGAAAAGCATCCGGCTGAAGTCGCTCTTTCCCGGCATCCGAGAGAAACGAGAGCGCTGCTGAAGGCTGCAAGCGGCACTCGGGCAGAACCGCGATGGACCGGACAGCAACTGCAGACTCTCCGGAGCGGTTCAGAGCGAGTGCCGCTTTCGAGCCACGAGAGCGAAGGAGCGCTATTCCTATGCCGAGAAGATGCGAATTCAGCGTCCAGCATTGCCTGAAAACAGGGGGTTTTTTCTCCGCAGGAAAGAAGCCACAACTCTCGACTTTCTGGAACGTCCTCCCCGAAAGCACAACGTGTGTCGCTCCTCGAACTTCTAGCTGCCTTATAAGTGTGGTTTCCACTTCTACTCTATTCGTCACAGAATGCTGAAGTGTAGCATCGGATAAACACTCCAAAACGAAAAGTCGCTCGGAACAAAGGGATAAAACAGGAATCTGTGGGTGACAAGGTCCTATTTCAGGAGGAAACCTGGTATTTCTTGGAGATGTGATATATTTGGGAGAAATGTGGCATTTCTGGAAGAAACTGTCCTCTTTTGGGGATAAAACAGGTATTTGTGGGTGAAAAGGTCGTATTTGAAGGGGGAAACCTGGTATTTCTTGGAGAAGATGTGATATGTTTGGGAGGAATGTGGCATGTCTGGAAGAAACTGTCCTCTTTTGGGGATAAAAGAGGTATTTGTGGGCGAAAAGGTCCTATTTCAGGAGGAATCCTGGTATTTCTTGGAGAAGATGTGATATATTTGGGAGAAATGTGGCATTTCTGGAAGAAACTGTCCTCTTTTGGGGATAAAACAGGTATTTGTGGGTGAAAAGATCCTATTTGAAGGGGGAAACGTGGTATTTCTTGGAGAAGATGTGATCTATTTGGGAGAAATGTGGCATGTGTGGAAGAAACTGTCCTATTTGAGGGATAAAAGAGGTATTTGTTGGTTAAAAGGTCCTATTTGAAGGGGGAAACGTGGTATTTCTTGGAGAAGATGGGATCTATTTGGGAGAAATCTGGCATTTCTGGAAGAAACTGTCCTCTTTTGGGGATAAAAGACGTATTTATGGGTGAAAAGTTCCTATTTGAAGGGGGAACCCTGGTATTTCTTGGAGAAGATGTGATATATTTGGGAGAAATGTGGCATGTCTGGAAGAAACTGTCCTCTTTTGGGGATAAAAGAGGTATTTGTGGGTGAGAAGGTCCTATTTGAACGGGGATACGTGGTATTTCTTGGAGAAGATGTGATATATTTGGGAGAAATGTGGCCTTTCTGGAAGAAACTGTCCTCTTTTGGGGATAAAAGAGGTATTTGTGGGTGAAAAGGTCCTATTTGAAGGGGAAACCTGGTATTTCTTGGAGAAGATGTTATATATTTGGGAGAAATGTGGCCTTTCTGGAAGAGACTGTCCTCTTTTGGGGATAAAAGAGGTATTTGTGGGTGGAAAGGTCCTATTTGAAGGGGGAAACCTGGTATTTCTTGGCGAAGATGTGGTGTATTTGGGATAAATGTGGCATATCTGGAAGAAATTGTCCTATTTTGGGGATAAAACAGGTATTTGTGGGTGATAAGGTCCTATTTGAAGGGGGAACCCTGGTATTTCTTGGAGAAGATGTGATATGTTTGGGAGTAATGTGGCATTTCTGGACGTAACTGATCTATTTTGGGGACAAAAGAGGTATTTGTGGATGATAAGGTCCTATTTGAAGGGGGAAAGCTGGTATTTCTTAAAGAAGATGTGATCTATTGGGGAGAAATGTGGCATTTCTGGAAGAAACTGTCCTATTTGGGGGGAGAAGGGTGGTATTTGTGGGAGAAAAGGTCCTATTTCAGGAGGAATCGTGGTATTTCTTGGAGAAGATGTGATATATTTGGGAGAAATCTGGCATTTCTGGAAGAAACTGTCCTATTTGAGGGATAAAACAGGTATTTGTGGGTGAAAAGGTCGTATTTCAGGAGGAATCCTGGTATTTCTTGGAGAAGATGTGATATATTTGGGAGAAATGTGGCATTTCTGGAAGAAACTGTCCTCTTTTGGGGATAAAAGAGTTTTTTGGGGGGAAAAGGTCCTATTTGAAGGGGGAACCCTGGTATTTCTTGGAGAAGATGTGATATATTTGGGAGAAATGTGGCATTTCTGGAAGAAACTGTCCTCTTTTAGGGATAAAATAGGTATTTGTGGGTGAAAAGGTCCTATTTGAAGGGGGAAAGCTGGTATTTCTTGGAGAAGATGTGATCTATTTGGGAGAAATGTGGCATGTCTGGAAGAAACTGTCCTATTTTGGGGATAAAAGAGTTATTTGTGGGTGAGAAGGTCCTATTTGAAGGGGGAAAGCTGGTATTTCTTGGAGAAGATGTGATATATTTGGGAGAAATGTGGCCTTTCTGGAAGAAACTGTCCTCTTTTGGGGATAAAAGAGGTTCCTTTGGGGAATAGGTCCTATTTGAAGGGGGAAACGTGGTATTTCTTGGAGAAGATGTGATATATTTGGGAGAAATGTGGCATTTATGGAAGAAACTGTCCTCTTATGGGGATAGAACAGGTATTTGTGGGTGAAAAGGTCCTATTTGAAGGGGGAAACTTGGTATTTCTTGGTGAAGATGTGATATGTTTGGGAGAAATGTGGCATGTCTGTAAGAAAATATCCTATTTGGGGGGAGAAGGGTGGTATTTGAGGGAGAAAAGTTCCTATTTCAGGAGGAAACCTGGTATTTCTTGGAGGAGATGTGATATGTTCGGGAGAAATGTGCCATTTCTGGAAGAAACTGTACTCTTTTGGGGATAAAAGATGTATTTGTGGGTGAAAAGGTCATATTTGAAGGAGGAAAGCTGGTATTTCTTGGAGAAGATGTGATATGTTTGGGAGAAATATGGCATTTCTGGCAGAAACTGGCCTCTTTTGGGGATAAAAGAGGTATTTGTGGGTGAAAAGATCCTATTTGAAGGGGGAAACCTGTTATTTCTTGGAGAAGATGTGATCTATTTAGGAGAAATGTGGCATGTGTGGAAGAAACTGTCCTATTTGAGGGATAAAAGAGGTATATGTTGGTTAAAAGGTCCTATTTGAAGGGGGAAACGTGGTATTTCTTGGAGATGTGATCTATTTGGGAGAAATGTGGCATTTCTGGAAGAAACTGTCCTCTTTTGGGGATAAAAGAGGTATTTGTGGGTGAAAAGTTCCTATTTGAAGGGGGAACCCTGGTATTTCTTGGAGAAGATGTGATATATTTGGGAGAAATGTGGCATTTCTGGAAGAAACTGTCCTCTTTTGGGGATAAAAGAGGTATTTGTGGGTGAGAAGGTCCTATTTGAAGGGAGAAACCTGGTATTTCTTGGAGAAGATGTGATATATTTGGGAGAAATGTGGCCTTTCTGGAAGAGACTGTCCTATTTTGGGGATAAAAGAGGTATTTGTGGGTGGAAAGGTCCTATTTGAAGGGGGAAACCTGGTATTTCATGGCGAAGATGTGGTGTATTTGGGATAAATGTGGCATTTCTGGATGAAACTGTCCTCTTTTGGGGATTAAACAGGTATTTGTGGGTGATAAGGTCCTATTTCAAGGAGGAAACCTGGCATTTCTTGGAGAAGATGTGATATGTTTGGGAGAAATGTGGCACTTCTGGACGTATAGATCACATCTTCTTAAAGAAGATGTGATCTATTTGGGAGAAATGTGGCATTTCTGGAGGAAACTGTCCTATTTGGGGGGAGAAGGGTGGTATATGTGGGAGAAAAGGTCGTATTTCAGGAGGAATCGTGGTATTTCTTGGAGAAGATGAGATATATTTGGGAGAAATCTGGCATTTCTGGAAGAAACTGTCCTATTTGAGGGATAAAAGAAGTATTTGTGGGTGAAAAGGTCGTATTTCAGGAGGAATCCTGGTATTTCTTGAAGAAGATGTGATATATTTGGGAGAAATGTGGCATTTCTGGAAGAAACTGTCCTCTTTTGGGGATAAAACAGGTATTTGTGGGTGAAAAGGTCCTATTTGAAGGGGGAAACCTGGTATTTCTTAGAGAAGATGTGATCTATTTGGGAGAAATGTGGCATTTCTGGAAGAAACTGTCCTCTTTTGGGGATAAAAGAGTTTTTTGGGAGGAAAGGTTCTATTTGAAGGGGGAAACCTGGTATTTCTTGGAGAAGATGTGATATGTTTGGGAGAAATGTGGCATGTCTGGAAAAAACTGTCCTCTTTTGGGGATAAAACAGGTACTTGTGGGTGAAAAGGTCCTATTTGAAGGAGGTATCCTGGTATTTCTTGGAGAAGATGTGATATGCTTGGGAGAAATGTGGCATTTCTGGAAGAAACTGTCCTCTTTTGGGGATAAAACAGGTATTTGTGGGTGAAAAGGTCCTATTTGAAGGGGGAAACGTGGTATTTCTTGGAGAAGATGTGATATATTTGGGAGAAATGTGGCATTTCTTGAAGAAACTGTCCTATTTTGGGGATAAAAGAGGTATTTGTGGGTGAAAAGGTCCTATTTGAAGGGGGAAACCTGGTATTTCTTGGAGAAGATGTGATATATTTGGGAGAAATGTGGCATTTCTGGAAGAAACTGTCCTCTTTTGGGGATAAAACAGGTATTTCTGGGTGAAAAGGTCCTATTTGAAGGGGGAAACGTGGTATTTCTTGGAGAAGATGTGATATATTTGGGAGAAATCAGGCATTTCTGGAAGAAACAGTCCTATTTTGGTGATAAAGGAATTTTTTGTGGGTGAAAAGGTCCTATTTGTAGGGGAACCCTGGTATTACTTGGAGAAGATGTGATATGTTTGGGAGAAATGTGGCCTTTCTGGCAGAAACTGTCCAATTTTGGGGATAAAAGTGGTATTTGTGGGTGATAAGGTCCTATTTGAAGAGGGAAACCTGGTATTTCTTGGAGAAGATGTGATCTATTTGGGAGAAATGTGGCATTTCTGGAAGAAACTGTCCTATTTGGGGTGAGAAGGCTGGTATTTCTTGTAGAAAAGGTCCTCTTTCAGGAGGAATCCTGGTATTTCTTGGAGAAGATGTGATCTATTTGGGAGAAATGTGGCATGTCTGGAAGAAACTGTCCTATTTGAGGGATAAAAGAGGTATTTGTTGGTTAAAAGGTCCTATTTGAAGGGGGAAACGTGGTATTTCTTGGAGAAGATGTGATCTATTTGGGAGAAATGTGGCATTTCTGGAAGAAACTGTCCTCTTTTGGGGATAAAAGAGGTATTTGTGGGTGAAAAGTTCCTATTTGAAGGGGGAACCCTGGTATTTCTTGGAGAAGATGTGATATATTTGGGAGAAATGTGGCATGTCTGGAAGAAACTGTCCTCTTTTGGGGATAAAAGAGGTATTTGTGGGTGAGAAGGTCCTATTTGAAGGGAGAAACCTGGTATTTCTTGGAGAAGATGTGATATATTTGGGAGAAATGTGGCCTTTCTGGAAGAGACTGTCCTATTTTGGGGATAAAAGAGGTATTTGTGGGTGGAAAGGTCCTATTTGAAGAGGGAAACCTGGTATTTCATGGCGAAGATGTGTTGTATTTGGGAGAAATGTGGCATTTCTGGAAGAAACTGTCCTCTTTTGGGGATTAAACAGGTATTTGTGGGTGATAAGGTCCTATTTCAAGGAGGAAACCTGGTATTTCTTGGAGAAGATGTGATATGTTTGGGAGAAATGTGGCATTTCTGGACGTAACTGTTCTATTTTGGGGACAAAAGAGGTATTTGTGGATGATAAGGTCATATTTGAAGGGGGAAAGCTGGTATTTCTTAAAGAAGATGTGATCTATTTGGGAGAAATGTGGCATTTCTGGAAGAAACTGTCCTATTTGGGGGGAGAAGGGTGGTATATGTGGGAGAAAAGGTCCTATTTCAGGAGGAATCGTGGTATTTCTTGGAGAAGATGAGATATATTTGGGAGAAATCTGGCATTTCTGGAAGAAACTGTCCTATTTGAGGGATAAAAGAAGTATTTGTGGGTGAAAAGGTCGTATTTCAGGAGGAATCCTGGTATTTCTTGGAGAAGATGCGATATATTTGGGAGAAATGTGGCATTTCTGGAAGAAACTGTCCTCTTTTGGGGATAAAAGAGTTTTTTGGGGGAAAAGGTCCTATTTGAAGGGGGAAACGTGGTATTTCTTGGAGAAGATGTGATATATTTGGGAGAAATGTGGCATTTCTGGAAGAAACTGTCCTCTTTTGGGGATAAAAGAGGTATTTGTGGGTGAAAAGGTCCTATTTGAAGGGGGAAACGTGGTATTTCTTGGAGAAGATGTGATATATTTGGGAGAAATGTGGCATTTCTGGAAGAATATGTCCAATTTGAGGGATAAAACAGGTATTTGTGGTTGAAAAGGTCCTATTTGAAGGGGGAAACCTGGTATTTCTTGGAGAAGATGTGATCTATTTGGGAGAAATGTGGCATGTCTGGAAGAAACTGTCCTCTTTTGGGGATAAAAGAGGTATTTGTGGGTGAAAAGGTGCTATTTGAAGGGGGAAAGCTGGTATTTCTTGGAGAAGATGTGGTATATTTGGGAGAAATGTGGCATTTCTGGAAGAAACTGTCCTCTTTTGGGGATAAAACAGGTATTTGTGGGTGATAAGGTCCTATTTGAAGGGGGAAACCTGGTATTTCTTGGAGAAGATGTGATATATTTGGGAGAAATCTGGCCTTTCTGGAAGAGACTGTCCTATTTTGGGGATAAAAGAGGTATTTGTGGTTGAAAAGGTCCTATTTGAAGGGGGAAACCTGGTATTTCTTGGAGAAGATGTGATCTATTTGGGAGAAATATGGCCTTTCTGGAAGAAACTGTCCTCTTTTGGGGATAAAAGAGGTATTTGTGGGTGAAAAGGTCCTATTTGAAGGGGGAAACGTGGTATTTCTTGGAGAAGATGTGATATATTTGGGAGAAATGTGGCATTTCTGGAAGAAACTGTCCTCTTTTGGGGATAAAAGAGGTATTTGTGGGTGAAAAGGTCCTATTTGAAGGGGGAACCCTGGTATTTCTTGGAGAAGAGGTGATATATTTGGGAGAACTGTGGCATGTCTGGAAGAAACTGTCCTCTTTTGGGGATAAAAGAGGTATTTGTGGGTGAAAAGGTCCTATTTGAAGGGAGAAAGCTGGTAATTCTATGAGAGGATGTGATATATTTGGGAGAAATGTGGCCTTTCTGGAAGAAACTGTCCTCTTTTGGGGATAAAAGAGGTATTTGTGGGAGAAAAGGTCCTATTTGAAGGGGGAACCGTGGTATTTCTTGGAGAAGATGTGATCTATTTGGGAGAAATGTGGCCTGTCTGGAAGAAACTGTCCTATTTTCGGGATACAAGAGGTATTTGTGGGTGAAAAGGTCCTATTTCAAGGAGGAACCCTGGTATTTCTTGGAGAAGATGTGATATATTTGGGAGAAATCTGGCATTTCTGGAAGAAAATGTCCTGTTTTGGGGATAAAAGAGGTATTTGTGGGTGAAAAGGTCCTATTTGAAGGGGGAAAACTGGTATTTCTTGGAGGAGATGAGATCTATTTGGGAGAAATGTGGCATGTCTGGAAGAAACTGTCCTATTTGAGGGATAAAATAGGTATTTGTGGGTGAAAAGGTCCTATTTGAAGGGGGAAACCTGGTATTTCTTGGAGAAGATGTGATATATTTGGGAGAAATGTGGCATGTCTGGAAGAAACTGTCCACTTTTGGGAATAAAAGAGGTATTTGTGGGTGAAAAGGTCCTATTTGAAGGGGGAAACGCGGTATTTCTTGGAGAAGATGTGATATGTTTGGGAGAAATCTGGCATTTCTGGAAGAATATGTCCAATTTGAGGGATAAAACACGTATTTGTGGTTGAAAAGGTCCTATTTGAAGGGGGAAAAGTGGTATTTCTTGGAGAAGATGTTCTATATTTGGGAGAAATGTGGCATGTCTGGAAGAAACTGTCCTCTTTTGGGGATAAAAGAGGTATTTGTGGGAGAAAAGGTCCTATTTGAAAGGGGAAAGCTGGTATTTCTTGCAGAAGATGTGATCTATTTGGGAGAAATGTGGCATTTCTGGAAGAAAATGTCCAATTTGGGGGGAGAAGGCTGGTAGTTTTCGGTGAGAAGGTCCTATTTCAGGAGGAATCCTGGTATTTCTTGGAGAAGATGTGATATATTTGGGAGAAATGTGGCCTTTCTGGAAGAAAATGTCCAATTTGGGGGTTGAAGGCTGGTAGTTTTGGGTGAGAAGGTCCTATTTCAGGAGGAATCCTGGCATTTCTTGGAGAAGATGTGATATATTTGGGAGAAATGTGGCCTTTCCGGAAGAAACTGTCCTCTTTTGGGGATAAAAGAGGTATTTCATGGAGAAAAGGTCCTAATTCAAGGGGGAAACTTGGTATTTCTTGGAGAAGATATGATATATTTGGGAGAAATGTGGCATTTCTGGAAGAAACTGTCCTCTTTTGGGGATAAAAGAGGTATTTGTGGGTGAAAAGGTCCTTTTTCCAGGGGAAAACCTGGTATTTCTTGGAGAAGATGTGATCTATTTGGGAGAAATGTGGCATGTCTGGAAGAAACTGTCCTCTTTTGGGGATAAAACAGGTATTTGTGGGTGAAAAGGTCCTATTTGAAGGGGGAAACGTGGTATTTCTTGGAGAAGATGTGATATATTTGGGAGAAATGTGGCATTTCTTGAAGAAACTGTCCTCTTTTGGGGATAAAAGAGGTATTTGTGGGTGAAAAGGTCCTTTTTCCAGGGGAAAAGCTGGTATTTCTTGGAGAAGATGTGATCTATTTGGGAGAAATGTGGCATGTCTGGAAGAAACTGTCCTCTTTCGGGGATAAAAGAGGTATGTGTGGGTGAAAAGGTCCTATTTGAAGGGGGAAACCTGGTATTTCTTGGAGAAGATGTGATATATTTGGGAGAAATGTGGCATGTCTGGAAGAAAATGACCTATTTGACGGGAGAAGGCTGGTACTTGTGGGAGAAAAGGTCCTATTTGAAGGGGGAATCCTGGTATTTCTTGGAGTAGATGTGATATGTTTGGGAGAAATGTGGCCTTTCTGGAAGAAACTGTCCTCTTTTGGGGATAAAAGAGGTATTTGTGGGTGAAAAGGTCCTATTTGAAGGGGGAAACCTGGTATTTCTTGGAGAAGATGTGATCTATTTGGGAGAAATGTGGCATGTCTGGAAGAAACTGTCCTATTCTGGGGATAAAAGAGGTATTTGTGGGTGAAAAGGTCCTATTTGAAGGGGGAAACCTGGTATTTCTTGGAGAAGATGTGATCTATTTGGGAGAAATGTGGCATTTCTGGAAGAAACTGTCCTATTTTGGGGATAAAAGAGGTATTTGTGGGTGAAAAGGTCCTATTTGAAGGGGGAAAGCTGGTATTTCTTGGAGAAGATGTGATATATTTGGTAGAAATCTGGCATTTCTGGAAGAATATGTCCAATTTGAGGGATAAAACAGGTATTAGTGGGTGAAAAGGTCCTATTTGAAGGGGGAAACGTGGTATTTCTTGGAGAAGATGTGATCTATTTGGGAGAAATGTGGCATGTCTGGAAGAAACTGTCCTCTTTTGGGGATAAAACAGGTATTTGTGGGTGAAAAGGTCCTATTTGAAGGGGGAAAGCTTGTATTTCTTGGAGAAGATGTGGTATATTTGGGAGAAATGTGGCATTTCTGGAAGAAACTGTCCTCTTTTGGGGATAAAAGAGGTATTTGTGGGTGAAAAGGTCCTATTTGAAGGGGGAAACCTGGTATTTCTTGGAGAAGATGTAATCTATTTGGGAGAAATGTGGCATGTCTGGAAGAAACTGTTCTCTTTTGGGGATAAAAGAGGTATTTGTGGTTGAAAAGGTCCTATTTGAAGGGGGAAACGTGGTATTTCTTGGAGAAGATGTGATCTATTTGGGAGAAATGTGGCATTTCTGGAAGAAACTGTCCTCTTTTGGGGATAAAACAGGTATTTGTGGGTGATAAGGTCCTATTTGAAGGGGGAACCCTGGTATTTCTTGGAGAAGATGTGATCTATTTGGGAGAAATGTGGCATGTCTGGAATAAACTGTCCTCTTTTGGGGATAAAAGAGGTATTTGTGGGTGAAAAGGTCCTATTTGAAGGGGGAAACCTGGTATTTCTTGGAGAAGATGTGATATATTTGGGAGAAATGTGGCCTTTCTGGAAGAGACTGTCCTATTTTGGGGATAAAAGAGGTATTTGTGGGTGGAAAGGTCCTATTTGAAGGGGGAAACCTGGTATTTCATGGCGAAGATGTGGTGTATTTGGGATAAATGTGGCATTTCTGGATGAAACTGTCCTCTTTTGGGGATTAAACAGGTATTTGTGGGTGATAAGGTCCTATTTCAAGGAGGAAACCTGGCATTTCTTGGAGAAGATGTGATATGTTTGGGAGAAATGTGGCACTTCTGGACGTATGGATCACATCTTCTTAAAGAAGATGTGATCTATTTGGGAGAAATGTGGCATTTCTGGAGGAAACTGTCCTATTTGGGGGGAGAAGGGTGGTATATGTGGGAGAAAAGGTCGTATTTCAGGAGGAATCGTGGTATTTCTTGGAGAAGATGAGATATATTTGGGAGAAATCTGGCATTTCTGGAAGAAACTGTCCTATTTGAGGGATAAAAGAAGTATTTGTGGGTGAAAAGGTCGTATTTCAGGAGGAATCCTGGTATTTCTTGAAGAAGATGTGATATATTTGGGAGAAATGTGGCATTTCTGGAAGAAACTGTCCTCTTTTGGGGATAAAACAGGTATTTGTGGGTGAAAAGGTCCTATTTGAAGGGGGAAACCTGGTATTTCTTAGAGAAGATGTGATCTATTTGGGAGAAATGTGGCATTTCTGGAAGAAACTGTCCTCTTTTGGGGATAAAAGAGTTTTTTGGGAGTAAAGGTTCTATTTGAAGGGGGAAACCTGGTATTTCTTGGAGAAGATGTGATATGTTTGGGAGAAATGTGGCATGTCTGGAAAAAACTGTCCTCTTTTGGGGATAAAACAGGTACTTGTGGGTGAAAAGGTCCTATTTGAAGGAGGTATCCTGGTATTTCTTGGAGAAGATGTGATATGTTTGGGAGAAATGTGGCATTTCTGGAAGAAACTGTCCTCTTTTGGGGATAAAACAGGTATTTGTGGGTGAAAAGGTCCTATTTGAAGGGGGAAACGTGGTATTTCTTGGAGAAGATGTGATCTATTTGGGAGAAATGTGGCATTTCTTGAAGAAACTGTCCTATTTTGGGGATAAAAGAGGTATTTGTGGGTGAAAAGGTCCTATTTGAAGGGGGAAACCTGGTATTTCTTGGAGAAGATGTGATATATTTGGGAGAAATGTGGCATTTCTGGAAGAAACTGTCCTCTTTTGGGGATAAAACAGGTATTTCTGGGTGAAAAGGTCCTATTTGAAGGGGGAAACGTGGTATTTCTTGGAGAAGATGTGATATATTTGGGAGAAATCAGGCATTTCTGGAAGAAACAGTCCTATTTTGGTGATAAAGGAATTTTTTGTGGGTGAAAAGGTCCTATTTGTAGGGGAACCCTGGTATTACTTGGAGAAGATGTGATATGTTTGGGAGAAATGTGGCCTTTCTGGCAGAAACTGTCCAATTTTGGGGATAAAAGTGGTATTTGTGGGTGATAAGGTCCTATTTGAAGAGGGAAACCTGGTATTTCTTGGAGAAGATGTGATCTATTTGGGAGAAATGTGGCATTTCTGGAAGAAACTGTCCTATTTGGGGTGAGAAGGCTGGTATTTCTTGTAGAAAAGGTCCTCTTTCAGGAGGAATCCTGGTATTTCTTGGAGAAGATGTGATCTATTTGGGAGAAATGTGGCATTTCTGGAAGAAACTGTCCTCTTTTGGGGATAAAAGAGGTATTTGTGGGTGAAAAGTTCCTATTTGAAGGGGGAACCCTGGTATTTCTTGGAGAAGATGTGATATATTTGGGAGAAATGTGGCATGTCTGGAAGAAACTGTCCTCTTTTGGGGATAAAAGAGGTATTTGTGGGTGAGAAGGTCCTATTTGAAGGGAGAAACCTGGTATTTCTTGGAGAAGATGTGATATATTTGGGAGAAATGTGGCCTTTCTGGAAGAGACTGTCCTATTTTGGGGATAAAAGAGGTATTTGTGGGTGGAAAGGTCCTATTTGAAGAGGGAAACCTGGTATTTCATGGCGAAGATGTGGTGTATTTGGGAGAAATGTGGCATTTCTGGAAGAAACTGTCCTCTTTTGGGGATTAAACAGGTATTTGTGGGTGATAAGGTCCTATTTCAAGGAGGAAACCTGGTATTTCTTGGAGAAGATGTGATATGTTTGGGAGAAATGTGGCATTTCTGGACGTAACTGTTCTATTTTGGGGACAAAAGAGGTATTTGTGGATGATAAGGTCATATTTGAAGGGGGAAAGCTGGTATTTCTTAAAGAAGATGTGATCTATTTGGGAGAAATGTGGCATTTCTGGAAGAAACTGTCCTATTTGGGGGGAGAAGGGTGGTATATGTGGGAGAAAAGGTCCTATTTCAGGAGGAATCGTGGTATTTCTTGGAGAAGATGAGATATATTTGGGAGAAATCTGGCATTTCTGGAAGAAACTGTCCTATTTGAGGGATAAAAGAAGTATTTGTGGGTGAAAAGGTCGTATTTCAGGAGGAATCCTGGTATTTCTTGGAGAAGATGTGATATATTTGGGAGAAATGTGGCATTTCTGGAAGAAACTGTCCTCTTTTGGGGATAAAAGAGTTTTTTGGGGGAAAAGGTCCTATTTGAAGGGGGAAAGCTGGTATTTCTTGGAGAAGATGTGATATATTTGGGAGAAATGTGGCATTTCTGGAAGAAACTGTCCTCTTTTGGGGATAAAAGAGGTATTTCATGGAGAAAAGGTCCTATTTGAAGGGGGAAACGTGGTATTTCTTGGAGAAGATGTGATATATTTGGGAGAAATATGGCATTTCTGGAAGAATATGTCCAATTTGAGGGATAAAACAGGTATTTGTGGTTGAAAAGGTCCTATTTGAAGGGGGAAACCTGGTATTTCTTGGAGAAGATGTGATCTATTTGGGAGAAATGTGGCATGTCTGGAAGAAACTGTCCTCTTTTGGGGATAAAAGAGGTATTTGTGGGTGAAAAGGTGCTATTTGAAGGGGGAAAGCTGGTATTTCTTGGAGAAGATGTGGTATATTTGGGAGAAATGTGGCATTTCTGGAAGAAACTGTCCTCTTTTGGGGATAAAACAGGTATTTGTGGGTGATAAGGTCCTATTTGAAGGGGGAAAGCTGGTATTTCTTGGAGAAGATGTGATATATTTGGGAGAAATGTGGCCTTTCTGGAAGAGACTGTCCTATTTTGGGGATAAAAGAGGTATTTGTGGTTGAAAAGGTCCTATTTGAAGGGGGAAACCTGGTATTTCTTGGAGAAGATGTGATATATTTGGGAGAAATATGGCCTTTCTGGAAGAAACTGTCCTCTTTTGGGGATAAAAGAGGTATTTGTGGGTGAAAAGGTCCTATTTGAAGGGGGAAACCTGGTATTTCTTGGAGAAGATGTGATATATTTGGGAGAAATGTGGCATTTCTGGAAGAAACTGTCCTCTTTTGGGGATAAAAGAGGTACTTGTGGGTGAAAAGGTCCTATTTGAAGGGGGAACCCTGGTATTTCTTGGAGAAGAGGTGATATATTTGGGAGAACTGTGGCATGTCTGGAAGAAACTGTCCTCTTTTGGGGATAAAAGAGGTATTTGTGGGTGAAAAGGTCCTATTTGAAGGGAGAAAGCTGGTAATTCTATGAGAGGATGTGATATATTTGGGAGAAATGTGGCCTTTCTGGAAGAAACTGTCCTCTTTTGGGGATAAAACAGGTATTTGTGGGAGAAAAGGTCCTATTTGAAGGGGGAACCGTGGTATTTCTTGGAGAAGATGTGATCTATTTGGGAGAAATGTGGCCTGTCTGGAAGAAACTGTCCTATTTTCGGGATACAAGAGGTATTTGTGGGTGAAAAGGTCCTATTTCAAGGAGGAACCCTGGTATTTCTTAGAGAAGATGTGATATATTTGGGAGAAATCTGGCATTTCTGGAAGAAAATGTCCTGTTTTGGGGATAAAAGAGGTATTTGTGGGTGAAAAGGTCCTATTTGAAGGGGGAAAACTGGTATTTCTTGGAGGAGATGAGATCTATTTGGGAGAAATGTGGCATGTCTGGAAGAAACTGTCCTATTTGAGGGATAAAATAGGTATTTGTGGGTGAAAAGGTCCTATTTGAAGGGGGAAACCTGGTATTTCTTGGAGAAGATGTGATATATTTGGGAGAAATGTGGCATGTCTGGAAGAAACTGTCCACTTTTGGGAATAAAAGAGGTATTTGTGGGTGAAAAGGTCCTATTTGAAGGGGGAAACGCGGTATTTCTTGGAGAAGATGTGATATGTTTGGGAGAAATCTGGCATTTCTGGAAGAATATGTCCAATTTGAGGGATAAAACACGTATTTGTGGTTGAAAAGGTCCTATTTGAAGGGGGAAAAGTGGTATTTCTTGGAGAAGATGTTCTATATTTGGGAGAAATGTGGCATGTCTGGAAGAAACTGTCCTCTTTTGGGGATAAAAGAGGTATTTGTGGGAGAAAAGGTCCTATTTGAAAGGGGAAAGCTGGTATTTCTTGGAGAAGATGTGATCTATTTGGGAGAAATGTGGCATGTCTGGAAGAAAATGTCCAATTTGGGGGGAGAAGGCTGGTAGTTTTCGGTGAGAAGGTCCTATTTCAGGAGGAATCCTGGTATTTCTTGGAGAAGATGTGATATATTTGGGAGAAATGTGGCCTTTCTGGAAGAAAATGTCCAATTTGGGGGTTGAAGGCTGGTAGTTTTGGGTGAGAAGGTCCTATTTCAGGAGGAATCCTGGCATTTCTTGGAGAAGATGTGATATATTTGGGAGAAATGTGGCCTTTCCGGAAGAAACTGTCCTCTTTTGGGGATAAAAGAGGTATTTCATGGAGAAAAGGTCCTAATTCAAGGGGGAAACTTGGTATTTCTTGGAGAAGATATGATATATTTGGGAGAAATGTGGCATTTCTGGAAGAAACTGTCCTCTTTTGGGGATAAAAGAGGTATTTGTGGGTGAAAAGGTCCTATTTGAAGGGGGAAACCTGGTATTTCTTGGAGAAGATGTGATCTATTTGGGAGAAATGTGGCATGTCTGGAAGAAACTGTCGTATTTTGGGCATAAAACAGGTATTTGTGGGTGAAAAGGTCCTATTTGAAGGGGGAAACCTGGTATTTCTTGGAGAAGATGTGATATATTTGGGAGAAATGTGGCATTTCTGGAAGAAACTGTCCTCTTTTGGGGATAAAAGAGGTATTTGTGGGTGAAAAGGTCCTTTTTCCAGGGGAAAAGCTGGTATTTCTTGGAGAAGATGTGATCTATTTGGGAGAAATGTGGCATGTCTGGAAGAAACTGTCCTCTTTTGGGGATAAAAGAGGTATGTGTGGGTGAAAAGGTCCTATTTGAAGGGGGAAACCTGGTATTTCTTGGAGAAGATGTGATATATTTGGGAGAAATGTGGCATGTCTGGAAGAAAATGACCTATTTGACGGGAGAAGGCTGGTACTTGTGGGAGAAAAGGTCCTATTTGAAGGGGGAATCCTGGTATTTCTTGGAGTAGATGTGATATGTTTGGGAGAAATGTGGCCTTTCTGGAAGAAACTGTCCTCTTTTGGGGATAAAAGAGGTATTTGTGGGTGAAAAGGTCCTATTTGAAGGGGGAAACCTGGTATTTCTTGGAGAAGATGTGATCTATTTGGGAGAAATGTGGCATGTCTGGAAGAAACTGTCCTATTCTGGGGATAAAAGAGGTATTTGTGGGTGAAAAGGTCCTATTTGAAGGGGGAAACCTGGTATTTCTTGGAGAAGATGTGATCTATTTGGGAGAAACGTGGCATTTCTGGAAGAAACTGTCCTATTTTGGGGATAAAAGAGGTATTTGTGGGTGAAAAGGTCCTATTTGAAGGGGGAAAGCTGGTATTTCTTGGAGAAGATGTGATATATTTGGTAGAAATCTGGCATTTCTGGAAGAATATGTCCAATTTGAGGGATAAAAGAGGTATTTGTTGTTGAAAAGGTCCTATTTGAAGGGGGAAACGTGGTATTTCTTGGAGAAGATGTGATCTATTTGGGAGAAATGTGGCATGTCTGGAAGAAACTGTCCTCTTTTGGGGATAAAACAGGTATTTGTGGGTGAAAAGGTCCTATTTGAAGGGGGAAAGCTTGTATTTCTTGGAGAAGATGTGGTATATTTGGGAGAAATGTGGCATTTCTGGAAGAAACTGTCCTCTTTTGGGGATAAAAGAGGTATTTGTGGGTGAAAAGGTCCTATTTGAAGGGGGAATCCTGGTATTTCTTGGAGAAGATGTGATCTATTTGGGAGAAATGTGGCATGTCTGGAAGAAACTGTCCTCTTTTGGGGATAAAAGAGGTATTTGTGGTTGAAAAGGTCCTATTTGAAGGGGGAAAGCTGGTATTTCTTGGAGAAGATGTGATCTATTTGGGAGAAATGTGGCATTTCTGGAAGAAACTGTCCTCTTTTGGGGATAAAACAGGTATTTGTGGGTGATAAGGTCCTATTTGAAGGGGGAACCCTGGTATTTCTTGGAGAATATGTGATCTATTTGGGAGAAATGTGGCATGTCTGGAAGAAACTGTCCTCTTTTGGGGATAAAAGAGGTATTTGTGGGTGAAAAGGTCCTATTTGAAGGGGGAAACCTGGTATTTCTTGGAGAAGATGTGATCTATTTGGGAGAAATGTGGCATTTCTGGAAGAAACTGTTCTATTTGGGGGATAAAAGAGGTATTTGTGGGTGAAAAGGTCCTATTTGAAGGGGGAAAGCTTGTATTTCTTGGAGAAGGTGTGATCTATTTGGGAGAAATGTGGCCTTTCTGGAAGAAAATGTTCAATTTGGGGGGAGAAGGCTGGTAGTTTTCGGTGAGAAGGTCCTATTTCAGGAGGAAACGTGGTATTTCTTGGAGAAGATGTGATATATTTGGGAGAAATGTGGCATTTCTGGAAGAAAATGTCCAATTTGGGGGGAGAAGGCTGGTAGTTTTGGGTGAGAAGGTCCTCTTTCAGGAGGAATCCTGGCATTTCTTGGAGAAGATGTGATATATTTGGGAGCAATGTGGCCTTTCTGGAAGAAACTGACCTCTTTTGGGGACAAAAGAGGTATTAGTGGTTGAAAAGGTCCTATTTCCAGGGGGAAACCTGGTATTTCTTGGAGAAGATGTGATATATTTGGGAGAAATGTGGCATTTCTGGAAGAAAACGTCCTGTTTTGGGGATAAAACAGGTATTTGTGGGAGAAAAGGTCCTATCTGAAGGGGGAAAGCTGGTATTTCCTGGAGAAGATGTGATCTATTTGGGAGAAATGTGGCATTTCTGGAAGAAAATGTCCTCTTTTGGGGATAAAAGAGGTATTTGTGGGTGAAAAGGTCCAATTTCCAGGGGGAAACCTGGTATTTCTTGGAGAAGATATGATATATTTGGGAGAAATGAGGCATTTCTGGAAGAAAATGTCCAATTTGTGGGGAGAAGGCTGGTAGTTGTGGGTGAGAAGGTCCTATTTCAGTTGGAATCCTGGTATTTCTTGGAGAAGATGTGATCTATTTGGGAGAAATGTGGCATTTCTGGAAGAAACTGTCCTCTTTTGGGGATAAAAGAGGTATTTGTGGGTAAAAAGGTCCTATTTGAAGGGGGAAACCTGGTATTTCCTGGAGAAGATGTGATATATTTGGGAGAAATGTGGCATTTCTGGAAGAAAATGTCCTCTTTTGGGGATAAAAGAGGTATTTGTGGGTGAAAAGGTCCTATTTGAAGGGGGAAACCTGGTATTTCTTGGAGAAGATGTGATCTATTTGGGAGAAATGTGGCATTTCTGGAAGAAACTGTCCTCTTTTGGGGATAAAAGAGGTATTTGTGGGAGAAAAGGTCCTATTTCAAAGGGGAACCATGGTATTTCTTGGAGAAGATGTGATATATTTGGGAGAAATGTGGCATGTCTGGAAGAAACTGTCCTCTTTTGGGGATAAAAGAGGTATTTGTGGGTGAAAAGGTCCTATTTGAAGGGGGAAAGCTGGTATTTCTTGGAGAAGATGTGATCTATTTGGGAGAAATGTGGCCTTTCTGGAAGAAAATGTCCTCTTTTGGGGGGAGAAGGGTGGTATTTGTGGGAGAAAAGTTCCTATTTCAGGAGGAATCCTGGTATTTCTTGGAGGAGATGTGATATATTTGGGAGAAATGTGGCCTTTCTGGAAGAAACTGTCCTGTTATGGGGATAAAAGAGGTATTTGTGGGTGAAAAGGTCCTATTTGAAGGGGGAAACCTGGTATTTCTTGGAGAAGATGTGATCTATTTGGGAGAAATGTGGCATGTCTGGAAGAAACTTTCCTATTTTGGGGATAAAACAGGTATTTGTGGGAGAAAAGGTCCTATTTGAAGGGGGAAAGCTGGTATTTCTTGGAGAAGATGTGATATATTTGGGAGAAATCGGGCATTTCTGGAAGAAACTGTCCTCTTTTGGGGATAAAACAGGTATTTCATGGAGAAAAGGTCATAATTCAAGGGGGAAACCTGGTATTTCTTGGAGAAGATGTGATATATTTGGGAGAAATGTGGCATTTCTGGAAGAAACTGTCGTATTTTGGGCATAAAACAGGTATTTGTGGTTGAAAAGGTCCTATTTGAAAGGGGAAACGTGGTATTTCTTGGAGAAGATGTGATATGTTTGGGAGAAATGTGGCATGTCAGGAAGAAACTGTCCTCTTTTGGGGATAAAAGAGGTATTAGTGGGTGAAAAGGTCCTATTTTTAGGGGGAAACCTGGTATTTCTTGGAGAAGATGTGATATATTTGGGAGAAATGAGGCATTTCTGGAAGAAACTGTCCTATTTGGGGGGAGAAGGCCGGTAGTTGTGGGTGAGAAGGTCCTATTTCAGGAGGAATCCTGGTATTTCTTGGAGAAGATGTGATATATTTGGGAGAAATGTGGCCTTTCTCGTAGAGAATGTCCTCTTTTGGGGATAAAACAGGTATTTGTGGGTGAAAAGGTCCTATTTGAAGGGGGAAACCTGGTATTTCTTGGAGAAGATGTGATATGTTTGGGAGAAATGTGGCATTTCTGGAAGAAACTGTCCTCTTTTGGGGATAAAAGAGGTATTTGTGGGTGAAAAGGTCCTATTTGAAGGGGGAAAGCTGGTATTTCTTGGAGAAGATGTGATCTATTTGGGAGAAATGTGGCATTTCTGGAAGAAACTGTCCTCTTTTGGGGATAAAACAGATATTTGTGGGAGAAAAGGTCCTATTTGAAGGGGGAAAGCTGGTATTTCTTGGAGAAGATGTGATCTATTTGGGAGAAATGTGGCATGTCTGGAAGAAACTGTCCAATTTGGGGGGAGAAGGCTGGTAGTTTTGGGTGAGAAGGTCCTATTTCAGGAGGAATCCTGGTATTTCTTGGAGAAGATGTGCTATATTTGGGAGAAATGTGGCATTTCTGGAAGAAACTGTCCTCTTTTGGGGATAAAAGAGGGATGTGTGGGTGAAAAGGTCCTATTTGAAGGGGGAAACCTGGTATTTCTTGGAGAAGATGTGATATATTTGGGAGAAATCGGGCATTTCTGGAAGAAACTGTCCTCTTTTGGGGATAAAAGAGGTATTTCATGGAGAAAAGGTCCTAATTCAAGGTGGAAACCTGCTATTTCTTGGAGAAGATGTGATCTATTTGGGAGAAATGTGGCATTTCTGGAAGAAACTGTCCTATTTTGGGCATAAAACAGGTATTTGTGGTTGAAAAGGTCCTATTTGAAAGGGGAAACCTGGTATTTCTTGGAGAAGATGTGATATGTTTGGGAGAAATGTGGCATGTCAGGAAGAAACTGTCCTCTTTTGGGGATAAAAGAGGTATTATTGGGTGAAAAGGTCCTATTTGAAGGGGGAAACCTGGTATTTCTTGGAGAAGATGTGATATATTTGGGAGAAATGTGGCATTTCTGGAAGAAACTGTCCTATTTGGGGGGAGAAGGCCGGTAGTTGTGGGTGAGAAGGTCCTATTTCAGGAGGAATCCTGGTATTTCTTGGAGAAGATGTGATATATTTGGGAGAAATGTGGCCTTTCTCGAAGTGAATGTCCTCTTTTGGGGATAAAACAGGTATTTGTTGTTGAAAAGGTCCTATTTGAAGTGGGAAACGTGGTATTTCTTGGAGAAGATGTGATATGTTTGGGAGAAATGTGGCATTTCTGGAAGAAACTGTCCTCTTTTGGGGATAAAAGAGGTATTTGTGGGTGAAAAGGTCCTATTTGAAGGGGGAAACCTGGTATTTCTTGGAGAAGATGTGATATATTTGGGAGAAATGTGGCATGTCTGGAAGAAACTGTCCTCTTTTGGGGATAAAAGAGGTATGTGTGGGTGATAAGGTCCTATTTGAAGGGGGAACCCTGGTATTTCTTGGAGAAGATGTGATATATTTGGGAGAAATGTGGCATGTCTGGAAGAAACTGTCCTATTTGGGGATAAAAGAGGTATTTGTGGTTGAAAAGGTCCTATTTGAAGGGGGAAAGCAGGTATTTCTTGGAGAAGATGTGATCTATTTGGGAGAAATGTGGCATTTCTGGAAGAAACTGTCCTCTTTTGGGGATAAAATAGGTATTTGTGGGTGAAAAGGTCCTATTTGAAGGGGGAAACCTGGTATTTCTTGGAGAAGATGTGATATATTTGGGAGAAACCTGGCATTTCTGGAAGAAACTGTTCTATTTGGGGGATAAAAGAGGTATTTGTTGGTGAAAAGGTCCTATTTCAAGGGGGAAATGTGGCATTTCTTGGAGAAGATGTGATCTATTTGGGAGAAATGTGGCCTTTCTGGAAGAAACTGTCCTCTTTTGGGGATATAAGAGGTACTTGTGGGTGAAAAGGTCCTATTTGAAGGGGGAAACCTGGTATTTCTTGGAGAAGATGTGATATATTTGGGAGAAATGTGGCCTTTCTGGAAGATACTGTCCTATTTTGGGGATACAAGAGGTATTTGTGGGTGAAAAGGTCCTATTTGAAGGGGGAAACCTGGTATTTCTTGGAGAAGATGTGATATATTTGGGAGAAATGTGGCATTTCTGGAAGAAACTGACCTCTTTTGGGGATAAAACAGGTATTTGTGGGAGAAAAGGTCCTATTTGAAGGGGGAAAGCTGGTATTTCTTGGAGAAGATGTGATCTATTTGGGAGAAATGTGGCCTTTCTGGAAGAAAATGTCCAATTTGGGGGGAGAAGGCTAGTAGTTTTGGGTGAGAATGTCCTATTTCAGGAGGAATCCTGGTATTTCTTGGAGAAGATGTGATCTATTTGGGAGAAATGTGGCCTTTCCGGAAGAAACTGTCCTCTTTTGGGGATAAAAGAGGAATTAGTGGGTGAAAATGTCCTATTTGAAGAGGGAAACCTGGTATTTCTTGGAGAAGATGTGATATGTTTGGGAGAAATGTGGCATTTCTGGAAGAAACTGTCCTCTTTTGGGGATAAAAGAGGTATTTCATGGAGAAAAGGTCCTATTTGAAGGGGGAAAGCTTGTATTTCTTGGAGAAGATGTGATCTATTTGGGAGAAATGTGGCATTTCTGGAAGAAACTGTCCTCTTTTGGGCATAAAACAGGTATTTGTGGTTGAAAAGGTCCTATTTGAAAGGGGAAACCTGGTATTTCTTGGAGAAGATGTGATATGTTTGGGAGAAATGTGGCATGTCCGGAAGAAACTGTCCTCTTTTGGGGATAAAAGAGGTATTTGTGGGTGAAAAGGTCCTATTTGAAGGGGGAAACCTGGTATTTCTTGGAGAAGATGTGATATATTTGGGAGAAATGAGGCATTTCTGGAAGAAACTGTCCAATTTGTGGGGAGAAGGCCGGTAGTTGTGGGTGAGAAGGTCCTATTTCAGGAGGAATCCTGGTATTTTTTGGAGAAGATGTGATATATTTGGGAGAAATGTGGCCTTTCTGGAAGAAACTGTCCTCTTTTGGGGATAAAACAGGTATTAGTGGGTGAAAAGGTCCTATTTGAAGGGGGAAAGCTGGTATTTCTTGGAGAAGATGTGATATGTTTGGGAGAAATGTGGCATTTCTGGAAGAAACTGTCCTCTTTTGGGGATAAAAGAGGTATGTGTGGGTGAAAAGGTCCTATTTGAAGGGGGAACCCTGGTATTTCTTGGAGAAGATGTGATATATTTGGGAGAAATGTGGCCTTTCTCGTAGAGAATGTCCTCTTTTGGGGATAAAACAGGTATTTGTGGGTGAAAAGGTCCTATTTGAAGGGGGAAACGTGGTATTTCTTGGAGAAGATGTGATATGTTTGGGAGAAATGTGGCATTTCTGGAAGAAACTGTCCTCTTTTGGGGATAAAAGAGGTATTTGTGGGTGAAAAGGTCCTATTTGAAGGGGGAAAGCTGGTATTTCTTGGAGAAGATGTGATCTATTTGGGAGAAATGTGGCATTTCTGGAAGAAACTGTCCTCTTTTGGGGATAAAACAGATATTTGTGGGAGAAAAGGTCCAATTTGAAGGGGGAAAGCTGGTATTTCTTGGAGAAGATGTGATCTATTTGGGAGAAATGTGGCATGTCTGGAAGAAACTGTCCAATTTGGGGGGAGAAGGCTGGTAGTTTTGGGTGAGAAGGTCCTGTTTCAGGAGGAATCCTGGTATTTCTTGGAGAAGATGTGATATATTTGGGAGAAATGTGGCCTTTCCGGAAGAAACTGTCCTCTTTTGGGGATAAAAGAGGGATGTGTGGGTGAAAAGGTCCTATTTGAAGGGGGAAACCTGGTATTTCTTGGAGAAGATGTGATATATTTGGGAGGAATGTGGCATTTCTGGAAGAAACTGTCCTCTTTTGGGGATAAAAGAGGTATTTCATGGAGAAAAGGTCCTAATTCAAGGTGGAAACCTGCTATTTCTTGGAGAAGATGTGATATATTTGGGAGAAATGTGGCATTTCTGGAAGAAACTGTCCTATTTTGGGCATAAAACAGGTATTTGTGGTTGAAAAGGTCCTATTTGAAAGGGGAAACCTGGTATTTCTTGGAGAAGATGTGATATGTTTGGGAGAAATGTGGCATGTCAGGAAGAAACTGTCCTCTTTTGGGGATAAAAGAAGTATTATTGGGTGAAAAGGTCCTATTTGAAGGGGGAAACCTGGTATTTCTTGGAGAAGATGTGATATATTTGGGAGAAATGTGGCATTTCTGGAAGAAACTGTCCTATTTGGGGGGAGAAGGCCGGTAGTTGTGGGTGAGAAGGTCCTATTTCAGGAGGAATCCTGGTATTTCTTGGAGAAGATGTGATATATTTGGGAGAAATGTGGCCTTTCTCGAAGTGAATGTCCTCTTTTGGGGATAAAACAGGTATTTGTTGTTGAAAAGGTCCTATTTGAAGTGGGAAACGTGGTATTTCTTGGAGAAGATGTGATATGTTTGGGAGAAATGTGGCATTTCTGGAAGAAACTGTCCTCTTTTGGGGATAAAAGAGGTATTTGTGGGTGAAAAGGTCCTATTTGAAGGGGGAAAGCTGGTATTTCTTGGAGAAGATGTGATATATTTGGGAGAAATGTGGCATGTCTGGAAGAAACTGTCCTCTTTTGGGGATAAAAGAGGTATGTGTGGGTGATAAGGTCCTATTTGAAGGGGGAAAGCTGGTATTTCTTGGAGAAGATGTGATCTATTTGGGAGAAATGTGGCATGTCAGGAAGAAACTGTCCTATTTGGGGATAAAAGAGGTATTTGTGGTTGAAAAGGTCCTATTTGAAGGGGGAAAGCAGGTATTTCTTGGAGAAGATGTGATCTATTTGGGAGAAATGTGGCATTTCTGGAAGAAACTGTCCTCTTTTGGGGATAAAATAGGTATTTGTGGGTGAAAAGGTCCTATTTGAAGGGGGAAACCTGGTATTTCTTGGAGAAGATGTGATATATTTGGGAGAAACCTGGCATTTCTGGAAGAAACTGTTCTATTTGGGGGATAAAAGAGGTATTTGTTGGTGAAAAGGTCCTATTTGAAGGGGGAAACGTGGCATTTCTTGGAGAAGATGTGATCTATTTGGGAGAAATGTGGCCTTTCTGGAAGAAACTGTCCTCTTTTGGGGATATAAGAGGTACTTGTGGGTGAAAAGGTCCTATTTGAAGGGGGAAACCTGGTATTTCTTGGAGAAGATGTGATATATTTGGGAGAAATGTGGCCTTTCTGGAAGATACTGTCCTATTTTGGGGATACAAGAGGTATTTGTGGGTGAAAAGGTCCTATTTGAAGGGGGAAACCTGGTATTTCTTGGAGAAGATGTGATATATTTGGGAGAAATGTGGCATTTCTGGAAGAAACTGACCTCTTTTGGGGATAAAACAGGTATTTGTGGGAGAAAAGGTCCTATTTGAAGGGGGAAAGCTGGTATTTCTTGGAGAAGATGTGATCTATTTGGGAGAAATGTGGCCTTTCTGGAAGAAAATGTCCAATTTGGGGGGAGAAGGCTAGTAGTTTTGGGTGAGAATGTCCTATTTCAGGAGGAATCCTGGTATTTCTTGGAGAAGATGTGATCTATTTGGGAGAAATGTGGCCTTTCCGGAAGAAACTGTCCTCTTTTGGGGATAAAAGAGGAATTAGTGGGTGAAAATGTCCTATTTGAAGAGGGAAACCTGGTATTTCTTGGAGAAGATGTGATATGTTTGGGAGAAATGTGGCATTTCTGGAAGAAACTGTCCTGTTTTGGGGATAAAAGAGGTATTTCATGGAGAAAAGGTCCTATTTGAAGGGGGAAAGCTTGTATTTCTTGGAGAAGATGTGATCTATTTGGGAGAAATCTGGCATTTCTGGAAGAAACTGTCGTATTTTGGGCATAAAACAGGTATTTGTGGTTGAAAAGGTCCTATTTGAAAGGGGAAACCTGGTATTTCTTGGAGAAGATGTGATATGTTTGGGAGAAATGTGGCATGTCTGGAAGAAACTGTCCTCTTTTGGGGATAAAAGAGGTATTTGTGGGTGAAAAGGTCCTATTTGAAGGGGGAAACCTGGTATTTCTTGGAGAAGATGTGATATATTTGGGAGAAATGAGGCATTTCTGGAAGAAACTGTCCAATTTGTGGGGAGAAGGCCGGTAGTTGTGGGTGAGAAGGTCCTATTTCAGGAGGAATCCTGGTATTTTTTGGAGAAGATGTGATCTATTTGGGAGAAATGTGGCCTTTCTGGAAGAAACTGTCCTCTTTTGGGGATAAAACAGGTATTAGTGGGTGAAAAGGTCCTATTTGAAGGGGGAAAGCTGGTATTTCTTGGAGAAGATGTGATATGTTTGGGAGAAATGTGGCATTTCTGGAAGAAACTGTCCTCTTTTGGGGATAAAAGAGGTATTTGTGGGTGAAAAGGTCCTTTTTCCAGGGGAAAACCTGGTATTTCTTGGAGAAGATGTGATCTATTTGGGAGAAATGTGGCCTTTCTGGAAGAAACTGTCCTCTTTTGGGGATAAAAGAGGTATGTGTGGGTGAAAAGGTCCTATTTGAAGTTGGAACCCTGGTATTTCTTGGAGAAGATGTGATCTATTTGGGAGATATGTGGCCTTTCTGGAAGAAACTGTCCTATTTGGGGATAAAAGAGGTTTTTGTGGTTGAAAAGGTCCTATTTGAAGGGGGAAACCTGGTATTTCTTGGAGAAGATGTGATCTATTTGGGAGAAATGTGGCATTTCTGGAAGAAACTGTCCTCTTTTGGGGATAAAAGAGGTATTTGTGGGTGTAAAGGTCCTATTTCAAGGGGGAAACGTGGTATTTCTTGGAGAAGCTGTGATATATTTGGGAGAAACCTGGCATTTCTGGAAGAAACTGTCCAATTTGAGGGATAAAACAGGTATTTGTGGTTGAAAAGGTCCTATTTGAAGAGGGAAACGTGGTATTTCTTGGAGAAGATGTGATATATTTGGGAGAAATGTGACATGTCTGGAAGAAACTGTCCTGTTTTGGGGATAAAACAGGTATTTGTGGGTGAAAAGGTCCTATTTGAAGGGGGAAACCTGGTATTTCTTGGAGAAGATGTGGTATATTTGGGAGAAATGTGGCCTTTCTGGAAGAAACTGTCCTATTTTGGGGATAAAAGAGGTATTTGTGGGAGAAAAGGTCTAATTGAAGGGGGAAAGCTGGTATTTCTTGGAGAAGATGTGATATATTTGGGAGAAATGTGGCATGTCTGGAAGAAAATGTCCAATTTGGGGGGAGAAGGCTGGTAGTTTTGGGTGAGAAGGTCCTATTTCAGGAGGAATCCTGGCATTTCTTGGAGAAGATGTGATCTATTTGGGAGAAATGCGGCCTTTCCGGAAGAAACTGTCCTCTTTTGGGGATAAAAGAGGTATTTCATGGAGAAAAGGTTCTAATTCAAGGGTGAAACCTGGTATTTCTTGGAGAAGATGTGATATATTTGGGAGAAATGTGGCATTTCTGGAAGAAACTGTCGTATTTTGGGCATAAAACAGGTATTTGTGGGTGAAAAGGTCCTATTTGAAGGGGGAAACCTGGTATTTCTTGGAGAAGATGTGATATATTTGGGAGAAATCTGGCATTTCTGGAAGAAACTGTCCTCTTTTGGGGATAAAAGAGGTATTTGTGGGTGAAAAGGTCCTATTTGAAGGGGGAAACCTGGTATTTCTTTGAGAAGATGTGATATATTTGGGAGAAATGTGGCATTTCTGGAAGAAAATGTCCTATTTGGGGGGAGAAGGCTGATAGTTGTGGGTGAGAAGGTCCTATTTCAGGAGGAATCCTGGTATTTCTTTGAGGAGACGTGATCTATTTTGGAGAAATGTGGCATTTCTGAAGAAACTGTCCTATTTTGGGGATAAAACAGGTATTTGTGGGTGAAAAGGTCCTATTTGAAGGGGGAAAGCTGGTATTTCTTGGAGAAGATGTGATATGTTTGGGAGAAATGTGGCATGTCTGGAAGAAACTGTCCTCTTTGGGGGATAAAAGAGGTATTTGTGGGTGAAAAGGTCCTATTTCCAGGGGAAAAACTGGTATTTCTTGGAGAAGATGTGATATATTTGGGAGAAATGTGGCATGTCTGGAAGAAAATGACCTATTTGGGGGAAGAAGGCTGGTACTTGTGGGAGAAAAGGTCCTATTTGAAGGGGGAATCCTGGTATTTCTTGGAGGAGATGTGATATGTTTGGGAGAAATGTGGCATTTCTGGAAGAAACTGTCCTCTTTTGGGGATAAAACAGGTATTTGTGGGTGAAAAGGTCCTATTTGAAGGGGGAAAGCTGGTATTTCTTGGAGAAGATGTGATATGTTTGGGAGAAATGTGGCATGTCTGGAAGAAACTGTCCTCTTTGGGGGATAAAAGAGGTATTTGTGGGTGAAAAGGTCCTATTTCCAGGGGAAAAACTGGTATTTCTTGGAGAAGATGTGATATATTTGGGAGCAATGTGGCATGTCTGGAAGAAAATGACCTATTTGGGGGAAGAAGGCTGGTACTTGTGGGAGAAAAGGTCCTATTTGAAGGGGGAAACGTGGTATTTCTTGGAGGAGATGTGATATGTTTGGGAGAAATGTGGCTTTCTGGAAGAAACTGTCCTCTTTTGGGGATAAAACAGGTATTTGTGGGTGAAAAGGTCCTATTTCAAGGGGGAAAGCTGGTATTTCTTGGAGAAGATGTGATATATTTGGGAGAAATGTGGCATTTCTGGAAGAATATGTCCAATTTGAGGGATAAAACAGGTATTTGTGGTTGAAAAGGTCCTATTTGAAGGGGGTAACGTGGTATTTCTTGGAGAAGATGTGATCTATTTGGGAGAAATGTGGCATTTCTTGAAGAAACTGTCTTATTTTGGGCATAAAACAGGTATTTGTGGGTGAAAAGTTCCTATTTGAAGGGGGAAACCTGGTATTTCTTGGAGAAGATATGATATATTTGGGAGAAATGCGGCATTTCTGGAAGAAACTGTCGTATTTGGGGATAAAAGAGGTATTTGTGGGTGAAAAGGTCCTATTTGAAAGGGGAAACCTGGTATTTCTTGGAGAAGATGTGATATATTTGGGAGAAATGTGGCATGTCAGGAAGAAACTGTCCTCTTTTGGGGATAAAAGAGGTATTTGTGGGTGAAAAGGTCCTATTTGAAGGGGGAAACCTGGTATTTCTTGGAGAAGATGTGATATATTTGGGAGAAATGTGGCATGTCTGGAAGAAAATGTCCAATTTGTGGGAGAAGGCTGGTAGTTGTGGGTGAGAAGGTCCTATTTCAGGAGGAATCCTGGTATTTCTTGGAGAAGATGTTATATATATGCGAGAAATGTGGCATGTCTGCAAGAAACTGTCCTCTTTTGGGGATAAAACAGGTATTTGTGGGTGAGAAGGTCCTATTTGAAGGGGGAAACCTGGTATTTCTTGGAGGAGATGTGATATGTTTGGGAGAAATGTGGCCTTTCTGGAAGAAACTGTCCTCTTTTGGGGATACAAGAGGTATTTGTGGGTGAAAAGGTCCTATTTGAAGGGGGAAAGCTGGTATTTCTTGGAGAAGATGTGATATATTTGGGAGAAATGTGGCATGTCTGGAAGAAACTGTCCTATTTTGGGGATAAAACAGGTATTTGTGGGTGAGAAGGTCCTATTTGAAGGGGGAAAGCTGGTATTTCTTGGAGAAGATGTGATCTATTTGGGAGAAATCTGGCATTTCTGGAAGAATATGTCCAATTTGAGGGATTAAACAGGTATTTGTTGTTGAAAAGGTCCTATTTGAAGGGGGAAACGTGGTATTTCTTGGAGAAGATGTGATATATTTGGGAGAAATGTGGCATGTCTGGAAGAAACTGTCCTATTTTGGGGATAAAACAGGTATTTGTGGGTGAAAAGGTCCTATTTGAAGGGGGAAAGCTGGTATTTCTTGGAGAAGATGTGGTATATTTGGGAGAAATGTGGCCTTTCTGGAAGAAACTGTCCTATTTTGGGGATAAAAGAGGTATTTGTGGGAGAAAAGGTCTAATTGAAGGGGGAAAGCTGGTATTTCTTGGAGAAGATGTGATATATTTGGGAGAAATGTGGCATGTCTGGAAGAAAATGTCCAATTTGGGGGGAGAAGGCTGGTAGTTTTGGGTGAGAAGGTCCTATTTCAGGAGGAATCCTGGCATTTCTTGGAGAAGATGTGATCTATTTGGGAGAAATGCGGCCTTTCCGGAAGAAACTGTCCTCTTTTGGGGATAAAAGAGGTATTTCATGGAGAAAAGGTTCTAATTCAAGGGTGAAACCTGGTATTTCTTGGAGAAGATGTGATATATTTGGGAGAAATGTGGCATTTCTGGAAGAAACTGTCGTATTTTGGGCATAAAACAGGTATTTGTGGGTGAAAAGGTCCTATTTGAAGGGGGAAACCTGGTATTTCTTGGAGAAGATGTGATATATTTGGGAGAAATCTGGCATTTCTGGAAGAAACTGTCCTCTTTTGGGGATAAAAGAGGTATTTGTGGGTGAAAAGGTCCTATTTGAAGGGGGAAACCTGGTATTTCTTTGAGAAGATGTGATATATTTGGGAGAAATGTGGCATTTCTGGAAGAAAATGTCCTATTTGGGGGGAGAAGGCTGATAGTTGTGGGTGAGAAGGTCCTATTTCAGGAGGAATCCTGGTATTTCTTTGAGGAGACGTGATCTATTTTGGAGAAATGTGGCATTTCTGGAAGAAACTGTCCTATTTTGGGGATAAAACAGGTATTTGTGGGTGAAAAGGTCCTATTTGAAGGGGGAAAGCTGGTATTTCTTGGAGAAGATGTGATATGTTTGGGAGAAATGTGGCATGTCTGGAAGAAACTGTCCTCTTTGGGGGATAAAAGAGGTATTTGTGGGTGAAAAGGTCCTATTTCCAGGGGAAAAACTGGTATTTCTTGGAGAAGATGTGATATATTTGGGAGAAATGTGGCATGTCTGGAAGAAAATGACCTATTTGGGGGAAGAAGGCTGGTACTTGTGGGAGAAAAGGTCCTATTTGAAGGGGGAATCCTGGTATTTCTTGGAGGAGATGTGATATGTTTGGGAGAAATGTGGCATTTCTGGAAGAAACTGTCCTCTTTTGGGGATAAAACAGGTATTTGTGGGTGAAAAGGTCCTATTTGAAGGGGGAAAGCTGGTATTTCTTGGAGAAGATGTGATATGTTTGGGAGAAATGTGGCATGTCTGGAAGAAACTGTCCTCTTTGGGGGATAAAAGAGGTATTTGTGGGTGAAAAGGTCCTATTTCCAGGGGAAAAACTGGTATTTCTTGGAGAAGATGTGATATATTTGGGAGCAATGTGGCATGTCTGGAAGAAAATGACCTATTTGGGGGAAGAAGGCTGGTACTTGTGGGAGAAAAGGTCCTATTTGAAGGGGGAAACGTGGTATTTCTTGGAGGAGATGTGATATGTTTGGGAGAAATGTGGCTTTCTGGAAGAAACTGTCCTCTTTTGGGGATAAAACAGGTATTTGTGGGTGAAAAGGTCCTATTTCAAGGGGGAAAGCTGGTATTTCTTGGAGAAGATGTGATATATTTGGGAGAAATGTGGCATTTCTGGAAGAATATGTCCAATTTGAGGGATAAAACAGGTATTTGTGGTTGAAAAGGTCCTATTTGAAGGGGGTAACGTGGTATTTCTTGGAGAAGATGTGATCTATTTGGGAGAAATGTGGCATTTCTTGAAGAAACTGTCTTATTTTGGGCATAAAACAGGTATTTGTGGGTGAAAAGTTCCTATTTGAAGGGGGAAACCTGGTATTTCTTGGAGAAGATATGATATATTTGGGAGAAATGCGGCATTTCTGGAAGAAACTGTCGTATTTGGGGATAAAAGAGGTATTTGTGGGTGAAAAGGTCCTATTTGAAAGGGGAAACCTGGTATTTCTTGGAGAAGATGTGATATATTTGGGAGAAATGTGGCATGTCAGGAAGAAACTGTCCTCTTTTGGGGATAAAAGAGGTATTTGTGGGTGAAAAGGTCCTATTTGAAGGGGGAAACCTGGTATTTCTTGGAGAAGATGTGATATATTTGGGAGAAATGTGGCATGTCTGGAAGAAAATGTCCAATTTGTGGGAGAAGGCTGGTAGTTGTGGGTGAGAAGGTCCTATTTCAGGAGGAATCCTGGTATTTCTTGGAGAAGATGTTATATATATGCGAGAAATGTGGCATGTCTGCAAGAAACTGTCCTCTTTTGGGGATAAAACAGGTATTTGTGGGTGAGAAGGTCCTATTTGAAGGGGGAAACCTGGTATTTCTTGGAGGAGATGTGATATGTTTGGGAGAAATGTGGCCTTTCTGGAAGAAACTGTCCTCTTTTGGGGATACAAGAGGTATTTGTGGGTGAAAAGGTCCTATTTGAAGGGGGAAAGCTGGTATTTCTTGGAGAAGATGTGATATATTTGGGAGAAATGTGGCATGTCTGGAAGAAACTGTCCTATTTTGGGGATAAAACAGGTATTTGTGGGTGAGAAGGTCCTATTTGAAGGGGGAAAGCTGGTATTTCTTGGAGAAGATGTGATCTATTTGGGAGAAATCTGGCATTTCTGGAAGAATATGTCCAATTTGAGGGATTAAACAGGTATTTGTTGTTGAAAAGGTCCTATTTGAAGGGGGAAACGTGGTATTTCTTGGAGAAGATGTGATATATTTGGGAGAAATGTGGCATGTCTGGAAGAAACTGTCCTATTTTGGGGATAAAACAGGTATTTGTGGGTGAAAAGGTCCTATTTGAAGGGGGAAAGCTGGTATTTCTTGGAGAAGATGTGATATATTTGGGAGAAATGAGGCATTTCTGGAAGAAACTGTCCTATTTGGGGGGAGAAGCCTGGTATTAGTGGGTGAAAAGGTCCTATTTCAGGAGGAATCCTGGTATTTCTTGGAGAAGATGTGATATATTTGGGAGAAATGTGGCATGTCTGGTATAAACTGTTCTATTTTGGGTATAAAAGAGGTATTTGTGGGTGAAAAGGTCCTATTTCCAGGGGAAAACCTGGTATTTCTTGGAGAAGATGTGATCTATTTGGGAGAAATGTGGCATTTCTGGAAGAAACTGTCCTGTTTTGGGGATAGAAGAGGTATTTGTGGGTGATAAGGTCCTATTTGACGGGGGAACCCTGGTATTTCTTGGAGAAGATGTGATCTATTTGGGAGAAATGTGGCATGTCTGGAAGAAGCTGTCCTATTTTGGGGATAAAAGAGGTATTTGTGGGTGAAAAGGTCCTATTTGTAGGGGGAAAGCTGGTATTTCTTGGAGAAGATGTGATCTATTTGGGAGAAATGTGGCATTTCTGGAAGAAACTGTTCTATTTGGGGGATAAAAGAGGTATTTGTGGGTGAAAAGGTGCTATATGATGGGGGAAAGCTGGTATTTCTTGGAGAAGATGTGATATATTTGGGGGAAATGTGGCCTTTCTGGAAGAAAATGTCCAATTTGGGGGGAGAAGGCTGGTAGTTTTCGGTGAGAAGGTCCTATTTCAGGAGGAATCCTGGCATTTCTTGTAGAAGATGTGATCTATTTGGGAGCAATGTGGCCTTTCTGGAAGAAACTGTCCTCTTTTGGGGATAAAAGAGTTATTAGTGGGTGAAAAGGTCCTATTTGAAGGGGGAAACCTGGTATTTCTTGGAGAAGATGTGATATATTTGGGAGAAATGTGGCATTTCTGGAAGAAACTGTCCTATTTTGGGGATAAAACAGGTATTTGTGGGAGAAAAGGTCCTATTTGAAGGGGGAAAGCTGGTATTTCTTGGAGAAGATGTGATCTATTTGGGAGAAATGTGGCATGTCTGGAAGAAACTGTCCTATTTTGGAGATAAAAGAGGTATTTGTGGGTGAAAAGGTCCTATTTGAAGGGGGAAAGCTGGTATTTCTTGGAGAAGATGTGATCTATTTGGGAGAAATCTGGCATTTCTGGAAGAAACTGGCCTATTTGGGGGGAGAAGCCCGCTATTAGTGGGTGAAAAGGTCGTATTTGAAGGGGGAAAGCTGGTATTTCTTGGAGAAGAGGTGATATATTTGGTAGAAATGTGCCATTTCTGGAAGAAACTGTCCTCTTTTGGGGATATAACAGGTATTTGTGGGTGAAAAGGTCCTATTTGAAGGGGGAAAGCTGGTATTTCTTGGAGAAGAGGTGATATATTTGGTAGAAATGTGCCATTTCTGGAAGAAACTGTCCTATTTGGGGGGAGAGGGCTGGTATTTGTGGGAGGAAAGGTCCTCTTTCAGGAGGAATCCTGGCATTTCTTGGAGAAGATGTGATCTATTTGGGAGAAATGTGGCATGTCTGGAAGAAACTGTCCTATTTGAGGGATAAAGAGGTATTTGCGGGTGAAAAGGTGCTATTTGAAGGGGGAAACCTGGTATTTCTTGGAGAAGATGTGATCTATTTGGGAGAAATGTGGCATTTCTGGAAGAAACTGTCCTCTTTTGGGGATAAAAGAATTTTTTGTGTGTGAAAAGGTCCTATTTGAAGGGGGAAACCTGGTATTTCTTGGAGAAGATGTGATATGTTTGGGAGAAATGTGGCATGTCTGGAAGAAACTGTCCTATTTTGGGGATAAAAGTGGTATTTGTGGGTGATAAGGTCCTATTTGAAGGGGGAACCCTGGTATTTCTTGGAGAAGATGTGATCTATTTGGGAGAAATGTGGCATTTCTGGAAGAAACTGTCCTCTTTGGGGGATAAAAGAGGTATTTGTGGGTGAAAAGGTACTATTTGAAGGGGGAAACCTGGTATTTCTTGGAGAAGATGTGATCTATTTGGGAGAAATGTGGCATGTCTGGAAGAAAATGTCCAATTTGTGGGAGAAGGCTGGTAGTTGTGGGTGAGAAGGTCCTATTTCAGGAGGAATCCTGGTATTTCTTGGAGAAGATGTGATATATTTGGGAGAAATGTGGCATGTCTGCAAGAAACTGTCCTCTTTTGGGGATAAAACAGGTATTTGTGGGTGAAAAGGTCCTATTTGAAGGGGGAAAGCTGGTATTTCTTGGAGGAGATGTGATATGTTTGGGAGAAATGTGGCCTTTCTGGAAGAAACTGTCCTCTTTTGGGGATAGAAGAGGTATTTGTGGGTGAAAAGGTCCTATTTGAAGGGGGAAAGCTGGTATTTCTTGGAGAAGATGTGATCTATTTGGGAGAAATGTGGCATGTCTGGAAGAAACTGTCCTCTTTTGGGGATAAAAGAGGTATTTGTGGGTGAAAAGGTCCTATTTGAAGGGGGAAAGCTGGTATTTCTTGGAGAAGATGTGATCTATTTGGGAGAAATGTGGCATTTCTGGAAGAAACTGTCCTATTTTGGGGATAAAACAGGTATTTGTGGGTGAGAAGGTCCTATTTGAAGGGGGAAAGCTGGTATTTCTTGGAGAAGATGTGGTATATTTGGGAGAAATGAGGCATTTCTGGAAGAAACTGTCCTCTTTTGGGGATAAAACAGGTATTTGTGGGTGATAAGGTCCTATTTGAAGGGGGAAAGCTGGTATTTCTTGGAGAAGATGTGGTATATTTGGGAGAAATGAGGCATTTCTGGAAGAAACTGTCCTCTTTTGGGGATAAAACAGGTATTTGTGGGTGAAAAGGTCCTATTTGAAGGGGGAAACCTGTTATTTCTTGGAGAAGATGTGATATATTTTGGAGAAATGTGGCATGTCTGGAAGAAACTGTTCTATTTTGGGGATAAAAGAGGTATTTGTGGGTGAAAAGGTCCTATTTCCAGGGGAAAACCTGGTATTTCTTGGAGAAGATGTGATATATTTGGGAGAAATGTGGCATTTCTGGAAGAAACTGTCCTGTTTTGGGGATAGAAGAGGTATTTGTGGTAGAAAAGGTCCTATTTGACGGGGGAACCCTGGTATTTCTTGGAGAAGATGTGATCTATTTGGGAGAAATGTGGCATTTCTGGAAGAAACTGTCCTATTTTGGGGATAAAAGAGGTATTTGTGGGTGAAAAGGTCCTATTTGTAGGGGGAAAGCTGGTATTTCTTGGAGAAGATGTGATATATTTGGGAGAAATGTGGCATTTCTGGAAGAAACTGTTCTATTTGGGGGATAAAAGAGGTATTTGTGGGTGAAAAGGTGCTATTTGAAGGGGGAAAACTGGTATTTCTTGGAGAAGATGTGATATATTTGGGGGAAATGTGGCATTTCTGGAAGAAAATGTCCAATTTGGGGGGAGAAGGCTGCTAGTTTTCGGTGAGAAGGCCCTATTTCAGGAGGAATCCTGGCATTTCTTGGAGAAGATGTGATCTATTTGGGAGCAATGTGGCCTTTCTGGAAGAAACTGTCCTCTTTTGGGGATAAAAGAGGTATTAGTGGGTGAAAAGGTCCTATTTCCAGGGGGAAACCTGGTATTTCTTGGAGAAGATGTGATATATTTGGGAGAAATGTGGCCTTTCTGGAAGAAACTGTCCTCTTTTGGGGATAAAACAGGTATTTGTGGGAGAAAAGGTCCTATTTGAAGGGGGAAAGCTGGTATTTCTTGGAGAAGATGTGATCTATTTGGGAGAAATGTGGCATGTCTGGAAGAAACTGTCCTCTTTTGGGGATAAAAGAGGTATTTGTGGGTGAAAAGGTCCTATTTGAAGGGGGAAAGCTGGTATTTCTTGGAGAAGAGGTGATCTATTTGGGAGAAATCTGGCATTTCTGGAAGAAACTGGCCTATTTGGGGGGAGAAGCCTGCTATTAGTGGGTGAAAAGGTCCTATTTGAAGGGGGAAAGCTGGTATTTCTTGGAGAAGAGGTGATATATTTGGTAGAAATGTGCCATTTCTGGAAGAAACTGTCCTCTTTTGGGGATATAACAGGTATTTGTGGGTGAAAAGGTCCTATTTGAAGGGGGAAACCTGGTATTTCTTGGAGAAGATGTGATCTATTTGGGAGAAATGTGGCATTTCTGGAAGAAACTGTCCTATTTGGGGGGAGAGGGCTGGTATTTGTGGGAGGAAAGGTCCTCTTTCAGGAGGAATCCTGGCATTTCTTGGAGAAGATGTGATCTATTTGGGAGAAATGTGGCATTTCTGGAAGAAACTGTCCTCTTTTGGGGATAAAAGAATTTTTTGTGGGTGAAAAGGTCCTATTTGAAGGGGGAAACCTGGTATTTCTTGGAGAAGATGTGATATGTTTGGGAGAAATGTGGCCTTTCTGGAAGAAACTGTCCTATTTTGGTGATAAAAGTGGTATTTGTGGGTGATAAGGTCCTATTTGAAGGGGGAACCCTCGTATTTCTTGGAGAAGATGTGATATATTTGGGTGAAATGTGGCATTTCTGGAAGAAACTGTCCTCTTTGGGGGATAAAAGAGGTATTTGTGGGTGAAAAGGTCCTATTTGAAGGGGGAAACGTGGCATTTCTTGGAGAAGATGTGATCTATTTGGGAGAAATGTGGCCTTTCTGGAAGAAACTGTCCTCTTCTGGGGATAAAACAGGTACTTGTGGGTGAAAAGGTCCTATTTGAAGGGGGAAAGCTGGTATATCTTGGAGAAGATGTGATATGTTTGGGAGAAATGTGGCATTTCTGGAAGAAAATGTCCTCTTTTGGGGATATAACAGGTATTTGTGGGTGAAAACGTTGTATTAGAAGGGGGAAACCTGTTATTTCTTGGAGAAGATGTGATCTATTTGGGAGAAATGTGGCATTTCTGAAGAAACTGTCCTATTTTGGGGATGAAAGAGGTATTTGTGGGAGAAAAGGTCCTATTTGAAGGGGGAAAGCTGGTATTTCGTGGAGAAGATGTGATCTATTTGGGAGAAATGTGGCATTTCTGGAAGAAACTGTCCTCTTTTGGGGATAAAACAGGTATTTCTGGGAGAAAAGGTCCTATTTGAAGGGGGAAACCTGGTATTTCTTGGAGAAGATGTGATCTTTTTGGGAGAAATGTGGCATTTCTGGAAGAAAATGTCCAATTTGGGGGGAGAAGGCTGGTAGTTTTCGGTGAGAAGGTCCTATTTCAGGAGGAATCCTGGTATTTCTTGGAGAAGATGTGATATATTTGGGAGAAATGTGGCCTTTCTGGAAGAAAATGTCCAATTTGTGGGGAGAAGGCTGGTAGTTTTGGGTGAGAAGGTCCTATTTCAGGAGGAATCCTGGCATTTCTTGGAGAAGATGTGATCTATTAGGGAGCAATGTGGCCTTTCTGGAAGAAACTGTCCTCTTTTGGGGATAAAAGAGGTATTAGTGGTTGAAAAGGTCCTATTTGAAGGGGAATTCCAGGAATGCCTGATTTTTCCCAAACATATCACATCTTCTCCAAGAAATACCACCTTTCCCCCTTCAAATACGACCTTTTTACCCACAAATACCTCTTCTATCCCCAAAATAGGACAGTTTCTTCCAGAAATGGCACATTTCTCCCAAACATATCACACCTCCTCCAAGAAATACCAGGATTCCTCCTGAAATAGGACCTTTTCTCCCACAAGTACCAGCCTTCTCCCCCCAAATAGGACATTTTCTTCCAGAAAGGCCACATTTCTCCCAAATAGATCACATCTTCTCCAAGAAATACCAGCTTTCCCCCTTCAAATAGGACCTTCTCACCCACTAATAGCAGGCTTCTCCCCCAAATAGGACAGTTTCTTCCAGAAATGCCACATTTCTCCCAAATATATCACATCTTCTCCAAGAAATACCAGCTTTCCCCCTTCAAATATGACCTTCTCACCCACAAATACCTCTTTTATCCCCCAAATAGGACAGTTTCTTCCAGACATGCCACATTTCTCCCAAATATATCACATCTCCTTCAAGAAATACCAGCTTTCCCCGTTCAAATAGGACCTTTTCTCCCACAAATACCGGTTTTATCCCCAAAACAGGACAGTTTCTTCCAGAAATGCCACATTTCTCCCAAATAGATCACATCTTCTCCAAGAAATACCAGGTTTCCCCCTTCAAATAGGACCTTTTCACCCACAAATACCTCTTTTATCCCCAAAAGAGGACAGTTTCTTCCAGACATGCCACATTTCTCCCAAATAGATCATATCTTCTCCAAGAAATACCACGTTTCCCCCTTCAAATAGGACCTTTTCACCCACTAATACATCTTTTATCCCCAAAAGAGGACAGTTTCTTCCTGACATGCCACATTTCTCCCAAACATATCACAACTCCTCCAAGAAATACCAGGATTCCTCCTGAAATAGGAACTTTTCTCCCACAAATACCACCCTTCTCCCCCCAAATAGGACATTTTCTTCCAGACATGCCACATTTCTCCCAAATATATCACATCTTCTCCAAGAAATACCAGGTTTTCCCCTGGAAATAGGACCTTTTCATCCACAAATACCTCTTTTATCCCCAAAATAGGACAGTTTCTTCCAGAAATGCCACATTTCTCCCAAATATATCACATCTTCTTCAAGAAATACCACGTTTCCCCCTTCAAATAGGACCTTTTCAACCACTAATACATCTTTTATCCCCAAAAGAAGACAGTTTCTTCCAGAAATGCCAGATTTCTCCCAAATATATCACATCTTCTCCAAGAAATACCACGTTTCCCTCTTCAAATAGGACCTTCTCACCCACAAATACCTCTTTCATCCCCAAAATAGGACAGTTTTTCCAGAAATGCCACATTTCTCCCAAACATATCACATCTTCTCCAAGAAATACCAGGTTTCCCCCTTCAAATAGGACCTTTTCACCCACAAATACCTCTTTTATCCCCAAAAGAGGACAGTTTCTTCCAGAAATGCCACATTTCTCCCAAATATATCACAACTCCTCCAAGAAATACCAGGTTTCCCCCTTGAATTAGGACCTTTTCTCCATGAAATACCTGTTCTATCCCCAAAAGAGGACAGTTTCTTCCAGAAAGGCCACATTTCTCCCAAATAGATCACCTCTTCTCCAAGAAATACCAGGATTCCTCCTGAAATAGGACCTTCTCACCGAAAACTACCAGCCTTCTCCCCCCAAATTGGACATTTTCTTCCAGAAAGGCCACATTTCTCCCAAATAGATCATATCTTCTCCAAGAAATACCAGCTTTCCCCCTTCAAATAGGACCTTTTCTCCCACAAATACCTGTTTTATCACCCAAATAGGACAGTTTCATCCAGAAAAGCCACATTTCTCCCAAATATATCACATCTTCTCCAAGAAATACCAGCTTTCCCCCTTCAAATAGGACCTTTTCACCCACAAATACCTCTTTTATCCCCAAAAGAGGACAGTTTTTTCCAGCCATGCCACAGTTCTCCCAAATATATCACATCTTCTCCAAGAAATACCAGGTTTCCCCCTTCAAATAGGACCTTATCACCCACAAATACCTCTTTTATCCCCAAAAGAGGACAGTTTCTTCCAGAAATGCCACATTTCTCCCAAATATATCACACCTTCTCCAAGAAATACCAGGTTTCCAACTTCAGATAGGACCTTTTCACCCACAAATACCTCTTTTATCCCCAAAATACGACAGTTTCTTCCAGAAATGCCAGATTTCTCCAAAATATATCACATCTTCTCCAAGAAATACCAGGTTTCCCCCTTCAAATACAACGTTTTCACCCACAAATACTTCTTTTATCCCCAAAAGAGGACAGTTTCTTCCAGAAATGCCACATTTCTCCCAAATAGATCACATCTTCTCCAAGAAATACCAGGTTTCCCCCTTCAAATAGGACCTTTTCTCCCACAAATACCTCTTTTATCCCCAAAATAGGACAGTTTCTTCCAGACATGCCACATTTCTCCCAAATAGATCACATCTTCTCCAAGAAATACCAGGGTTCCCCCTTCAAATAGGACCTTTTCACCCACAAATACCTCTGCTATCCCCAAAAGAGGACTGTTTCTTCCAGAAAGGCCACATTTCTCCCAAACATATCACACCTCCTCCAAGAAATACCAGGATCCCTCCTGAAATAGGACTTTCTCACCCAAAACTACCAGCCTTCTCCCCTCAAATAGGACATTTTCTTCCAGACATGCCACATTTCTCCCAAATATATCACATCTTCTCCAAGAAATACCAGGTTTTCCCCTGGAAATAGGACCTTTTCACCCACACATCCCTCTTTTATCCCCAAAAGAGGACAGTTTCTTCCAGAAATGCCACATTTCTCCCAAATACATCACATCTTCTCCAAGAAATACCAGCTTTCCCCCTTCAAATAGGAACTTTACACCCACAAATACCTCTTTTATCCCCAAAAGAGGACAGTTTCTTCCAGAAATGCCACATTTCTCCCAAATATACCACATCTTCTCCAAGAAATACCAGCTTTCCCCCTTCAAATAGGACCTTTTCACACACAAATACCTCTTTTATCCCCAAAAGAGGACACTTCCTTCCAGAAATGCCACATTTCTCCCAAATAGATCACATCTTCTCCAAGAAATACCAGGTTTCCCCCTTCAAATAGGAACTTTTCACCCACAAATACCTGTTTTATGCCCAAAATAAGACAGTTTCTTCAAGAAATGCCACATTTCTCCCAAATAGATCACATCTTCTCCAAGAAATACCAGGTTGCCCCTTGAATTCGGACCTTTTCTCCAAGAAATACCTCTTTTATCCCCAAAAGAGGACATTTTCTTCCAGAAATGCCACATTTCTCCCAAATATATCACATCTTCTCCAAGAAATACCAGGTTTCCCCCTTCAAATAAGACCTTTTCTCCCACAAATACCTCTTTTATCCCCAAAAGAGGACAGTTTCTTCCGGAAAGGCCACATTTCTCCCAAATATATCACATCTTCTCCAAGAAATGCCAGGATTCCTCCTGAAATAGGACCTTCTCACCCAAAACTACCAGCCTTCTCCCCACAAATTGGACATTTTCTTCCAGAAAGGCCACATTTCTCCCAAATATATCACATCTTCTCTAAGAAATACCAGGATTCCTCCTGAAATAGGGCCTTGTCATCGAAAACTACCAGCCTTCTCCCCCCAAATAGGACATTTTCTTCCAGAAAGGCCACATTTCTCCCAAATATATCACATCTTCTCCAAGAAATACCAGCTTTCCCCCTTCAAATAGGACCTTTTCACCCACTAATAGCAGGCTTCTCCCCCCAAATAGGACAGTTTCTTCCAGAAATGCCACATTTCTCCCAAATATATCACATCTTCTCCACGAAATACCAGCTTTCCCCCTTCAAATAGGACCTTTTCACCCACAAATACCTCTTTTATCCCCAAAAGAGGACAGCTTCTTCCAGACATGCCAAATTTCTCCCAAATATATCACATCTTCTCCAAGAAATACCAGCTTTCCCCCTTCAAATAGGACCTTATCACCCACAAATACCTCTTTTATACCCAAAAGAGGACATTTTCTTCCAGAAATGCCACATTTCTCCCAAATAGATCACATCTTCTCCAAGAAATACCAGGTTTCCCCCTTCAAATAGGACCTTTTCACCCACAAATACCTGTTTTATGCCCAAAATAAGACAGTTTCTTCCAGAAATGCCACATTTCTCCCAAATAGATCACATCTTCTCCAAGAAATACCAGGTTTCCCCCTTGAATTCGGACATTTCTCCATGAAATACCTCTTTTATCCCCAAAAGAGGACATTTTCTTCCAGACATGCCACATTTCTCCCAAATATATCACATCTTCTCCAAGAAATACCAGTTTTCCCCCTTCAAATAAGACCTTTTCAACCACTAATACCTCTTTTATCCCCAAAGAGGACAGTTTCTTCCCGAAAGGCCACATTTCTCCCAAATATATCACATCTTCTCCAAGAAATGCCAGGATTCCCCCTGAAATAGGACCTTCTCACCCAAAACTACCAGCCTTCTCCCCCCAAATTGGACATTTTCTTCCAGAAAGGCCACATTTCTCCCAAATAGATCACATCTTCAACAAGAAATACCAGCTTTCCTCCTGAAATAGGGCCTTCTCACCGAAAACTACCAGCCTTCTCCCCCAAAATTGGACATTTTCTTCCAGACATGCCACATTTCTCCCAATTAGATCACATCTTCTCCAAGAAATACCAGCTTTCCCCCTTCAAATAGGACCTTTTCTCCCACAAATACCTCTTTTATCCCCCAAATAAGACAGTTTCTTCCAGAAATGCCACATTTCTCCCAAATATATCACATCTTCTCCAAGAAATACCAGGTTTCCCCCTTCAAATACGACCTTTTCACCCACAAATACCTGTTTTATCCCCAAAATAGGACAGCTTCTTCCAGACATGCCACATTTTTCCCAAATATATCATATCTTCTCCAAGAAATACCAGGTTTCCCCCTTCAAATAAAACCTTTTCACCCACAAATACCTCTTTTATCCCCAAAATAGGACAGTTTCTTCCAGAAATGCCGTATTTCTCCAAAATATATCACATCTTCTCCTAGAAATAACAGGTTTCCCCCTTCAAATACAACGTTTTCACCCACAAATACCTCTTTTATCCCCAAAAGAGGACAGTTTCGTCCAGAAATGCCACATTTCTCCCAAATATATCACATCTTCTCCAAGAAATACCACGTTTCCCCCTTCAAATAGGACCTTTTCACCCACAAATACCTGTTTTATCCCCAAAAGAGGACATTTTCTTCCAGAAATGCCACATTTCTCCCAAATATATCACATCTTCTCCAAGAAATACCACGTTTCCCCCTTCAAATAGGAACTTTTCAGCAACAAATACCTGTTTTTTTCCTCAAATTGGACATATTCTTCCAGAAATGCCACATTTCTCCCAAATAGATCACATCTTCTCCAAGAAATACCACGTTTCCCCCTTCAAATAGGACGTTTTCACCCACAAATACCTGTTTTATCCCCAAAAGAGGACAGTTTCTTCCAGAAATGCCTCATTTCTCCCAAATATATATCATCTTCTCCAAGAAATACCAGGATTCCTCCTGAAATAGGACCTTTTCTCCCACAAGTACCAGCCTTCTCCCCCCAAATAGGACATTTTCTTCCAGACATGCCACATTTCTCCCAAATAGATCACATCTTCTCCAAGAAATACCAGGTTTCCCCCTTCAAATAGGACCTTCTCACCCACACATACCTCTTTTATCCCCAAAATAGGACAGTCTCTTCCAGACATGCCACATTTCTCCCAAATACATCACATCTTCTCCAAGAAATACCAGGGTTCCCCCTTCAAATAGGACCTTTTCACCCACAAATACCTCTTTTATCCCCAAAAGAGGACAGTTTCTTCCAGAAATGCCACATTTCTCCCAAATAGATCACATCTTCTCCAAGAAATACCAGCTTTCCCCCTTCAAATAGGACCTTTTCACCCACAAATACCTCTTTTATCCCCAAAATAGGACAGTTTCTTCCAGACATGCCACATTTCTCCCAAATATATCACATCTTCTCCAAGAAATACCTGGGTTCCCCCTTCAAATAGGACCTTTTCACCCACAAATACCTCTTCTATCCACAAAAGAGGACAGTTTCTTCCTGACATGCCACATTTCTCCCAAATATATCACATCTTCTCCAAGAAATACCAGGTTTCCCCCTTCAAATAGGACCTTTTCTCCCACAAATATGTCTTTTATGCCCAAAATACGACAGTTTCTTCCAGAAATGCCACATTTCTCCCAAATATATCACATCTTCTCCAAGAAATACCAGGATTCCTCCTGAAATAGGACTTTCTCACCGAAAACTACCAGCCTTCTCCCCCCAAATTGGACATTTTCTTCCAGACATGCCACATTTCTCCCAAATAGATCACTTCTTCTCCAAGAAATACCAGCTTTCCCCCGTCAAATAGGACCTTTTCTCCCACAAATACCTCTTTTATCCCCAAAATAGGACAGTTTCTTCCAGAAATGCCACATTTCTCCCAAATATATCACATCTTCTCCAAGAAATACCAGGATTCCCCCTTCAAATAGGACCTTTTCACCCACATATGCCTGTTCTATCCCCAAAATAGGACAGCTTCTTCCAGACATGCCACATTTCTCCCAAATAGATCACGTCTTCTCCAAGAAATACCAGGGTTCCCCCTTCAAATAGGACCTTTTCACCCAGAAATACCTGTTTTATCCCCAAAAGAGGACAGTTTCTGCCAGAAATGCCAGATTTCTCCCAAATATATCACATCTTCTCCAAGAAATACCAGGGTTCCCCCTTCAAATAGGACCTTTTCACCCACAAATACCTCTTTTATCCCCAAAAGAGGACAGTTTCTTCCAGAAATGCCAGATTTCTCCCAAACATATCACATCTTCTCCAAGAAATACCAGCTTTCCCCCTTCAAATAGGACCTTTTCACCCACAAATACCTCTTTTATCCCCAAAAGAGGACAGTTTCTTCCAGAAATGCCATATTTCTCCCAAATATATCACATCCTCTCCAAGAAATACCAGGATTCCTCCGGAAATAGGACCTTCTCACCCACAACTACCGGCCTTCTCCCCACAAATTGGACATTTTCTTCCAGAAATGCCTCATTTCTCCCAAATATATCACATCTTCTCCAAGAAATACCAGGTTTCCCCCTTCAAATAGGACCTTTTCAACCACAAATACCTCTTTTATCCCCAAAAGAGGACAGTTTCTTCCAGAAATGCCACATTTCTCCCAAATATATCACATCTTCTCCAAGAAATACCAGGTTTCCCCCTTCAAATAGGACCTTTTCACCCACAAATACCTCTTTTATCCCCAAAAGAGGACAGTTTCTTCCAGACATGCCACATTTCTCCCAAATATATCACATCTTCTCCAAGAAATACCAGGTTTCCCCCTTCAAATAGGACCTTTTCACCCACAAATACCTGTTTTATGCCCAAAATACGACAGTTTCTTCCAGAAATGCCACATTTCTCCCAAATATATCACATCTCCTCCAAGAAATACCAGGATTCCTCCTGAAATAGGACCTTCTCACCGAAAACTACCAGCCTTTTCCCCCGAAATTGGACATTTTCTTCCAGACATGCCACATTTCTCCCAAATAGATCACATCTTCTCCAAGAAATACCAGCTTTCCCCCGTCAAATAGGATCTTTTCTCCCACAAATACCTGTTTTATCCCTCAAATAGGACAGTTTCTTCCAGAAATGCCTGATTTCTCCCAAATAAATCACATCTTCTCCAAGAAATACCAGGGTTCCCCCTTCAAATAGGACCTTTTCACCCACAAATACCTGTTTTATCCCCAAAATAGGACAGTTTCTTCCAGAAATGCCACATTTCTCCCAAATACACCACATCTTCTCCAAGAAATACCAGGTTTCCCCCTTCAAATAGGACCTTTTCGCCCACAAATACCTGTTCTATCCCCAAAACAGGACAGTTTCTTCCAGACATGCCACATTTCTCCCAAATTTATCACATCTTCTCTAGGAAATACCAGGTTTCCCCCTTCAAATAGGAACTTTTCACCCACAAATACCTCTTTTATCCCTCAAATTGGACATATTCTTCCAGAAATGCCAGATTTCTCCCAAATATATCACATCTTCTCCAAGAAATACCACGTTTCCCCCTTCAAATAGGACCTTTTCACCCACAAATACCTGTTTTATCCCCAAAATAGGACAGTTTCTTCCAGACATGCCACATTTCTCCCAAATATATCATATCTTCTCCAAGAAATACCAGGTTTCCCCCTTCAAATAGGAAATTTTCACCCACAAATACCTCTTTTATCCCCAAAAGAGGACAGTTTCTTCGAGAAATGCCAGATTTCTCCCAAATAGATCACATCTTCTCCAAGAAATACCAGGTTTCCCCCTTCAAATAGGACCTTTTCACCCACAAATACCTCTTTTATCCCCAAAACAGGACAGTTTCTTCCAGAAAGGCCACATTTCTCCAAAACATATCACATCTCCTCCAAGAAATACCAGGATTCCTCCTGAAATAGGAACTTTTCTCTCACAAGTACCAGCCTTCTCCCCCCAAATTGGACATTTTCTTCCAGACATGCCATATTTCTCCCAAATACATCACATCTTCTCCAAGAAATACCAGGTTTTCCCCTTCAAATAGGACCTTTTCACCCACACATACCTCTTTTATCCCCAAAAGAGGACAGTTTCTTCCAGAAATGCCACATTTCTCCCAAATATATCACATCTTCTCCAAGAAATACCAGGGTTCCCCCTTCAAATAGGACCTTTTCACCCTCAAATACCTCTTTTATCCCCAAAATAGGACAGTTTCTTCCAGAAATGCCAGATTTCTCCCAAATATATCACATCTTCTCCAAGAAATACCAGGTTTCCCCCTTCAAATAGGACCTTTTTACCCACAAATACCTGTTTCATCCCCAAAAGAGGACAGTTTCTTCCAGAAATGCCACATTTCTCCCAAATATATCTCATCTTCTCCAAGAAATACCAGGATTCCTCCTGAAATAGGACCTTCTCACCCACTAATACCAGGCTTCTCCCCCCAAATAGGACAGTTTCTTCCAGAAATGCCACATTTCTCCCAAATATATCACATCTTCTCCAAGAAATACCACGTTTCCCCCTTCAAATAGGACCTTTTCACCCACAAATACCTCTTTTATCCCCAAAAGAGGACAGTTTCTTCCAGAAATGCCACATTTCTCCCAAATAGATCACATCTTCTCCAAGAAATACCAGCTTTCCCCCTTCAAATAGGACCTTTTCAACCACAAATACCTGTTTTATGCCCCCAAATAGGACAGTTTCTTCCAGAAATGCCACATTTCTCCCAAATATATCACATCTTCTCCAAGAAATACCAGGTTTCCCCCTTCAAATAGGACCTTTTCTCCATGAAATACCTCTTTTATCCCCAAAATAGGACAGCTTCTTCCAGACATGCCACATTTCTCCCAAATAGATCACATCTTCTCCAAGAAATACCAGGGTTCCCCCTGGAAATAGGAACTTTTCAACCACTAATACCTTTTTTATCCCCAAAAGAGGACAGTTTCTTCCGAAAAGGCCACATTTCTCCCAAATATATCACATCTTCTCCAAGAAATGCCAGGATTCCCCCTTCAAATAGGACATTCTCACCCAAAACTACCAGCCTTCTCCCCCCAAATTGGACATTTTCTTCCAGAAATGCCACATTTCTCCCAAATATATCACATCTTCTCCAAGAAATACCAGTATTCCTCCTGAAATAGGACCTTCTCATCGAAAACTACCAGCCTTCTCCCCCCAAATTGGACAGTTTCTTCCAGAAAGACCAGATTTCTTCCAAATATATCACATCTTCTCCAAGGAATTCCAGGTTTCCCCCTTCAAATAGGAACTTTTCACCCACAAATACCTCTTTTATCCCTCAAATTGGACATATTCTTCCAGAAATGCCAGATTTCTCCCAAATATATCACATCTTCTCCAAGAAATACCACGTTTCCCCCTTCAAATAGGACCTTTTCACCCACAAATACCTCTTTTATCCCCAAAAGAGGACAGTTTCTTCGAGAAGTGCCAGATTTCTCCCAAATAGATCACATCTTCTCCAAGAAATACCACGTTTCCCCCTTCAAATAGGACCTTTTCACCCACAAATACCTCTTTTATCCCCAAAACAGGACAGTTTCTTCCAGAAAGGCCACATTTCTCCCAAACATATCACATCTCCTCCAAGAAATACCAGGATTCCTCCTGAAATAGGAACTTTTCTCCCACAAGTACCAGCCTTCTACCCCCAAATAGGACATTTTCTTCCAGACATGCCACATTTCTCCCAAATATATCACATCTTCTCCAAGAAATACCAGGTTTTCCCCTGGAAATAGGACCTTTTCACCCACACATCCCTCTTTTATCCCCAAAAGAGGACAGTTTCTTCCAGAAATGCCACATTTCTCCCAAATATATCACATCTTCTCCAAGAAATACCAGGGTTCCCCCTTCAAATAGGACCTTTTCACCCTCAAATACCTCTTTTATCCCCAAAAGAGGACAGTTTCTTCCAGAAATGCCAGATTTCTCCCAAATAGATCACATCTTCTCCAAGAAATACCAGGTTTCCCCCTTCAAATAGGACCTTTTCACCCACAAATACCTGTTTCATCCCCAAAAGAGGACAGTTTCTTCCAGAAATGCCACATTTCTCCCAAATATATCTCATCTTCTCCAAGAAATACCAGGATTCCTCCTGAAATAGGACCTTCTCACCCACTAATACCAGGCTTCTCCCCCCAAATAGGACAGTTTCTTCCAGAAATGCCACATTTCTCCCAAATATATCACATCTTCTCCAAGAAATACCAGGTTTCCCCCTTCAAATAGGACCTTTTCACCCACAAATACCTCTTTTATGCCCAAAACAGGACAGTTTCTTCCAGAAATGCCACATTTCTCCCAAATATATCACATCTTCTCCAAGAAATACCAGGATTCCCCCTTCAAATAGGACCTTTTCAACCACAAATACCTGTTTTATGCCCAAAATACGACAGTTTCTTCCAGAAATGCCACATTTCTCCCAAATATATCACATCTTCTCCAAGAAATACCAGGGTTCCCCCTTCAATTATTACCTTTTCTCCATGAAATACCTCTTTTATCCCCCAAAGAGGACATTTTTTTCCAGAAATGCCACATTTCTCCCAAATAGATCACATCTTCTCCAAGAAATACCACGTTTCCCCCGTCAAATAGGACCTTTTCACCCACAAATACCTCTTTTATCCCCAAAATAGGACAGTTTCTTCCAGAAATGCCTCATTTCTCCCAAATATATCACATCTTCTCCAGGAAATACCAGGGTTCCCCCTTCAAATAGGACCTTTTCACCCACAAATACCTCTTTTATCCCCAAAAGAGGACAGTTTCTTCCAGAAATGCTACATTTCTCCCAAATATATCACATCTTCTCCAAGAAATACCAGGATTCCTCCTGAAATAGGTCATTCTCACCGAAAACTACCAGCCTTCAACCCCCAAATTGGACATTTTCTTCCAGACATGCCACATTTCTCCCAAATAGATCACATCTTCTCCAAGAAATACCAGGTTTCCCCCTTCAAATAGGACCTTTTCCCCACAAATACCTCTTTTATCCCCAAAATAGGACAGTTTCTTCCAGAAATGCCACATTTCTCCCAAATATATCACATCTTCTCCAAGAAATACCAGGTTTCCCCCTTCAAATAAGACCTTTTCACCCACAAATACCTGTTTTATCCCCAAAATAGGACAGCTTCTTCCAGACATGCCACATTTCTGCCAAATAGATCACATCTTCTCCAAGAAATACCAGCTTTCCCCCTTCAAATAGGACCTTATCACCCACAAATACCTGTTTTATCCCCAAAAGAGGACAGTTTCTTCCAGAAATGCCACATTTCTCCCAAATAGATCACATCTTCTCCAAGAAATACCAGGTTTCCCCCTTCAAATAGGACCTTTTCACCCACAAATACCTCTTTTATCCCCAAAAGAGGACAGCTTCTTCCAGACATGCCACATTTTTCCCAAATATATCATATCTTCTCCAAGAAATACCAGGTTTCCCCCTTCAAATAAAACCTTTTCACCCACAAATACCTCTTTTATCCCCAAAAGAGGACAGTTTCTTCCAGAAATGCCACATTTCTCCCAAATATATCACATCTTCTCCAAGAAATACCAGCTTTCCCCCTTCAAATAGGACCTTTTCACCCACAAATAACTGTTCTATCCCCAAAATAGGACAGTTTCTTCCAGACATGCCACATTTCTCCCAAATTTATCACATCTTCTCTAGGAAATACCAGGTTTCCCCCTTCAAATAGGAACTTTTCAACCACAAATACCTGTTTTATCCCTCAGATTGGACATATTCTTCCAGAAATGCCAGATTTCTCCAAAATATATCACATCTTCTCCAAGAAATACCAGGTTTCCCCCTTCAAATAGGACCTTTTCACCCACAAATACCTGTTTTATCCCCAAAATAGGACAGTTTCTTCCAGAAATGCCACATTTCTCCCAAATATATCATATCTTCTCCAAGAAATACCAGTTTTCCCCCTTCAAATAGGAAATTTTCACCCACAAATACCTCTTTTATCCCCAAAAGAGGACAGTTTCTTCCAGAAATGCCAGATTTCTCCCAAATAGATCACATCTTCTCCAAGAAATACCAGGTTTCCCCCTTCAAATAGGACCTTTTCACCCAAAAAAACCTCTTTTATCCCCAAAAGAGGACAGTTTCTGCCAGAAAGGCCACATTTCTCCCAAACATATCACATCTCCTCCAAGAAATACCAGGATTCCTCCTGAAATAGGACCTTTTCTCCCACAAGTACCAGCCTTCTCCCCCCAAATAGGACATTTTCTTCCAGAAAGGCCACATTTCTCCCAAATAGATCACATCTTCTCCAAGAAATACCAGCTTTCCCCCTTCAAATAGGACCTTTTCACCCACACATACCTCTTTTATCCCCAAAAGAGGACAGTTTCTTCCAGACATGCCACATTTCTCCCAAATATATCACATCTTCTCCAAGAAATACCAGGGTTCCCCCTTCAAATAGGACCTTTTCACCCTCAAATACCTCTTTTATCTCCAAAATAGGACAGTTTCTTCCAGAAATGCCACTTTTCTCCCAAATATATCACATCTTCTCCAAGAAATACCAGCTTTCCCCCTTCAAATAGGACCTTTTCACCCACTAATACCTGTTTTATCCCCAAAAGAGGACAGTTTCTTCCAGAAAGGCCACATTTCTCCCAAATATATCACATCTTCTCCAAGAAATACCAGGATTCCTCCTGAAATAGGACCTTCTCACCCACTAATACCAGGCTTCTCCCCCCAAATAGGACAGTTTCTTCCAGAAATGCCTCATTTCTCCCAAATATATCACATCTTCTCCAAGAAATACCAGGTTTCCCCCTTCAAATAGGACCTTTTCACCCACAAATACCTCTTTTATCCCCAAAAGAGGACAGTTTCTTCCAGAAATGCCACATTTCTCCCAAATATATCACATCTTCTCCAAGAAATACCACGATTCCCCCTTCAAATAGGACCTTTTCAACCACAAATACCTGTTTTATGCCCAAAATACGACAGTTTCTTCCAGAAATGCCACATTTCTCCCAAATATATCACATCTTCTCCAAGAAATACCAGGTTTCCCCCTTTAATTAGGACCTTTTCTCCATGAAATACCTCTTTTATCCCCCAAAGAGGACATTTTCTTCCAGAAATGCCACATTTCTCCCAAATATATCACATCTTCTCCAAGAAATACCAGGTTTCCCCCTGGAAATAGGAACTTTTCAACCACTAATACCTCTTTTATCCCCAAAAGAGGACAGTTTCTTCCGGAAAGGCCACATTTCTCCCAAATATACCACATCTTCTCCAAGAAATGCCAGGATTCCCCCTTCAAATAGGACCTTCTCACCCAAAACTACCAGCCTTCTCCCCCCAAATTGGACATTTTCTTCCAGAAATGCCACTTTTCTCCCAAATATATCACATCTTCTCCAAGAAATACCAGGATTCCTCCTGAAATAGGACCTTCTCATCGAAAACTACCAGCCTACTCACCCCAAATTGGACAGTTTCTTCCAGAAAGGCCAGATTTCTTCCAAATATATCACATCTTCTCCAAGAAATACCAGGATTCCTCCTGAAATAGGAATTTTTCACCCACAAATACCTCTTTTATCCCCCAAATAAGACAGTTTCTTCCAGAAATGCCACATTTCTCCCAAATAGATCACATCTTCTCCAAGAAATACCAGGTTTCCCCCTTCAAATAGGACCTTTTCACCCACAAATACCTCTTTTATCCCCAAAAGAGGACTGCTTCTTCCAGACATGCCACATTTCTCCCAAATAGATCACATATTCTCCAAGAAATACCAGGGTTCCCCCTTCAAATAGGACCTTTTCACCCACAAATACCACTTTTATCCCCAAAAGAGGACAGTTTCTTCCAGAAATGCCACATTTCTCCCAAATAGATCACATCTTCTCCAAGAAATACCACGTTTCCCCCTTCAAATAGGACCTTTTCAACCACTAATACCTCTTTGATCCCCAAAAGAGGACAGTTTCTTCCAGAAATGCCACATTTCTCCCAAATATATCCCATCTTCTCCAAGAAATACCGCCTTTCCCCCTTCAAATACAACGTTTTCACTCACACATACCTGTTTTATCCCCAAAAGAGGACAGTTTCTTCCAGAAATGCCACATTTCTCCCAAATATATCACATCTTCTCCAAGAAATACCAGGTTTCCCCCTTCAAATAGGACCTTTTCACCCACATATGCCTGTTCTATCCCCAAAATAGGACAGTTTCTTCCAGACATGCCACATTTCTCCCAAATATATCACATCTTCTCCAAGAAATACCAGGTTTCCCCCTTCAAATAGGAACTTTTCAACCACAAATACCTGTTTTATCCCCACAAATTGGACATATTCTTCCAGAACTGCCACATTTCTCCCAGATATATCACATCTTCTCCAAGAAATACCAGGTTTCCCCCTTCAAATAGGACCTTTTCACCCACAAATACCTCTTTTATCCCCAAAAGAGGACATTTTCTTCCAGAAATGCCACATTTCTCCCAAATATATCATATCTTCTCCAAGAAATACCAGGATTCCCCCTTCAAATAGGAAATTTTCACCCACAAATACCTCTTTTATCCCCAATAGAGGACAGTTTCTTCCAGAAATGCCACATTTCTCCCAAATAGAACACATCTTCTCCAAGAAATACCAGGTTTCCCCCTTCAAATAGGACCTTTTCACCCACAAATACCTCTTTTATCCCCAAAACAGGACAGTTTCTTCCAGAAAGGCCACATTTCTCCCAAACATATCACATCTCCTCCAAGAAATACCAGGATTCCTCCTGAAATAGGACCTTTTCTCCCACAAGTACCACCCTTCTCCCCCCAAATAGGACATTTTCTTCCAGACATGCCACATTTCTCCCAAATATATCACATCTTCTCCAAGAAATACCAGGTTTTCCCCGGGAAATAGGTCCTTTTCACCCACACATACCTCTTTTATCCCCAAAAGAGGACAGTTTCTTCCAGACATGCCACATTTCTCCCAAATATATCACATCTTCTCCAAGAAATACCAGGATTCCCCCTTCAAATAGGAACTTTTCACCCACAAATACCTCTTTTATCCCCAAAAGAGGACAGTTTCTTAAAGAAATGCCACATTTCTCCCAAATATATCACATCTTCTCCAAGAAATACCAGGTTTCCCCCTTCAAATAGGACCTTTTCACACACAAATACCTGTTTTATCCCCAAAATAGGACAGCTTCTTCCAGACATGCCACATTTCTCCCAAATAGATCACATCTTCTCCAAGAAATACCAGGGTTCCCCCTTCAAATAGGACCTTATCACCCACAAATACCTGTTTTATCCCCAAAAGAGGACAGTTTCTTCCAGAAATGCCACATTTCTCCCAAATAGATCACATCTTCTCCAAGAAATACCAGGTTTCCCCCTTCAAATAGGACCTTTTCTCCCACAAATACCTCTTTTATCCCCAAAAGAGGACAGTTTCTTCCAGACATGCCACATTTCTCCCAAATAGATCACATCTTCTCCAAGAAATAAAAGGGTTCCCCCTTCAAATAGGACCTTTTCACCCACAAATACCTCTTTTATCCCCAAAAGAGGACAGTTTCTTCCAGACATGCCACATTTCTCCCAAATAGATCACATCTTCTCCAAGAAATACCACGTTTCCCCCTTCAAATAGGACCTTTTCACCTACAAATACCTCTTTTATCCCCAAAATAGAACAGTTTCTTCAAGAAATGCCAGATTTCTTCCAAACATTTCACATCTTTTCCGAGAAATACCAGGATACCCCCTTCAAATAGGACCTTTTCTCCCACAAGTACCTGTTTTATCCCCAAAAGAGGACAGTTTCTTCCAGAAATGCCACATTTCATCGAAATAGATCACATCTCCTCCAAGAAATACCACGGTTCCCCCTTCAAATAGGACCTTTTCACACACAAATACCTGTTTTATCCCCAAAACAGTACATTTTCTTCCAGACATGCCACATTTCTCCCAAATAGATCACATCTTCTCCAAGAAATACCAGGTTTCCCCCTTCAAATAGGACCTTTTCACCCACAAATACCTCTTTTATCCCCAAAAGAGGACAGTTTCTTCCAGAAATGCCACATTTCTCCCAAATATATCACATCTTCTCCAAGAAATACCAGCTTTCCCCCTTCAAATAGGACCTTTTTTCCCACAAATACCTGTTTTATCCCCCAAATAGGACAGCTTCTTCCAGACATGCCACATTTCTCCCAAATAGATCACATCTTCTCCAAGAAATACCAGGGTTCCCCCTTCAAATAGGACCTTTTCTCCATGAAATACCTCTTTTATCCCCAAAAGAGGACATTCTCTCCAAAAATGCCACATTTCTCCCAAATATATCACATCTTCTCCAAGAAATACCAGGTTTCCCCCTGGAAATAGGAACTTTTCAACCACTAATACCTCTTTTATCCCCAAAAGAGGACAGTTTCTTCCGGAAAGGCCACATTTCTCCCAAATATATCACATCTTCTCCAAGAAATGCCAGGATTCCCCCTTCAAATAGGACCTTTTCACCCACAAATACCTCTTTTATCCCCAAAAGAGGACAGTTTCTTCCAGAAATGCCACATTTCTCCCAAATATATCACATCTTCTCCAAGAAATACCAGAATTCCTCCGGAAATAGGACCTTCTCACCCACAACTACCTACCTTCTCCCCACAAATTGGACATTTTCTTCCAGAAATGCCTAATTTCTCCCAAATATATCACATCTTCTCCAAGAAATACCAGGTTTCCCCCTTCAAATAGGACCTTTTCACCCAAAAATACCTCTTTTATCCCCAAAAGAGGACAGTTTCTTCCAGAAATGCCACATTTCTCCCAAATATATCACATCTTCTCCAAGAAATACCAGGTTTCCCCCTTCAAATAGGAACTTTTCACCCACAAATACCTGTTTTATCCCCAAAAGAGGACAGTTTCTTCCAGAAATGCCACATTTCTCCCAAATAGATCACATCTTCTCCAAGAAATACCAGGTTTCCCCCTTCAAATAGGACCTTTTCACCCACATATACCTCTTTTATCCCCAAAAGAGGACAGTTTCTTCCAGAAATGCCACATTTCTCCCAAATATATATCATCTTCTCCAAGAAATACCAGGATTCCTCCTGAAATAGGACCTTTTCTCCCACAAGTACCAGCCTTCTCCCCCCAAATAGGTCATTTTCTTCCAGACATGCCACATTTCTCCCAAATATATCACATCTTCTCCAAGAAATACCAGGGTTCCCCCTTCAAATAGGACCTTTTCACCCACACATACCTCTTTTATCCCCAAAAGAGGAAAGTTTCTTCCAGACATGCCACATTTCTCCCAAATACATCACATCTTCTCCAAGAAATACCAGGGTTCCCCCTTCAAATAGGACCTTTTCACCCACAAATACCTCTTTTATCCCCAAAAGAGGACAGTTTCTTCCAGAAATGCCACATTTCTCCCAAATAGATCACATCTTCTCCAAGAAATACCACGTTTCCCCCTTCAAATAGGACCTTTTCACCCACAAATACCTCTTTTATCCCCAAAAGAGGACAGTTTCTTCCAGACATGCCACATTTCTCCCAAATATATCACATCTTCTCCAAGAAATACCAGGATTCCTCCGGAAATAGGACCTTCTCACCCACAACTACCGGCCTTCTCCCCACAAATTAGACTTTTTCTTCCAGAAATGCCTCATTTCTCCCAAATATATCACATCTTCTCCAAGAAATACCAGGGTTCCCCCTTCAAATAGGACCTTTTCACCCACAAATACCTCTTTTATCCCCAAAATAGGACAGTTTCTTCCAGACATGCCACATTTCTCCCAAATAGATCACATCTTCTCCAAGAAATACCAGGGTTCCCCCTTCAAATAGGACCTTTTCACCCACAAATACCTCTTTTATCCCCAAAATAGGACAGTTTCTTCCAGAAATGCCACATTTCTCCCAAATAGATCACATCTTCTCCAAGAAATACCAGCTTTCCCCCGTCAAATAGGACCTTTTCTCCCACAAATATGTCTTTTATGCCCAAAATACGACAGTTTCTTCCAGAAATGCCACATTTCTCCCAAATATATCACATCTTCTCCAAGAAATACCAGGATTCCTCCTGAAATAGGACCTTCTCACCCAAAACTACCAGCCTTCTCCCCCCAAATTGGACATTTTCCTCCAGACATGCAACATTTCTCCCAAATAGATCACATCTTCTCCAAGAAATACCAGCTTTCCCCCGTCAAATAGGACCTTTTCTCCACAAATACCTGTTTTATCCCCCAAATAGGACAGTTTCTTCCAGAAATGCCACATTTCTCCCAAATAGATCACATCTTCTCCAAGAAATACCAGGCTTCCCCCTTCAAATAGGACCTTTTCACCCACAAATACCTGTCTTATCCCCAAAAGAGGACAGCTTCTTCCAGACATGCTACATTTCTCCCAAATAGATCACATCTTCGCCAAGAAATACCAGGGTTCCCCCTTCAAATAGGACCTTATCACCCACAAATACCTGTTTGATCCCCAAAAGAGGACAGTTTCTTCCAGAAATGCCACATTTCTCCCAAATATATCACATCTTCTCCAAGAAATACCAGCTTTCCCCCTTCAAATAGGACCTTTTCACCCACTAATACCTGTTTCATCCCCAAAAGAGGACAGTTTCTTCCAGAAATGCCACATTTCTCCCAAATAGATCACATCTTCTCCAAGAAATACCAGCTTTCCCCCTTCAAATAGGACCTTTTCACCCACAAATACCTGTTTTATCCCCAAAAGAGGACAGTTTCTTCCAGAAATGCCACATTTCTCCCAAATATATCACATCTTCTCCAAGCAATACCAGGATTCCTCCTGAAATAGGACCTTCTCACCCACTAATACCAGGCTTCTCCCCCAAAATAGGACAGTTTCTTCCAGAAATGCCACATTTCTCCCAAATAGATCACATCTTCTCCAAGAAATACCAGCTTTCCCCCTTCAAATAGGACCTTTTCACCCACAAATACCTCTTTTATCCCCAAAATAGGACAGTTTCTTCCAGAAATGCCACATTTCTCCCAAATATATCACATCTTCTCCAAGAAATACCAGGATTCCCCCTTCAAATAGGACCTTTTCTACCACAAATACCTGGTTTATGCCCAAAATACGACAGTTTCTTCCAGAAATGCCACATTTCTCCCAAATATATCACATCTTCTCCAAGAAATACCAGGTTTCCCCCTTCAATTAGGAACTTTTCTCCATGAAATACCTCTTTTATCCCCAAAAGAGGACATTTTCTCCAAAAATGCAACATTTCTCCCAAATATATCACATCTTCTCCAAGAAATACCAGGTTTCCCCCTGGAAATAGGAACTTTTCAACCACTAATACCTCTTTTATCCCCAAAAGAGGACAGTTTCTTCAAGAAATGCCACATTTCTCCCAAATATATCTCATCTTCTCCAAGAAATGCCAGGATTCCCCCTTCAAATAGGACCTTCTCACCCAAAACTACCAGCCTTCTCCCCCCAAATTGGACATTTTCTTCCAGAAATGCCACATTTCTCCCAAATATATCACATCTTCTCCAAGAAATACCAGGATTCCTCCTGAAATAGGACCTTCTCATCGAAAACTACCAGCCTTCTCCCCCCAAATTGGACAGTTTCCTCCAGAAAGACCAGATTTCTTCCAAATATATCACATCTTCTCCAAGGAATTCCTGGATTCCTCCTGAAATAGGAACTTTTCACCCACAAATACCTGTTTTATCCCCCAAATAGGACAGTTTCTTCCAGACATGCCACATTTCTCCCAAATATATCACATCTTCTCCAAGAAATACCACGTTTCCCCCTTCAAATAGGACCTTTTCAACCACTAATACATCTTTTATCCCCAAAAGAGGACAGTTTCTTCAAGAAATGCCACATTTCTCCCAAATATATCACATCTTCTCCAAGAAATACCACGTTTCCCCCTTCAAATAGGACCTTTTCACCCACAAATACCTGTTTGATCCCCAAAAGAGGACAGTTTCTTCCAGAAATGCCACATTTCTCCCAAATATATCACATCTTCTCCAAGAAATACCAGCTTTCCCCCTTCAAATAGGACCTTTTCACCCACTAATACCTGTTTCATCCCCAAAAGAGGACAGTTTCTTCCAGAAATGCCACATTTCTCCCAAATAGATCACATCTTCTCCAAGAAATACCAGCTTTCCCCCTTCAAATAGGACCTTTTCACCCACAAATACCTGTTTTATCCCCAAAAGAGGACATTTTCTTCCAGAAATGCCACATTTCTCCCAAATATATCACATCTTCTCCAAGCAATACCAGGATTCCTCCTGAAATAGGACCTTCTCACCCACTAATACCAGGCTTCTCCCCCAAAATAGGACAGTTTCTTCCAGAAATGCCACATTTCTCCCAAATAGATCACATCTTCTCCAAGAAATACCAGCTTTCCCCCTTCAAATAGGACCTTTTCACCCACAAATACCTCTTTTATCCCCAAAATAGGACAGTTTCTTCCAGAAATGCCACATTTCTCCCAAATATATCACATCTTCTCCAAGAAATACCAGGATTCCCCCTTCAAATAGGACCTTTTCTACCACAAATACCTGGTTTATGCCCAAAATACGACAGTTTCTTCCAGAAATGCCACATTTCTCCCAAATATATCACATCTTCTCCAAGAAATACCAGGTTTCCCCCTTCAATTAGGAACTTTTCTCCATGAAATACCTCTTTTATCCCCAAAAGAGGACATTTTCTCCAAAAATGCAACATTTCTCCCAAATATATCACATCTTCTCCAAGAAATACCAGGTTTCCCCCTGGAAATAGGAACTTTTCAACCACTAATACCTCTTTTATCCCCAAAAGAGGACAGTTTCTTCCAGAAATGCCACATTTCTCCCAAATATATCTCATCTTCTCCAAGAAATGCCAGGATTCCCCCTTCAAATAGGACCTTCTCACCCAAAACTACCAGCCTTCTCCCCCCAAATTGGACATTTTCTTCCAGAAATGCCACATTTCTCCCAAATATATCACATCTTCTCCAAGAAATACCAGGATTCCTCCTGAAATAGGACCTTCTCATCGAAAACTACCAGCCTTCTCCTTCCAAATTGGACAGTTTCCTCCAGAAAGACCAGATTTCTTCCAAATATATCACATCTTCTCCAAGGAATTCCTGGATTCCTCCTGAAATAGGAACTTTTCACCCACAAATACCTGTTTTATCCCCCAAATAGGACAGTTTCTTCCAGACATGCCACATTTCTCCCAAATATATCACATCTTCTCCAAGAAATACCACGTTTCCCCCTTCAAATAGGACCTTTTCAACCACTAATACATCTTTTATCCCCAAAAGAGGACAGTTTCTTCAAGAAATGCCACATTTCTCCCAAATATATCACATCTTCTCCAAGAAATACCACGTTTCCCCCTTCAAATAGGACCTTTTCACCCACAAATACCTCTTTTATCCCCAAAAGAGGACAGTTTCTTCCAGAAATGCCACATTTCTCCCAAATATATCACATCTTCTCCAAGAAATACCAGGTTTCCCCCTTCAAATAGGAAATTTTCACCCACAAATACCTCTTTTATCCCCAAAAGAGGACTGTTTCTTCCAGAAATGCCACATTTCTCCCAAATAGATCACATCTTCTCCAAGAAATACCAGGTTTCCCCCTTCAAATAGGACCTTTTCACCCACAAATACCTCTTTTATCCCCAAAAGAGGACAGTTTCTTCCAGAAATGCCACATTTCTCCCAAATATATCACATCTCCTCCAAGAAATACCAGGATTCCTCCTGAAATAGGAACTTTTCCCCCGCAAGTACCAGCCTTCTCCCCCAAAATAGGACATTTTCTTCCAGACATGCCACATTTCTCCCAAATATATCACATCTTCTCCAAGAAATACCACGTTTTCCCCTTCAAATAGGACCTTTTCACCCACATATACCTCTTGTATCCCCAAAAGAGGACAGTTTCTTCCAGACATGCCACATTTCTCCCAAATATATCACATCTTCTCTAAGAAATACCAGGGTTCCCCCTTCAAATAGGACCTTTTCACCCACAAATACCTCTTTTATCTCCAAAAGAGGACAGTTTCTTCCAGAAATGCCACATTTCTCCCAAATAGATCACATCTTCTCCAAGAAATACCAGCTTTCCCCCTTCAAATAGGACCTTTTCACCCACAAATACCTGTTTCATCCCCAAAAGAGGACAGTTTCTTCCAGAAATGCCACATTTCTCCCAAATATATCACATCTTCTCCAAGAAATACCAGGATTCCTCCTGAAATAGGACCTTCTCACCCACAAATACCAGGCTTCTCCCCCCAAATAGGACAGTTTCTTCCAGAAATGCCTCATTTCTCCCAAATACATCACATCTTCTCCAAGAAATACCAGCTTTCCCCCTTCAAATAGGACCATTTCATCCACAAATTCCTCTTTTATCCCCAAAAGAGGACAGTTTCTTCCAGAAATGCCACATTTCTCCCAAATAGATCACATCTTCTCCAAGAAATACCAGGGTTCCCACTTCAAATAGGACCTTTTCACCCACAAATACCTCTTTTATCCCCAAAAGAGGACAGTTTCTTCCAGACATGCCACATTTCTCCCAAATATACCACATCTTCTCCAAGCAATACCTGGATTCCTCCTGAAATAGGACCTTCTCACCCACTAATACCAGGCTTCTCCCCCAAAATAGGACAGTTTCTTCCAGAAATGCCTGATTTCTCCCAAATATATCACATCTTCTCCAAGAAATACCAGGTTTCCCCCTTCAAATAGGACCTTTTCACCCACAAATACCTCTTTTATCCCCAAAATAGGACAGTTTCTTCCAGACATGCCACATTTCTCCCAAATATATCACATCTTCTCCAAGAAATACCAGGGTTCCCCCTTCAAATAGGACCTTTTCACCCACAAATACCTCTTTTATCCCCAAAAGAGGACAGTTTCTTCCAGAAATGCCACATTTCTCCCAAATATATCACATCTTCTCCAAGAAATACCAGGTTTCCCCCTTCAAATAGGACCTTTTCTCCCACAAATACGTCTTTTATGCCCAAAATACGACAGTTTCTTCCAGAAATGCCACATTTCTCCCAAATATATCACATCTTCTCCAAGAAATACCAGGATTCCTCCTGAAATAGGACCTTCTCACCCAAAACTACCAGCCTTCTCCCCCCAAATTGGAAATTTTCTCCCAGACATGCCACATTTCTCCCAAATAGATCACATCTTCTCCAAGAAATACCAGCTTTCCCCCTTCAAATAGGACCTTTTCTCCCACAAATACCTGTTTTATCCCCCAAATAGGACAGTTGCTTCCAGAAATGCCACATTTCTCCCAAATATATCACATCTTCTCCAAGAAATACCAGGCTTCCCCCTTCAAATAGGACCTTTTCACACACACATACCTGTTTTATCCCCAAAATAGGACAGCTTCTTCCAGACATGCCACATTTCTCCCAAATAGATCACATCTTCTCCAAGAAATACCAGGGTTCCCCCTTCAAATAGGACCTTATCACCCACAAATACCTGTTTTATCCCCAAAAGAGGACAGTTACTGCCAGAAATGCCACATTTCTCCCAAATATATCACATCTTCTCCAAGAAATACCACGTTTCCCCCTTCAAATAGGACCTTTTCACCCACAAATACCTCTTTTATCCCCAAAAGAGGACAGTTTCTTCCAGAAATGCCAGATTTCTCCCAAACATATCACATCTTCTCCAAGAAATACCAGCTTTCCCCCTTCACATAGGACCTTTTCTCCCTCAAATACCTTTTTTATCCCCAAAATAGGACAGTTTCTTCCAGAAATGCCACATTTCTCCCAAATATACCACATCTTCTCCACGAAATACCAGGTTTCCCCCTTCAAATAGGACCTATTCACCCACAAATACCTGTTCTATCCCCAAAATAGGACAGTTTCTTCCAGACATGCCACATTTCTCCCAATTTTATCACATCTTCTCTAGGAAATACCAGGTTTCCCCCTTCAAATAGGAACTTTTCAACCACAAATACCTTTTTTATCCCTCAAATTGGACATATTCTTCCAGAAATGCCAGATTTCTCCCAGATATATCACATCTTCTCCAAGAAATACCACGTTTCCCCCTTCAAATAAGACCTTTTCACCCACAAATACCTCTTTTATCCCCAAAATAGGACAGTTTCTTCCAGAAATGCCACATTTCTCCCAAATAAATCACATCTTCTCCAAGAAATACCAGGTTTCCCCCTTCAAATAGGAAATTTTCACCACAAATACCTCTTTTATCCCCAAAAGAGGACAGTTTCTTCCAGAAAGGCCACATTTCTCCCAAACATATCACATCTCCTCCAAGAAATACCAGGATTCCTCCTGAAATAGGAACTTTTCTCCCGCAAGTACCAGCTTTCTCCCCCCAAATTGGACATTTTCTTCCAGACATGCCACATTTCTCCCAAATATATCACATCTTCTCCAAGAAATACCACGTTTTCCCCTTCAAATAGGACCTTTTCACCCACACATACCTCTTTTATCCCCAAAACAGGACAGTTTCTTCCAGACATGCCACATTTCTCCCACATATATCACATCTTCTCCAAGAATTACCAGGGTTCCCCCTTCAAATAGGACCTTTTCACCCTCAAATACCTCTTTTATCTCCAAAAGAGGACAGTTTCCTCCAGAAATGCCACATTTCTCCCAAATATATCACATCTTCTCCAAGAAATACCAGGATTCCTCCTGAAATAGGACCTTCTCACCCACTAATACCAGGCTTCTCCCCCCAAATAGGACAGTTTCTTCCAGAAATGCCTCATTTCTCCCAAATATATCACATCTTCTCCAAGAAATACCAGGTTTCCCCCTTCAAATAGGACCTTTTCACCCACAAATACCTCTTTTATCCCCAAAAGAGGACAGTTTCTTCCAGAAATGCCACATTTCTCCCAAATATATCACATCTTCTCCAAGAAATACCAGGATTCCCCCTTCAAATAGGACCTTTTCAACCACAAATACCTGTTTTATGCCCAAAATACGACAGTTTCTTCCCGAAAGGCCACATTTCTCCCAAATATATCACATCTTCTCCAAGAAATACAAGGTTTACCCCTTCAATTAGGACCTTTTCTCCATGAAATACCTCTTTTATCCCCAAAAGAGGACATTTTCTTCCAGAAATGCCACATTTCTCCCAAATAGATCACATCTTCTCCAAGAAATACCAGCTTTCCCCCTTCAAATAGGAACTTTTCACCCACAAATACCTCTTTTATCCCCAAAAGAGGACAGTTTCTTCCAGAAATGCCACATTTCTCCCAAATATACCACATCTTCTCCAAGAAATACCACGTTTCCCCCTTCAAATAGGACCTTTTCACCCACAAATACCTCTTTTATCCCCAAAAGAGGACAGTTTCTTCCTTACATGCCACATTTCTCCCAAATATATCACATCTTCTTATAGAATTACCAGCTTTCCCCCTTCAAATAGGACCTTTTCACCCAAAAATACCTGTTTTATCCCCAAAAGAGGACAGTTTCTTCCAGAAATGCCACATTTCTCCCAAACATATCACATCTGCTCATAGAAATACCAGCTTTCCCCCTTCAAATAGGACCTTTTCACCCACAAAAAATTCTTTTATCCCCAAAATAGGACAGTTTCTTCCAGAAATGCCTGATTTCTCCCAAACATATCACATCTTCTCCAAGAAATACCAGCTTTCCCCCTTCAAATAGGACGTTTTCACCCACAAATGCCTGTTTTATCCCCAAAATAGGACAGCTTCTTCCAGACATGCCACATTTCTCCCAAATATATCACATCTTCTCCAAGCAATACCTGGATTCCTCCTGAAATAGGACCTTCTCACCCACTAATACCAGGCTTCTCCCCCAAAATAGGACAGTTTCTTCCAGAAATGCCTCATTTCTCCCAAATAGATCACATCTTCTCCAAGAAATACCAGCTTTCCCCCTTCAAATAGGACCTTTTCACCCACACATACCTCTTTTATCCCCAAAAGAGGACAGTTTCTTCCAGAAATGCCACATTTCTCCCAAATATATCACATCTTCTCCAAGAAATACCAGCATTCCCCCTTCAAATAGGACCTTTTCAACCACAAATACCTGGTTTATGCCCAAAATACGACAGTTTCTTCCAGAAATGCCACATTTCTCCCAAATATATCACAACTTCTCCAAGAAATACCAGGTTTCCCCCTTCAATTAGGAACTTTTCTCCATGAAATACCTCTTTTATCCCCAAAAGAGGATATTTTCTCCAAAAATGCCACATTTCTCCCAAATAGATCACATCTTCTCCAAGAAATACCAGGTTTCCCCCTGGAAATAGGAACTTTTCTACCACTAATACCTCTTTTATCCCCAAAAGAGGACAGTTTCTTCCCGAAAGGCCACATTTCTCCCAAATATATCACATCTTCTCCAAGAAATGCCAGGATTCCCCCTTCAAATAGGACCTTCTCACCCAAAACTACCAGCCTTCTCCCCCCAAATTGGACATTTTCTTCCAGAAATGCCACATTTCTCCCAAATATATCACATCTTCTCCAAGAAATACCAGGATTCCTCCTGAACTAGGACCTTCTCATCGAACACTACCAGCCTTCTCCCCCCAAATTGGACAGTTTCCTCCAGAAAGGCCAGATTTCTTCCAAATATATCACATCTTCTCCAAGGAATTCCTGGATTCCTCCTGAAATAGGAACTTTTCACCCACAAATACCTGTTTTATCCCCCAAATAGGACAGTTTCTTCCAGACATGCCACATTTCTCACAAATATATCACATCTTCTCCAAGAAATACCAGGTTTCCCCCTTCAAATAGGACCTTTTCAACCACTAATACATCTTTTATCCCCAAAAGAGGACAGTTTCTTCAAGAAATGCCACATTTCTCCCAAATATATCACATCTTCTCCAAGAAATACCACGTTTCCCCCTTCAAATAGGACCTTTTCACCCACAAATACCTCTTTTATCCCCAAAAGAGGACAGTTTCTTCCAGAAATGCCACATTTCTCCCAAATATATCACATCTTCTCCAAGAAATACCAGGATTCCTTCGGAAATAGGACCTTCGCACCCACATCTACCGGCCTTCTCCCCACAAATTGGACATTTTCTTCCAGAAATGCCTCATTTCTCCCAAATATATCACATCTTCTCCAAGAAATACCAGGTTTCCCCCTTCAAATAGGACCTTTTCACCCACACATACCTCTTTTATCCCCAAAATAGGACAGCTTCTTCCAGACATGCCACATTTCTCCCAAATATATCACATCTTCTCCAAGAATTACCAGCTTTCCCCCTTCAAATAGGACCTTTTCACCCTCAAATACCTCTTTTATCTCCAAAAGAGGACAGTTTCTTCCAGAAATGCCACATTTCTCCCAAATAGATCACATCTTCTCCAAGAAATACCAGGATTCCTCCTGAAATAGGACCTTCTCACCCACTAATACCAGGCTTCTCCCCCCAAATAGGCCAGTTTCTTCCAGAAATGCCTCATTTCTCCCAAATATATCACATCTTCTCCAAGAAATACCAGGTTTCCCCCTTCAAATAGGAAATTTTCACCCACAAATACCTCTTTTATCCCCAAAAGAGGACAGTTTCTTCCAGAAATGCCACATTTCTCCCAAATAGATCACATCTTCTCCAAGAAATACCAGGATTCCCCTTCAAATAGGACCTTTTCAACCACAAATACCTGTTTTATGCCCAAAATACGACAGTTTCTTCCAGAAATGCCACATTTCTCCCAAATATATCACATCTTCTCCAAGAAATACAAGGTTTACTCCTTCAATTAGGACCTTTTCTCCATGAAATACCTCTTTTATCCCCAAAAGAGGACATTTTCTTCCAGAAATGCCTGATTTCTCCCAAATATATCACATCTTCTCCAAGAAATACCAGCTTTCCCCCTTCAAATAGGAACTTTTCACCCACAAATACCTCTTTTATCCCCAAAAGAGGAGAGTTTCTTCCAGAAATGCCACATTTCTCCCAAATATACCACATCTTCTCCAAGAAATACCACGTTTCCCCCTTCAAATAGGACCTTTTCACCCACAAATACCTCTTTTATCCCCAAAAGAGGACAGTTTCTTCCAGAGAGGCCACATTTCTCCCAAATATATCACATCTTCTTATAGAATTACCTGCTTTCCCCCTTCAAATAGGACCTTTTCACCCAAAAATACCTGTTTTATCCCCAAAAGAGGACAGTTTCTTCCAGAAATGCCACATTTCTCCCAAACATATCACATCTGCTCATAGAAATACCAGCTTTCCCCCTTCAAATAGGACCTTTTCACCCACAAAAAATTCTTTTATCCCCAAAATAGGACAGTTTCTTCCAGAAATGCCTGATTTCTCCCAAATATATCACATCTTCTCCAAGAAATACCAGCTTTCCCCCTTCAAATAGGACGTTTTCACCCACAAATGCCTGTTTTATCCCCAAAATAGGACAGCTTCTTCCAGACATGCCACATTTCTCCCAAATATATCACATCTTCTCCAAGCAATACCTGGATTCCTCCTGAAATAGGACCTTCTCACCCACTAATACCAGGCTTCTCCCCCAAAATAGGACAGTTTCTTCCAGAAATGCCTCATTTCTCCCAAATAGATCACATCTTCTCCAAGAAATACCAGCTTTCCCCCTTCAAATAGGACCTTTTCACCCACAAATACCTCTTTTATCCCCAAAAGAGGACAGTTTCTTCCAGAAATGCCACATTTCTCCCAAATATATCACATCTTCTCCAAGAAATACCAGCATTCCCCCTTCAAATAGGACCTTTTCAACCACAAATACCTGGTTTATGCCCAAAATAAGACAGTTTCTTCCAGAAATGCCACATTTCTCCCAAATATATCATATCTTCTCCAAGAAATACCAGGTTTCCCCCTTCAAATAGGAACTTTTCTCCATGAAATACCTCTTTTATCCCCAAAAGAGGACATTTTCTCCAAAAATGCCACATTTCTCCCAAATATATCACGTCTTCTCCAAGAAATACCAGGTTTCCCCCTGGAAATAGGAACTTTTCTCCCACAAATACCTCTTTTATCCCCCAAATAGGACAGTTTCTTCCCGAAAGGCCACATTTCTCCCAAATATATCACATCTTCTCCAAGAAATACCAGGCTTCCCCCTTCAAATAGGACCTTTTCACCCACACATACCTGTTTTATCCCCAAAATAGGACAGCTTCTTCCAGACATGCCACATTTCTCCCAAATAGATCACCTCTTCTCCAAGAAATACCAGGGTTCCCCCTTCAAATAGGACCTTATCACCCAGAAATACCTGTTTTATCCCCAAAAGAGGACAGTTTCTTCCAGAAATGCCACATTTCTCCCAAATAGATCACATCTTCTCCAAGAAATACCAGGTTTCCCCCTTCAAATAGGACCTTTTCACCCACAAATACCTTTTATATCCCCAAAATAGGACAGTTTCTTCCAGAAATGCCACATTTCTCCCAAATATACCACATCTTCTCCAAGAAATACCAGGTTTCCCCCTTCAAATAGGACCTTTTCGCCCACAAATACCTCTTTTATGCCCAAAATAGGACAGTTTCTTCCAGACATGCCACATTTCTCCCAAATTTATCACATCTTCTCTAGGAAATACCAGGTTTCCCCCTTCAAATAGGACCTTTTCACCCACTAATACCTGTATTATCCCTCAAATTGGACAGTTTCTTCCAGAAATGCCAGATTTCTCCCAAATAGATCACATCTTCTCCAAGAAATACCAGGTTTCCCCCTTCAAATAGGACCTTTTCACCCACAAATACCTCTTTTATCCCCAAAAGAGGACAGTTTCTTCCAGAAAGGCCACATTTCTCCCAAACATATCACATCTCCTCCAAGAAATACCAGGATTCCTCCTGAAATAGGAACTTTTCTCCCGCAAGTACCAGCCTTCTCCCCCCAAATAGGACATTTTCTTCCAGACATGCCACATTTCTCCCAAATATATCACATCTTCTCCAAGAAATACCACGTTTTCCCCTTCAAATAGGACCTTTTCACCCACACATACCTCTTTTATCCCCAAAAGAGGACAGTTTCTTCCAGACATGCCACATTTCTCCCAAATAGATCACATCTTCTCCAAGAAATACCACGTTTCCCCCTTCAAATAGGACCTTTTCACCCTCAAATACCTCTTTTATCTCCAAAAGAGGACAGTTTCTTCCAGAAATGCCACATTTCTCCCAAATAGATCACATCTTCTCCAAGAAATACCAGGGTTCCCCCTTCAAATAGGACCTTTTCACCCACTAATACCTGTTTCATCCCCAAAATAGGACAGTTTCTTCCAGAAATGCCACATTTCTCCCAAATAGATCACATCTTCTCCAAGAAATACCAGGATTCCTCCTGAAATAGGACCTTCTCACCCACTAATACCAGGCTTCTCCCCCCAAATAGGACAGTTTCTTCCAGAAATGCCTCATTTCTCCCAAATATATCACATCTTCTCCAAGAAATACCAGCTTTCCCCCTTCAAATAGGACCATTTCACCCACAAATACCTCTTTTATCCCCAAAAGAGGACAGTTTCTTCCAGAAATGCCACATTTCTCCCAAATATATCACATCTTCTCCAAGAAATACCACGTTTCCCCCTTCAAATAGGACCTTTTCACCCACAAATACCTCTTTTATCCCCAAAAGAGGACAGTTTCTTCCAGAAATGCCACATTTCTCCCAAATATATCACATCTTCTCCAAGAAATACCAGGGTTCCCCCTTCAAATAGGACCTTTTCACCCACAAATACCTCTTTTATCCCCAAAAGAGGACAGTTTCTTCCAGAAATGCCACATTTCTCCCAAATATACCACATCTTCTCCAAGCAATACCTGGATTCCTCCTGAAATAGGACCTTCTCACCCACTAATACCAGGCTTCTCCCCCAAAATAGGACAGTTTCTTCCAGAAATGCCTCATTTCTCCCAAATATATCACATCTTCTCCAAGAAATACCAGGTTTCCCCCTTCAAATAGGACCTTTTCACCCACAAATACCTCTTTTATCCCCAAAAGAGGACAGTTTCTTCCAGAAATGCCACATTTCTCCCAAATATATCACATCTTCTCCAAGAAATACCAGGGTTCCCCTTTCAAATAGGACCTTTTCACCCACAAATACCTCTTTTATCCCCAAAAGAGGACAGTTTCTTCCAGAAATGCCACATTTCTCCCAAATATATCACATCTTCTCCAAGAAATACCAGGTTTCCCCCTTCAAATAGGACCTTTTCTCCCACAAGTACGTCTTTTATGCCCAAAATACGACAGTTTCTTCCAGAAATGCCACATTTCTCCCAAATATATCACATCTTCTCCAAGAAATACCAGGATTCCTCCTGAAATAGGACCTTCTCACCCAAAACTACCAGCCTTCTCCCCCCAAATTGGACATTTTCTCCCAGACATGCCACATTTCTCCCAAATAGATCACATCTTCTCCAAGAAATACCAGCTTTCCCCCGTCAAATAGGACCTTTTCTCCCACAAATACCTCTTTTATCCCCCAAATAGGACAGTTTCTTCCAGAAATGCCACATTTCTCCCAAATATATCACATCTTCTCCAAGAAATACCAGGTTTCCCCCTTCAAATAGGACCTTCTCTCCCACACATACCTGTTTTATCCCCAAAATAGGACAGCTTCTTCCAGACATGCCACATTTCTCCCAAATAGATCACATCTTCTCCAAGAAATACCAGGATTCCCCCTTCAAATAGGACCTTTTCACCCACAAATACCTCTTTTATCCCCAAAAGAGGACAGTTACTGCCAGAAATGCCACATTTCTCCCAAATATATCACATCTTCTCCAAGAAATACCAGGTTTCCCCCTTCAAATAGGACCTTTTCACCCACAAATACCTCTTTTATCCCCAAAAGAGGACAGTTTCTTCCAGAAAGGCCACATTTCTCCCAGATATATCACATCTTCTCCAAGAAATACCAGCTTTCCCCCTTCAAATAGGACCTTTTCTCCCTCAAATACCTTTTTTATCCCCAAAATAGGACAGTTTCTTCCAGAAATGCCACATTTCTCCCAAATATACCACATCTTCTCCAAGAAATACCAGGTTTCCCCCTTCAAATAGGACCTTTTCGCCCACAAATACCTGTTCTATCCCCAAAATAGGACAGTTTCTTCCAGACATGCCATATTTCTCCCAATTTTATCACATCTTCTCTAGGAAATACCAGGTTTCCCCCTTCAAATAGGACCTTTTCACCCACAAATACCTCTTTTATCCCTCAAATTGGACATATTCTTCCAGAAATGCCAGATTTCTCCCAGATATATCACATCTTCTCCAAGAAATACCATGTTTCCCCCTTCAAATAAGACCTTTTCACCCACAAATACCTCTTTTATCCCCAAAATAGGACAGTTTCTTCAAGAAATGCCACATTTCTCCCAAATAAATCACATCTTCTCCAAGAAATACCACGTTTCCCCCTTCAAATTGGACCTTATCACCCACAAATACCTCTTTTATCCCCAAAAGAGGACAGTTTCTTCCAGAAATGCCACATTTCTCCCAAATAGATCACATCTTCTCCAAGAAATACCAGCTTTCCCCCTTCAAATAGGACCTTTTCACCCACAAATACCTCTTTTATCCCCAAAAGAGGACAGTTTCTTCCAGAAAGGCCACATTTCTCCCAAACATATCACATCTCCTCCAAGAAATACCAGGATTCCTCCTGAAATAGGAACTTTTCTCCCGCAAGTACCAGCTTTCTCCCCCCAAATAGGACATTTTCTTCCAGAAATGCCACATTTCTCCCAAATATATCACATCTTCTTATAGAATTACCAGCTTTCCCCCTTCAAATAGGAGCTTTTCATCCACAAATACCTGTTTTATCCCCAAAAGAGGACAGTTTCTTCCAGAAATGCCACATTTCTCCCAAATATATCACATCTTCTCCAAGAAATACCAGTTTTCCCCCTTCAAATAGGACCTTTTCTCCCACAAATACGTCTTTTATGCCCAAAATACGACAGTTTCTTCCAGAAATGCCACATTTCTCCCAAAAATATCACATCTTCTCAAAGAAATACCAGGATTCCTCCTGAAATAGGACCTTCTCACCCAAAACTACCAGCCTTCTCCCCCCAAATTGGACATTTTCTCCCAGACATGCCACATTTCTCCCAAATAGATCACATCTTCTCCAAGAAATACCAGCTTTCCCCCGTCAAATAGGACCTTTTCACCCACAAATACCTGTTTTATCCCCCAAATAGGACAGTTTCTTCCAGACATGCCACATTTCTCCCAAATATATCACATCTTCTCCAAGAAATACCAGGCTTCCCCCTTCAAATAGGACCTTTTCACCCACACATACCTGTTTTATCCCCAAAATAGGACAGCTTCTTCCAGACATGCCACATTTCTCCCAAATAGATCACCTCTTCTCCAAGAAATACCAGGGTTCCCCCTTCAAATAGGACCTTATCACCCAGAAATACCTGTTTTATCCCCAAAAGAGGACAGTTTCTGCCAGAAATGCCACATTTCTCCCAAATATATCACATCTTCTCCAAGAAATACCACGTTTCCCCCTTCAAATAGGACCTTTTCACCCACAAATACCTTTTTTATCCCCAAAATAGGACAGTTTCTTCCAGAAATGCCACATTTCTCCCAAATATACCACATCTTCTCCAAGAAATACCAGGTTTCCCCCTTCAAATAGGACCTTTTCGCCCAAAAATACCTCTTTTATGCCCAAAATAGGACAGTTTCTTCCAGACATGCCACATTTCTCCCAAATTTATCACATCTTCTCTAGGAAATACCAGGTTTCCCCCTTCAAATAGGACCTTTTCACCCACAAATACCTGTTTTATCCCTCAAATTGGACATATTCTTCCAGAAATGCCAGATTTCTCCCAGATATATCACATCTTCTCCAAGAAATACCACGTTTCCCCCTTCAAATAAGACCTTTTCACCCACAAATACCTCTTTTATCCCCAAAATAGGACAGTTTCTTCCAGAAATGCCACATTTCTCCCAAATAGATCACATCTTCTCCAAGAAATACCAGGTTTCCCCCTTCAAATAGGAAATTTTCACCCACAAATACCTCTTTTATCCCCAAAAGAGGACAGTTTCTTCCAGAAATGCCAGATTTCTCCCAAATAGATCACATCTTCTCCAAGAAATACCAGGTTTCCCCCTTCAAATAGGACCTTTTCACCCACTAATACATCTTTTATCCCCAAAAGAGGACAGTTTCTTCCAGAAAGGCCACATTTCTCCCAAACATATCACATCTCCTCCAAGAAATACCAGGATTCCTCCTGAAATAGGAACTTTTCTCCCGCAAGTACCAGCCTTCTCCCCCCAAATAGGACATTTTCTTCCAGACATGCCACATTTCTCCCAAATATATCACATCTTCTCCAAGAAATACCACGTTTTCCCCTTCAAATAGGACCTTTTCACCCACACTTACCTCTTTTATCCCCAAAAGAGGACAGTTTCTTCCAGACATGCCACATTTCTCCAAAATATATCACATCTTCTCCAAGAAATACCAGGCTTCCCCCTTCAAATAGGACCTTTTCACCCACACATACCTGTTTTATCCCCAAAATAGGACAGTTTCTTCCAGAAATGAAAGATTTCTCCCAGATATATCACATCTTCTCCAAGAAATACCACGGTTCCCCCTTCAAATAGGACCTTTTCTCCCTCAAATACCTTTTTTATCCCCAAAATTGGACCGTTTCTTCCAGAAATGCCACATTTCTCCCAAATATACCACATCTTCTCCAAGAAATACCAGGATTCCTCCTGAAATAGGACCTTCTCACCCACTAATACCAGGCTTCTCCCCCCAAATAGGACAGTTTCTTCCAGACATGCCGCATTTCTCCCAAATATATCACATCATCTCCAAGAAATACCAGGTTTCCCCCTTCAAATAGGACCATTTCACCCACAAATACCTCTTTTATCCCCAAAAGAGGACAGTTTCTTCCAGAAAGGCCACATTTCTCCCAAATATATCACATCTTCTCCAAGAAATACCACGTTTCCCCCTTCATATAGGACCTTTTCACCCACAAATACCTTTTTTATCCCCAAAAGAGGACAGTTTCTTCCAGAAATGCCACATTTCTCCCAAATATATCACATCTTCTCCAAGAAATACCAGGGTTCCCCCTTCAAATAGGACCTTTTCACCCACAAATACCTCTTTTATCCCCAAAAGAGGACATTTTCTTCCAGAAATGCCACATTTCTCCCAAATATACCACATCTTCTCCAAGAAATACCTGGATTCCTCCTGAAATAGTACCTTCTCACCCACTAATACCAGGCTTCTCCACCAAAATAGGACAGTTTCTTCCAGAAATGCCTCATTTCTCCCAAATATATCACATCTTCTCCAAGAAATACCAGGATTCCCCCTTCAAATAGGACCTTTTCACCCACAAATACCTCTTTTATCCCCAAAAGAGGACAGTTTCTTCCAGAAATGCCACATTTCTCCCAAATATATCACATCTTCTCCATGAAATACCAGGGTTCCCACTTCAAATAGGACCTTTTCACCCACAAATACCTCTTTTATCCCCAAAAGAGGACAGTTTCTTCCAGAAATGAAAGATTTCTCCCAGATATATCACATCTTCTCCAAGAAATACCAGCTTTCCCCCTTCAAATAGGACCTTTTCTCCCACAAATACGTCTTTTATGCCCAAAATACGACAGTTTCTTCCAGAAATGCCTCATTTCTCCCAAATATATCACATCTTCTCCAAGAAATACCAGGATTCCTCCTGAAATAGGACCTTCTCACCCAAAACTACCAGCCTTCTCCCCCCAAATTGGACATTTTCTCCCAGACATGCCACATTTCTCCCAAATAGATCACATCTTCTCCAAGAAATACCAGCTTTCCCCCGTCAAATAGGACCTTTTCTCCCACAAATACCTCTTTTATCCCCCAAATAGGACAGTTTCTTCCAGAAATGCCACATTTCTCCCAAATATATCACATCTTCTCCAAGAAATACCAGGCTTCCCCCTTCAAATAGGACCTTTTCACCCACACATACCTCTTTTATCCCCAAAAGAGGACAGCTTCTTCCAGACATGCCACATTTCTCCCAAATAGATCACATCTTCGCCAAGAAATACCAGGGTTCCCCCTTCAAATAGGACCTTATCACCCACAAATACCTGTTTTATCCCCAAAAGAGGACAGTTACTGCCAGAAATGCCACATTTCTCCCAAATAGATCACATCTTCTCCAAGAAATACCACGTTTCCCCCTTCAAATAGGACCTTTTCACCCACAAATACCTCTTTTATCCCCAAAATAGAACAGTTTCTTCCAGAAATGCCAGATTTCTCCCAGATATATCACATCTTCTCCAAGAAATAACAGCTTTCCCCCTTCAAATAGGACCTTTTCTCCCTCAAATACCTTTTTTATCCCCAAAATAGGACAGTTTCTTCCAGAAATGCCACATTTCTCCCAAATATACCACATCTTCTCCAAGAAATACCAGGTTTCCCCCTTCAAATAGGACCTTTTCGCCCACAAATACCTGTTCTATCCCCAAAATAGGACAGTTTCTTCCAGACATGCCACATTTCTCCCAATTTTATCACATCTTCTCTAGGAAATACCAGGTTTCCCCCTTCCAATAGGACCTTTTCACCCACAAATACCTGTTTTATCCCTCAAATTGGACATATTCTTCCAGAAATGCCAGATTTCTCCCAGATATATCACATCTTCTCCAAGAAATACCACGTTTCCCCCTTCAAATAAGACCTTTTCACCCACAAATACCTCTTTTATCCCCAAAATAGGACAGTTACTGCCAGAAATGCCACATTTCTCCCAAATAAATCACATCTTCTCCAAGAAATACCAGGTTTCCCCCTTCAAATAGGAAATTTTCACCCACAAATACCTCTTTTATCCCCAAAAGAGGACAGTTTCTTCCAGAAATGCCAGATTTCTCCCAAATAGATCACATCTTCTCCAAGAAATACCAGCTTTCCCCCTTCAAATAGGACCTTTTCACCCACAAATACCTCTTTTATCCCCAAAAGAGGACAGTTTCTTCCAGAAAGGCCACATTTCTCCCAAACATATCACATCTCCTCCAAGAAATACCAGGATTCCTCCTGAAATAGGAACTTTTCTCCCGCAAGTACCAGCTTTCTCCCCCCAAATAGGACATTTTCTTCCAGACATGCCACATTTCTCCCAAATATATCACATCTTCTCCAAGAAATACCACGTTTTCCCCTTCAAATAGGACCTTTTCACCCACACATACCTCTTTTATCCCCAAAAGAGGACAGTTTCTTCCAGACATGCCACATTTCTCCCAAATATATCACATCTTCTCCAAGAAATACCAGGGTTCCCCCTTCAAATAGGATCTTTTCACCCTCAAATACCTCTTTTATCTCCAAAATAGGACAGTTTCTTCCAGAAATGCCACATTTCTCCCAAATATATCACATCTTCTCCAAGAAATACCAGGGTTCCCACTTCAAATAGGACCTTTTCACCCACAAATACCTGTTTCATCCCCAAAAGAGGACAGTTTCTTCCAGAAATGCCACATTTCTCCCAAATATATCACATCTTCTCCAAGAAATACCAGGATTCCTCCTGAAATAGGACCTTCTCACCCACTAATACCAGGCTTCTCCCCCCAAATAGGACAGTTTCTTCCAGAAATGCCTCATTTCTCCCAAATATATCACATCTTCTCCAAGAAATACCAGCTTTCCCCCTTCAAATAGGACCTTTTCACCCACAAATACCTCTTTTATCCCCAAAAGAGGACAGTTTCTTCCAGAAATGCCACATTTCTCCCAAATATATCACATCTTCTCCAAGAAATACCAGGATTCCCCCTTCAAATAGGACCTTTTCAACCACAAATACCTGTTTTATGCCCAAAATACGACAGTTTCTTCCAGAAATGCCACATTTCTCCCAAATATATCACATCTTCTCCAAGAAATACAGGGTTTACCCCTTCAATTAGGACCTTTTCTCCATGAAATACCTCTTTTATCCCCAAAAGAGGACAGTTTCTTCCAGAAATGCCACATTTCTCCCAAATAGATCACATCTTCTCCAAGAAATACCAGGTTTCCCCCTGGAAATAGGACCTTTTCACCCACAAATACCTCTTTTATCCCCAAAAGAGGACAGTTTCTTCCAGAAATGCCACATTTCTCCCTAATATATCACATCTTCTCCAAGAAATACCAGGGTTCCCCCTTAAAATAGGACCTTTTCACCCACAAATACCTCTTTTATCCCCAAAAGAGGACAGTTTCTTCCAGAAATGCCACATTTCTCCCAAATAGATCACATCTTCTCCAAGAAATACCAGGATTCCTCCTGAAATAGGACCTTCTCACCGAAAAATACCAGCCTTCTCCCCCCAAATTGGACATTTTCTTCCAGACATGCCACATTTCTCCCAAATAGATCACATCTTCTCCAAGAAATACCAGGTTTCCCCCTTCAAATAGGACCATTTCTCCCACAAATACCTCTTTTATCCCCCAAATAGGACAGTTTCTTCCAGAAATGCCACATTTCTCCAAAATAGATCACATCTTCTCCAAGAAATACCAGGTTTCCCCCTTCAAATAGGACCTTTTCACCCACAAATACCTGTTTTATCCCCAAAATAGGACAGCTTCTTCCAGACATGCCACATTTCTCCCAAGTATATCACATCTTCTCCAAGAAATACCACGTTTCCCCCTTCAAATAGGACCTTTTCACCCACAAATACCTCTTTTATCCCCAAAATAGGACAGTTTCTTCCAGAAATGCCAGATTTCTCCCAAATATATCACATCTTCTCCAAGAAATACCAGCTTTCCCCCTTCAAATAGGACCTTTTCACCCACAAATACCTGTTTTATCCCCAAAACAGGACAGTTTCTTCCAGAAATGCCACAATTCTCCCAAATATACCACATCTTCTCCAAGAAATACCAGTTTTCCCCCTTCAAATAGGAACTTTTCAACCACTAATACCTGTTTTATCCCTCAAATTGGACATATTCTTCCAGAAATGCCAGATTTCTCCCAGATATATCACATCTTCTCCAAGAAATACCACGTTTCCCCCTTCAAATAGGACCTTTTCACCCACAAATACCTCTTTTATCTCCAAAAGAGGACAGTTTCTTCCAGAAAGGCCACATTTCTCCCAAACATATCACATCTCCTCCAAGAAATACCAGGATTCCTCCTGAAATAGGAACTTTTCTCCCACAAGTACCAGCCTTCTCCCCCCAAATAGGACATTTTCTTCCAGACATGCCACATTTCTCCCAAATATATCACATCTTCTCCAAGAAATACCAGGTTTCCCCCTTCAAATAGGACCTTTTCACCCACACATACCTCTTTTATCCCCAAAAGAGGACAGTTTCTTCCAGAAATGCCACATTTCTCCCAAATAGATCACATCTTCTCCAAGAAATACCAGCTTTCCCACTTCAAATAGGACCTTTTCACCCTCAAATACCTCTTTTATCTCCAAAATAGGGCAGTTTCTTCCAGAAATGCCACATTTCTCCCAAATAGATCACATCTTCTCCAAGAAATACCAGGTTTCCCCCTTCAAATAGGACCTTTTCACCCACTAATACCTGTTTTATCCCCAAAAGAGGACAGTTTCTACCAGAAAGGCCACATTTCTCCCAAATATATAACATCTTCTCCAAGAAATACCAGGATTCCTCCTGAAATAGGACCTTCTCACCCACTAATACCAGGCTTCTCCCCCCAAATAGGACAGTGTCTTCCAGAAATGCCTCATTTCTCCCAAATATATCACATCTTCTCCAAGAAATACCAGGTTTCCCCCTTCAAATAGGACCTTTTCACCCACTAATACCTCTTTTATCCCCAAAAGAGGACAGTTTCTTCCAGAAATGCCACATTTCTCCCAAATAGATCACATCTTCTCCAAGAAATACCAGCTTTCCCACTTCAAATAGGACCTTTTCACCCTCAAATACCTCTTTTATCTCCAAAATAGGGCAGTTTCTTCCAGAAATGCCACATTTCTCCCAAATAGATCACATCTTCTCCAAGAAATACCAGGTTTCCCCCTTCAAATAGGACCTTTTCACCCACTAATACCTGTTTTATCCCCAAAAGAGGACAGTTTCTACCAGAAAGGCCACATTTCTCCCAAATATATAACATCTTCTCCAAGAAATACCAGGATTCCTCCTGAAATAGGACCTTCTCACCCACTAATACCAGGCTTCTCCCCCCAAATAGGACAGTGTCTTCCAGAAATGCCTCATTTCTCCCAAATATATCACATCTTCTCCAAGAAATACCAGGTTTCCCCCTTCAAATAGGACCTTTTCACCCACTAATACCTCTTTTATCCCCAAAAGAGGACAGTTTCTTCCGGAAAGGCCACATTTCTCCCAAATATATCACATCTTCTCCAAGAAATGCCAGGATTCCCCCTTCAAATAGGACCTTCTCACCCAAAACTACCAGCCTTCTCCCCCCAAATTGGACATTTTCTTCCAGAAATGCCACATTTCTCCCAAATATATCACATCTTCTCCAAGAAATACCAGGATTCCTCCTGAAATAGGACCTTCTCATCGAAAACTACCAGCCTACTCCCCCCAAATTGGACAGTTTCTTCCAGAAAGACCAGATTTCTTCCAAATATATCACATCTTCTCCAAGGAATTCCTGGATTCCTCCTGAAATAGGAACTTTTCACCCACAAATACCTGTTTTATCCCCCAAATAGGACAGTTTCTCCCAGAAATGACACATTTCTCCAAAATATATCACATCTTCTCCAAGAAATACCAGGTTTCCCCCTTCAAATAGGACCTTTTCACCCACAAATACCTGTTTTATCCCCAAAACAGGACAGTTTCTTTCAGAAATGCCACATTTCTCCCAAATATACCACATCTTCTCCAAGAAATACCAGGTTTCCCCCTTCAAATAGGACCTTTTCACCCACATATACCTGTTCTATCCCCAAAATAGGACAGTTTCTTCCAGACATGCCACATTTCTCCCAATTAGATCACATCTTCTCCAAGAAATACCAGGATTCCTCCGGAAATAGGACCTTTTCTCCCACAAATACCAGCCTTCACCCCCCAAATAGGACATTTTCTTCCAGACATGCCACATATCACCCAAATATATCACATCTTCTCCAAGAAATACCACGTTTCCCCCTTCAAATAGGACCTTTTCACCCACAAATACCTCTTTGATCCCCAAAATAGGATAGTTTCTTCCAGACATGCCGCATTTCTCCCAAATATATCACATCTTCTCCAAGAAATACCAGGTTTTCCCCGGGAAGTAGGACCTTTTCACCCACACATACCTCTTTTATCCCCAAAAGAGGACAGTTTCTTCCAGACATGCCACATTTCTCCCAAATAGATCACATCTTCTCCAAGAAATACCAGGATTCCCCCTTCAAATAGGAACTTTTCACCCACAAATACCTCTTTTATCTCCAAAATAGGACAGTTTCTTCCAGAAATGCCACATTTCTCCCAAATAGATCACATCTTCTCCAAGAAATACCAGCTTTCCCCCTTCAAATAGGACCTTTTCACCCACTAATACCTGTTTCATCCCCAAAAGAGGACAGTTTCTTCCAGAAATGCCACATTTCTCCCAAATAGATCACATCTTCTCCAAGAAATACCAGGATTCCTCCGGAAATAGGACGTTCTCACCCACTAATACCAGGCTTCTCCCCCCAAATAGGACAGTTTCTTCCAGAAATGCCACATTTCTCCCAAATATATCACATCTTCTCCAAGAAATACCAGGTTTCCCCCTTCAAATAGGACCTTTTCACCCACAAATACCTGTTTTATGCCCAAAATACGACAGTGTCTTCCAGAAATGCCACATTTCTCCCAAATATATCACATCTTCTCCAAGAAATACCAGGTTTCCCCCTTGAATTAGGACCATTTCTGCATGAAATACCTCTTTTATCCCCAAAAGAGGACATTTTCTTCCAGAAATGCCACATTTCTCCCAAATATATCACATCTTCTCCAAGAAATACCAGCTTTCCCCCTTCAAATAGGACCTTTTCACCCACATATGCCTGTTCTATCCCCAAAATAGGACAGTTTCTTCCAGACATGCCACATTTCTCCCAATTAGATCACATCTTCTCCAAGAAATACCTGCTTTTCCCCTTCAAATAGAACTTTTAAACCACAAATACCTGGTTTATTCCTCAAATTGGACATATTCTTCCAGAAATGCCAGATTTCTCCCAAATATATCACATCTTCTCCAAGAAATACCAGGGTTCCCCCTTCAAATAGGATCTTTTCACCCTCAAATACCTCTTTTATCTCCAAAATAGGACAGTTTCTTCCAGAAATGCCACATTTCTCCCAAATATATCACATCTTCTCCAAGAAATACCAGGGTTCCCACTTCAAATAGGACCTTTTCACCCACAAATACCTGTTTCATCCCCAAAAGAGGACAGTTTCTTCCAGAAATGCCACATTTCTCCCAAATATATCACATCTTCTCCAAGAAATACCAGGATTCCTCCTGAAATAGGACCTTCTCACCCACTAATACCAGGCTTCTCCCCCCAAATAGGACAGTTTCTTCCAGAAATGCCTCATTTCTCCCAAATATATCACATCTTCTCCAAGAAATACCAGGTTTCCCCCTTCAAATAGGACCTTTTCACCCACAAATACCTCTTTTATCCCCAAAAGAGGACAGTTTCTTCCAGAAATGCCACATTTCTCCCAAATATATCACATCTTCTCCAAGAAATACCAGGATTCCCCCTTCAAATAGGACCTTTTCAACCACAAATACCTGTTTTATGCCCAAAATACGACAGTTTCTTCCAGAAATGCCACATTTCTCCCAAATATATCACATCTTCTCCAAGAAATACAGGGTTTACCCCTTCAATTAGGACCTTTTCTCCATGAAATACCTCTTTTATCCCCAAAAGAGGACAGTTTCTTCCAGAAATGCCACATTTCTCCCAAATAGATCACATCTTCTCCAAGAAATACCAGGTTTCCCCCTGGAAATAGGACCTTTTCACCCACAAATACCTCTTTTATCCCCAAAAGAGGACAGTTTCTTCCAGAAATGCCACATTTCTCCCTAATATATCACATCTTCTCCAAGAAATACCAGGGTTCCCCCTTAAAATAGGACCTTTTCACCCACAAATACCTCTTTTATCCCCAAAAGAGGACAGTTTCTTCCAGAAATGCCACATTTCTCCCAAATAGATCACATCTTCTCCAAGAAATACCAGGATTCCTCCTGAAATAGGACCTTCTCACCGAAAAATACCAGCCTTCTCCCCCCAAATTGGACATTTTCTTCCAGACATGCCACATTTCTCCCAAATAGATCACATCTTCTCCAAGAAATACCAGGTTTCCCCCTTCAAATAGGACCATTTCTCCCACAAATACCTCTTTTATCCCCCAAATAGGACAGTTTCTTCCAGAAATGCCACATTTCTCCAAAATAGATCACATCTTCTCCAAGAAATACCAGGTTTCCCCCTTCAAATAGGACCTTTTCACCCACAAATACCTGTTTTATCCCCAAAATAGGACAGCTTCTTCCAGACATGCCACATTTCTCCCAAGTATATCACATCTTCTCCAAGAAATACCACGTTTCCCCCTTCAAATAGGACCTTTTCACCCACAAATACCTCTTTTATCCCCAAAATAGGACAGTTTCTTCCAGAAATGCCAGATTTCTCCCAAATATATCACATCTTCTCCAAGAAATACCAGCTTTCCCCCTTCAAATAGGACCTTTTCACCCACAAATACCTGTTTTATCCCCAAAACAGGACAGTTTCTTCCAGAAATGCCACAATTCTCCCAAATATACCACATCTTCTCCAAGAAATACCAGTTTTCCCCCTTCAAATAGGAACTTTTCAACCACTAATACCTGTTTTATCCCTCAAATTGGACATATTCTTCCAGAAATGCCAGATTTCTCCCAGATATATCACATCTTCTCCAAGAAATACCACGTTTCCCCCTTCAAATAGGACCTTTTCACCCACAAATACCTCTTTTATCTCCAAAAGAGGACAGTTTCTTCCAGAAAGGCCACATTTCTCCCAAACATATCACATCTCCTCCAAGAAATACCAGGATTCCTCCTGAAATAGGAACTTTTCTCCCACAAGTACCAGCCTTCTCCCCCCAAATAGGACATTTTCTTCCAGACATGCCACATTTCTCCCAAATATATCACATCTTCTCCAAGAAATACCAGGTTTCCCCCTTCAAATAGGACCTTTTCACCCACACATACCTCTTTTATCCCCAAAAGAGGACAGTTTCTTCCAGAAATGCCACATTTCTCCCAAATAGATCACATCTTCTCCAAGAAATACCAGCTTTCCCACTTCAAATAGGACCTTTTCACCCTCAAATACCTCTTTTATCTCCAAAATAGGGCAGTTTCTTCCAGAAATGCCACATTTCTCCCAAATAGATCACATCTTCTCCAAGAAATACCAGGTTTCCCCCTTCAAATAGGACCTTTTCACCCACTAATACCTGTTTTATCCCCAAAAGAGGACAGTTTCTACCAGAAAGGCCACATTTCTCCCAAATATATAACATCTTCTCCAAGAAATACCAGGATTCCTCCTGAAATAGGACCTTCTCACCCACTAATACCAGGCTTCTCCCCCCAAATAGGACAGTGTCTTCCAGAAATGCCTCATTTCTCCCAAATATATCACATCTTCTCCAAGAAATACCAGGTTTCCCCCTTCAAATAGGACCTTTTCACCCACTAATACCTCTTTTATCCCCAAAAGAGGACAGTTTCTTCCGGAAAGGCCACATTTCTCCCAAATATATCACATCTTCTCCAAGAAATGCCAGGATTCCCCCTTCAAATAGGACCTTCTCACCCAAAACTACCAGCCTTCTCCCCCCAAATTGGACATTTTCTTCCAGAAATGCCACATTTCTCCCAAATATATCACATCTTCTCCAAGAAATACCAGGATTCCTCCTGAAATAGGACCTTCTCATCGAAAACTACCAGCCTACTCCCCCCAAATTGGACAGTTTCTTCCAGAAAGACCAGATTTCTTCCAAATATATCACAACTTCTCCAAGGAATTCCTGGATTCCTCCTGAAATAGGAACTTTTCACCCACAAATACCTGTTTTATCCCCCAAATAGGACAGTTTCTCCCAGAAATGACACATTTCTCCCAAATATATCACATCTTCTCCAAGAAATACCAGGTTTCCCCCTTCAAATAGGACCTTTTCACCCACAAATACCTGTTTTATCCCCAAAACAGGACAGTTTCTTTCAGAAATGCCACATTTCTCCCAAATATACCACATCTTCTCCAAGAAATACCAGGTTTCCCCCTTCAAATAGGACCTTTTCACCCACATATACCTGTTCTATCCCCAAAATAGGACAGTTTCTTCCAGACATGCCACATTTCTCCCAATTAGATCACATCTTCTCCAAGAAATACCAGGATTCCTCCGGAAATAGGACCTTTTCTCCCACAAATACCAGCCTTCACCCCCCAAATAGGACATTTTCTTCCAGACATGCCACATATCACCCAAATATATCACATCTTCTCCAAGAAATACCACGTTTCCCCCTTCAAATAGGACCTTTTCACCCACAAATACCTCTTTGATCCCCAAAATAGGACAGTTTCTTCCAGACATGCCGCATTTCTCCCAAATATATCACATCTTCTCCAAGAAATACCAGGTTTTCCCCGGGAAGTAGGACCTTTTCACCCACACATACCTCTTTTATCCCCAAAAGAGGACAGTTTCTTCCAGACATGCCACATTTCTCCCAAATAGATCACATCTTCTCCAAGAAATACCAGGATTCCCCCTTCAAATAGGAACTTTTCACCCACAAATACCTCTTTTATCTCCAAAATAGGACAGTTTCTTCCATAAATGCCACATTTCTCCCAAATAGATCACATCTTCTCCAAGAAATACCAGCTTTCCCCCTTCAAATAGGACCTTTTCACCCACTAATACCTGTTTCATCCCCAAAAGAGGACAGTTTCTTCCAGAAATGCCACATTTCTCCCAAATAGATCACATCTTCTCCAAGAAATACCAGGATTCCTCCGGAAATAGGACGTTCTCACCCACTAATACCAGGCTTCTCCCCCCAAATAGGACAGTTTCTTCCAGAAATGCCACATTTCTCCCAAATATATCACATCTTCTCCAAGAAATACCAGGTTTCCCCCTTCAAATAGGACCTTTTCACCCACAAATACCTGTTTTATGCCCAAAATACGACAGTTTCTTCCAGAAATGCCACATTTCTCCCAAATATATCACATCTTCTCCAAGAAATACCAGGTTTCCCCATTGAATTAGGACCATTTCTGCATGAAATACCTCTTTTATCCCCAAAAGAGGACATTTTCTTCCAGAAATGCCACATTTCTCCCAAATATATCACATCTTCTCCAAGAAATACCAGCTTTCCCCCTTCAAATAGGACCTTTTCACCCACATATGCCTGTTCTATCCCCAAAATAGGACAGTTTCTTCCAGACATGCCACATTTCTCCCAATTAGATCACATCTTCTCCAAGAAATACCTGCTTTTCCCCTTCAAATAGAACTTTTAAACCACAAATACCTGGTTTATTCCTCAAATTGGACATATTCTTCCAGAAATGCCAGATTTCTCCCAGATATATCACATCTTCTCCAAGAAATACCACGTTTCCCCCTTCAAATAGGACCTTTTCACCCACAAATACCTCTTTGATCCCCAAAATAGGACAGTTTCTTCCAGAATGGCCACATTTCTCCCAAATATATCATGTCTTCTCCAAGAAATACCAGGTTTCCCCCTTCAAATAGGAAATTTTCACCCACAAATACCTCTTTTATCCCCAAAAGAGGACAGTTTCTTCCAGAAATGCCAGATTTCTCCAAAATAGATCACATCTTCTACAAGAAATACCAGGTTTCCCCCTTCAAATAGGACCTTTTCACCCACAAATACCTCTTTTATCCCCAATATAGGACAGTTTCTTCCAGAAATGCCACATTTCTCCCAAACATATCACATCTCCTCCAAGAAATACCCGGTTTCCTCCTGAAATAGGACCTTTTCTCCCACAAGTACCAGCCTTCTCCCCCCAAATTGGACATTTTCTTCCAGACATGCCACATTTCTCCCAAATATATCACATCTTCTCCAAGAAATACCAGGTTTTCCCCGGGAAATAGGACCTTTTCACCCACAAATACTTCTTTTATCCCCAAAAGAGGACAGTTTCTTCCAGAAATGCCACATTTCTCCCAAATAGATCACATCTTCTCCAAGAAATACCAGCTTTCCCCCTTCAAATAGGACCTTTTCACCCACAAATACCTGTTTCATCCCCAAAAGAGGACAGTTTCTTCCAGAAATGCCACATTTCTCCCAAATATATCACATCTTCTCCAAGAAATACCAGGATTCCTCCTGAAATAGGACCTTTTCTCCCACTAATACCAGGCTTCTCCCCCCAAATAGGACAGTTTCTTCCAGAAATGCCTCATTTCTCCCAAATAGATCACATCTTCTCCAAGAAATACCAGGTTTCCCCCTTCAAGTAGGACCTTTTCACCCACAAATACCTGTTTTATCCCCAAAATACGACAGTTTCTTCCAGAAATGCCACATTTCTCCCAAATAGATCACATCTTCTCCAAGAAATACCAGCTTTCCCACTTCAAATAGGACCTTTTCACCCTCAAATACCTCTTTTATCTCCAAAATAGGGCAGTTTCTTCCAGAAATGCCACATTTCTCCCAAATATATCACATCTTCTCCAAGAAATACCAGCTTTCCCCCTTCAAATAGGACCTTTTCACCCACTAATACCTGTTTTATCCCCAAAAGAGGACAGTTTCTACCAGAAAGGCCACATTTCTCCCAAATAGATCACATCTTCTCCAAGAAATACCAGGATTCCTCCTGAAATAGGACCTTCTCACCCACTAATACCAGGCTTCTCCCCCCAAATTGGACAGTGTCTTCCAGAAATGCCTCATTTCTCCCAAATATATCACATCTTCTCCAAGAAATACCAGGTTTCCCCCTTCAAATAGGACCTTTTCACCAACTAATACCTCTTTTATCCCCAAAAGAGGACAGTTTCTTCCGGAAAGGCCACATTTCTCCCAAATATATCACATCTTCTCCAAGAAATGCCAGGATTCCCCCTTCAAATAGGACCTTCTCACCCAAAACTACCAGCCTTCTCCCCCCAAATTGGACATTTTCTTCCAGAAATGCCACATTTCTCCCAAATATATCACATCTTCTCCAAGAAATACCAGGATTCCTCCTGAAATAGGACCTTCTCATCGAAAACTACCAGCCTACTCCCCCCAAATTGGGCAGTTTCTTCCAGAAAGACCAGATTTCTTCCAAATATATCACATCTTCTCCAAGGAATTCCTGGATTCCTCCTGAAATAGGAACTTTTCACCCACAAATACCTGTTTTATCCCCCAAATAGGACAGTTTCTTCCAGAAATGCCACATTTCTCCCAAATATATCACATCTTCTCCAAGAAATACCAGGTTTCCCCCTTCAAATAGGACCTTTTCAACCACTAATACCTCTTTTATCCCCAAAAGAGGACAGTTTCTTCAAGAAATGCCACATTTCTCCCAAATATATCACATCTTCTCCAAGAAATACTGCCTTTCCCCCTTCAAATACAACGTTTTCACCCACAAATACCTGTTTTATCCCCAAAACAGGACAGTTTCTTTCAGAAATGCAACATTTCTCCCAAATATACCACATCTTCTCCAAGAAATACCAGGTTTCCCCCTTCAAATAGGACCTTTTCACCCACATATACCTGTTCTATCCCCAAAATAGGACAGTTTCTTCCAGACATGCCACATTTCTCCCAATTAGATCACATCTTCTCCAAGCAATACCTGGATTCCTCCGGAAATAGGACCTTTTCTCCCACAAATACCAGCCTTCACCCCCCAAATAGGACATTTTCTTCCAGACATGCCACATATCACCCAAATATATCACATCTTCTCCAAGAAATACCACGTTTCCCCCTTCAAATAGGACCTTTTCACCCACAAATACCTCTTTGATCCCCAAAATAGGATACTTTCTTCCAGACATGCCGCATTTCTCCCAAATATATCACATCTTCTCCAAGAAATACCAGGTTTTCCCCGGGAAAAAGGACCTTTTCACCCACACATACCTCTTTTATCCCCAAAAGAGGACAGTTTCTTCCAGACATGCCACATTTCTCCCAAATAGATCACATCTTCTCCAAGAAATACCAGGATTCCCCCTTCAAATAGGAACTTTTCACCCACAAATACCTCTTTTATCTCCAAAATAGGACATTTTCTTCCAGAAAGGCCACATTTCTCCCAAATAGATCACATCTTCTCCAAGAAATACCAGCTTTCCCCCTTCAAATAGGACCTTTTCACCCACTAATACCTGTTTCATCCCCAAAAGAGGACAGTTTCTTCCAGAAATGCCACATTTCTCCCAAATAGATCACATCTTCTCCAAGAAATACCAGGATTCCTCCTGAAATAGGACCTTCTCACCCACTAATACCAGGCTTCTCCCCCCAAATAGGACAGTTTCTTCCAGAAATGCCACATTTCTCCCAAATATATCACATCTTCTCCAAGAAATACCAGGTTTCCCCCTTCAAATAGGAGCTTTTCACCCACAAATACCTGTTTTATGCCCAAAATACGACAGTTTCTTCCAGAAATGCCAGATTTCTCCCAGATATATCACATCTTCTCCAAGAAATACCACGTTTCCCCCTTGAATTAGGACCATTTCTGCATGAAATACCTCTTTTATCCCCAAAAGAGGACAGTTTCTTCCAGAAATGCCACATTTCTCCCAAATATATCATTTCTTCTCCAAGAAATACCAGGTTTCCCCCTTCAAATAGGAAATTTTCACCCACAAATACCTCTTTTATCCCCAAAAGAGGACAGTTTCTTCCAGAAATGCCAGATTTCTCCCAAATAGATCACATCTTCTACAAGAAATACCAGGTTTCCCCCTTCAAATAGGACCTTTTCACCCACAAATACCTCTTTTATCCCCAAAAGAGGACAGTTTCTTCCAGAAAGGCCACATTTCTCCCAAACATATCACATCTCCTCCAAGAAATACCCGGTTTCCTCCTGAAATAGGACCTTTTCTCCCACAAGTACCAGCCTTCTCCCCCCAAATTGGACATTTTCTTCCAGACATGCCACATTTCTCCCAAATATATCACATCTTCTCCAAGAAATACCAGGTTTTCCCCGGGAAATAGGACCTTTTCACCCACAAATACTTCTTTTATCCCCAAAAGAGGACAGTTTCTTCCAGAAATGCCACATTTCTCCCAAATAGATCACATCTTCTCCAAGAAATACCAGGATTCCCCCTTCAAATAGGAACATTTCACCCACAAATACCTCTTTTATCCCCAAAAGAGGACAGTTTCTTCCAGAAATGCCACATTTCTCCCAAATATATCACATCTTCTCCAAGAAATACCAGCTTTCCCCCTTCAAATAGGACCTTTTCACCCACAAATACCTCTTTTATGCCCAGAAGAGGACAGTTTCTTCCAGAAATGCCACATTTCTCCCAAATAGATCACATCTTCTCCAAGAAATACCAGGATTCCTCCTGAAATAGGACCTTCTCACCCACTAATACCAGGCTTCTCCCCCCAAATAGGACAGTTTCTTCCAGAAATGCCTCATTTCTCCCAAATAGATCACATCTTCTCCAAGAAATACCAGGTTTCCCCCTTCAAGTAGGACCTTTTCACCCACAAATACCTCTTTTATCCCCAAAAGAGGACAGTTTCTTCCAGAAATGCCACATTTCTCCCAAATAGATCACATCTTCTCCAAGAAATAACAGGTTTCCCCCTTCAAATATGACCGTTTCACCCTCAAATACCTGTTTTATGCCCAAAATACGACATTTTCTTCCAGAAATGCCACATTTCTCCCAAATATATCACATCTTCTCCAAGAAATACCAGGTTTTCCCCTTGATTTAGGACCTTTTCTGCATGAAATACCTCTTTTATCCCCAAAAGAGGACAGTTTCTTCCAGAAATGCCACATTTCTCCCAAATATATCACATCTTCTCCAAGAAATACCACGTTTCCCCCTTCAAATAGGACCTTTTCAACCACTAATACCTCTTTTATCCCCAAAAGAGGACAGTTTCTTCCGGAAAGGCCACATTTCTCCCAAATATATCACATCTTCTCCAAGAAATGCCAGGATTCCTCCTGAAATAGGACCTTCTCACCGAAAACTACCAGCCTTCTCCCCCCAAATTGGACAGTTTCTTCCAGACATGCCACAGTTCTCCCAAATAGATCACATCTTCTCCAAGAAATACCAGCTTTACCTCTTCAAATAGGACCTTTTCGCCCACAAATACCTGTTTTATCCCCAAAATAGGACAGTTTCTTCCAGAAATGCCACATTTATCCCAAATAGATCACATCTTCACCAAGAAATACCAGGTTTCCCCCTTCAAATACGACCTTTTCACCCACAAATACCTGTTTTATCCCCAAAATAGGACAGCTTCTTCCAGACATGCCACATTTCTCCCAAATATATCACATCTTCTCCAAGAAATACCAGGGTTCCCCCTTCAAAAAGGACCTTATCACCCACAAATACCTGTTTTGTCCCATAAAGTGGACAGTTTCTTCCAGAAATGCCACATTTCTCCCAAATATATCACATCTTCTCCAAGAAATACCAGGTTTCCCCCTTCAAATAGGACCTTTTCTCACACAAATACCTCTTTTATCCCCAAAATAGGACAGTTTCTTCCAGACATGCCACATTTATCCCAAATATATCACATCTTCTCCAAGAAATACCAGGATTCCTCCTGAAATAGAAACTTTTCACCCACAAATACCTCTTTTATCCCCAAAAGAGAACAGTTTCTTCCAGAAAGGCCACATTTCTCCCAAACATATCACATCTCCTCCAAGAAATACCAGGATTCCTCCTGAAATAGGACCTTTTCTCCCACAAGTACCAGCCTTCTCCCCCCAAATAGGACAGTTTCTTCCAGACATGCCACATTTCTCCCAAATAGATCACATCTTCTCCAAGAAATACCAGGTTTCCCCCTTCAAATAGGACCTTTTCACCTACAAATACCTCTTTTATCCCCAAAATAGAACAGTTTCTTCAAGAAATGCCAGATTTCTCCCAAACATTTCACATCTTTTCCAAGAAATACCAGGATACCCCCTTCAAATAGGACCTTTTCACCCACAAGTACCTGTTTTATCCCCAAAAGAGGACAGTTTCTTCCAGACATGCCACATTTCTCCCAAATAGATCACATCTCCTCCAAGAAATACCACGGTTCCCCCTTCAAATAGGACCTTTTCACGCACAAATACCTGTTTTATCCCCAAAACAGGACATTTTCTTCCAGACATGCCACATTTCTCCCAAATATATCACATCTTCTCCAAGAAATACCAGCTTTCCCCCTTCAAATAGGACCCTATCACCCACAAATACCTCTTTTATCCCCAAAAGAGGACAGTTTCTGCCAGAAATGCCACATTTCTCCCAAATATATCACATCTTCTCCAAGAAATACCAGGATTCCTCCTGAAGTAGGACCTTTTCTCCCACAAATACCAGCCTTCTCCCCCCAAATAGGACAGTTTCTTCCAGAAATGCCAGATTTCTCCCAAATATATCACATCTTCTCCAAGAAATACCAGCTTTCCCCCTTCAAATAGGACCTTATCGCCCACAAATACCTCTTTTATCCCCAAAATAGAACAGTTACGTCCAAAAATGCCACATTTCTCCCAAAACATATCACATCTTCTCCAAGAAATACCACGTTTCCCCCTTCAAATAGGACCTTTTCACCCACAAATACCTCTTTGATCCCCAAAAGAGGACAGTTTCTTCCAGAAATGCCACATTTCTCCGAAACATATCACATCTTCTCCAAGAAATACCAGGTTTCCCCCTTCAAATAGGACCTTTTCTCCCACAAATACCTGTTTTATCCCTCAAATTGGACATATTCTTCCAGAAATGCCAGATTTCTCCCAAATATATCACATCTTCTTTATGAAATACCACGTTTCCCCCTTCAAATAGGACCTTTTCACCCACAAATACCTCTTTTATCCCCAAAAGAGGACAGTTTCTTCCAGAAATGCCATATTTCTCCCAAACATATCACATCTTCTCCAAGAAATACCAGCTTTCCCCCTTCAAATAGGACCTTTTCACCCACAAATACCTGTTTTATCCCCCAAATTGGACATTTTCTTCCAGAAATGCCACATTTCTCCCAAATAGATCACATCTCCTCCAAGAAATACCAGGATTCCTCCGGAAATAGGACCTTTTCTCCCACAAATACCAGCCTTCACCCCCCAAAATAGGACATTTTCTTCCAGACATGCCACATATCACCCAAATATATCACATCTTCTCCAAGAAATACCACGTTTCCCCCTTCAAATAGGACCTTTTAAACTACAAATACCTCTTTTATCCCCAAAATAAAACAGTTTCTTCCAGAAATGCCACATTTCTCCCAAATAGATCACATCTTCTCCAAGAAATACCAGGATACCCCCTTCTAATAGGACCTTTTCACCCACAAGTACCTCTTTTATCCCCAAAATAGGACAGTTTCTTCCAGACATGCCACATTTCTCCCAAATAGATCACATCTCCTCCAAGAAATACCACGGTTCCCCCTTCAAATAGGACCTTTTCTCCCACAAATACCTGTTTTATCCCCAAAACAGGACATTTTCTTCCAGAAAGGCCACATTTCTCCCAAATATGTCACATCTTCTCCAAGAAATACCAGCTTTCCCCCTTCAAATAGGACCTTTTCACCCACAAGTACCTGTTTTATCCCCAAAAGAGGACATTTTCCTCCAGACATGCCACATTTCTCCCAAACATATCACATCTTCTCCAAGAAATACCAGCTTTCCCACTTCAAATAGGACCTTTTCACCCACAAATACCTCTTTTATCCCCAAAAGAGGACAGTTTCTTCCAGAAAGGCCGCATTTCTCCCAAATATATCACATCTTCTCCAAGAAATACCAGGATTCCTCCTGAAATAGGACCTTTTCACCCACAAATACGTCTTTTATCCCTCAAATAGGACATTTTCTTCCAGAAATGCCACATTTCTCCCAAATAGATCACATCTTCTCCAAGAAATACCAGGATTCCTCCTGAGATAGGACCTTTTCTCCCACAAATACCAGCCTTCTCCCCCCAAATAGGACAGTTTCTTCCAGAAATGCCACATTTCTCCCAAATATATCACATCTTCTCCAAGAAATACCAGCTTTCCCCCTTGAAATAGGACCTTTTCACCCACAAATACCTCTTTTATCCCCAAAAGAGGACAGTTTCTTCCAGACATGCCACATTTCTCCCAAACATATCACATCTCCTCCAAGAAATACCTGCTTTCCCCCTTCAAATAGGACCTTTTCTCCCACAAATACCTCTTTTATCCCCAAAAGAGGACAGTTTCTTCCAGAAATGCCACATTTCTCCCAAATATATCACATCTTCTCCAAGAAATACCAGCTTTCCCCCTTCAAATAGGACCTTCTCATCCACTAATAGCAGGCTTCTCCCCCAAATAGGACAGTTTCTTCCAGAAATGCCACATTTCTCCCAAATAGATCACATCTTCTCCAAGAAATACCAGCTCTCCTCCTTCAAATAGGACCTTTTCACCCACAAATACCTCTGTTATCCCCAAATTAGGACATTTTCCGCCAGAAATGCCACATTTCTCCCAAATATACCACATCTTCTCCAAGAAATACCAGCTTTCCCCCTTCAAATAGGACCTTTTAAACTACAAATACCTCTTTTATCCCCAAAAGAGGACAGTTTCTTCCAGACATGCCACATTTCTCCCAAATATATCACATCTTCTCCAAGAAATACCACGTTTCCCCCTTCAAATAGGACCTTTTCACCCACTAATACCTCTTTTATCCCCAAAAGAGGACAGTTTCTGCCAGAAATGCCAGATTTCTCCCAAATAGATCACATCTCCTCCAAGAAATACCAGGATTCCTCCTGAAATAGGAACTTTTCTCCCAGAAGTACCAGCCTTCTCCCCCCAAATAGGACATTTTCTTCCAGCCATGCCACATATCACCCAAATATATCACATCTTCTCCAAGAAATACCAGGATTCCCCCTTCAAATAGGACCTTTTCACCCACAAATACCTCCTTTATCCCCAAAATAGAACAGTTTCTTCCAGAAATGCCACATTTCACCCAAACATATCACATCTTCTCCAAGAAATACCAGGATTCCTCCTGAAATAGGACCTTTTCTCCCACAAATACCAGCCTTCTCCCCCCAAATAGGACAGTTTCTTCCAGAAATGACACATTTCTCCCAAATAGATCACATCTTCTCCAAGAAATACCACGTTTCCCCCTTCAAATACAACGTTTTCACCCACAAATACCTGTTTTATCCCCAAAAGAGGACATTTTCTGCCTGACATGCCAGATTTCTCCCAAATATATCACATCTTCTCCAAGAAATACCAGGTTTCCTCCTTGAAATAGGAACTTTTCACCCACAAATACCTCTTTTATCCCCAAAAGAGCACAGTTTCTTCCAGAAATGCCACATTTCTCCCAAATATATCACATCTTCTCCAAGAAATACCAGGTTTCCCCCTTCAAATAGGACCTTTTCACCCACAAATACCTGTTTTATGCCCAAAATACGACAGTTTCTTCCAGAAATGCCACATTTCTCCCAAATATATCACATCTCCAAGAAATACCAGGTTTCCTCCTGAAATAGGACCTTGTCACCCACAGATTCCTGTTTTATCCCTTTCTTCCGAGCGACTTTTCGTTTTTTAGTGTTTATCCGATGCTACACTTCAGCATTCTGTGACGAATTAATTAAAAGAGAAAAGACCCACTAATAGGGCAGCTAGATGTTCGAGGAGCGACACACTTTGTGCTTTCGGGGAGGACGTTCCAGAAAGTCGAGAGTTGTGGCTTGTTTCCTTCGGAGAAAAAACCCCCTGTTTTCAGGCAATGCTGGACGCTGAATTCGCTCCTTCTCGGCATTTCAATACCGCTCCTTCGCTCTCGTAGCTCGAAAGCGGCACTCGCTCTGAACCGCTCCGGAGAGTCTGCAGTTGCTGTCCGGTCCATCGCGGTTCTGCCCGAGTGCCGCTTGCAGCCTTCAGCAGCGCTCTCGTTTCTCTCGGATGCCGGGAAAGAGCGACTTCAGCCGGATGCTTTGCTCCGACGAGTGAGCGGCTTCTTCTGCGCACATCGCAATGGACAGCTTCTGACTTCTCCATGTGTCCATGCAGAATGCACTACGCTTCTCTCTCATTCTTATCCCTTTTTCCGAGCGACATTTCGTTTTGGAGTGTTTATCCGATGCTACACTTCAGCATTCTGTGAAGAATAGAGTAGAAGGGAAAAGCCCCACTAATAAGACAGCTAGAAGTTCGAGGAGCGACACACGTTGTGCTTTCAGGGAGGACGTTCCAGAAAGTCGAGAGTTGTGGCTTCTTTCCTGCGGAGAAAAAACCCCCTGTTTTCAGGCAATGCTGGACGCTGAATTCGCTCCTTCTCGGCATTTCAATACCGCTCCTTCGCTCTCGTGGCTCGAAAGCGGCACTCGCGCTGAACCGCTCCGGAGAGTCTGCAGTTGCTGGCCGGTCCATCGCGGTTCTGCCCGAGTGCCGCTTGCAGCCTTCAGCAGCGCTCTCGTTTCTCTCGGATGCCGGGAAAGAGCGACTTCAGCCGGATGCTTTTCTCAGACAAGTGAGCGGCTTCTTCTGCGCACATCGCAATGGAGAGCTTCTGACTTCTCCTTCTGTCCATGCAGAATGCACTACGCTTCTCGCTCAATCTTATCCCTTTCTTCCGAGCGACATTTCGTTTTGGAGTGTTTATCCGATGCTACACTTCAGCATTCTGTGACGAATAGAGTAGAAGGGAAAAGCCCCACTAATAAGGCAGCTAGAAGTTCGAGGAGCGACACACGTAGTGCTTTCAGGGAGGACGTTCCAGAAAGTGGAGAGTTGTGGCTTGTTTCCTTCGGAGAAAAAACCCCCTGTTTTCAGGCTATTCAGTAGTCTGCAACTGCAGACTGTCCGGTGTGGTTCAGCGCAAATGCCGCTTTCGAGCCACGAGAGAGGAGGAGCGGCATTCCTATGCCGAGAACGTGCGAATTCAGCGTCCTGCATTGCCTGAAAACAGGGGCTTTTTTCTCCGCAGGAAAGAAGCCACAACTCTCGACTTTCTGGAAAGTCCTCCCTGAAAGCACTACGTGCGTTGCTCCTCGAACTTCTAGCTGCCTTGTTAGTGGGGCTTTTCTCTTCTACTCTATTCGTCACAGAATGCTGAAGTGTAGCATCGGATAAACACTCCAAAACGAAATGTCGCTCGGAGGGAAGGGATAAGAATGAGAGAGAAGCGTAGTGCATTCTGCATGGACACATGGAGAAATCAAAAGCGCTCCATTGCGATGTGCGCAGAAGAAGCCGCTCACTCGTCGGAGCAAAGCATCCGGCTGAAGTCGCTCTTTCCCGGCATCCGAGAGAAACGAGAGCGCTGCTGAAGGCTGCAAGCGGCACTCGGGCAGAACCGCGATGGACCGGACAGCAACTGCAGACTCTCCGGAGCGGTTCAGAGCGAGTGCCGCTTTCGAGCCACGAGAGCGAAGGAGCGGTATTGAAATGCCGAGAAGGAGCGAATTCAGCGTCCAGCATTGCCTGAAAACAGGGGGTTTTTTCTCCGAAGGAAACAAGCCACAACTCTCGACTTTCTGGAACGTCCTCCCCGAAAGCACAACGTGTGTCGCTCCTCGAACATCTAGCTGCCCTATTAGTGGGTCTTTTCTCTTTTAATTAATTCGTCACAGAATGCTGAAGTGTAGCATCGGATAAACACTCCAAAACGAAATGTCGCTCGGAGGGAAGGGATAAGAATGAGAGAGAAGCGTAGTGCATTCTGCATGGACACATGGAGAAATCAAAAGCGCTCCATTGCGATGTGCGCAGAAGAAGCCGCTCACTCGTCGGAGCAAAGCATCCGGCTGAAGTCGCTCTTTCCCGGCATCCGAGAGAAACGAGAGCGCTGCTGAAGGCTGCAAGCGGCACTCGGGCAGAACCGCGATGGACCGGACAGCAACTGCAGACTCTCCGGAGCGGTTCAGCGCGAGTGCCGCTTTCGAGCCACGAGAGCGAAGGAGCGGTATTCCTATGCCGAGAAGATGCGAGTTCAGCCTACTGCATTGCCTGAAAACAGGGGGTTTTTTCTCCGAAGGAAACAAGCCACAACTCTCGACTTTCTGGAAAGTCCTCCCTGAAAGCACAACGTGTGTGGCTTCTGGAGCTTCTAGCTGCCTTATTAGTGGGGCTTTTCTCTTCTACTCTATTCGTCACAGAATGCTGAAGTGTAGCATCGGATAAACACTCCAAAACGAAAAGTCGCTCGGAGGGAAGGGATAAGAATGAGAGAGAAGCGTAGTGCATACTGCATGGACACATGGAGAAGTCAAAAGCGCTCCATTGCGATGTGCGCAGAAGAAGCCGCTCACTTGTCTGAGAAAAGCATCCGGCTGAAGTCGCTCTTTCCCGGCATCCGAGAGAAACGAGAGCGCTGCTGAAGGCTGCAAGCGGCACTCGGGCAGAACCGCGATGGACCGGACAGCAACTGCAGACTCTCCGGAGCGGTTCAGAGCGAGTGCCGCTTTCGAGCCACGAGAGCGAAGGAGCGGTATTGAAATGGCGAGAAGATGCGAATACAGCCTACTGCATAGCCTGAAAACAGGGGTTTTTTTCTCCGCAGGAAAGAAGCAACAACTCTCGACTTTCTGGAACGTTCTCCCTGAAAGCACAATGTGTGTGGCTTCTGGAGCTTCTTGCTGCCTTATTAGTGGGGCTTTTCTCTTCTACTCTATTCGTCACAGAATGCTGAAGTGTAGCATCGGATAAACACTCCAAAACGAAAAGTCGCTCGGAACAAAGGGATAAAACAGGAATCTGTGGGTGACAAGGTCCTATTTGAAGGGGGAAACCTGGTATTTCTTGGGGAAGATGTGATCTATTTGGGAGAAATGTGGCATGTCTGGAAGAAACTGTCCTATTTTGGGGATAAAAGAGGTATTTGTGGGTGAAAAGGTCCTATTTGAAGGGGGAAACCAGGTATTTCTTGGAGAAGATGTGATCTATTTGGGAGAAATGTGGCATGTCTGGAAGAAACTGTCCTCTTTTGGGGATAAAAGAGGTATTTGTGGGTGAAAAGTTCCTATTTCCAGGGGGAAAGCTCTTATTTCTTGGAGAAGATGTGATATATTTGGGAGAAATCTGGCCTTTCTTGAAGAAACTGTCCTCTTTTGGGGATAAAAGAGGTATTTGTGGGTGAGAAGGTCCTATTTGAAGGGGGATAGCTGGTATTTCTTGGAGAAGATGTGGTATATTTGGGAGAAATGTGGCATGTCAGGAAGAAACTGTCCTATTTTGGGGATAAAGCAGGTATTTGTGGGTGAGAAGGTCCTATTTGAAGGGGGAAACCTGGTATATCTTGGAGAAGATGTGATATGTTTGGGAGAAATATGGCATTTCTGGAAGAAACTGTCATTTTTGGGGGGAGAAGGCTGGTATTTGTGGGAGAAAAGGTCCTATTTCAGGAGGAATCCTGGTATTTCTTGGAGGAGATGAGATCTATTTGGGAGAAATCTGGCATTTCTGGCAGAAACTGTCCTCTTTTGGGGATAAAAGAGGTATTTGTGGGTGAAAAGGTCCTATTTGAAGGGGGAAAGCTGGTATTTCTTGGAGAAGATGTGATCTATTTGGGAGAAATGTGGCATTTCTGGAAGAAACTGTCCTGTTTTGGGGATAAAACAGGTATTTGTGGGTGAAAAGGTCCTATTTGAAGGGGGAAACCTGGTATTTCTTGGAGAAGATATGATATATTTGGGAGAAATGTGGCATTTCTGGAAGAAAATGTCCAATTTGGGAGGACAAGGCTGGTATTAGTGGGTGAAAAGGTCCTATTTGAAGGGGGAAACCTGGTATTTCTTGGAGAAGATGTGATATGTTTGGGAGAAATGTGGCATTTCTGGAAGAAACTGTCCTCTTTTGGGGATAAAAGAGGTATTTGTGGGTGAAAAGGTCCTATTTGAAGGGGGAAACCAGGTATTTCATGGAGAAGATGTGGTATATTTGGGAGAAATGTGGCATTTCTGGAAGAATATGTCCAATTTGAGCGATAAAACAGGTATTTGTGGGTGAAAAGGTCCTATTTGAAGGGGGAAAGCTGGTATTTCTTGGAGAAGATGTGATATATTTGGGAGAAATGTGGCATGTCTGGAAGAAACTGTCCTCTTTTGGGGATAAAAGGTATTTGTGGGTGAAAAGGTCCTATTTGAAGGGGGAAAGCTGGTATTTCTTGGAGAAGATGTGGTATATTTGGGAGAAATGTGGCACTTCTGGAAGAAACTGTCCTATTTGGGGGATAAAACAGGTATTTGTGGGTGAAAACGTTGTATTTGAAGGGGGAAAGCTGGTATTTCTTGGAGAAGATGTGATATGTTTGGGAGAAATGTGGCCTTTCTGGCAGAAACTGTCCTCTTTTGGAGATAAAACAGGTATTTGTGGGTGAAAAGGTCCTATTTGAAGGGGGAAACCTGGTATTTCTTGGAGAAGATGTGATCTATTTGGGAGAAATGTGGCATTTCTGGAAGAAACTGTCCTCTTTTGGGGATAAAAGAGGTATTTGTGGGTGATAAGGTCTATTTCAAGGGGGAAACCTGGTATTTCTTGGAGGAGATGTGATATGTTTGGGAGAAATGTGGCATGTCAGGAAGAAACTGTCCTCTTTTGGGGATAAAAGAGGTATTTGTGGGTGAAAAGGTCTTATTTGAAGGGGGAAACCTGGTAGTTCTTGGAGAAGATGTGATATATTTGGGAGAAATGTGGCATTTCTGGAAGAAACTGTCATCTTTTGGGGATAAAAGAGGTATTTGTGGGTGAGAAGGTCGTATTTGAAGGGGGAAAGCTGGTATTTCTTGGAGAAGATGTGATCTATTTGGGAGAAATGTGGCATTTCTGGAAGAAACTGTCCTCTTTTGGGGATAAAAGAGGTTTTTTTGGGGAAAAGTTCCTATTTGAAGGGGGAACCCTGGTATTTCTTGGAGAAGATGTGATATATTTGGGAGAAATCTGGCATTTCTGGAAGAAACTGTTCTCTTATGGGGATAGAACAGGTATTTGTGGGTGAAAAGTTCCTATTTGAAGGGGAAAACCTGGTATTTCTTGGAGAAGATGTGATATGTTTGGGAGAAATGTGGGCTTTCTGGAAGAAAATGTCCTATTTGGGGGGAGAAGGGTGGTATTTGAGGGAGAAAAGTTCCTATTTCAGGAGGAATCCTGGTATTTCTTGGAGGAGATGTGATATATTTGGGAGAAATGTGGCCTTTCTGGAAGAAACTGTCCTCTTTTGGGGATAAAAGAGGTATTTGTGGGTGAAAAGGTCCTATTTGAAGGGGGAAAGCTGGTATTTCTTGGAGAAGATGTGATATGTTTGGGAGAAATCTGGCCTTTCTGGCAGAAACTGTCCTCTTTTGGTGATAAAAGAGGTATTTGTGGGTGAAAAGTTCCTATTTGAAGGGGGAAAGCTGGTATTTCTTGGAGAAGATGTGATCTATTTGGGAGAAATGTGGCATTTCTGGAAGAAATGTCCTCTTTTGGGGATAAAAGTGGTATTTGTGGGTGAAAAGGTCCTATTTGAAGGGGGAAACCTGGTATTTCTTGGAGAAGATGTGATCTATTTGGGAGAAATGAGGCATTTCTGGAAGAAACTGTCCTATTTGGGGGGAGAAGGCTGGTATTTGAGGGAGAAAAGGTCCTCTTTCTGGAGGAATTCCGGTATTTCTTGGAGAAGATGTGATATATTTGGGAGAAATGTGGCATGTCAGGAAGAAACTGTCCTCTTTTGGGGATAAAAGAGGTAATTGTGGGTGAAAAGGTCGTATTTGAAGGGGGAAACCTGGTATTTCTTGGAGAAGATGTGATATATTTGGGAGAAATCAGGCATTTCTGGAAGAAACTGTCCTATTTTGGGGATAAAAGAATTTTTTGTGGGTGAAAAGGTCCTATTTGAAGGGGGAAAGCTGGTATTTCTATGAGCAGATGTGATATGTTTGGGAGAAATGTGGCATTTCTGGAAGAAACTGTCCTCTTTTGGGGATAAAACAGGTATTTTTGGGTGAAAAGGTCCTATTTGAAGGGGGAAAGCTGGTAATTCTATAAGAAGATGTGATATATTTGGGAGAAATGTGGCATGTAAGGAAGAAACTGTCCTCTTTTGGGGATAAAAGAGGTATTTGTGGGTGAAAAGGTCCTATTTGAAGGGGGAAACGTGGTATTTCTTGGAGAAGATGTGGTATATTTGGGAGAAATGTGGCATTTCTGGAAGAAACTGTCCTCTTTTGGGGATAAAAGAGGTATTTGTGGGTGAAAAGTTCCTATTTGAAGGGGGAAAGCTGGTATTTCTTGGAGAAGATGTGATCTATTTGGGAGAAATGTGGCATTTCTGGAAGAAACTGTCCTCTTCTGGGGATAAAAGAGGTATTTGTGGGTGATAAGGTCCTATTTGAAGGGGGAAACCTGGTATTTCTTGGAGAAGATGTGATATATTTGGGAGAAATGTGGCATTTCTGGAAGAAACTGTCCTCTTTTGGGGATAAAAGAGGTATTTGTGGGTGAAAAGGTCCTATTTGAAGGGGGAAAGCTGGTATTTCTTGGAGAAGATGTGATATATTTGGGAGAAATGTGGCATGTCTGGAAGAAACTGTCCTATTTGGGGGATAAAACAGGTATTTGTGGGAGAAAAGGTCCTATTTGAAGGGGGAAAGCTGGTATTTCTTGGAGAAGATGTGATCTATTTGGGAGAAATGTGGCCTTTCTGGAAGAAAATGTCCAATTTGGGGGGAGAAGGCTGGTAGTTTTGGGTGAGAAGGTCCTATTTCAGGAGGAATCCTGGTATTTCTTGGAGAAGATGTGATATATTTGGGAGAAATCTGGCCTTTCAGGAAGAAAATGTCCAATTTGGGGGGAGAAGGCTGGTAGTTTTGGGTGAGAAGGTCCTATTTCAGGAGGAATCCTGGCATTTCTTGGAGAAGATGTGATATATTTGGGAGAAATGTGGCATTTCTGGAAGAAACTGTCCAATTTTGGGGATAAAGCAGGTATTTGTGGGTGAAAAGGTCCTATTTGAAGGGGGAAACCTGGTATTTCTTGGAGAAGATGTGATATGTTTGGGAGAATTGTGGCATTTCTGGAAGAAACTGTCCTATTTGGGGGGAGAAGGCTGGTATTTGTGGGAGAAAAGGTCCTATTTCAGGAGGAATCCTGGTATTTCTTGGAGGAGATGAGATCTATTTGGGAGAAATCTGGCATTTCTGGCAGAAACTGTCCTCTTTTGGGGATAAAAGAGGTATTTGTGGGTGAAAAGGTCCTATTTGAAGGGGGAAAGCTGGTATTTCTTGGAGAAGATGTGATATATTTGGGAGAAATGTGGCATTTCTGGAAGAAACTGTCCTCTTTTGGGGATCAAAGAGGTATTTGTGGGTGAAAAGGTCCTATTTGAAGGGGGAAACCTGGTATTTCTTGGAGAAGATGTGATCTATTTGGGAGAAATGTGGCATTTCTGGAAGAAACTGTCCTCTTCTGGGGATAAAAGAGGTATTTGTGGGTGATAAGGTCCTATTTGAAGGGGGAAACCTGGTATTTCTTGGAGAAGATGTGATGTATTTGGGAGAAATGTGGCATTTCTGGAAGAAACTGTCCTCTTTTGGGGATAAAAGAGGTATTTGTGGGTGAAAAGGTCCTATTTGAAGGGGGAAAGCTGGTATTTCTTGGAAAAGATGTGATATATTTGGGAGAAATGTGGCATGTCTGGAAGAAACTGTCGTCTTTTGGGGATAAAACAGGTATTTGTGGGAGAAAAGGTCCTATTTGAAGGGGGAAAGCTGGTATTTCTTGGAGAAGATGTGATCTATTTGGGAGAAATGTGGCCTTTCTGGAAGAAAATGTCCAATTTTGGGGGAGAAGGCTGGTAGTTTTGGGTGAGAAGGTCCTATTTCAGGAGGAATCCTGGTATTTCTTGGAGAAGATGTGATATATTTGGGAGAAATGAGGCCTTTCTGGAAGAAAATGTCCAATTTGGGGGGAGAAGGCTGGTAGATTTGGGTGAGAAGGTCCTATTTCAGGAGGAATCCTGGCATTTCTTGGAGAAGATGTGATATATTTGGGAGAAATGTGGCATTTCTGGAAGAAACTGTCCAATTTCGGGGATCAAAGAGGTAATAGTGGTTGAAAAGGTCCTATTTGAAGGGGGAAACGTGGTATTTCTTGGAGGAGTTGTGATATATTTGGGAGAAATGTGGCATTTCTGGAAGAAACTGTCCTCTTATGGGGATAGAACAGGTATTTGTGGGTGAAAAGGTCCTATTTGAAGGGGATAACCTGGTATTTCTTGGAGGAGAAGTGATATATTTGGGAGAAATGTGGCATGTCTGGAAGAAAATGTCCTTTTTGGGTGGAAAAGGGTGGTATTTGTGGGAGAAAAGGACCTATTTCAGGAGGAATCCTGGTATTTCTTGGAGGAGATGTGATATGTTTTGGAGAAATGTGGCCTTTCTGGAAGAAACTGTCCTCTTTTGGGGATAAAAGAGGTATTTGTGGGTGAAAAGGTCCTATTTGAAGGGGGAAACCTGGTATTTCTTGGAGAAGATGTGATATGTTTGGGAGAAATATGGCATTTCTGAAAGAAACTGTCCTCTTTTGGGGATAAAAGAGGTATTTGTGGGTGAAAAGGTCCTATTTGAAGGTGGAAAGCTGGTATTTCTTGGAGAAAATGTGATATATTTGGGAGAAATGTGGCATTTCTGGAAGAAACTGTCCTCTTTTGGGGATAAAAGAGGTATTTGTGGCTGAAAAGCTCCTATTTGAAGGGGGAAACGTGGTATTTCTTGGAGAAGATGTGATCTCTTTGGGAGAAATGTGGCATTTCTGGAAGAAAGTGTCCTGCTTTGGGAATAAAACAGGTATTTGTGGGAGAAAAGGTCCTATTTGAAGGGGGAAAGCTGGTATTTCTTGAAGGAGATGTGATATATTTGGGAGAAATGTGGCATGTCTGGAAGAAACTGTCCTATTTTGGGGATAAAAGAGGTATTTGTGGGTGAAAAGGTCCTATTTGAAGGGGGAAACCTGGTATTTCCTAGAGAAGATGTGATATATTTGGGAGAAATGTGGCATGTCTGGAAGAAACTGTCCTATTTTGGGGATAAAAGAGGTATTTGTGGGTGAGAAGGTCCTATTTGAAGGGGGATAGCAGGTATTCCTTGGAGAAGATGTGATATATTTGGGAGAAATGTGGCATGTCTGGAAGAAACTGTCCTCTTTTGGGGATAAAAGAGGTTTTTTTGGGGAAAAGTTCCAATCTGAAGGGGGAACCCTGGTATTTCTTGGAGAAGATGTGATATATTTGGGAGAAATGTGGCATTTCTGGAAGAAAGTGTCCTGTTTTGGGGATAGAACAGGTATTTGTGGGTGAAAAGTTCCTATTTGAACGGGAAAACCTGGTATTTCTTGGAGAAGATGTGATATATTTGGGAGAAATGTGGCATGTCTGGAAGAAAATGTCCTATTTGAGGGGAGAAGGGTGGTATTTGAGGGAGAAAAGTTCCTATATCAGGAGGAATCCTGGTATTTCTTGGAGGAGATGTGATATGTTTGGGAGAAATGTGGCATTTCTGGAAGAAACTGTCCTCTTTTGGGGATAAAAGGGGTATTTGTGGTTGAAAAGGTCCTATTTGAAGGGGGAAAGCAGGTATTTCTTGGAGAAGATGTGATATGTTTGGGAGAAATATGGCATTTCTGGAAGGAACTGTCCTCTTTGGGGATAAAAGAGGTATTTGTGGGTGAAAAGATCCTATTTGAAGGGGGAAACCTGGTATTTCTTGGAGAAGATGTGATCTATTTGGGAGAAATGTGGCATGTCTGGAAGAAACTGTCCTATTTTGGGGATAAAAGAGGTATTTGTGTGTGAAAAGGTCCTATTTGAAGGGGGAAAGCTGGTATTTCTTGGAGAAGATGTGATATATTTGGGAGAAATCAGGCATTTCTGGAAGAAACTGTCCTATTTTGGGGATAAAAGAATTTTTTGTGGGTGAAAAGGTCCTATTTGAAGGGGGAAACCTGGTATTTCTTGGAGAAGATGTGATATGTTTGGGTGAAATGTGGCATGTCAGGAAGAAACTGTCCTATTTGGGGGGAGAAGGCTGGTATTTGAGGGAGAAAAGGTCCTCTTTCAGGAGGAATTCTGGTATTTCTTGGAGAAGATGTGATATATTTGTGAGAAATGTGGCATGTCAGGAAGAAACTGTCCTATTTTGGGGATAAAAGAGGTATTTGTGGGAGAAAAGGTCGTATTTGAAGGTGGAAACCTGGTATTTCTTGGAGAAGATGTGATATATTTGGGAGAAATCAGGCATTTCTGGAAGAAACTGTCCTATTTTGGTGATAAAAGAATTTTTTGTGGGTGAAAAGGTCCTATTTGAAGGGGGAAAGCTGGTAATTCTATGAGCAGATGTGATATGTTTGGGAGAAATGTGGCATTTCTGGGAGAAACTGTCCTCTTTTGGGGATAAAACAGGTATTTTTGGGTGAAAAGGTCCTATTTGAAGGGGGAAAGCTGGTAATTCTATAAGAAGATGTGATATATTTGGGAGAAATGTGGCATTTCTGGAAGAAACTGTCCTATTTTGGGGATAAAAGAGGTATTTGTGGGTGAAAAGGTCCTATTTGAAGGGGGAAACGTGGTATTTCTTGGAGAAGATGTGGTATATTTGGGAGAAATGTGGCATTTCTGGAAGAAACTGTCCTCTTTTGGGGATAAAAGAGGTATTTGTTGGTGAAAAGTTCCTATTTGAAGGGGGAAAGCTGGTATTTCTTGGAGAAGATGTGATATATTTGGGAGAAATGTGGCATTTCTGGAAGAAACTGTCCTCTTTTGGGGATAAAAGAGGTATTTGTGGGTGAAAAGGTCCTATTTGAAGGGGGAAACCTGGTATTTCTTGGAGAAGATGTGATCTATTTGGGAGAAATGTGGCCTTTCTGGAAGAAAATGTCCAATTTGGGGGGAGAAGTCTGGTATTTGAGGGAGAAAAGGTCCTCTTTCAGGAGGAATTCTGGTATTTCTTGGAGAAGATGTGATATATTTGGGAGAAATGTGGCATGTCTGGAAGAAACTGTCCTATTTTGGGGATAAAAGAGGTATTTGTGGGTGAAAAGGTCGTATTTGTAGGGGGAAACCTGGTATTTCTTGGAGAAGATGTGATCTATTTGGGAGAAATGTGGCCTTTCTGGAAGAAAATGTCCAATTTTGGGGGAGAAGGCTGGTAGTTTTGGGTGAGAAGGTCCTATTTCAGGAGGAATCCTGGTATTTCTTGGAGAAGATGTGATATATTTGGGAGAAATGTGGCCTTTCTGGAAGAAAATGTCCAATTTGGGGGGAGAAGGCTGGTAGTTTTGGGTGAGAAGGTCCTATTTCAGGAGGAATCCTGGCATTTCTTGGAGAAGATGTGATATATTTGGGAGAAAAGTGGCATGTCTGGAAGAAACTGTCCTATTTTGGGGATAAAAGAATTTTTTGTGGGTGAGAAGGTCCTATTTGAAGGGGGATAGCAGGTATTTCTTGGAGATGATGTGATATATTTGGGAGAAATGTGGCATGTCTGGAAGAAACTGTCCTCTTTTGGGGATAAAACAGGTATTTGTGGGAGAAATGGTCCTATTTGAAGGGGGAACCCTGGTATTTCTTGGAGAAGATGTGATATATTTGGGAGAAATGTGGCATTTCTGGAAGAAACTGTCCTCTTATGGGGATTGAACAGGTATTTGTGGGTGAAAAGGTCCTATTTGAACGGGAAAACCTGGTATTTCTTGGAGAAGATGTGATATATTTGGGAGAAATGTGGCATTTCTGGAAGAAAATGTCCTATTTGAGGGGAGAAGGGTGGTATTTGAGGGAGAAAAGTTCCTATTTCAGGAGGAATCCTGGTATTTCTTGGAGGAGATGTGATATGTTTGGGAGAAATGTGGCATGTCTGGAAGAAACTGTCCTCTTTTGGGGATAAAACAGGTATTTGTGGAAGAAATGGTCCTATTTGAAGGGGGAACCCTGGTATTTCTTGGAGAAGATGTGATATATTTGGGAGAAATGTGGCATTTCTGGAAGAAACTGTCCTCTTTTGGGGATAAAACAGGTATTTGTGGGTGAAAAGTTCCTATTTGAAGGGGGAAAGCTGGTATTTCTTGGAGAAGATGTGATATATTTGGGAGAAATGTGGCATGTCTGGAAGAAACTGTCGTCTTTTGGGGATAAAACAGGTATTTGTGGGAGAAAAGGTCCTATTTGAAGGGGGAAAGCTGGTATTTCTTGGAGAAGATGTGATCTATTTGGGAGAAATGTGGCCTTTCTGGAAGAAAATGTCCAATTTGGGGGGAGAAGGCTGGTAGTTTTGGGTGAGAAGGTCCTATTTCAGGAGGAATCCTGGTATTTCTTGGAGAAGATGTGATATATTTGGGAGAAATGTGGCGTTTCTGGGAGAAACTGTCCTATTTTGGGGATAAAAGAGGTATTTGTGGGTGAGAAGGTCCTATTTGAAGGGGGAAACGTGGTAGTTCTTGGTGAAGATGTGATGTATTTGGGAGAAATGTGGCATGTCAGGAAGAAACTGTCCTCTTTTGGGGATAAAAGAGGTATTTGTGGGTGAAAAGGACCTATTTGAAGGGGGAAAGCTGGTATTTCTTGGAGAAGATGTGATATATTTGGGAGAAATGTGGCATGTCTGGAAGAAACTGTCGTATTTTGGGGAGAAAACAGGTATTTGTGGGAGAAAAGGTCCTATTTGAAGGGGGAAAGCTGGTATTTCTTGGAGAAGATGTGATCTATTTGGGAGAAATGTGGCCTTTCTGGAAGAAACTGTCCAATTTGGGGGGAGAAGGCTGGTAGTTTTGGGTGAGAAGGTCCTATTTCAGGAGGAATCCTGGTATTTCTTGGAGAAGATGCGATATATTTGGGAGAAATCTGGCCTTTCAGGAAGAAAATGTCCAATTTGGGGGGAGAAGGCTGGTAGTTTTGGGTGAGAAGGTCCTATTTCAGGAGGAATCCTGGCATTTCTTGGAGAAGATGTGATATATTTGGGAGAAATGTGGCATTTCTGGAAGAAACTGTTCTATTTTTGGGATCAAAGAGGTAATAGTGGTTGAAAAGGTCCTATTTGAAGGGGGAAACGTGGTATTTCTTGGAGGAGTTCTGATATATTTGGGAGAAATGTGGCATTTCTGGAAGAAACTGTCCTCTTATGGGGATAGAACAGGTATTTGTGGGTGAAAAGGTCCTATTTGAAGGGGAAAACCTGGTATTTCTTGGAGAAGATGTGCTATATTTGGGAGAAATGTGGCATTTCTGGAAGAAACTGTCCTCTTTTGGGGATAAAAGTGGTATTTGTGGGTGAGAAGGTCCTATTTGAAGGGGGAAAGCTGGTATTTCTTGGAGAAGATGTGATATATTTGGGAGAAATGTGGCATGTCTGGAAGAAACTGTCCTCTTTTGGGGATAAAACAGGTATTTGTGGGAGAAAAGGTCCTATTTGAAGGGGGAAAGCTGGTATTTCTTGGAGAAGAGGTGATCTATTTGGGAGAAATGTGGCCTTTCTGGAAGAAAATGTCCAATCTGGGGGGAGAAGGCTGGTAGTTTTGGGTGAGAAGGTCCTATTTGAAGGGGGAATCCTGGTATTTCTTGGAGAAGATGTGATATATTTGGGAGAAATCTGGCCTTTCTGGAAGAAAATGTCCAATTTGGGGGGAGAAGGCTGGTAGTTTTGGGTGAGAAGGTCCTATTTCAGGAGGAATCCTGGCATTTCTTGGAGAAGATGTGATATATTTGGGAGAAATATGGCATGTCTGGAAGAAACTGTCCTATTTTGGGGATCAAACAGGTATTTGTGGGTGAGAAGGTCCTATTTGAAGGGGGATAGCAGGTATTTCTTGGAGAAGATGTGATATATTTGGGAGAAATGTGGCATGTCTGGAAGAAACTGTCCTCTTTTGGGGATAAAACAGGTATTTGTGGGAGAAATGGTCCTATTTGAAGGGGGAACCCTGGTATTTCTTGGAGAAGATGTGATCTATTTGGGAGAAATCTGGCATTTCTGGAAGAAACTGTCCTCTTATGGGGATTGAACAGGTATTTGTGGGTGAAAAGGTCCTATTTGAAGGGGAAAACCTGGTATTTCTTGGAGAAGATGTGATATATTTGGGAGAAATGTGGCATTTCTGGAAGAAAATGTCCTATTTGAGGGGAGAAGGGTGGTATTTGAGGGAGAAAAGTTCCTATTTCAGGAGGAATCCTGGTATTTCTTGGAGGAGATGTGATATGTTTGGGAGAAATGTGGCATGTCTGGAAGAAACTGTCCTCTTTTGGGGATAAAACAGGTATTTGTGGAAGAAATGGTCCTATTTGAAGGGGGAACCCTGGTATTTCTTGGAGAAGATGTGATATATTTGGGAGAAATGTGGCATTTCTGGAAGAAACTGTCCTCTTTTGGGGATAAAACAGGTATTTGTGGGTGAAAAGGTCCTATTTGAAGGGGGAAAGCTGGTATTTCTTGGAGAAAATGTGATATATTTGGGAGAAATGTGGCATGTCTGGAAGAAACTGTCGTCTTTTGGGGATAAAACAGGTATTTGTGGGAGAAAAGGTCCTATTTGAAGGGGGAAACCTGGTATTTCTTGGAGAAGAGGTGATCTATTTGGGAGAAATATGTCATGTCTGGAAGAAAATGTCCAATTTGGGGGGAGAAGGCTGGTAGTTTTCGGTGAGAAGGTCCTATTTCAGGAGGAATCCTGGTATTTCTTGGAGAAGATGTGATATATTTGGGAGAAATGTGGCGTTTCTGGAAGAAACTGTCCTATTTTGGGGATCAAAGAGGTATTTGTGGGTGAAAAGGTCCTATTTGAAGGGGGAAAGCTGGTATTTCTTGGAGAAGATGTGATATATTTGGGAGAAATGTGGCGTTTCTGGGAGAAACTGTCCTATTTTGGGGATAAAAGAGGTATTTGTGGGTGAGAAGGTTCTATTTGAAGGGGGAAACGTGGTAGTTCTTGGTGAAGATGTGATGTATTTGGGAGAAATGTGGCATTTCTGGAAGAAACTGTCCTCTTTTGGGGATAAAAGAGGTATTTGTGGGTGAAAAGGTCCTATTTGAAGGGGGAAAGCTGGTATTTCTTGGAGAAGATGTGATATATTTGGGAGAAATGTGGCATGTCTGGAAGAAACTGTCGTCTTTTGGGGATAAAACAGGTATTTGTGGGAGAAAAGGTCCTATTTGAAGGGGGAAAGCTGGTATTTCTTGGAGAAGATGTGATCTATTTGGGAGAAATGTGGCCTTTCTGGAAGAAAATGTCCAATTTGGGGGGAGAAGGCTGGTAGTTTTGGGTGAGAAGGTCCTATTTCAGGAGGAATCCTGGTATTTCTTGGAGAAGATGTGATATATTTGGGAGAAATCTGGCCTTTCAGGAAGAAAATGTCCAATTTGTGGGGAGAAGGCTGATAGTATTGGGTGAGAAGGTCCTATTTCAGGAGGAATCCAGGCATTTCTTGGAGAAGATGTGATATATTTGGGAGAAATGTGGCATTTCTGGAAGAAACTGTCCAATTTTGGGGATCAAAGAGGTAATAGTGGTTGATAAGGTCCTATTTGAAGGGGGAAACGTGGTATTTCTTGGAGGAGTTGTGATATATTTGGGAGAAATGTGGCATTTCTGGAAGAAACTGTCCTCTTATGGGGATAGAACAGGTATTTGTGGGTGAAAAGGTCCTATTTGAAGGGGAAAACCTGGTATTTCTTGGAGGAGATGTGATCTATTTGGGAGAAATGTGGCATGTCTGGAAGAAAATGTCCTTTTTGGGGGGAGAAGGGTGGTATTTGTGGGAGAAAAGGACCTATTTCAGGAGGAATCCTGGTATTTCTTGGAGGAGATGTGATATGTTTTGGAGAAATGTGGCCTTTCTGGAAGAAACTGTCCTCTTTTGGGGATAAAAGAGGTATTTGTGGGTGAAAAGGTCCTATCTGAAGGGGGAAACCTGGTATTTCTTGCAGAAGATGTGATATGTTTGGGAGAAATATGGCATTTCTGAAAGAAACTGTCCTCTTTTGGGGATAAAAGAGGTATTTGTGGGTGAAAAGGTCCTATTTGAAGGTGGAAAGCTGGTATTTCTTGGAGAAGATGTGATATATTTGGGAGAAATGTGGCATTTCTGGAAGAAACTGTCCTCTTTTGGGGTTAAAAGAGGTATTTGTGGCTGAAAAGGTCCTATTTGAAGGGGGAAACGTGGTATTTCTTGGAGAAGATGTGATCTCTTTGGGAGAAATGTGGCATTTCTGGAAGAAAGTGTCCTGTTTTGGGGATAAAACAGGTATATGTGGGAGAAAAGGTCCTATTTGAAGGGGGAAAGCTGGTATTTCTTGAAGGAGATGTGATATATTTGGAAGAAATGTGGCATGTCTGGAAGAAACTGTCCTCTTTTGGGGATCAAAGAGGTATTTGTGGGTGAAAAGGTCCTATTTGAAGGGGGAAACGTGGTATTTCTTGGAGAAGATGTGATATATTTGGGAGAAATGTGGCATGTCTGGAAGAAACTGTCCTATTTGAGGGATAAAGAGGTATTTGTGGGTGAAAAGGTCCTATTTGAAGGGGGAAAGCTGGTATTTCTTGGAGAAGATGTGATATATTTGGGAGAAATGTGGCATGTCTGGAAGATACTGTCCTCTTTAGGGGATAAAAGAGGTATTAGTGGTTGAAAACGTCCTATTTGAAGGGGGAAACCTGGTATTTCTTGGAGAAGATGTGATATATTTGGGAGAAATGTGGCATTTCTGCAAGAAACTGTCCTCTTATGGGGATAGAAGTGGTATTTGTGGGTGAAAAGGTCCTATTTGAAGGGGAAAACCTGGTATTTCTTGGAGAAGATGTGATATATTTGGGAGAAATCTCGCATTCCTGGAAGAAACTGTCCTCTTTTGGGGATAAAAGAGGTATTTGTGGGTGAAAAGGTCCTATTTGAAGGGGGAAAGCTGGTATTTCTTGGAGAAGATGTGATATATTTGGGAGAAATGTGGCATGTCTGGAAGAAAATGTCCTCTTTTGGGGATAAAAGAGGTTTTTTTGGGGAAAAGTTCCAATCTGAAGGGGGAACCCTGGTATTTCTTGGAGAAGATGTGATCTATTTGGGAGAAATGTGGCATTTCTGGAAGAAACTGTCCTGTTTTGGGGATAGAACAGGTATTTGTGGGTGAAAAGTTCCTATTTCCAGGGGAAAACCTGGTATTTCTTGGAGAAGATGTGATATATTTGGGAGAAATGTGGCATGTCTGGAAGAAAATGTCCTATTTGAGGGGAGAAGGGTGGTATTTGAGGGAGAAAAGTTCCTATATCAGGAGGAATCCTGGTATTTCTTGGAGGAGATGTGATACGTTTGGGAGAAATGTGGCATTTCTGGAAGAAACTGTCCTCTTTTGGGGATAAAAGGGGTATTTGTGGTTGAAAAGGTCCTATTTGAAGGGGGAAAGCTGGTATTTCTTGGAGAAGATGTGATATGTTTGGGAGAAATATGGCATGTATGGCAGAAACTGTCCTATTTTGGGGATAAAAGGGGTATTTGTGGGTGAAAAGATCCTATTTGAAGGGGGAAACCTGGTATTTCTTGGAGAAGATGTGATGTATTTGGGAGAAATGTGGCATGTCTGGAAGAAACTGTCGTCTTTTGGGGATAAAAGAGGTATTTGTGGGTGAAAAGGTCCTATTTGAAGGGGGAAAGCTGGTATTTCTTGGAGAAGATGTGATATATTTGGGAGAAATCAGGCATTTCTGGAAGAAACTGTCCTATTTCGGGGATAAAAGAATTTTTTGTGGGTGAAAAGGTCCTATTTGAAGGGGGAAACCTGGTATTTCTTGGAGAAGATGTGATATATTTGGGAGAAATGTGGCCTTTCTGGAAGAAATGTCATATTTTCGGGATAAAAGTGGTATTTGTGGTTGAAAAGTTCCTATTTGAAGGGGGAAACCTGGTATTTCTTGGAGAAGATGTGATATGTTTGGGTGAAATGTGGCATGTCAGGAAGAAACTGTAATATTTGGGGGGAGAAGGCTGGTATTTGAGGGAGAAAAGGTCCTCTTTGAGGAGGAATTCTGGTATTTCTTGGAGAAGATGTGATATATTTGTGAGAAATGTGGCATGTCAGGTAGAAACTGTCCTCTTTTGGGGATAAAAGAGGTATTTGTGGGTGAAAAGGTCGTATTTGAAGGTGGAAACCTGGTATTTCTTGGAGAAGATGTGATATATTTGGGAGAAATGTGGCATTTCTGGAAGAAACTGTCCTATTTTGGGGATAAAAGAATTTTTTGTGGGTGAAAAGGTCCTATTTGAAGGGGGAAAGCTGGTAATTCTATGAGCAGATGTGATATGTTTGGGAGAAATCTGGCATTTCTGGGAGAAACTGTCCTCTTTTGGGGATAAAACAGGTATTTGTGGGTGAAAAGGTCCTATTTGAAGGGGGAAACGTGGTATTTCTTGGAGAAGATGTGATATATTTGGGAGAAATGTGGCATGTAAGGAAGAAACTGTCCTCTTTTGGGGATAAAACAGGTATTTGTGGGTGAAAAGGTCCTATTTGAAGGGGGAAACGTGGTATTTCTTGGAGAAGATGTGGTATATTTGGGAGAAATGTGGCATTTCTGGAAGAAACGGTCCTCTTTTGGGGATAAAAGAGGTATTTGTGGGTGAAAAGTTCCTATTTGAAGGGGGAAAGCTGGTATTTCTTGGAGAAGATGTGATCTATTTGGGAGAAATCTGGCATTTCTGGAAGAAACTGTCCTCTTTTGGGGATAAAAGTGGTATTTGTGGGAGAAAAGGTCCTATTTGAAGGGGGAAAGCTGGTATTTCTTGGAGAAGATGTGATATATTTGGGAGAAATGTGGCATGTCTGGAAGAAAATGTCCTATTTGGGGCGAGAAGAGTGGTATTTGAGGAAGAAAAGTTCCTATTTCAGGAGGAATCCTGGTATTTCTTGGAGGAGATGTGATATGTTTGGGAGAAATATGGCATGTCTGGAAGAAACTGTCCTCTTTTGGGGATAAAACAGGTATTTGTGGGAGAAATGGTCCTATTTGAAGGGGGAACCCTGGTATTTCTTGGAGAAGATGTGATATATTTGGGAGAAATGTGGCATTTCTGGAAGAAACTGTCCTCTTTCGGGGATAAAACAGGTATTTGTGGGTGAAAAGGTCCTATTTGAAGGGGGAAAGCTGGTATTTCTTGGAGAAGATGTGATCTATTTGGGAGAAATGTGGCATGTCTGGAAGAAACTGTCGTCTTTTGGGGATAAAACAGGTATTTGTGGGAGAAAAGGTGCTATTTGAAGGGGGAAACGTGGTATTTCTTGGAGAAGAGGTGATCTATTTGGGAGAAATGTGTCAGGTCTGGAAGAAAATGTCCAATTTGGGGGGAGAAGGCTGGTAGTTTTGGGTGAGAAGGTCCTATTTCAGGAGGAATCCTGGTATTTCTTGGAGAAGATGTGATATATTTGGGAGAAATCTGGCCTTTCTGGAAGAAAATGTCCAATTTGGGGGGAGAAGGCTGGTAGTTTTGGGTGAGAAGGTCCTATTTCAGGAGGAATCCTGGTATTTCTTGGAGAAGATGTGATATATTTGGGAGAAATGTGGCATGTCTGGAAGAAACTGTCCTCTTTTGGGGATAAAAGAGGTATTTGTGGGTGAAAAGTTCCTATTTGAAGGGGGAAAGCTGGTATTTCTTGGAGAAGATGTGATATATTTGGGAGAAATGTGGCATGTCTGGAAGAAACTGTCGTCTTTTGGGGATAAAAGAGGTTTTTTTGGGGAAAAGTTCAAATTTGAAGGGGGAACCCTGGTATTTCTTGGAGAAGATGTGATATATTTGGGAGAAATCTGGCATTTCTGGAAGAAACTGTCCTCTTATGGGGATAGAACAGGTATTTGTGGGTGAAAAGTTCCTATTTGAACGGGAAAACCTGGTATTTCTTGGAGAAGATGTGATCTATTTGGGAGAAATGTGGCATGTCTGGAAGAAAATGTCCTATTTGAGGGGAGAAGGGTGGTATTTGAGGGAGAAAAGTTCCTATTTCAGGAGGAATCCTGGAATTTCTTGGAGGAGATGTGATATGTTTGGGAGAAATGTGCCATTTCTGGAAGAAACTGTCCTCTTTTGGGGATAAAAGAGGTATTTGTGGGTGAAAAGGTCCTATTTGAAGGGGGAAACCTGGTATTTCTTGGAGAAGATGTGATCTATTTGGGAGAAATGTGGCATGTCTGGAAGAAACTGTCCTATTTTGGGGATAAAAGAGGTATTTGTGGGTGAAAAGGTCCTATTTGAAGGGGGAAAGCTGGTATTTCTTGGAGAAGATGTGATATATTTGGGAGAAATCAGGCATTTCTGGAAGAAACTGTCCTATTTTGGGGATAAAAGAATTTTTTGTGGGTGAAAAGGCCCTATTTGAAGGGGGAAACCTGGTATTTCTTGGAGAAGATGTGATATATTTGGGAGAAATGTGGCCTTTCTGGAAGAAATGTCCTATTTTGGGGATAAAAGTGGTATTTGTGGTTGAAAAGTTCCTATTTGAAGGGGGAAACCTGGTATTTCTTGGAGAAGATGTGATATTTTTGGGTGAAATGTGGCATGTCAGGAAGAAACTGTCCTATTTGGGGGGAGAAGGCTGGTATTTGAGGGAGAAAAGGTCCTCTTTCAGGAGGAATTCTGGTATTTCTTGGAGAAGATGTGATATATTTGGGAGAAATGTGGCATTTCTGGAAGAAACTGTCCTCTTTTGGGGATAAAAGAGGTATTTGTGGGTGAAAAGGTCATATTTGAAGGGGGAATCCTGGTATTTCTTGGAGAAGATGTGATATATTTGGGAGAAATCAGGCATTTCTGGAAGAAACTGTCCTATTTTGGGGATAAAAGAATTTTTTGTGGGTGAAAAGGTCCTATTTGAAGGGGGAAAGCTGGTAATTCTATGAGCAGATGTGATATGTTTGGGAGAAATGTGGCATTTCTGGGAGAAACTGTCCTCTTTTGGGGATAAAACAGGTATTTGTGGGTGAAAAGGTCCTATTTGAAGGGGGAAAGCTGGTAATTCTATAAGAAGATGTGATATAATTGGGAGAAATGTGGCATGTAAGGAAGAAACTGTCCTCTTTTGGGGATAAAACAGGTATTTGTGGGTGAAAAGGTCCTATTTGAAGGGGGAAACGTGGCATTTCTTGGAGAAGATGTGATCTATTAGGGAGAAATGTGGCATTTCTGGAAGAAACTGTCCTCTTTTGGGGATAAAAGAGGTATTTGTGGGTGATAAGGTCCTATTTGAAGGGGGAACCCTGGTATTTCTTGGAGAAGATGTGATATGTTTGGGAGAAATGTGGCATTTCTGGAAGAAACTGTCCTCTTTTGGGGATAAAAGAGGTATTTGTGGGTGAAAAGGTCCTATTTGAAGGGGGAAACCTGGTATTTCTTGGAGAAGATGTGATATATTTGGGAGAAATGTGGCATGTCAGGAAGAAACTGTCGTCTTTTGGGGATAAAACAGGTATTTGTGGGAGAAAAGGTCCTATTTGAAAGGGGGAACCCTGGTATTTCTTGGAGAAGAGGTGATCTATTTGGGAGAAATGTGGCCTTTCTGGAAGAAAATGTCCAATTTGAGGGGAGAAGGCTGGTAGTTTTGGGTGAGAAGGTCCTATTTCAGGAGGAATCCTGGTATTTCTTGGAGAAGATGTGAAATATTTGGGAGAAATCTGGCCTTTCTGGAAGAAAATGTCCTATTTGGGGGGAGAAGGCTGGTAGTTTTGGATGAGAAGGTCCTATTTCCGGAGGAATCCTGGCATTTCTTGGAGAAGATGTGATATATTTGGGAGAAATGTGGCATTTCTGGAAGAAAGTGTCCTGTTTTGGGGATAAAACAGGTATTTGTGGGAGAAAAGGTCCTATTTGAAGGGGGAAAGCTGGTATTTCTTGAAGGAGATGTGATGTATTTGGGAGAAATGTGGCCTTTCTGGAAGAAAATGTCCAATTTGGGGGGAGAAGGCTGGTAGTTTTGGGTGAGAAGGTCCTATTTCAGGAGGAATCCTGGTATTTCTCGGAGAAGATGTGATATATTTGGGAGAAATCTGGCCTTTCTGGAAGAAAATGTCCAATTTGGGGGGAGAAGGCTGGTAGTTTTGGGTGAGAAGGTCCTATTTCAGGAGGAATCCTGGCATTTCTTGCAGAAGATGTGATATATTTGGGAGAAATGTGGCATTTCTGGAAGAAACTGTCCAATTTTGGGGATCAAAGAGGTAATAGTGGTTGAAAAGGTCCTATTTGAAGGGGGAAAGTGGTATTTCTTGGAGGAGTTGTGATATATTTGGGAGAAATGTGGCATGTCAGGAAGAAACTGTCCTATTTTGGGGATAAAAGAGGTATTTGTGGGTGAAAAGGTCCTATTTGAAGGGGAAAACCTGGTATTTCTTGGAGAAGATGTGATATATTTGGGAGAATTGTGGCATGTCTGGAAGAAAATGTCCTATTTGGGGGCAGAGGGGTGGTATTTGTGGAAGAAAAGGACCTATTTCAGGAGGAATCCTGGTATTTCTTGGAAGAGATGTGATATGTTTTGGAGAAATGTGGCCTTTCTGGAAGAAACTGTCCTCTTTTGGGGATAAAAGAGGTATTTGTGGGTGAAAAGGTCCTATTTGAAGGGGGAAACCTGGTATTTCTTGGAGAAGATGTGATATGTTTGGGAGAAATATGGCATTTCTGAAAGAAACTGTCCTCTTTCGGGGATAAAAGAGGTATTTGTGGGTGAAAAGGTCCTATTTGAAGGGGGAAAGCTGGTATTTCTTGGAGAAAATGTGATCTCTTTGGGAGAAATGAGGCATTTCTGGAAGAAACTGTCCTCTTTTGGGGATAAAAGAGGTATTTGTGGGTGAGAAGGTCCTATTTGAAGGGGGAACCCTGGTATTTCTTGGAGAAGATGTGATATATTTGGGAGAAATGTGGCATTTCTGGAAGAAAGTGTCCTGTCTTGGGGATAAAAGAGGTATTAGTGGGTGAAAAGGTCCTATTTGAATGGGGAAAGCTGGTATTTCTTGAAGGATATGTGATATATTTGGGAGAAATGTGGCATGTCTGGAAGAAACTGTCCTATTTTGGGGATAAAAGAGGTATTTGTGGGTGAAAAGGTCCTATTTGAAGGGGGAACCCTGGTATTTCTTGGAGAAGATGTGATATATTTGGGAGAAATGTGGCATTTCTGGAAGAAACTGTCCTATTTGGGGGAGATGGCTGCTATTAGTGGGTGAAAGTTCCTATTTGAAGGGGAAAGCTGGTATTTCTTGGAGAAGATGTGATATATTTGGAAGAAATGTGGCATGTCTGGAAGAAACTGTCCTGTTTTGTGGATAAAAGAGGTATTCGTGGGTGAAAAGGTCCTATTTGAAGGGGGAAACGTGGTATTTCTTGGAGAAGATGTGATATATTTGGGAGAAATGTGGCATGTCTGGAAGAAACTGTCCTATTTGAGGGATAAAGAGGTATTTGTGGGTGAAAAGGTCCTATTTGAAGGGGGAAACCTGGTATTTCTTGCAGAAGATGTGATATATTTGGGAGAAATGTGGCATGTCTGGAAGATACTGTCCTCTTTTGGGGATAAAAGAGGTATTAGTGGTTGAAAAGGTCCTATTTGAAGGGGGAAACCTGGTATTTCTTGGAGAAGATGTGATATGTTTGGGAGAAATGTGGCTTTTCTGCAAGAAACTGTCCTCTTATGGGGATAGAACAGGTATTTGTGGGTGAAAAGTTCCTATTTGAAGGGGAAAACCTGGTATTTCTTGGAGAAGATGTGATATATTTGGGAGAAATGAGGCATTTCTGGAAGAAATTGTCCTCTTTTGGGGATAAAAGAGGTATTTGTGGCTGAAAAGGTCCTATTTGAAGGGGGAAACCTGGTATTTCTTGGAGAAGATGTGATATATTTGGGAGAAATGTGGCATGTCTGGAAGAAACTGTCCTGTTTTGGGGATAAAAGAGGTATTTGTGGGTGAGAAGGTCCTATTTGAAGGGGGATAGCAGGTATTTCTTGGAGAAGATGTGATATATTTGGGAGAAATGTGGCATGTCTGTAAGAAACTGTCCTCTTTTGGGGATAAAAGAGGTTTTTTTGAGGAAAAGTTCCAATCTGAAGGGGGAACCCTGGTATTTCCTGGAGAAGATGTGATATATTTGGGAGAAATCTGGCATTTCTGGAAGAAACTGTCCTCTTATGGGGATAGAACAGGTATTTGTGGGTGAAAAGTTCCTATTTGAACGGGAAAACCTGGTATTTCTTGGAGAAGATGTGATATATTTGGGAGAAATTTGGCATGTCTGGAAGAAAATGTCCAATTTGGGGGGGGGAAGGGTAGTATTTGAGGGAGAAAAGTTCCTATATCAGGAGGAATCCTGGTATTTCTTGGAGGAGATGTGATATGTTTGGGAGAAATGTGCCATTTCTGGAAGAAACTGTCCTCTTTTGGGGATAAAAGGGGTATTTGTGGTTGAAAAGGTCCTATTTGAAGGGGGAAAGCTGGTATTTCTTGGAGAAGATGTGATATGTTTGGGAGAAATATGGCATTTCTGGAAGAAACTGTCCTCTTTTGGGGATAAAAGAGGTATTTGTGGGTGAAAAGATCCTATTTGAAGGGGGAAACCTGGTATTTCGTGGAGAAGATGTGATCTATTTGGGAGAAATGTGGCATGTCTGGAAGAAACTGTCCTATTTTGGGATAAAAGAGGTATTAGTGGATGAAAAGGTCCTATTTGAAGGGGGAAAGCTGGTATTTCTTGGAGAAGATGTGATATATTTGGGAGAAATCAGGCATTTCTGGAAGAAACTGTCCTATTTTGGGGATAAAAGAATTTTTTGTGGGTGAAAAGGTCCTATTTGAAGGGGGAAAGCTGGTATTTCTTGGAGAAGATGTGATATATTTGGGAGAAATGTGGCCTTTCTGGAAGAAATGTCCTACTTTGGGGATAAAAGTGGTATTTGTGGTTGAAAAGTTCCTATTTGAAGGGGGAAACCTGGTATTTCTTGGAGAAGATGTGATATGTTTGGGTGAAATGTGGCATGTCAGGAAGAAACTGTCCTATTTGGGGGGAGAAGGCTGGTATTTGAGGGAGAAAAGGTCCTCTTTCTGGACGAATTCTGGTATTTCTTGGAGAAGATGTGATATATTTGGGAGAAATGTGGCATGTCTGGAAGAAACTGTCCTCTTTTGGGGATAAAAGAGGTATTTGTGGGTGAAAAGGTCCTATTTGAAGGGGGAAACCTGATATTTCTTGGAGAAGATGTGATATATTTGGGAGAAATCAGGCCTTTCTGGAAGAAACTGTCGTCTTTTGGGGATAAAACAGGTATTTGTGGGAGAAAAGGTCCTATTTGAAGGGGGAAACCTGGTATTTCTTGGAGAAGAGGTGATCTATTTGGGAGAAATGTGGCCTTTCTGGAAGAAAATGTCCAATTTTGGGGGAGAAGGCTGGTAGTTTTGGGTGAGAAGGTCCTATTTCAGGAGGAATCCTGGTATTTCTTGGAGAAGATGTGATATATTTGGGAGAAATGTGGCCTTTCTAGAAGAAAATGTCCAATTTGGGGGGAGAAGGCTGGTAGTTTTGGGTGAGAAGGTCCTATTTCAGGAGGAATCCTGGCATTTCTTGGAGAAGATGTGATATATTTGGGAGAAATGTGGCATTTCTGGAAGAAACTGTCCTATTTTGGGGATCAAAGAGGTATTAGTGGTTGAAAAGGTCCTATTTGAAGGGGGAAACGTGGTATTTCTTGGAGGAGTTGTGATATATTTGGGAGAACTGTGGCATTTCTGGAAGAAACTGTCCTCTTTTGGGATAGAACAGGTATTTGTGGGTGAAAAGGTCCTATTTGAAGGGGGAACCCTGGTGTTTCTTGGAGAATATGTGATCTATTTGGGAGAATTGTGGCATGTCTGGAAGAAAATGCCCTATTTGGGGGGTGAAGGGTGGTATTTGTGGGAGAAAAGGTCCTATTTCAGGAGGAATCCTGGTATTTCTTGGAGGAAATGTGATATGTTTGGGAGAAATGTGCCATTTCTGGAAGAAACTGTCCTCTTTTGGGGATAAAACAGGTATTTGTGGGTGAAAAGGTCCTATTTGAAGGGGGAAAGCTGGTATTTCTTGAAGGAGATGTGATATATTTGGGAGAAATGTGGCATTTCTGGAAGAAACTGTCCTCTTTTGGGGATAAAAGAGGTATTTGTGGGTGAGAAGGTCCTATTTCAAGGGGGAAACGTGTTATTCTTGGAGAAGATGTGATATATTTGGGAGAAATGTGGCCTTTCTGGAAGAAAATGTCCAATTTGGGGGGAGAAGGCAGGCAGTTTTCGGTGAGAAGGTGCTATTTCAGGAGGAATCCTGGTATTTCTTGGAGAAGATGTGATATATTTGCGAGAAATGTGGCCTTTCTGGAAGAAAATGTCCAATTTGGGGGGAGAAGGCTGGTAGTTTTGGGTGAGAAGGTCCTATTTCAGGAGGAATCCTGGCATTTCTTGGAGAAGATGTGATATATTTGGGAGAAATGTGGCATGTCTGGAAGAAACTGTCCTCTTTTGGGGATAAAAGAGGTATTTGTGGGTGAAAAGGTCCTATTTGAAGGGGGAAACCTGGTATTTCTTGGAGAAGATGTGATATGTTTGGGAGAAATATGGCATTTCTGGAAGAAACTGTCCTCTTTCGGGGATAAAACAGGTATTTGTGGGTGAAAAGGTCCTATTTGAAGGGGGAAAGCTGGTATTTCTTGGAGAAGATGTGATCTATTTGGGAGAAATCTGGCATGTCTGGAAGAAAATGTCCTATTTTGGGGATAAAACAGGTATTTGTGGGTGAAAAGGTCCTATTTGAAGGGGGAAAGCTGGTATTTCTTGGAGAAGATGTGATATATTTGGGAGAAATGTGGCATTTCTGGAAGAAAGTGTCCTGTTTGGGGGATAAAACAGGTATTTGTGGGTGAAAAGGTCCTATTTGAAGGGGGAAAGCTGGTATTTCTTGGAGAAGATGTGATATATTTGGGAGAAATGTGGCATGTCTGGAAGAAACTGTCCTCTTTTGGGGATAAAAGAGGTATTTGTGGGTGAAAAGGTCCTATTTCCAGGGGGAAACCTGGTATTTCTTGGAGAAGATGTGATATATTTGGGAGAAATCTGGCATTTCTGGAAGAAACTGTCCTATTTGGGTAGAAGCCTGCTATTAGTGGGTGAAAAGGTCCTATTTGAAGGGGGAAAGCAGGTATTTCTTGGAGAAGATGTGATATATTTGGGAGAAATGTGGCATGTCTGGAAGAAACTGTCCTATTTTGGGGATAAAAGAGGTATTTGTGGGTGAAAAGGTCCTATTTGAAGGGGGAAACCTGGTATTTCTTGGAGAAGATGTGATATATTTGGGAGAAATCTGGCCTTTCTGGAAGAAACTGTCCTATTTTGGGGATAAAAGAATTTTTTGTGGGTGAAAAGGTCCTATTTGAAGGGGGAAAGCTGGTATTTCTTGGAGAAGATGTGGTATATTTCGGAGAAATCTGGCATTCCTGGAAGAAACTGTCCTCTTTTGGGGATAAAAGAGGCTTTTTGGGGAAAAGGTCCTATTTGAAGGGGGAAAGCTGTCATTTCTTGGAGAAGATGTGATATGTTTGGGAGAAATGTGGCATTTCTGGAAGAAACTGTCCTCTTATGGGGATAGAACAGGTATTTGTGGGTGAAAAGGTCCTATTTCCAGGGGAAAACCTGGTATTTCTTGGAGAAGATGTGATATATTTGGGAGAAATGTGGCATGTCTGGAAGAAAATGTCCTATTTGGGGGGAGAAGGGTGGTATTTGTGGGAGAAAAGTTCCTATTTCTGGAGGAATCCTGGTATTTCTTGGAGGAGATGTGATATGTTTGGGAGAAATGTGCCATTTCTGGAAGAAACTGTCCTCTCTTGGGGATAAAACAGGTATTTGTGGGAGATAAGGTCCTATTTGAAGGGGGAACCCTGGTATTTCTTGGAGAAGATGTGATTTGTTGGGGAGAAATATGGCATTTCTGGAAGAAACTGTCCTCTTTTGGGGATAAAACAGGTATTTGTGGGAGATAAGGTCCTATTTGAAGGGGGAAACGTGGTATTTCTTGGAGAGGATGTGATATATTTGGGAGAAATGTGGCATTTCTGGAAGAAAATGTCCTATTTGAGGGATAATACAGGTATTCGTGGGAGAAAAGGTCCAGTTTGAAGGGGGAAAGCTGGTATTTCCTGGAGAAGATGTGATCTATTTGGGAGAAATGTGGCATTTCTGGAAGAAACTGTCCTCTTTTGGGGATGAAACAGGTATTTGTGGGTGAAAAGGTCCTATTTGAAGGGGGAAAGCTGGTATTTCTTGGAGAAGATGTGATATATTTGGGAGAAATGTGGCATGTCTGGAAGAAACTGTCCTCTTTTGGGGATAAAAGAGGTACTTGTGGGTGAAAAGGTCCTATTTGAAGGGGGAAACGTGGTATTTCTTGGAGAAGATGTGATCTATTTGGGAGAAATGTGGCATTTCTGGAAGAAACTGTCCTCTTCTGGGGATAGAACATGTATTTGTGGGTGAAAAGGTCCTATTTGAAGGGGAAAACCTGGTATTTCTTGGAGAAGATGTGATATATTTGGGAGAAATGTGGCATTTCTGGAAGAAAATGTCCTATTTGAGGGATAATACAGGTATTTGTGGGAGAAAAGGTCCTATTTGAAGGCGGAAAGCTGGTATTTCTTGGAGAAGATGTGATATATTTGGGAGAAATGTGGCATTTCTGGAAGAAACTGTCCTCTTTTGGGGATGAAACAGGTATTTGTGGGTGAAACGGTCCTATTTGAAGGGGGAAAACTGGTATTTCTTGGAGAAGATGTGATATATTTGGGAGTAATCTGGCATGTCTGGAAGAAACTGTCCTCTTTTGGGGATCAAAGAGGTATTTGTGGGTGAAAAGGTCCTATTTGAAGGGGGAAAGCTGGTATTTCTTGGAGAAGATGTGATATATTTGGGAGAAATGTGGCATGTCTGGAAGAAACTGTCCTCTTTTGGGGATTAAAGAGGTATTTGTGGGAGAAAAGGTCCTATTTGAAGGGGGAAAGCTGGTATTTCTTGGAGAAGATGTGATATATTTGGGAGAAATGTGGCATTTCTGGAAGAAAATGTCCCATTTGGGGGAGAAGGCTGGTAGTTTTCGGTGAGAAGGTCCTATTTCAGGAGGAATCCTGTTATTTCTTGGAGAAGATGTGATATATTTGGGAGTAATCTGGCATGTCTGGAAGAAACTGTCCTCTTTTGGGGATAAAAGAGGTATTTGTGGTGAAAAGGTCCTATTTGAAGGGGGAAACGTGGTATTTCTTGGAGAAGATGTGATATATTTGGGAGAAATGTGGCATGTCTGGAAGAAACTGTCCTCTTTTGGGGATTAAACAGGTATTTGTGGGAGAAAAGGTCCTATTTGAAGGGGAAAACCTGGTATTTCTTGGAGAAGATGTGATATATTAGGGAGAAATGTAGCATGTCTGGAAGAAAATGTCCTATTTGGGGCGAGAAGGGTGGTATTTGAGGAAGAAAAGTTCCTATTTCAGGAGGAATCCTGGTATTTCTTGGAGGAGATGTGATGTGTTTGGGAGAAATTTGGCCTTTCTGGCAGAAACTGTCCTCTTTTGGGGATAAAAGAGGTATTTGTGGGTGAAAAGGTCCTATTTGAAGGGGGAACCCTGGTATTTCTTGGAGGAGATGCGATATATTTGGGAGAAATCTGGCATTTCTGGAAGAAAATGTCCTATTTGGGGGGAGAAGCCTGCTATTAGTGGGTGAAAAGGTCCTATTTGAAGGGGGAAAGCCGGTAATTCTATGAGAAGATGTGATATATTTGGGAGAAATGTGGCATGTCTGGAAGAAACTGTCCTCTTTTGGGGATAAAAGAGGTATTTGTGGGTGAAAAGGTCCTATTTGAAGGGGGAAAGCTGGTATTTCTTGGTGAAGATGTGATATATTTGAGAGAAATGTGGCATGTCTGGAAGAAACTGTTCTATTTTGGGGATAAAAGAGGTATTTGTGGGTGAAAAGGTCCTATTTGAAGGGGGAAAGCTGGTATTTCTTGGAGAAGATGTGATCTATTTGGGAGAAATGTGGCATTTCTGGAAGAAACTGTCCTCTTTTGGGGATAAAAGAGGTATTTGTGGGTGAAAAGGACTTATTACAAGGTGGAAAGCTGGTATTTCGTGGAGAAGATGTGGTATATTTGGGAGAAATATGGCATGTATGGCAGAAAATGTACTATTTTGGGGATAAAAGAGGTATTTGTGGGTGAAACGGTCCTATTTGAAGGGGGAAAGCTGGTATTTCTTGGAGAAGAAGTGATATATTTGGGATAAATGAGGCCTTTCTGGAAGAAACTGTTCTATTTTGGGGATAAAAGAGGTAAAACTACCAGCTTTCCCCCTTCAAATAGGACCTTTTCTCCCACAAATACCTCTTTTATCCCCAAAATAGGACAGTTTATTCCAGAAAGGCCACATTTCTCCCAAACATATCACATCTCCTCCAAGAAATACCAGGATTTCTCCTGAAATAGTACCTTTTCTCCCACAAAAACCAGCCTTTTCCCCCCAAAAGAGGACAGTTTCTTCCAGACATGCCACATTTCTCCCAAACATATCGCATCTTCTCCAAGAAATACCAGCTTTCCCCCTTCAAATAGGACCTTCTCACCCACAAATACCTCTTTTATCCCCAAAAGAGGACAGTTTCTGCCAGAAAGGCCACATTTCTCCCAAATATATCACATCTTCTCCAAGAAATACCAGCTTTCCCACTTCAAATAGGACCTTTTCACCCACAAATACCTCTTTGATCCCCAAAATACGACAGTTTCTTCCAGAAATGCCGCATTTCTCCCACATGTATCACATCTCCTGCAAGAACATCCAGCTTTACCCCTTCAAATAGGACCTTTTCACCCACAAATACCTGTTTTATCCCCAAAAGAGGACAGTTTCTTCCAGAAATGCCACATTTCTCCCAAATATATCACATCTCCTCCTAGAAATACCAGATTTCCCCCTTCAAATAGGACCTTTTCACCCACAAATACCTCTTTTATCCCCAAAAGAAGACAGTTTCTTCCAGAAATGCCACATTTCCCCCAAATATATCACATCTTCTCCAAGAAATACCAGGTTTCCCCCTGGAAATAGGACCTTTTCACCCACAAATACCTCTTTTATCCCCAAAAGAGGACACTTTCTGCCAGAAAGGCCACATTTCTCCCAAACATATCACATCTTCTCCAAGAAATACCAGCTTTCCCCCTTCAAATAGGACCTTTTCACCCACAAAAAATTCTTTTATCCCCAAAAGAGGACAGTTTCTTCCAGAAATGCCACATTTCTCCCAAATAGATCACATCTTCTCCAAGAAATACCAGGTTTCCCCCTTCAAATAGGACCTTTTCACCCACAAATACCTGTTTTATCCCCAAAATAGGACAGTTTCTTCCAGACATGCCACATTTCTCCCAAATATATCACATCTTCTCCAAGAAATACCAGCTTTCCCCCTTCAAATAGGACCTTTTCAACCACTAATACCGCTTTTATCCCCAAAAAGAGGACAGTTTCTTCCAGAAATGCCACATTTCTCCCTAATATATCACATCTTCTCCAAGAAATACCAGCTTTCCCCCTTCAAATAGGACCTTTTCACCCACAAATACCTGGTTTAACCCCAAAATAGGACAGTTTCTTCCAGAAATGCCACATTTCTCCCAAACATATCACATCTTCTCCAAGAAATGCAAGGATTCCTCGTGAAATAGGACCTTTTCACCTACAAATACCTGTTATATCCCCAAAAGAGGACAGTTTCTTCCAGAAATGCCAGATTTCTCCCAAATATATCACATCTTCTCCAAGAAATACCAGCTTTCCCCCTTCAAATAGGACCTTTTCACCCACTAATAGCAGGCTTCTCCCCCCAAATAGGACAGTTTCTTCCAGAAATGCCACATTTCTCCCAAATATATCACATCTTCTCCAAGAAATACCAGGTTTCCCCCTAGAAAGAGGACCTTTTCACCCACAAATACCTCTTTTATCCCCAAAATAGGACAGTTTCTGCCTGACATGCCACATTTCTTCCAAACGTATCACATCTTCTCCAAGAAATACCAGGTTTCCCCCTTCAAATAGGACCTTCTCTCCCACAAATACCTCTTTTATCTCCAAAATAGGACAGTTTCTTCCAGACATGCAAGATTTCTCCCAAACATATCACATCTTCTCCAAGAAATACCAGCTTTCCCCCTTCAAATAGGACCTTTTCTCCCACAAATACCTGTTTTATCCCCAAAATAGGACAGTTTCTTCCAGACATGCCACATTTCTCCCAAATATATCACATCTTCTCCAAGAAATACCAGCTTTCCCCCTTCAAATAGGACCTTTTCACCCACAAATACCTCTTTTATCCCCAAAAGAGGACAGTTTCTTCCAGAAAATCCACATTTCTCCAAAATAGATCACATCTTCTCCAAGAAATACCAGGTTCCCCCTTCAAATAGGACCTTTTCACCCACAAATACCTTTTTGATCCCCAAAAGAGGACAGTTTCTTACAGAAATGCCACATTTCTCCCAAATATATCACATCTTCCCCAAGAAATACCAGGGTTCCCCCTTCAAATAGGACCTTTTCACCCACAAATACGAGTTCTGTCGCCAAAATAGGACATTTTGTTCCAGACATGCCAGATTTCTCCAAAATATATCACATCTTCTCCAAGAAATACCAGGTTCCCCCTTCAAATAGGACCTTTTCACCCACAAATACCTGTTTTATCCCCAAAATAGGACAGTTCCTTCCAGAAATGCCACATTTCTCCCAAATAGATCACATCTTCTCCAAGAAATACCAGCTTTCCCCCTTCAAATAGGACCTTTTCACCCACAAATACCACTTTTATCCCCAAAAGATGACAGTTTCTTCCGGAAATGCCACATTTCTCCCAAACATATCACATCTTCTCCAAGAAATACCAGCTTTCCTCCTTCAAATAGGACCTTCTCACCCACAAATACCACTTTTATCCCCAAAATAGGACAGTTTCTTCCAGACATGCCACATTTCTCCCAAATATATCACATCTTCTCCAAGAAATACCAGCTTTCCCCCTTCAAATAGGACCTTTTCACCCACAAATACCTCTTTTATCCCCAAAAGAGGACAGTTTCTTCCAGAAATGCCACATTTCTCCCAAACATATCACATCTTCTCCAAGAAATACCAGCTTTCTTCCTTCAAATAGGAACTTATCTCCCACAAATACCTCTTTTATCCCCAAAAGAGGACAGTTTCTTCCTCACATGCCACTTTTCTCCCAAATATATCACATCTTCTCCAAGAAATACCAGCTTTCCCCCTTCAAATAGGACCTTTTCACCCACAAATACCTCTTTTATCCCCAAAAGAGGACAGTTTCTTCCAGAAATGCCACATTTCTCCCAAATAGATCACATCTTCTCCAAGAAATACCAGGTTTCCCCCTTCAAATAGGACCTTTTCACCCATAAATACCTGTTTTATCCCCAAAATATGACAGCTTCTTCCAGAAATGCCACATTTCTCCCAAATATATCACATCTTTTCCGAGAAATACCACGTTTCCCCCTTCAAATAGGACCTTCTCTCCCACAAATACCTGTTTGATCCCCAAAAGTGGACAGTTTCTTCCAGAAAGGCCACATTTCTCCCAAATATATCACATCTTCTCCAAGAAATACCAGGATTCCCCCTTCAAATAGGACCTTCTCACCCCCAAATACCTCTTTTATCCCCAAAAGAGGACAGTTTCTTCCAGACATGCCACATTTCTCCCAAATATATCACATCTTCTCCAAGAAATACCAGCTTTCCCCCTTCAAATAGTACCTTTTCACCCACAAATAACGGCCTTCTCGCCCCAAATAGGACATTTTATTCCAGACATGCCACATTTCTCCTAAATATATCACATCTTCTCCAAGAAATACCATGTTTTCCCCTTCAAATAGGACCTTTTCACCCACAAATACCTCTTTTATCCCCAAAAGAGGACAGTTTCTTCCAGAAATGCCACATTTCTCCCAAACATATCACATCTTCTCCAAGAAATACCAGCTTTCCCCCTTCAAATAGGACCTTTTCACCCACAAATACCTGTTTTATCCCCAAAAGAGGGCAGTTTCTTCCAGAAAGGCCACAGAAATACCAGCTTTCCCCCTTGAAATAGCAACTTATCTCCCACAAATACCTCTTTTATCCCCAAAAGTGGACATTTTCTTCCAGAAATGCCAGATTTCTCCCAAATGTATCACATCTTCTCCAAGAAATACCGGGTTTCCCCCTTCAAATAGGGCATTTTCACCCACAAATACCTCTTTTATCCCCAAAAGAGGACAGTTTCTGCCAGAATGGCCACATTTCACCCAAATAGATCTCATCTTCTCCGAGAAATACCACGTTTCCCCCTTCAAATAGGACCTTTTCACCCACAAATACCTATTTTATTCCCAAAAGAGGACAGTTTCTTCCAGAAATGCCACATTTCTCCCAAATATATCACATCTTCTCCAAGAAATGCCAGGTTTCCCCCTTCAAATAGGACCTTTTCAACCACAAATACCTGTTCTATCCCCAAAATAGGACAGTTTGTTCCAGACATGCCAGATTTCTCCAAAATATATCTCATCTCCAAGAAATACCAGGTTCCCCCTTCAAATAGGACCTTTTCACCCACAAATACCTCTTTTATCCCCAAAAGAGGACAGTTCCTTCCAGAAATGCCACATTTCTCCCAAATATATCACATCTTCTCCAAGAAATACCAGGGTTCCCCCTTCAAATAGGACCTTATCACCCACAAATACCTCTTTTATCCCCAAAATAGGACAGTTTCTTCCGGAAATGCCACATTTCTCCCAAACATATCACATCTCCTCCAAGAAATACCAGCTTTCCTCCTTCAAATAGGACCTTCTCACCCACAAATACCACTTTTATCCCCAAAAGAGGACAGTTTCTTCCAGAAATGCCACATTTCTCCCAAATATATCACATCTTCTCCAAGAAATACCAGGTTTCCCCCTTCAAATAGGACCTTTTCACCCACAAATACCTGTTTAATCCCCAAAAGAGGACAGTTTCTTCCAGAAATGACACATTTCTCCCAAATATATCACATCTCCTGCAAGAACTACCAGGTTTCCCCCTTCAAATAGGAACTTTTCACCCACAAATACCTCTTTTATCCCCAAAGTGGGACATTTTTTTCCAGAAATGCCAGATTTCTCATAAATATATCACATTTTCTCCAAGAAATAACATGTTTCCCCCTTCAAATAGGACCTTTTCACCCACAAATACCTCGTTTATCCCCAAAAGAGGACAGTTTCTTCCAGAAAGGCCACATTTCTCCCAAATAGATCACATCTTCTCCAAGAAATACCAGCTTATCCCCTTCAAATAGGACCTTTTCACCCACAAATACCTGTTTTATCCCCAAAATAGGACAGTTTGTTCCAGAAAGGCCACATTTCTCCCAAATATATCACATCTTCTCCAAGAAATACCAGCTTTCCCCCTTCAAATAGGACCTTTTCACCCACAAATAGGTCTTTTATCCCCAAAAGAGGACAGTTTCTGCCAGAAATGCCACATTTCTCCCAAATAGATCACATCTTCTCCAAGAAATACCAGGGTTCCCCCTTCAAATAGGACCTTTTCACCCACAAATACCTCTTTTATCCCCAAAAGAGGACAGTTTCTTCCAGAAATGCCACATTTCTCCCAAATAGATCACATCTTCTCCAAGAAATACCAGCTTTCCCCCTTCAAATAGGACCTTTTCACCCACAAATACCTGTTTTATCCCCAAAATAGGACATTTTCTTCCAGACATGCCACATTTCTCCCAAATATATCACATCTTCTCCAAGAAATACCAGGTTTCCCCCTTCAAATAGGACCTTTTCTCCCACAAATACCTGTTTTATCCCCAAAATACGACAGCTTCTTCCAGAAATGCCACATTTCTCCCAAATATAACACATCTTCTCCAAGAAATACCACGTTTCCCCCTTCAAATAGGACCTTTTCACCCACAAATACCTCTTTTATCCCCAAAAGAGGACAGTTTCTTCCAGACATGCCACATTTCTCCCAAATATATCACATCTTCTCCAAGAAATACCACGTTTCCCCCTTCAAATAGGACCTTTTCACCCACAAATACCTCGTTTATCCCCAAAAGAGGACAGTTTCTTCCAGAAATGCCACATTTCTCCCAAATATATCACAACTCCTCCAAGAAATACCAGCTTTCCCCCTTCAAATAGGACCTTTTCACCCACAAATACCTGTTTTATCCCCAAAATAGGACAGTTTCTTCCAGAAAGGCCACATTTCTCCCAAATATATCACATCTCCTCCAAGAAATACCAGCTTTCCCCCTTCAAATAGGACCTTTTCACCCACAAATAGGTCTTTTATCCCCAAAAGAGGACAGTTTCTGCCAGAAATGCCACATTTCTCCCAAATATATCACATCTTCTCCAAGAAATATCACGTTTCCCCCTTCAAATAGGACCTTTTCACCCACAAATACCTGTTTTATCCCCAAAAAAGGACAGTTTCTTCCAGAAATGCCATATTTCTCCCAAACATATCACATCTTCTCCAAGAAATACCAGGTTTCCCCCTTCAAATAGGACCTTTTCACCCACAAATACCTGTTTTATCCCCAAAAAAGGACAGTTTCTTCCAGAAATGCCACATTTCTCCCAAATATATCACATCGTCACCAAGACATACCAGGATTCCACCTGAAATAGGACCTTTTCAGCCACAAATACCTCTTTTATCCCCAAAAGAGGACAGTTTCTTTCAGAAATGCCACATTTCTCCCAAATAGATCACATCTTCTCCAAGAAATACCAGCTTTCCTTTCCCCCTGGAAATACGAGCTTTTCACCCACAAATACCTCTTTTATCCCAAAATAGGACAGTTTCTTCCAGAAATGCCACATTTCTCCCAAATATATCACATCTCCTTCAAGAAATACCAGCTTTCTTCCTTCAAATAGGACCTTCTCACCCACAAATACCTCTTTTATCCCCAAAATAGGACAGTTTCTTCCAGACATGCCACATTTCTACCAAATATATCACATCTTCTCCAAGAAAAACCAGGTTTCTGGAAGAAACTTTCCAATTTTGGGGATAAAAGAGGTATTTGTGGGTGAAAAGGTCCAATTTGAAGGGGGAAACCTGGTATTTCTTGGAGAAGATGTGATCTATTTGGGAGAAATGTGGCATTTCTGGAAGAAACTGTCCTCTTTTGGGGATGAAACAGGTATTTTTGGTTAAAAAGGTCCTATTTGAAGGGGGAAAGCTGGTTTTTCATGGAGAAAATGTGGTATATTTGGGAGAATTATGGCATGTATGGCAGAAACTGTACTCTTTTGGGGATAAAAGAGGTATTTGTGGGTGAAACGGTCCTATTTGAAGGGGGAAAGTTGGTATTTCTTGGAGAAGAAGTGATACATTTGGGAGAAATGTGGCCTTTCTGGAAGAAACTGTTCTATTTTGGGGATAAAAGAGTTAAAACTACCAGCTTTCCCCCTTCAAATAGGAACTTTTCACCCACTAATACCTCTTTTATCACTCAAATAGGACAGTTTCTTCCAGAAATGCCACATTTCTCCCAAATATATCACATCTTCTCCAAGAAATACCAGCTTTCCCCCTTCAAATAGGACCTTTTCACCCACAAATACCTGTTTTATCCCCAAAATAGGACAGCTTCTTCCAGAAATGCCACATTTCTCCCAAATATATCACATCTTCTCCAAGAAATACCAGGTTTCCCCCTTCAAATAGGACCTTTTCACCCACAAATACCTCTTTTATCCCCAAAAGAGGATAGTTTCTTCCAGAAAGGCCACATTTCTCCCAAATATATCACATCTTCTCCAAGAAATACCAGCTTTCCCCCTTCAAATAGGACCTTTTCACCCACTAATAGCAGGCTTCTCCCCCCAAATAGGACAGTTTCTTCCAGAAATGCCAGATTTCTCCCAAATATATCACATCTTCTCCAAGAAATACCAGCTTTCCCCCTTCAAATAGGACCTTTTCACCCACAAATACCTCTTTTATCCCCAAAAGAGGACAGTTTCTTCCAGACATGCCACATTTCTCCCAAATATATCACATCTCCTCCAAGAAATACCAGCTTTCCCCCTTCAAATAGGACCTTTTCTCCCACAAATACCTGTTTTATCCCCAAAAGAGGACACTTTCTTCCAGACATGCCACATTTCTCCCAAATATATCACAACTCCTCCAAGAAATACCAGGTTTCCCCCTTCAAATAGGACCTTTTCACCCACAAATACCTCTTTTATCCCCAAAAGAGGACAGTTTCTTCCAGACATGCCACATTTCTCCCAAATATATCACATCTTCTCCAAGAAATACCTGGGTTCCCCCTTCAAATAGGACCTTTTCACCCACAAATACCTGTTTTATCCCCAAAAGAGGACAGTTTCTGCCAGAAATGCCACATTTCTCCCAAACATAACACATCTTCTCCAAGAAATACCAGGGTTCCCCCTTCAAATAGGACCTTTTCACCCACAAATACCTCTTTTATCCCCAAAAGAGGACAGTTTCTTCCAGACATGCCACATTTCTCCCAAACATATCACATCTCCTCCAAGAAATACCAGGATTCCTCCTGAAATAGGAACTTTTCTTCCTCAAATACCACTCTTCTCGCCCCAAATAGGACATTTTCTTCCAGACATGCCACATTTCTCCCAAATATATCACATCTTCTCCAAGAAATACCAGCTTTCCCCCTTCAAATAGGACCTTTTCACCCACAAATACCTCTTTTATCCCCAAAAGAGGACAGTTTCTTCCAGAAATGCCACATTTCTCCCAAACATATCACATCTTCTCCAAGAAATGCCAGGATTCCTCCTGAAATAGGACCTTCTCTCCCAAAACTACCCGACTTCTCCCCCCAAATTGGTCATTTTCTTCCAGAAAGGCCAGATTTCTCCCAAATATATCACATCTTCTCCAAGAAATACCAGGTTTCCCCCTTCAAATAGGACCTTATCACCCACAAATACCTCTTTTATCCCCAAAAGAGGACAGTTTCTTCCAGAAATGCCACATTTCTCCCAAATATAACACATCTTCTCCAAGAAATACCACGTTTCCCCCTTCAAATAGGACCTTATCACCCACAAATACCTCTTTTATCCCCAAAAGAGGACAGTTTCTTCCAGAAATGACACATTTCTCCCAAATATATCACATCTTCTCCAAGAAATACCACGTTTCCCCCTTCAAATAGGACCTTTTCACCCACAAATACCTCTTTTATCCCCAAAAGAGGACAGTTTCTTCCAGAAATGCCACATTTCTCCCAAATAGATCACATCTTCTCCAAGAAATACCAGCTTTCCCCCTTCAAATAAGACCTTTTCACCCACAAATACCTGTTTTATCCCCAAAATAGGAGAGTTTCTTCCAGAAAGGCCACATTTCTCCCAAATATATCACATCTTCTCCAAGAAATACCAGCTTTCCCCCTTCAAATAGGACCTTTTCACCCACAAATACCTGTTTTATCCCCAAAAGAGGACAGTTTCTTCCAGAAATGCCACATTTCTCCCAAATATATCACATCTTCTCCAAGAAATATCACGTTTCCCCCTTCAAATAGGACCTTTTCACCCACAAATACCTGTTTTATCCCCAAAAAAGGACAGTTTCTTCCAGAAATGCCATATTTCTCCCAAATATATCACATCTTCTCCAACAAATACCAGCTTTCCCCCTTCAAATAGGACCTTTTCACCCACAAATACCTCTTTTATCCCCAAAAGAGGACAGTTTCTTCCAGACATGCTACATTTCTCCCAAACATATCACATCTCCTCCAAGAAATACCAGGATTCCTCCAGAAATAGGAACTTTTCTCCCGCAAATACCACCCTTCTCCCCCCAAATCGGACATTTTCTTCCAGACATGCCACATTTCTCCCAAACATATCACATCTTCTCCAAGAAATACCAGGTTTTCCCCTGGAAAAAGGACCTTTTCACCCACAAATACCTGTTCTATCCCCATAAGAGGACAGTTTCTTCCAGAAAGGCCACATTTCTCCCAAACATATCACATCTTATCCAAGAAATGACAGCTTTCCCCCGTCAAATAGGACCTTTTCCCCAAAAAAACTAATTTTATCCCCAAAATAGGACAGTTTCTTCCAGGAATGCCAGATTTCTCCGAAATATACCACATCTTCTCCAAGAAATACCAGCTTTCCCCCTTCAAATAGGACCTTTACTGCTACAAATACCTCTTTTATCCCCAAAATATGACAGTTTCTGCCATTCATGCCATATTTCTCCCAAATATACCACATCTTCTCCATGAAATACCAGCTTTCCCCCTTCAAATAGGACCTTTTCAACCTCAAATACCTGTTTCATCCCCAAAAGAGGACAACTTCTTCCAGAAATGCCACATTTCTCCCAAATATACCACATCTTCTCCAAGAAATACCAGGATTCCCCCTTCAAATAGGACCTTTTCTCCCACAAATACCTGTATTATCCCTCAAATAGGACATTTTCTTCCAGAAATGCCACATTTCTCCCAAATAGATCACATCTTCTCCAAGAAATACCAGGGTTCCCCCTTCAAATAGGACCTTTTCACCCACAAATACCTCTTTTATCCCCAAAAGAGGACAGTTTCTTCCAGAAAGGCCAGATTTCTCCCAAATATATCACATCTTCTCCAAGAAATACCAGGTTTCCCCCTTCAAATATGACCTTTTCACCCTCAAATACCTCTTTTATCCCCAAAATAGGACAGTTTCTTCCAGAAAGGCCACATTTCTCCCAAATAGATCACATCTTTTCCAAGAAATACCAGGTTTCCCCCTTCAAATAGGACCTTTTCACCCACAAATACCTCTTTTATCCCCAAAAGAGGACAGTTTCTTCCAGACATGCCACATTTCTCCCAAATATATCACATCTTCTCCAAGAAATACCACGTTTCCCCCTTCAAATAGGACCTTTTCACCCTCAAATACCTCTTTTATCCCCAAAATAGGACAGTTTCTTCCAGAAATGCCACATTTCTCCCAAATATATCACATCTCCTCCAAGAAATACCAGGGTTCCCCCTTCAAATAGGACCTTATCACCCACAAATACCACTTTTATCCCCAAAATAGGACAGTTTCTGTCAGAAAGGCCACATTTCTCCCAAATATATCACATCTTCTCCAAGAAATACCAGGTTTCCCCCTTCAAATATTACGTTTTCACCCACAAATACCTCTTTATCCCTCAAATAGGACAGTTTCTTCCAGACATGCCACATTTCTCCCAAATTGATCACATCTTCTCCAAGAAATACCAGGATTCCTCCTGAAATAGGACCTTCTCACCCAAAACTACCAGCCTTCTCCCCCCAAATTGGACATTTTCTTCCAGAAAGGCCACATTTCTCCCAAATAGATCACATCTTCTCCAAGAAATACCAGGATTCCTCCTGAAATAGGACCTTCTCACCGAAAACTATCAGCCTTCTCCCGCAAATTGGACATTTTCTTCCAGAAATGCCACATTTCTCCCAAACATATCACATCTTCTCCAAGAAATACCAGCTTTCCCCCTTCAAATAGGACCTTTTCACCCACAAATACCTCTTTTATCCCCAAAAGAGGACAGTTTCTTCCAGACATGCCACATTTCTCCCAAATATATCACATCTTCTCCAAGAAATACCAGCTTTCCCCCTTCAAATAGGACCTTTTCACCCACAAATACCTGTTTTATCCCCAGAAGAGGACAGTTTCTTCCAGAAATGCCACATTTCTCCCAAACATATCACGTCTCATAAAAGAAATAACAGGATTCCTCCTGAAATAGGACCTTTTCACCCACAAATACCACCCTTCTCCCACCAAATAGGACATGTTCTTCCAGACATGCCACGTTTCTCCCAAATAGATCACATCTTCTCCAAGAAATACCAGGTTTTCCCCTGGAAATAGGACCTTTTCACCCACAAATACCTGTTCTATCCCCATAAGAGGACAGTTTCTTCCAGAAATGCCACATTTCTCCCAAATATATCACATCTTCTCCGAGAAATACCACGTTTCCCCCTTGAATTAGGACCTTTTCTCCATGAAACACCTCTTTTATCCCCAAAAGAGGACAGTTTCTTCCAGACATGCCAAATTTCTCCCAAATATATCACATCTTCTCCAAGAAATACCAGGGTTCCCCCTTCAGATATGAACATTTCTCCCACAAATACCTCTTTTATCCCCAAAAGAGGACAGTTTCATCCAGAAATGCCACATTTCTCCCAAATATATCACATCTTCTCCAAGAAATACCACGTTTCCCCCTTCAAATAGGACCTTCTCACCCACAAATACCTCTTTTATCCCCAAAATAGGACAGTTTTTTCCAGAAATGCCACATTTCTCCCAAATATACCACATCTTCTCCAAGAACTACCAGCTTTCCCCCTTCAAATAGGACCTTTTCAACCACTAATACCTCTTTTATCCCCAAAAGAGGACAGTTTCTTCCAGAAATGCCACATTTCTCCCAAATATATCACAACTCCTCCAAGAAATACCAGGGTTCCCCCTTGAATTAGGACCTTTTCTCCATGAAATACCTCTTTTATCCCCAAAAGAGGACAGTTTCTTCCAGACATGCCACATTTCTCCCAAATATATATCATCTTCTACAAGAAATACCAGGTTTCCCCCTTCAAATAGGACCTTTCCAACCACTAATACCTCTTTTATCCCCAAAAGAGGACAGTTTCTTCCAGAAATGCCACATTTCTCCCAAATATATCACATCTTCTCCAAGAAATGCCAGGATTCCTCCTGAAATAGGACCTTCTCACCCAAAACTACCAGCCTTCTTCCCCCAAATTGGACATTTTCTTCCAGAAAGGCCACATTTCTCCCAAATAGATCACATCTTCTCCAAGAAATACCAGGATTCCTCCTGAAATAGGACCTTCTCACCGAAAACTATCAGCCTTCTCCCGCAAATTGGACATTTTCTTCCAGAAATGCCACATTTCTCCCAAACATATCACATCTTCTCCAAGAAATACCAGCTTTCCCCCTTCAAATAGGACCTTTTCACCCACAAATACCTCTTTTATCCCCAAAAGAGGACAGTTTCTTCCAGACATGCCACATTTCTCCCAAATATATCACATCTTCTCCAAGAAATACCAGGTTTCCCCCTTCAAATATTACGTTTTCACCCACAAATACCTCTTTATCCCTCAAATAGGACAGTTTCTTCCAGACATGCCACATTTCTCCCAAATTGATCACATCTTCTCCAAGAAATACCAGGATTCCTCCTGAAATAGGACCTTCTCACCCAAAACTACCAGCCTTCTCCCCCCAAATTGGACATTTTCTTCCAGAAAGGCCACATTTCTCCCAAATAGATCACATCTTCTCCAAGAAATACCAGGATTCCTCCTGAAATAGGACCTTCCCACCGAAAACTATCAGCCTTCTCCCGCAAATTGGACATTTTCTTCCAGAAATGCCACATTTCTCCCAAACATATCACATCTTCTCCAAGAAATACCAGCTTTCCCCCTTCAAATAGGACCTTTTCACCCACAAATACCTCTTTTATCCCCAAAAGAGGACAGTTTCTTCCAGACATGCCACATTTCTCCCAAATATATCACATCTTCTCCAAGAAATACCAGCTTTCCCCCTTCAAATAGGACCTTTTCAACCACTAATACCGCTTTTATCCCCAAAAAGAGGACAGTTTCTTCCAGAAATGCCACATTTCTCCCTAATATATCACATCTTCTCCAAGAAATACCAGCTTTCCCCCTTCAAATAGGACCTTTTCACCCACAAATACCTGGTTTAACCCCAAAATAGGACAGTTTCTTCCAGAAATGCCACATTTCTCCCAAACATATCACATCTTCTCCAAGAAATGCAAGGATTCCTCGTGAAATAGGACCTTTTCACCTACAAATACCTGTTATATCCCCAAAAGAGGACAGTTTCTTCCAGAAATGCCAGATTTCTCCCAAATATATCACATCTTCTCCAAGAAATACCAGCTTTCCCCCTTCAAATAGGACCTTTTCACCCACTAATAGCAGGCTTCTCCCCCCAAATAGGACAGTTTCTTCCAGAAATGCCACATTTCTCCCAAATATATCACATCTTCTCCAAGAAATACCAGGTTTCCCCCTAGAAAGAGGACCTTTTCACCCACAAATACCTCTTTTATCCCCAAAATAGGACAGTTTCTGCCTGACATGCCACATTTCTTCCAAACGTATCACATCTTCTCCAAGAAATACCAGGTTTCCCCCTTCAAATAGGACCTTCTCTCCCACAAATACCTCTTTTATCTCCAAAATAGGACAGTTTCTTCCAGACATGCAAGATTTCTCCCAAACATATCACATCTTCTCCAAGAAATACCAGCTTTCCCCCTTCAAATAGGACCTTTTCTCCCACAAATACCTGTTTTATCCCCAAAATAGGACAGTTTCTTCCAGACATGCCACATTTCTCCCAAATATATCACATCTTCTCCAAGAAATACCAGCTTTCCCCCTTCAAATAGGACCTTTTCACCCACAAATACCTCTTTTATCCCCAAAAGAGGACAGTTTCTTCCAGAAAATCCACATTTCTCCAAAATAGATCACATCTTCTCCAAGAAATACCAGGTTCCCCCTTCAAATAGGACCTTTTCACCCACAAATACCTTTTTGATCCCCAAAAGAGGACAGTTTCTTCCAGAAAGGCCACATTTCTCCCAAATATATCACATCTTCTCCAAGAAATACCAGGATTCCCCCTTCAAATAGGACCTTTTCACCCACAAATACCTCTTTTATCCCCAGAAGAGGACAGTTTCTTCCAGACATGCCACATTTCTCCCAAATATATCACATCTTCTCCAAGAAATACCAGCTTTCCCCCTTCAAATAGGACCTTTTCACCCACAAATACCAGCCTTCTCTCCCCAAATAGGACATTTTCTTCCAGACATGCCACATTTCTCCCAAATATATCACATCTTCTCCAAGAAATACCAGGTTTTCCCCTGGAAATAGGACCTTTTCACCCACAAATACCTCTTTTATCCCCAAAAGAGGACAGTTTCTTCCAGAAATGACACATTTCTCCCAAACATATCACATCTTCTCCAAGAAATACCAGCTTTCCCCCTTCAAATAGGACCTTTTCATCCACAAATACCTGTTTTATCCCCAAAATACGACAGTTTTTTCCAGAAAGGCCTCAGAAATACCAGCTTTCCCCCTTCAAATAGGAACTTTTCTCCCACAAATACCTCTTTTATCCCCAAAACAGGACAGTTTCTTCCAGAAATGCCACATTTCTCCCTAATGTATCACATCTTCTCCAAGAAATACCAGCTTTCCCCATTCAAATAGGACCTTTTCACCCACAAATACCTGTTTTATCCCCAAAAGAGGACAGTTTCTGCCAGAATGGCCACATTTCTCCCAAATAGATCTCATCTTCTCCAAGAAATACCAGCTTTCCCCCTTCAAATAGGACCTTTTCTCCCACAAATAGCTCTTTTATCCCCAAAAGAGGACAGTTTCTTCCAGAAATGCCACATTTCTCCCAAATAGATCACATCTTCTCCAAGAAATACCACGTTTCCCCCTTCAAATAGGACCTTTTCACCCACAAATACGAGTTCTGTCGCCAAAATAGGACATTTTGTTCCAGACATGCCAGATTTCTCCAAAATATATCACATCTTCTCCAAGAAATACCAGGTTCCCCCTTCAAATAGGACCTTTTCACCCACAAATACCTGTTTTATCCCCAAAATAGGACAGTTCCTTCCAGAAATGCCACATTTCTCCCAAATAGATCACATCTTCTCCAAGAAATACCAGCTTTCCCCCTTCAAATAGGACCTTTTCACCCACAAATACCTCTTTTATCCCCAAAAGATGACAGTTTCTTCCGGAAATGCCACATTTCTCCCAAACATATCACATCTTCTCCAAGAAATACCAGCTTTCCTCCTTCAAATAGGACCTTCTCACCCACAAATACCACTTTTATCCCCAAAATAGGACAGTTTCTTCCAGACATGCCACATTTCTCCCAAATATATCACATCTTCTCCAAGAAATACCAGCTTTCCCCCTTCAAATAGGACCTTTTCACCCACAAATACCTCTTTTATCCCCAAAAGAGGACAGTTTCTTCCAGAAATGCCACATTTCTCCCAAACATATCACATCTTCTCCAAGAAATACCAGCTTTCTTCCTTCAAATAGGAACTTATCTCCCACAAATACCTCTTTTATCCCCAAAAGAGGACAGTTTCTTCCTCACATGCCACTTTTCTCCCAAATATATCACATCTTCTCCAAGAAATACCAGCTTTCCCCCTTCAAATAGGACCTTTTCACCCACAAATACCTGTTTTATCCCCAAAAGAGGACAGTTTCTTCCAGAAATGCCACATTTCTCCCAAATAGATCACATCTTCTCCAAGAAATACCAGGTTTCCCCCTTCAAATAGGACCTTTTCACCCATAAATACCTGTTTTATCCCCAAAATATGACAGCTTCTTCCAGAAATGCCACATTTCTCCCAAATATATCACATCTTTTCCGAGAAATACCACGTTTCCCCCTTCAAATAGGACCTTCTCTCCCACAAATACCTGTTTGATCCCCAAAAGTGGACAGTTTCTTCCAGAAAGGCCACATTTCTCCCAAATATATCACATCTTCTCCAAGAAATACCAGGATTCCCCCTTCAAATAGGACCTTCTCACCCCCAAATACCTCTTTTATCCCCAAAAGAGGACAGTTTCTTCCAGACATGCCACATTTCTCCCAAATATATCACATCTTCTCCAAGAAATACCAGCTTTCCCCCTTCAAATAGTACCTTTTCACCCACAAATAACGGCCTTCTCGCCCCAAATAGGACATTTTATTCCAGACATGCCACATTTCTCCTAAATATATCACATCTTCTCCAAGAAATACCATGTTTTCCCCTTCAAATAGGACCTTTTCACCCACAAATACCTCTTTTATCCCCAAAAGAGGACAGTTTCTTCCAGAAATGCCACATTTCTCCCAAACATATCACATCTTCTCCAAGAAATACCAGCTTTCCCCCTTCAAATAGGACCTTTTCACCCACAAATACCTGTTTTATCCCCAAAAGAGGGCAGTTTCTTCCAGAAAGGCCACAGAAATACCAGCTTTCCCCCTTGAAATAGCAACTTATCTCCCACAAATACCTCTTTTATCCCCAAAAGTGGACATTTTCTTCCAGAAATGCCAGATTTCTCCCAAATGTATCACATCTTCTCCAAGAAATACCGGGTTTCCCCCTTCAAATAGGGCATTTTCACCCACAAATACCTCTTTTATCCCCAAAAGAGGACAGTTTCTGCCAGAATGGCCACATTTCACCCAAATAGATCTCATCTTCTCCGAGAAATACCACGTTTCCCCCTTCAAATAGGACCTTTTCACCCACAAATACCTATTTTATTCCCAAAAGAGGACAGTTTCTTCCAGAAATGCCACATTTCTCCCAAATATATCACATCTTCTCCAAGAAATGCCAGGTTTCCCCCTTCAAATAGGACCTTTTCAACCACAAATACCTGTTCTATCCCCAAAATAGGACAGTTTGTTCCAGACATGCCAGATTTCTCCAAAATATATCTCATCTCCAAGAAATACCAGGTTCCCCCTTCAAATAGGACCTTTTCACCCACAAATACCTCTTTTATCCCCAAAAGAGGACAGTTCCTTCCAGAAATGCCACATTTCTCCCAAATATATCACATCTTCTCCAAGAAATACCAGGGTTCCCCCTTCAAATAGGACCTTATCACCCACAAATACCTCTTTTATCCCCAAAATAGGACAGTTTCTTCCGGAAATGCCACATTTCTCCCAAACATATCACATCTCCTCCAAGAAATACCAGCTTTCCTCCTTCAAATAGGACCTTCTCACCCACAAATACCACTTTTATCCCCAAAAGAGGACAGTTTCTTCCAGAAATGCCACATTTCTCCCAAATATATCACATCTTCTCCAAGAAATACCAGGTTTCCCCCTTCAAATAGGACCTTTTCACCCACAAATACCTCTTTTATCCCCAAAAGAGGACAGTTTCTTCCAGAAATGCCACATTTCTCCCAAATATATCACATCTTCTCCAAGAAATACCAGCTTTCCCCCTTCAAATAGGAACTTATCTCCCACAAATACCTCTTTTATCCCCAAAAGAGCACAGTTTCTTCCTGACATGCCACTTTTCTCCCAAATATATCACATCTTCTCCAAGAAATACCAGGTTTCCCCCTTCAAATAGGACCTTTTCACCCACAAATACCTGTTTTATCCCCAAAAGAGGACAGTTTCTTCCAGAAATGCCACATTTCTCCCAAATATATCACATCTCCTCCTAGAAATACCAGGTTTCCCCCTTCAAATAGGACCTTTTCACCCACAAATACCTCTTTTATCCCCAAAACAGGACAGTTTCTGCCAGACATGCCACATTTCTCCCAAATATATCACATCTTCTCCATGAAATACCAGGTTTCCCCCTGGAAATAGGAACTTTTCACCCACAAATACCTGTTTAATCCCCAAAAGAGGACAGTTTCTTCCAGAAATGACACATTTCTCCCAAATATATCACATCTCCTGCAAGAACTACCAGGTTTCCCCCTTCAAATAGGAACTTTTCACCCACAAATACCTCTTTTATCCCCAAAGTGGGACATTTTTTTCCAGAAATGCCAGATTTCTCATAAATATATCACATCTTCTCCAAGAAATAACATGTTTCCCCCTTCAAATAGGACCTTTTCACCCACAAATACCTCGTTTATCCCCAAAAGAGGACAGTTTCTTCCAGAAAGGCCACATTTCTCCCAAATAGATCACATCTTCTCCAAGAAATACCAGCTTATCCCCTTCAAATAGGACCTTTTCACCCACAAATACCTGTTTTATCCCCAAAATAGGACAGTTTGTTCCAGAAAGGCCACATTTCTCCCAAATATATCACATCTTCTCCAAGAAATACCAGCTTTCCCCCTTCAAATAGGACCTTTTCACCCACAAATAGGTCTTTTATCCCCAAAAGAGGACAGTTTCTGCCAGAAATGCCACATTTCTCCCAAATAGATCACATCTTCTCCAAGAAATACCAGGGTTCCCCCTTCAAATAGGACCTTTTCACCCACAAATACCTCTTTTATCCCCAAAAGAGGACAGTTTCTTCCAGAAATGCCACATTTCTCCCAAATAGATCACATCTTCTCCAAGAAATACCAGCTTTCCCCCTTCAAATAGGACCTTTTCACCCACAAATACCTGTTTTATCCCCAAAATAGGACATTTTCTTCCAGACATGCCACATTTCTCCCAAATATATCACATCTTCTCCAAGAAATACCAGCTTTCCCCCTTCAAATAGGACCTTTTCTCCCACAAATACCTGTTTTATCCCCAAAATACGACAGCTTCTTCCAGAAATGCCACATTTCTCCCAAATATAACACATCTTCTCCAAGAAATACCACGTTTCCCCCTTCAAATAGGACCTTTTCACCCACAAATACCTCTTTTATCCCCAAAAGAGGACAGTTTCTTCCAGACATGCCACATTTCTCCCAAATATATCACATCTTCTCCAAGAAATACCACGTTTCCCCCTTCAAATAGGACCTTTTCACCCACAAATACCTCGTTTATCCCCAAAAGAGGACAGTTTCTTCCAGAAATGCCACATTTCTCCCAAATATATCACAACTCCTCCAAGAAATACCAGCTTTCCCCCTTCAAATAGGACCTTTTCACCCACAAATACCTGTTTTATCCCCAAAATAGGACAGTTTCTTCCAGAAAGGCCACATTTCTCCCAAATATATCACATCTCCTCCAAGAAATACCAGCTTTCCCCCTTCAAATAGGACCTTTTCACCCACAAATAGGTCTTTTATCCCCAAAAGAGGACAGTTTCTGCCAGAAATGCCACATTTCTCCCAAATATATCACATCTTCTCCAAGAAATATCACGTTTCCCCCTTCAAATAGGACCTTTTCACCCACAAATACCTGTTTTATCCCCAAAAAAGGACAGTTTCTTCCAGAAATGCCACATTTCTCCCAAATAGATCACATCTTCTCCAAGAAATACCAGGTTTCCCCCTTCAAATAGGACCTTTTCACCCACAAATACCTGTTTTATCCCCAAAAAAGGACAGTTTCTTCCAGAAATGCCACATTTCTCCCAAATATATCACATCGTCACCAAGACATACCAGGATTCCACCTGAAATAGGACCTTTTCAGCCACAAATACCTCTTTTATCCCCAAAAGAGGACAGTTTCTTTCAGAAATGCCACATTTCTCCCAAATAGATCACATCTTCTCCAAGAAATACCAGCTTTCCTTTCCCCCTGGAAATACGAGCTTTTCACCCACAAATACCTCTTTTATCCCAAAATAGGACAGTTTCTTCCAGAAATGCCACATTTCTCCCAAATATATCACATCTCCTTCAAGAAATACCAGCTTTCTTCCTTCAAATAGGACCTTCTCACCCACAAATACCTCTTTTATCCCCAAAATAGGACAGTTTCTTCCAGACATGCCACATTTCTACCAAATATATCACATCTTCTCCAAGAAAAACCAGGTTTCTGGAAGAAACTTTCCAATTTTGGGGATAAAAGAGGTATTTGTGGGTGAAAAGGTCCAATTTGAAGGGGGAAACCTGGTATTTCTTGGAGAAGATGTGATCTATTTGGGAGAAATGTGGCATTTCTGGAAGAAACTGTCCTCTTTTGGGGATGAAACAGGTATTTTTGGTTAAAAAGGTCCTATTTGAAGGGGGAAAGCTGGTTTTTCATGGAGAAAATGTGGTATATTTGGGAGAATTATGGCATGTATGGCAGAAACTGTACTCTTTTGGGGATAAAAGAGGTATTTGTGGGTGAAACGGTCCTATTTGAAGGGGGAAAGTTGGTATTTCTTGGAGAAGAAGTGATACATTTGGGAGAAATGTGGCCTTTCTGGAAGAAACTGTTCTATTTTGGGGATAAAAGAGTTAAAACTACCAGCTTTCCCCCTTCAAATAGGAACTTTTCACCCACTAATACCTCTTTTATCACTCAAATAGGACAGTTTCTTCCAGAAATGCCACATTTCTCCCAAATATATCACATCTTCTCCAAGAAATACCAGCTTTCCCCCTTCAAATAGGACCTTTTCACCCACAAATACCTGTTTTATCCCCAAAATAGGACAGCTTCTTCCAGAAATGCCACATTTCTCCCAAATATATCACATCTTCTCCAAGAAATACCAGGTTTCCCCCTTCAAATAGGACCTTTTCACCCACAAATACCTCTTTTATCCCCAAAAGAGGATAGTTTCTTCCAGAAAGGCCACATTTCTCCCAAATATATCACATCTTCTCCAAGAAATACCAGCTTTCCCCCTTCAAATAGGACCTTTTCACCCACTAATAGCAGGCTTCTCCCCCCAAATAGGACAGTTTCTTCCAGAAATGCCAGATTTCTCCCAAATATATCACATCTTCTCCAAGAAATACCAGCTTTCCCCCTTCAAATAGGACCTTTTCACCCACAAATACCTCTTTTATCCCCAAAAGAGGACAGTTTCTTCCAGACATGCCACATTTCTCCCAAATATATCACATCTCCTCCAAGAAATACCAGCTTTCCCCCTTCAAATAGGACCTTTTCTCCCACAAATACCTGTTTTATCCCCAAAAGAGGACACTTTCTTCCAGACATGCCACATTTCTCCCAAATATATCACAACTCCTCCAAGAAATACCAGGTTTCCCCCTTCAAATAGGACCTTTTCACCCACAAATACCTCTTTTATCCCCAAAAGAGGACAGTTTCTTCCAGACATGCCACATTTCTCCCAAATATATCACATCTTCTCCAAGAAATACCTGGGTTCCCCCTTCAAATAGGACCTTTTCACCCACAAATACCTGTTTTATCCCCAAAAGAGGACAGTTTCTGCCAGAAATGCCACATTTCTCCCAAACATAACACATCTTCTCCAAGAAATACCAGGGTTCCCCCTTCAAATAGGACCTTTTCACCCACAAATACCTCTTTTATCCCCAAAAGAGGACAGTTTCTTCCAGACATGCCACATTTCTCCCAAACATATCACATCTCCTCCAAGAAATACCAGGATTCCTCCTGAAATAGGAACTTTTCTTCCTCAAATACCACTCTTCTCGCCCCAAATAGGACATTTTCTTCCAGACATGCCACATTTCTCCCAAATATATCACATCTTCTCCAAGAAATACCAGCTTTCCCCCTTCAAATAGGACCTTTTCACCCACAAATACCTCTTTTATCCCCAAAAGAGGACAGTTTCTTCCAGAAATGCCACATTTCTCCCAAACATATCACATCTTCTCCAAGAAATGCCAGGATTCCTCCTGAAATAGGACCTTCTCTCCCAAAACTACCCGACTTCTCCCCCCAAATTGGTCATTTTCTTCCAGAAAGGCCAGATTTCTCCCAAATATATCACATCTTCTCCAAGAAATACCAGGTTTCCCCCTTCAAATAGGACCTTATCACCCACAAATACCTCTTTTATCCCCAAAAGAGGACAGTTTCTTCCAGAAATGCCACATTTCTCCCAAATATAACACATCTTCTCCAAGAAATACCACGTTTCCCCCTTCAAATAGGACCTTATCACCCACAAATACCTCTTTTATCCCCAAAAGAGGACAGTTTCTTCCAGAAATGACACATTTCTCCCAAATATATCACATCTTCTCCAAGAAATACCACGTTTCCCCCTTCAAATAGGACCTTTTCACCCACAAATACCTCTTTTATCCCCAAAAGAGGACAGTTTCTTCCAGAAATGCCACATTTCTCCCAAATAGATCACATCTTCTCCAAGAAATACCAGCTTTCCCCCTTCAAATAAGACCTTTTCACCCACAAATACCTGTTTTATCCCCAAAATAGGAGAGTTTCTTCCAGAAAGGCCACATTTCTCCCAAATATATCACATCTTCTCCAAGAAATACCAGCTTTCCCCCTTCAAATAGGACCTTTTCACCCACAAATACCTGTTTTATCCCCAAAAGAGGACAGTTTCTTCCAGAAATGCCACATTTCTCCCAAATATATCACATCTTCTCCAAGAAATATCACGTTTCCCCCTTCAAATAGGACCTTTTCACCCACAAATACCTGTTTTATCCCCAAAAAAGGACAGTTTCTTCCAGAAATGCCATATTTCTCCCAAATATATCACATCTTCTCCAACAAATACCAGCTTTCCCCCTTCAAATAGGACCTTTTCACCCACAAATACCTCTTTTATCCCCAAAAGAGGACAGTTTCTTCCAGACATGCTACATTTCTCCCAAACATATCACATCTCCTCCAAGAAATACCAGGATTCCTCCAGAAATAGGAACTTTTCTCCCGCAAATACCACCCTTCTCCCCCCAAATCGGACATTTTCTTCCAGACATGCCACATTTCTCCCAAACATATCACATCTTCTCCAAGAAATACCAGGTTTTCCCCTGGAAAAAGGACCTTTTCACCCACAAATACCTGTTCTATCCCCATAAGAGGACAGTTTCTTCCAGAAAGGCCACATTTCTCCCAAACATATCACATCTTATCCAAGAAATGACAGCTTTCCCCCGTCAAATAGGACCTTTTCCCCAAAAAAACTAATTTTATCCCCAAAATAGGACAGTTTCTTCCAGGAATGCCAGATTTCTCCGAAATATACCACATCTTCTCCAAGAAATACCAGCTTTCCCCCTTCAAATAGGACCTTTACTGCTACAAATACCTCTTTTATCCCCAAAATATGACAGTTTCTGCCATTCATGCCATATTTCTCCCAAATATACCACATCTTCTCCATGAAATACCAGCTTTCCCCCTTCAAATAGGACCTTTTCAACCTCAAATACCTGTTTCATCCCCAAAAGAGGACAACTTCTTCCAGAAATGCCACATTTCTCCCAAATATACCACATCTTCTCCAAGAAATACCAGGATTCCCCCTTCAAATAGGACCTTTTCTCCCACAAATACCTCTTTTATCCCCAAAAGAGGACAGTTTCTTCCAGAAATGCCACATTTCTCCCAAATAGATCACATCTTCTCCAAGAAATACCAGCTTTCCCCCTTCAAATAAGACCTTTTCACCCACAAATACCTGTTTTATCCCCAAAATAGGAGAGTTTCTTCCAGAAAGGCCACATTTCTCCCAAATATATCACATCTTCTCCAAGAAATACCAGCTTTCCCCCTTCAAATAGGACCTTTTCACCCACAAATACCTGTTTTATCCCCAAAAGAGGACAGTTTCTTCCAGAAATGCCACATTTCTCCCAAATATATCACATCTTCTCCAAGAAATATCACGTTTCCCCCTTCAAATAGGACCTTTTCACCCACAAATACCTGTTTTATCCCCAAAAAAGGACAGTTTCTTCCAGAAATGCCATATTTCTCCCAAATATATCACATCTTCTCCAACAAATACCAGCTTTCCCCCTTCAAATAGGACCTTTTCACCCACAAATACCTCTTTTATCCCCAAAAGAGGACAGTTTCTTCCAGACATGCTACATTTCTCCCAAACATATCACATCTCCTCCAAGAAATACCAGGATTCCTCCAGAAATAGGAACTTTTCTCCCGCAAATACCACCCTTCTCCCCCCAAATCGGACATTTTCTTCCAGACATGCCACATTTCTCCCAAACATATCACATCTTCTCCAAGAAATACCAGGTTTTCCCCTGGAAAAAGGACCTTTTCACCCACAAATACCTGTTCTATCCCCATAAGAGGACAGTTTCTTCCAGAAAGGCCACATTTCTCCCAAACATATCACATCTTATCCAAGAAATGACAGCTTTCCCCCGTCAAATAGGACCTTTTCCCCAAAAAAACTAATTTTATCCCCAAAATAGGACAGTTTCTTCCAGGAATGCCAGATTTCTCCGAAATATACCACATCTTCTCCAAGAAATACCAGCTTTCCCCCTTCAAATAGGACCTTTACTGCTACAAATACCTCTTTTATCCCCAAAATATGACAGTTTCTGCCATTCATGCCATATTTCTCCCAAATATACCACATCTTCTCCATGAAATACCAGCTTTCCCCCTTCAAATAGGACCTTTTCAACCTCAAATACCTGTTTCATCCCCAAAAGAGGACAACTTCTTCCAGAAATGCCACATTTCTCCCAAATATACCACATCTTCTCCAAGAAATACCAGGATTCCCCCTTCAAATAGGACCTTTTCTCCCACAAATACCTGTATTATCCCTCAAATAGGACATTTTCTTCCAGAAATGCCACATTTCTCCCAAATAGATCACATCTTCTCCAAGAAATACCAGGGTTCCCCCTTCAAATAGGACCTTTTCACCCACAAATACCTCTTTTATCCCCAAAAGAGGACAGTTTCTTCCAGAAAGGCCAGATTTCTCCCAAATATATCACATCTTCTCCAAGAAATACCAGGTTTCCCCCTTCAAATATGACCTTTTCACCCTCAAATACCTCTTTTATCCCCAAAATAGGACAGTTTCTTCCAGAAAGGCCACATTTCTCCCAAATAGATCACATCTTTTCCAAGAAATACCAGGTTTCCCCCTTCAAATAGGACCTTTTCACCCACAAATACCTCTTTTATCCCCAAAAGAGGACAGTTTCTTCCAGACATGCCACATTTCTCCCAAATATATCACATCTTCTCCAAGAAATACCACGTTTCCCCCTTCAAATAGGACCTTTTCACCCTCAAATACCTCTTTTATCCCCAAAATAGGACAGTTTCTTCCAGAAATGCCACATTTCTCCCAAATATATCACATCTCCTCCAAGAAATACCAGGGTTCCCCCTTCAAATAGGACCTTATCACCCACAAATACCACTTTTATCCCCAAAATAGGACAGTTTCTGTCAGAAAGGCCACATTTCTCCCAAATATATCACATCTTCTCCAAGAAATACCAGGTTTCCCCCTTCAAATATTACGTTTTCACCCACAAATACCTCTTTATCCCTCAAATAGGACAGTTTCTTCCAGACATGCCACATTTCTCCCAAATTGATCACATCTTCTCCAAGAAATACCAGGATTCCTCCTGAAATAGGACCTTCTCACCCAAAACTACCAGCCTTCTCCCCCCAAATTGGACATTTTCTTCCAGAAAGGCCACATTTCTCCCAAATAGATCACATCTTCTCCAAGAAATACCAGGATTCCTCCTGAAATAGGACCTTCTCACCGAAAACTATCAGCCTTCTCCCGCAAATTGGACATTTTCTTCCAGAAATGCCACATTTCTCCCAAACATATCACATCTTCTCCAAGAAATACCAGCTTTCCCCCTTCAAATAGGACCTTTTCACCCACAAATACCTCTTTTATCCCCAAAAGAGGACAGTTTCTTCCAGACATGCCACATTTCTCCCAAATATATCACATCTTCTCCAAGAAATACCAGCTTTCCCCCTTCAAATAGGACCTTTTCACCCACAAATACCTGTTTTATCCCCAGAAGAGGACAGTTTCTTCCAGAAATGCCACATTTCTCCCAAACATATCACGTCTCATAAAAGAAATAACAGGATTCCTCCTGAAATAGGACCTTTTCACCCACAAATACCACCCTTCTCCCACCAAATAGGACATGTTCTTCCAGACATGCCACGTTTCTCCCAAATAGATCACATCTTCTCCAAGAAATACCAGGTTTTCCCCTGGAAATAGGACCTTTTCACCCACAAATACCTGTTCTATCCCCATAAGAGGACAGTTTCTTCCAGAAATGCCACATTTCTCCCAAATATATCACATCTTCTCCGAGAAATACCACGTTTCCCCCTTGAATTAGGACCTTTTCTCCATGAAACACCTCTTTTATCCCCAAAAGAGGACAGTTTCTTCCAGACATGCCAAATTTCTCCCAAATATATCACATCTTCTCCAAGAAATACCAGGGTTCCCCCTTCAGATATGAACATTTCTCCCACAAATACCTCTTTTATCCCCAAAAGAGGACAGTTTCATCCAGAAATGCCACATTTCTCCCAAATATATCACATCTTCTCCAAGAAATACCACGTTTCCCCCTTCAAATAGGACCTTCTCACCCACAAATACCTCTTTTATCCCCAAAATAGGACAGTTTTTTCCAGAAATGCCACATTTCTCCCAAATATACCACATCTTCTCCAAGAACTACCAGCTTTCCCCCTTCAAATAGGACCTTTTCAACCACTAATACCTCTTTTATCCCCAAAAGAGGACAGTTTCTTCCAGAAATGCCACATTTCTCCCAAATATATCACAACTCCTCCAAGAAATACCAGGGTTCCCCCTTGAATTAGGACCTTTTCTCCCACAAATACCTCTTTTATCCCCAAAAGAGGACAGTTTCTTCCAGACATGCCACATTTCTCCCAAATATATATCATCTTCTACAAGAAATACCAGGTTTCCCCCTTCAAATAGGACCTTTCCAACCACTAATACCTCTTTTATCCCCAAAAGAGGACAGTTTCTTCCAGAAATGCCACATTTCTCCCAAATATATCACATCTTCTCCAAGAAATGCCAGGATTCCTCCTGAAATAGGACCTTCTCACCCAAAACTACCAGCCTTCTTCCCCCAAATTGGACATTTTCTTCCAGAAAGGCCACATTTCTCCCAAATAGATCACATCTTCTCCAAGAAATACCAGGATTCCTCCTGAAATAGGACCTTCTCACCGAAAACTATCAGCCTTCTCCCGCAAATTGGACATTTTCTTCCAGAAATGCCACATTTCTCCCAAACATATCACATCTTCTCCAAGAAATACCAGCTTTCCCCCTTCAAATAGGACCTTTTCACCCACAAATACCTCTTTTATCCCCAAAAGAGGACAGTTTCTTCCAGACATGCCACATTTCTCCCAAATATATCACATCTTCTCCAAGAAATACCAGGTTTCCCCCTTCAAATATTACGTTTTCACCCACAAATACCTCTTTATCCCTCAAATAGGACAGTTTCTTCCAGACATGCCACATTTCTCCCAAATTGATCACATCTTCTCCAAGAAATACCAGGATTCCTCCTGAAATAGGACCTTCTCACCCAAAACTACCAGCCTTCTCCCCCCAAATTGGACATTTTCTTCCAGAAAGGCCACATTTCTCCCAAATAGATCACATCTTCTCCAAGAAATACCAGGATTCCTCCTGAAATAGGACCTTCTCACCGAAAACTATCAGCCTTCTCCCGCAAATTGGACATTTTCTTCCAGAAATGCCACATTTCTCCCAAACATATCACATCTTCTCCAAGAAATACCAGCTTTCCCCCTTCAAATAGGACCTTTTCACCCACAAATACCTCTTTTATCCCCAAAAGAGGACAGTTTCTTCCAGACATGCCACATTTCTCCCAAATATATCACATCTTCTCCAAGAAATACCAGCTTTCCCCCTTCAAATAGGACCTTTTCACCCACAAATACCTGTTTTATCCCCAGAAGAGGACAGTTTCTTCCAGAAAGGCCACATTTCTCCCAAACATATCACGTCTCATAAAAGAAATAACAGGATTCCTCCTGAAATAGGACCTTTTCACCCACAAATACCACCCTTCTCCCACCAAATAGGACATGTTCTTCCAGACATGCCACGTTTCTCCCAAATAGATCACATCTTCTCCAAGAAATACCAGGTTTTCCCCTGGAAATAGGACCTTTTCACCCACAAATACCTGTTCTATCCCCATAAGAGGACAGTTTCTTCCAGAAATGCCACATTTCTCCCAAATATATCACATCTTCTCATAGAATTACCAGCTTTCCACCTTCAAATAGGACCTTTTCCCCAAAAAAACCTCTTTTATCCCCAAAAGAGGACAGTTTCTTCCAGGAATGCCACATTTCTCCCAAATATATCACATCTTCTCCAAGAAATACCACGTTTCCCCCTTCAAATAGGACCTTCTCACCCACAAATACCTCTTTTATCCCCAAAATAGGACAGTTTTTTCCAGAAATGCCACATTTCTCCCAAATATACCACATCTTCTCCAAGAACTTCCAGCTTTCCCCCTTCAAATAGGACCTTTTCAACCACTAATACCTCTTTTATCCCCAAAAGATGACAGTTTCTTCCAGAAATGCCACATTTCTCCCAAATATATCACAACTCCTCCAAGAAATACCAGGGTTCCCCCTTGAATTAGGACCTTTTCTCCATGAAATACCTCTTTTATCCCCAAAAGAGGACAGTTTCTTCCAGACATGCCACATTTCTCCCAAATATATATCATCTTCTACAAGAAATACCAGGTTTCCCCCTTCAAATAGGACCTTTTCAAGCACTAATACCTCTTTTATCCCCAAAAGAGGACAGTTTCTTCCAGAAATGCCACATTTCTCCCAAATATATCACATCTTCTCCAAGAAATGCCAGGATTCCTCCTGAAATAGGACCTTCTCACCCAAAACTACCAGCCTTCTTCCCCCAAATTGGACATTTTCTTCTAGAAATGCCAGATTTCTCATAAATATATCACATCTTCTCCAAGAAATACCAGGATTCCTCCTGAAATAGGAACTTCTCACCAAAAACTACCAGCCTTCTCCCCCCAAATAGGACAGTTTCTTCCTGACATGCCACATTTCTCCCAAATATATCACATCTTCTCATAGAATTACCAGCTTTCCACCTTCAAATAGGACCTTTTCCCCAAAAAAACCTCTTTTATCCCCAAAAGAGGACAGTTTCTTCCAGGAATGCCACATTTCTCCCAAATATATCACATCTTCTCCAAGAAATACCAGGTTTCCCCCTTCAAATAGGACCTTCTCACCCACAAATACCTCTTTTATCCCCAAAAGAGGACAGTTTTTTCCAGAAATGCCACATTTCTCCCAAATATACCACATCTTCTCCAAGAACTACCAGCTTTCCCCCTTCAAATAGGACCTTTTCAACCACTAATACCTCTTTTATCCCCAAAAGAGGACAGTTTCTTCCAGAAATGCCACATTTCTCCCAAATATATCACAACTCCTCCAAGAAATACCAGGGTTCCCCCTTGAATTAGGACCTTTTCTCCATGAAATACCTCTTTTATCCCCAAAAGAGGACAGTTTCTTCCAGACATGCCACATTTCTCCCAAATATATATCATCTTCTACAAGAAATACCAGGTTTCCCCCTTCAAATAGGACCTTTTCAACCACTAATACCTCTTTTATCCCCAAAAGAGGACAGTTTCTTCCAGAAATGCCACATTTCTCCCAAATATATCACATCTTCTCCAAGAAATGCCAGGATTCCTCTTGAAATAGGACCTTCTCACCCAAAACTACCAGCCTTCTTCCCCCAAATTGGACATTTTCTTCTAGAAATGCCAGATTTCTCATAAATATATCACATCTTCTCCAAGAAATACCAGGATTCCTCCTGAAATAGGAACTTCTCACCAAAAACTACCAGCCTTCTCCCCCCAAATAGGACAGTTTCTTCCTGACATGCCACATTTCTCCCAAATAGATCACATCTTCTCCAAGAAATACCAGGTTTTCCCCTTCAAATAGGACCTTTTCACCCACAAATACCTGTTCTATCCCCATAAGAGGACAGTTTCTTCCAGAAATGCCACATTTCTCCCAAATATATCACATCTTCTCCAAGAAATACCAGGTTTTCCCCTGGAAATAGGACCTTTTCACCCACAAATACCTCTTTTATCCCCAAAAGAGGACAGTTTCTTCCAGACATGCCACATTTCTCCCAAATATATCACATCTTCTCCAAGAAATACCACGTTTCCCCCTTCAAATACGACCTTTTCACCCTCAAATACCTCTTTTATCCCCAAAATAGGACAGTTTCTTCCTGACATGCCACATTTGTCCCAAATATATCACATCTTCTCCAAGAAATACCAGGGTTCCCCCTTCAAATAGGACCTTATCACCCACAAATACCACTTTTATCCCAAAAATAGGACAGTTTCTGTCAGAAAGGCCACATTTCTCCCAAATATATCACATCTTCTCCAAGAAATACCAGGTTTCCCCCTTCAAATAGGACCTTTTCACCCACAAATACCTCTTTTATCCCCAAAAGAGGACAGTTTCTTCCAGACATGCCACATTTCTCCCAAATAGATCACATCTTCTTCAAGAAATACCAGGATTCCTCCTGAAATAGGACCTTCTCACCGAAAACTACCAGCCTCCTCCCCACAAATTGGACATTTTCTTCCAGACATGCCACATTTCTCCCAAATATATCACATCTTCTCCAAGAAATACCAGCTTTCCCCCTTCAAATAGGACCTTTTCACCCACAAATACCTCTTTTATCCCCCAAATAGGTCACTTTCTTCCAGAAAGGCCACATTTCTCCCAAATATATCACATCTTCTCCAAGAAATACCACGTTTCCCCCTTCAAATAGGACCTTTTCACCCACAAATACCTCTTTTATCCCCAAAATAGGACAGTTTCTTCCAGACATGCCACATTTCCCCCAAATATATCACATCTCCTTCAAGAAATACCAGCTTTCCCCCTTCAAATAGGACTTTTTCAACCACTAATACCAGTTTTATCCCCAAAACAGGACACTTTCTTCCAGACATGCCACATTTCTCCCAAATACATCACATCTTCTCCAAGAAATACCAGCTTTCCCCCTTCAAATAGGACCTTTTCACCCATGAAATACCTCTTTGATCCCCAAAAGAGGACAGTTTCTTCCAGACATGCCACATTTCTCCCAAATATATCACATCTTCTCCAAGAAATACCAGGTTTCCCCCTTCAAATAGGACCTTTTCACCCACAAATACCTGTTTTATCCCCAAAAGAGGACAGTTTCTTCCAGACATGCCACATTTCTCCCAAACATATCACGTCTCCTCCAAGAAATACCAGGATTCCTCCTGAAATAGGAACTTTTCTCCCACAAATACCACCCTTCTCCCCCCAAATAGGACATGTTCTTCCAGACATGCCACATTTCTCCCAAATATATCACATCTTCTCCAAGAAATACCAGCTTTCCCCCTTCAAATAGGACCTTTTCACCCACAGATACCTGTTCTATCCCCATAAGAGGACCGGTTCTTCCAGAAATGCCACATTTCTCCCAAATAGATCACATCTTCTCCTAGAAATACCACGTTTCCCCCTTCAAATAGGACCTTTTCCCAAAAACACCTCTTTTATCCCCAAAAGAGGACAGTTTCTTCCAGACATGCCACATTTCTCCCAAATATATCACATATTCTCCAAGAAATACCAGGGTTCCCTCTTCAAATAGGAACATTTCTCCCACAAATACCTCTTTTATCACTCAAATAGGACAGTTTCTTCCAGAAAGGCCACATTTCTCCCAAATATATCACAACTCCTCCAAGAAATACCAGGTTTCCCCCTTCAAATAGGACCTTTTCAACCACTAATACCTCTTTTATCCCCAAAAGAGGACAGTTTCTTCCAGAAAGGCCACATTTCTCCCAAACATATCACATCTTCTCCAAGAAATGCCAGGATTCCTCCTGAAATAGGACCTTCTCACCCAAAACTACCAGCCTTCTCCCCCCAAATAGGACATTTTCTTCCAGAAAGGCCACATTTCTCCCAAATATATCACATCTTCTCCAAGAAATACCAGGATTCCTCCTGAAATAGGACCTTCTCACCGAAAACTACCAGCCTTCTCCCCGCAAATTGGATATTTTCTTCCAGAAATGCCACATTTCTCCCAAATATATCACATCTTCTCCAAGAAATACCAGGATAGCCCCTTCAAATAGGACCTTTTCACCCACAAGTACCTGTTTTATCCCCAAAAGAGGACAGTTTCTTCCAGACATGCCACATTTCTCCCAAATATATCACATCTTCTCCAAGAAATACCAGGTTTCCCCATTCAAATAGGAAATTTTCTCCCACAAATACCTCTTTTATCCCCAGAAGAGGACAGTTTCTTCCAGAAATGCCACATTTCTCCCAAATATATCACATCTTCTCCAAGAAATACCAGCTTTCCCCCTTCAAATAGGACCTTTTCACCCACAAATACCTCTTTTATCCCCAAAAGAGGACAGTTTCTTCCAGAAATGCCACATTTCTCCCAAACATATCACATCTTCTCCAAGAAATACCAGGTTTCCCCCTCCAAATAGGACCTTTTCACCCACAAATACCTCTTTTATCCCCAAAAGAGGACAGTTTCTTCCAGACATGCCACATTTCTCCCAAATATATCACATCTTCTCCAAGAAATACCAGCTTTCCCCCTTCAAATAGGAACTTTTCACCCACAAAAAATTCTTTTATCCCCAAATTAGGACAGTTTCTTCCAGAAATGCCTGATTTCTCCCAAATAAATCACATCTTCTCCAAGAAATACCAGGGTTCCCCCTTCAAATAGGACCTTTTCACCCACAAATACCTCTTTTATCCCTCAAATAGGACAGTTTCTTCCAGACATGCCACATTTCTCCCAAATATATCACATCTTCTCCAAGAAATACCAGGATTCCTCCTGAAAGAGGACATTTTCTCCCTCAAATACCAGCCTTCTCCCTCCAAATAGGACAGTTTCTTCCTGACATGCCACATTTCTCCCAAATATATCACATCTTCTCCAAGAAATACCAGGTTTCCCCCTTCAAATAGGACCTTTTCACCCACAAATACCTGTTTTATCCCCAAAAGAGGACAGTTTCTGCCAGGAAGGCCACATTTCTCCCAAATATATCACATCTTCTCCAAGAAATACCGGCTTTCCCCCTTCAAATATGACCTTTTCACCCACAAAAAATTCTTTATCCCCAAAATAGGACAGTTTCTTCCAGAAATGCCACATTTCTCCCAAATATATCACATCTTCTCCAAGAAATACCAGCTTTCCCCTTCAAATAGGACGTTTTCAAACACAAATACCTGTTTTATCCCCAAAATAGGACAGTTTCTTCCAGAAATGCCACATTTCTCCCAAATAGATCACATCTTCTCCAAGAAATACCAGCTTTCCCCCTTCAAATAGGACATTTTCACTCATGAAATACCTCTTTTATCCCCAAATTACGAAAGTTTCTTCCAGAAATGCCACTTTTCTCCCAAACATATCACACCTTCTCCAAGAAATACCAGGTTTCCCCCTGAAATAGGACCTTCTCACCCACAAATACCTCTTTTATCCCCAAAAGAGGACAGTTTCTTCCAGAAATGGCACATTTCTCCCAAACATATCACATCTCCTCCAAGAAATACCAGGATTCCTCCTGAAATAGGAACTTTTCTCCCACAAATACCACCCTTCTCCCCCCAAATAGGACATTTTCTTCCAGACATGCCACATTTCTCCCAAATATATCACATCTTCTCCAAGAAATACCACGTTTCCCCCTTCAAATAGGACCTTTTCCCCAAAATAACCTCTTTTATCCCCAAAAGTGGACAGTTTCTTCCTGACATGCCACATTTCTCCCAAACATATCACATCTTCTCCAAGAAATACCACGTTTCCCCCTTCAAATAGGACCTTTTCACCCACAAATACCTGTTTTATCCCCAAAAGACGACAGTTTTTTCCAGACATGCCATATTTCTCCCAAATATATCACATCTTCTCCAAGAAATACCAGGTTTCCCCCTTCAAATAGGACCTTATCACCCACAAATACCTGTTTTATCCCCAAAAGAGGACAGTTTCTTCCAGACATGCCACATTTCTCCCAAATATATCACATCTCCTTCTAGAAATACCAGGTTTCCCCCTTCAAATAGGACCTTTTCACCCACAAATACCTGTTTTATCCCCAAAAGAGGACAGTTTCTTCCGGAAATGCCTCATTTCTCCCAAATATATCACATCCTCTCCAAGAAATACCAGTTTCCCCCTTCAAATAGGACCTTTTCAACCACTAATACCTCTTTTATCCCCAAAAGAGGACAGTTTCTTCCAGACATGCCACATTTCTCCCAAATATATCACATCTTCTCCAAGAAATACCAGCTTTCCCCCTTCAAATAGGACCTTTTCTCCCACAAATACCAGCCTTCTCCCCCCAAATAGGACAGTTTCTTCCAGAAAGGCCACATTTCTCCCAAACATATCACATCTTCTCCAAGAAATACCAGCTTTCCCACTTCAAATAGGACCTTTTCACCCACAAATACCTCTTTTATCCCCAAAAGAGGACAGTTTCTTCCAGAAATGCCACATTTCTCCCAAATACATCACATGTTCTCCAAGAAATACCAGGTTTCCCCCTTCAAATAGGACCTTTTCACCCACAAATACCTCTTTTATCCCCAAAAGAGGACAGTTTCTTCCAGACATGCCACATTTCTCCCAAATATATATCATCTTCTCCAAGAAATACCAGCTTTCCCCCTTCAAATAGGACCTTTTCACCCACAAATACCTGTTTTATCCCCAAAAGAGGACAGTTTCTTCCAGAAATGCCACATTTCTCCCAAACATATCACATCTTCTCCAAGAAATACCAGGTTTCCCCCTTCAAATAGGACCTTTTCACCCACAAATACCTCTTTTATCCCCAAAAGAGGACAGTTTCTTCCAGAAATGGCACATTTTTCCCAAACATATCACATCTCCTCCAAGAAATACCAGGATTCCTCCTGAAATAGGAACTTTTCACCCACAAATACCACCCTTCTCCCCCCAAATAGGACATTTTCTTCCAGACATGCCACATTTCTCCCAAATATATCACATCTTCTCCAAGAAATACCAGGTTTTCCCCTGGAAATAGGACCTTTTCACCCACAAATACCTGTTCTATCCCCATAAGAGGACAGTTTCTTCCAGACATGCCACATTTCTCCAAAATATATCACATCTTCTCCAAGAAATACCAGGTTTTCCCCTGGAAATAGGACCTTTTCCCAAAAAAAACCTCTTTTATCCCCAAAAGAGGACAGTTTCTTCCAGTAATGCCAGATTTCTCCCAAATATATCACATCTTCTCCAAGAAATACCACGTTTCCCCCTTCAAATAGGACCTTCTCACCCACAAATACCTCTTTTATCCCCAAAAGAGGAAAGTTTCTTCCAGAAATGCCAGATTTCTCCAAAATATATCACATCTTCTCCAAGAAATAACAGGATACCCCCTTCAAATACTACGTTTTCACCAACAAATACCTCTTTTATCCCCAAAATAGGACAGTTTCTTCCAGAAATGCCACATTTCTCCCAAATATACCACATCTTCTCCAAGAAATACCAGGTTTCCCCCTTCAAATAGGACCTTCTCACCCACAAGTACATGATTTATCCCCAAAATAGGACAGTTTCTTCCAGAAATGCCACATTTCTCCCAAATATATCACATCTTCTCCAAGAAATGCCAAGTTTTCCCCTTCAAATAGGACCTTTTCACCCACAAATACCTCTTTTATCCCCAAAAGAGGACAGTTTCTTCCTGACATGCCTCATTTCTCCCAAATATATCACATCTTCTCATAGAATTACCAGCTTTCCCCCTTCAAATAGGACCTTCTCACCCACAAATACCTGTTTTATCCCCAAAAGAGGACAGTTTCTCCCAGAAATGCCACATTTCTCCCAAACATATCACATCTTCTCCAAGAATTACCAGCTTTCCCCCTTCAAATAGGACCTTTTCACCCACAAAAAATTCTTTTATCCCCGAAATAGGACAGTTTATTCCAGAAATGCCTGATTTCTCCCAAATATATCACATCTTCTCCAAGAAATACCAGGTTTCCCCCTTCAAATAGGACCTTTTCAACCACTAATACCTCTTTTATCTTCAAAAGAGGACAGTTTCTTCCAGAAAGGCCACATTTCTCCCAAATATATCACAACTTCTCCAAGAAATGCCAGGATTCCTCCTGAAAGATGACCTTCTCACCCAAAACTACCTGCCTTCTCCCCCCAAATTGGACATTTTCTTCCAGAAATGCCACATTTCTCCCAAATATATCACATCTTCTCCAAGAAATACCAGGATTCCTCCTGAAATAGGACCTTCTCCCCCAAAACTACCAGCCTTCTCCCCCCAAATTGGACATTTTCTTCCAGAAAGGCCACATTTCTCCCAAATAGATCACATCTTCTCCAAGAAATACCAGCGTTCCCCCTTCAAATAGGACCTTTTCACCCACAAATACCTCTTTATCCCTCAAATAGGACAGTTTCTTCCCGACATGCCACATTTCTCCCAAATATATCACATCTTCTCCAAGAAATACCAGCTTTCCCCCTTCAAATAGGACCTTTTCTCCCACAAATACCAGCCTTCTCCCCCCAGATAGGACAGTTTCTTCCAGAAAGGCCACATATCTCCCAAACATATCACATCTTCTCCAAGAAATACCAGGTTTCCCCCTTCAAATAGGACCTTTTCACCAACAAATACCTGTTTTATCCCCAAAAGAGGACAGTTTCTTCCAGAAATGACACATTTCTCCCAAATATATCACAACTCCTCCAAGAAATACCAGGTTTCCCCCTTCAATTAGGACCTTTTCTCAATGAAATGCCTGTTTTATCCCCAAAAGAGGACATTTTCTTCCAGAAATGCCACATTTCTCCCAAATATATCACATCTTCTCCCACAAATACCAGGTTTCCCCCTTCAAATAGGACCTTTTCAACCACTAATACCTCTTTTATCCCCAAAAGAGGACAGTTTCTTCCAGAAAGGCCACATTTCTGCCAAATATATCACAACTTCTCCAAGAAATGCCAGGATTCCTCCTGAAATAGGACCTTCTCACCCAAAACTACCAGCCTTCTCCCCCCAAATTGGACATTTTCTTCCAGAAAGGCCACATTTCTCCCAAATATATCACATCTTCTCCCAGAAATACCAGGGTTCCCCCTTCAAATAGGACCTTTTCACCCACAAATACCTCTTTATCCCTCAAATAGGACAGTTTCTTCCAGACATGCCACATTTCTCCCAAATATATCTCATCTTCTCCAAGAAATACCAGCTTTCCCCCTTCAAATAGGACCTTTTCTCCCACAAATACCAGCCTTCTCCCCCCAAATAGGACAGTTTCTTCCAGAAAGGCCACATTTCTCCCAAACATATCACATCTTCTCCAAGAAATAACTGCTTTCCCCCTTCAAATAGGACCTTTTCACCCACAAATACCTCTTTTATCCCCAAAAGAGGACAGTTTCTTCCAGAAATGCCACATTTCTCCCAAATATATCACATCTTCTCCAAGAAATACCAGCTTTCCCCCTTCAAATAGGACCTTTTCACCCACAAATACCTCTTTTATCTCCAAAATAGGACAGTTTCTTCCAGACATGCCACATTTCTCCCAAATATATCACATCTTCTCCAAAAAATACCAGCTTTCACCCTTCAAATACGACCTTTTCTCCCACAAATACCTGTTTTGTCCCCAAAACAGGGTACTTTCTTCCAGTAATGCCACATTTCTCCCAAATATATCACATCTTCTCCAAGAAATACCAGCTTTCCCCCTTCAAATAGGACCTTTTCACCCACAAATACCTCTTTTATCCCCAAAAGAGGACAGTTTCTTCCAGACATGCCACATTTCTCCAAAATATATATCATCTTCTCCAAGAAATACCAGGTTTCCCCCTTCAAATAGGACCTTTTCACCCACAAATACCTCTTTTATCCCCAAAAGAGGACAGTTTCTTCCAGAAATGCCACATTTCTCCCAAACATATCACATCTTCTCCAAGAAATACCAGGTTTCCCCCTTCAAATAGGACCTTTTCAACCACTAATACCTCTTTTATCCCCAAAAGAGGACAGTTTCTTCCAGAAATGGCACATTTCTCCCAAACATATCACATCTCCTCCAAGAAATACCAGGATTCCTCCTGAAATAGGAACTTTTCACCCACAAATACCACCCTTCTCCCCCCAAATAGGACATTTTCTTCCAGACATGCCACATTTCTCCCAAATATATCACATCTCCTCCAAGAAATACCAGGATTCCTCCTGAAATAGGAACTTTTCACCAACAAATACCACCCTTCTCCCCCCAAATAGGACATTTTCTTCCAGACATGCCACATTTCTCCCAAATATATCACATCTTCTCCAAGAAATACCAGGTTTTCCCCTGGAAATAGGACCTTTTCACCCACAAATACCTGTTCTGTCCCCATAAGAGGACAGTTTCTTCCAGAAATGCCGCATTTCTCCCAAATATATCACATCTTCTCCAAGAAATACCAGGTTTCCCCCTTCAAATAGGACCTTTTCCCCAATAAAACCTCTTTTATCCCCAAAAGAGGACAGTTTCTTCCTGTAATGCCAGATTTCTCCCAAATATATCACATCTTCTCCAAGAAATACCACGTTTCCCCCTTCAAATCGGACCTTCTCACCCACAAATACCTCTTTTATCCCCAAAAGAGGAAAGTTTCTTCCAGAAATGCCACATTTCTCCAAAATATATCACATCTTCTCCAAGAAATAACAGGATACCCCCTTCAAATACTACGTTTTCACCAACAAATACCTCTTTTATCCCCAAAAGAGGACAGTTTCTTCCAGAAATGCCAAATTTCTCCCAAATATATCACATCTTCTCCAAGAAATGCCACGTTTTCCCCTTCAAATAGGACCTTTTCGACCACTAATACCTCTTTTATCCCCAAAAGAGGACAGTTTCTTCCTGACATGCCTCATTTCTCCCAAATATATCACATCTTCTCCAAGAATTACCAGCTTTCCCCCTTCAAATAGGACCTTTTCACCCACAAATACCTGTTTTATCCCCAAAAGAGGACATTTTCTTCCAGAAATGCCACATTTCTCCCAAATATATCACATCTTCTCCAAGAAATACCAGGATTCCTCCTGAAATAGGACCTTCTCACCGAAAACTACCAGACTTCTCCCCCTAAATTGGACATTTTCTTCCAGAAAGGCCACATTTCTCCCAAATAGATCACATCTTCTCCAAGAAATACCGGCTTTCCCCCTTCAAATAGGACCTTTTCACCCTCAAATACCTCCATTATCCCCAAATAGGACAGTTTCTTCCAGAAATGCCACATTTCTCCCAAATAGATCACATCTTCTCCAAGAAATACCAGGTTTCCCCCTTCAAATAGGACCTTTTCACCCACAAATACCTGTTTTATCCCCAAAATACGACAGCTTCTTCCAGACATGCCACATTTCTCCCAAATATATCACATCTTCTCCAAGAAATACCAGGTTTCCCCCTTCAAATAGGACCTTATCACCCACAAATACCTCTTTTATCCCCAAAAGAGGACATTTTCTTCCAGACATGCCACATTTCTCCCAAATATATCACATCTTCTCCAAGAAATACCAGCTTTCCCCCTTCAAATAGGACCTTTTCACCCTCACATCCCTCTTTTATCCCCATAAGAGGACAGTTTCTTCCAGAAATGCCACATTTCTCCCAAATATATCACATCTTCTCCAAGAAATAACAGGTTTCCCCCTTCAAATACAACGTTTTCACCCACAAATACCTCTTTTATCCTTAAAAGAGGGCAGTTTCTTCCAGAAATGCCACATTTCTCCCAAATATACCACATCTTCTCCAAGAAATACCAGGTTTCCCCCTTCAAATACGACCTTTTCACCCTCAAATACCTGTTTTATCCCCAAAAGAGGACAGTTTCTTCCAGAAATGCCACATTTCTCCCAAATATATCACATCTTCTCCAAGAAATACCAGCTTTCCCCCTTCAAATAGGACCTTTTCACCCACAAATACCTCTTTTATCCCCTAAAGAGGACAGTTTCTTCCAGAAATGCCACATTTCTCCCAAATATATCACATCTTCTCCAAGAAATACCAGGTTTCCCCCTTCAAATAGGACCTTTTCACCCACAAATACCTCTTTTATCCCCAAAAGAGGACAGTTTCTTCCAGAAATGCCACATTTCTCCCAAACATATCACATCTTCTCCAAGAAATACCAGGTTTCCCCCTCCAAATAGGACCTTTTCACCCACAAATACCTCTTTTATCCCCAAAAGAGGACAGTTTCTTCCAGAAAGGCCACATTTCTCCCAAACATATCACATCTCCTCCAAGAAATACCAGGATTCCTCCTGAAATAGGAACTTATCTCCCACAAATACCACCCTTCTCCCCCCAAATAGGACATTTTCTTCCTGACATGCCACATTTCTCCCAAATAGATCACATCTTCTCCAAGAAATACCAGGTTTTCCCCTGGAAATAGGAACTTTTCACCCACAAATACCTGTTCTATCCCCATAAGAGGACAGTTTCTTCCAGAAATGCCACATTTCTCCCAAATATATCACATCTTCTCCAAGAAATACCAGCTTTCCCCCTTCAAATAGGACCTTTTCCCCAAAAAAACCTCTTTTATCCCCAAAAGAGGACAGTTTCTTCCAAAAAGGCCACATTTCTCACAAATATATCACATCTTCTCCAAGAAATACCAGAGTTCCCCCTTCAAATAGGACCTTCTCACCCACAAATACCTCTTTTATCCCCAAAAGAGGACAATTTCTTCCAGACATGCCACATTTCTCCCAAATATATCACATCTTCTCCAAGAAATACCAGGGTTCCCCCTTCAAATAGGACCTTTTCACCCACAAATACCTCTTTTATCCCCAAAAGAGGACAGTTTCTTCCAGAAATGCCACATTTCTCCCAAATGTATCACATCTTCTCCAAGAAATACCAGGTTTCCCCCTTCAAATAGGACCTTTTCACCCACAAACACCTCTTTTATCCCCAAAAGAGGACAGTTTCTCCCAGAAATGCCACATTTCTCCCAAATAGATCACATCTTCTCCAAGAAATACCACGTTTCCCCCTTCAAATAGGACCTTTTCAACCACAAATACCTGTTTTATCCCCATAAGAGGACAGTTTCTTCCAGAAAGGCCACATTTCTCCCAAACATATCACATCTCCTCCAAGAAATACCGGGATTCCTCCTGAAATAGGAACTTATCTCCCAAAAATACCACCCTTCTCCCCCCAAATTGGACATTTTCTTCCAGAAAGGCCACATTTCTCCCAAATATATCACATCTTCTCCAAGAAATACCAGCTTTCCCCCTTCAAATAGGACATTTTCACCCACAAATACCTCTTTTATCCCCAAAAGAGGACAGTTTCTTCCAGAAATGCCACATTTCTCCCAAACATATCACATCTTCTCCAAGAAATACCAGCTTTCCCCCTTCAAATAGGAACTTTTCACCAACAAGTACCTCTTTTATCCCCAAAAGAGGACAGTTTCTTCCAGAAATGCCACATTTCTCCCAAATAGATCGCAGCTTCTCCAAGAAATACCAGCTTTCCCCCTTCAAATAGGACCTTTTCACCCACAAATACCTCTTTTATCCCCAAAAGAGGACAGTTTCTTCCAGAAATGCCACATTTCTCCCAAATAGATCACAACTCCTCCAAGAAATACCAGGTTTCCCCCTTCAATTAGGAGCTTTTCTCCATGAAATACCTGTTTTATCCCCAAAAGAGGACATTTTCTTCCAGAAATGCCACATTTCTCCCAAATAGATCACATCTTCTCCAAGAAATACCAGGTTTCCCCCTTCAAATAGGACCTTCTCACCCAAAACTACCAGCCTTCTCCCCCCAAATTGGACATTTTCTTCCAGAAAGGCCACATTTCTCCCAAATATATCACATCTTCTCCAAGAAATACCAGGATTCCTCCTGAAATAGGACATTCTCACCGAAAACTACCAGCCTTCTCCCCCCAAATTGGACATTTTCTTCCAGACATGCCACATTTCTCCCAAATAGATCACATCTTCTCCAAGAAATACCAGCTTTCCCCCTTCAAATAGGACCTTTTCTCCCACAAATACCTGTTTTATCCCCCAAATAGGACAGTTTCTGCCAGACATGCCACATTTCTCCCAAATATATCACCTCTTCTCCAAGAAATACCAGGTTTCCCCCTTCAAATAGGACCTTTTCACCCACAAATACCTCTTTTATCCCCAAAAGAGGACAGTTTCTTCCAGAAATGCCACATTTCTCCCAAATAGATCACATCTTCTCCAAGAAATACCAGCTTTCCCCCTTCAAATAGGACCTTTTCACCCACAAATACCTCTTTTATCCCCAAAAGAGGACAGTTTCTTCCAGACATGCTACATTTCTCCCAAATATATCACATCTCCTTCAAGAAATACCAGCTTTCACCCTTCAAATACGACCTTTTCTCCCACAAATACCTGTTTTGTCCCCATAACAGGGTACTTTCTTCCTGACATGCCACATTTCTCCCAAATATATCACATCTTCTCCAAGAAATACCAGCTTTCCCCCTTCAAATAGGACCTTTTCACCCACAAATACCTCTTTTATCCCCAAAAGAGGACAGTTTCTTCCAGACATGCCACACTTCTCCCAAATATATATCATCTTCTCCAAGAAATACCAGGTTTCCCCCTTCAAATAGGACCTTTTCACCCACAAATACCTGTTTTATCCCCAAAAGAGGACAGTTTCTTCCAGAATTGCCACATTTCTCCCAAACATATCACATCTTCTCCAAGAAATACCAGGTTTCCCCCTTCAAATAGGACCTTTTCAACCACTAATACCTCTTTTATCCCCAAAAGAGGACAGTTTCTTCCAGAAATGGCACATTTCTCCCAAACATATCACATCTCCTCCAAGAAATACCAGGATTCCTCCTGAAATAGGAACTTTTCACCCACAAATACCACCCTTCTCCCCCCAAATAGGACATTTTCTTCCAGACATGCCACATTTCTCCCAAATATATCACATCTTCTCTAAGAAATACCAGGTTTTCCCCTGGAAATAGGACCTTTTCACCCACAAATACCTGTTCTGTCCCCATAAGAGGACAGTTTCTTCCAGAAATGCCGCATTTCTCCAAAATATATCACATCTTCTCCAAGAAATACCAGCTTTCCCCCTTCAAATAGGACCTTTTCCCCAATAAAACCTCTTTTATCCCCAAAAGAGGACAGTTTCTTCCTGTAATGCCAGATTTCTCCCAAATATATCACATCTTCTCCAAGAAATACCACGTTTCCCCCTTCAAATAGGACCTTCTCACCCACAAATACCTCTTTTATCCCCAAAAGAGGAAAGTTTCTTCCAGAAATGCCAGATTTCTCCCAAATATATCACATCTTCTCCAAGAAATAACAGGATACCCCCTTCAAATACTACGTTTTCACCAACAAATACCTCTTTTATCCCCAAAAGAGGACAGTTTCTTCCAGAAATGCCACATTTCTCCCAAATATACCACATCTTCTCCAAGAAATACCAGCTTTCCCCCTTCAAATAGGACCTTTTCACCCACAAATACCTGTTTTATCCCCAAAAGACGACAGTTTCTTCCAGAAATGCCAAATTTCTCCCAAATATATCACATCTTCTCCAAGAAATGCCATGTTTTCCCCTTCAAATAGGACCTTTTCGACCACTAATACCTCTTTTATCCCCAAAAGAGGACAGTTTCTTCCTGACATGCCTCATTTCTCCCAAATATATCACATCTTCTCCAAGAATTACCAGCTTTCCCCCTTCAAATAGGACCTTTTCACCCACAAATACCTGTTTTATCCCCAAAAGAGGACATTTTCTTCCAGAAATGCCACATTTCTCCCAAATATATCACATCTTCTCCAAGAAATACCAGGATTCCTCCTGAAATAGGACCTTCTCACCGAAAACTACCAGACTTCTCCCCCTAAATTGGACATTTTCTTCCAGAAAGTCCACATTTCTCCCCAATAGATCACATCTTCTCCAAGAAATACCAGGTTTCCCCCTTCAAATAGGACCTTTTCACCCTCAAATACCTCCATTATCCCCAAATAGGACAGTTTCTTCCAGAAATGCCACATTTCTCCCAAATATATCACATCTTCTCCAAGAAATACCAGGGTTCCCCCTTCAAATAGGACCTTTTCACCCACAAATACCTGTTTTATCCCCAAAATACGACAGCTTCTTCCAGACATGCCACATTTCTCCCAAATATATCACATCTTCTCCAAGAAATACCAGGGTTCCCCCTTCAAATAGGACCTTATCACCCACAAATACCTCTTTTATCCCCAAAAGAGGACATTTTTTTCCAGACATGCCACATTTCTCCCAAATATATCACATCTTCTCCAAGAAATACCAGCTTTCCCCCTTCAAATAGGACATTTTCACCCACAAATACCTCTTTTATCCCCAAAAGAGGACAGTTTCTTCCAGAAATGCCACATTTCTCCCAAATATATCACATCTTCTCCAAGAAATACCAGCTTTCCCCCTTCAAATAGGAACTTTTCACCAAGAAGTACCTCTTTTATCCCCAAAAGAGGACAGTTTCTTCCAGAAATGCCACATTTCTCCCAAATAGATCACAGCTTCTCCAAGAAATACCAGCTTTCCCCCTTCAAATAGGACCTTTTCACCCACAAATACCTCTTTTATCCCCAAAAGAGGACAGTTTCTTCCAGAAATGCCACATTTCTCCCAAATAGATCACAACTCCTCCAAGAAGTACCAGGTTTCCCCCTTCAATTAGGAGCTTTTCTCCATGAAATACCTGTTTTATCCCCAAAAGAGGACAGTTTCTTCCAGAAATGCCACATTTCTCCCAAATAGATCACATCTTCTCCAAGAAATACCAGGTTTCCCCCTTCAAATAGGACCTTCTCACCCAAAACTACCAGCCTTCTCCCCCCAAATTGGACATTTTCTTCCAGAAAGGCCACATTTCTCCCAAATATATCACATCTTCTCCAAGAAGTACCAGGATTCCTCCTGAAATAGGACATTCTCACCGAAAACTACCAGCCTTCTCCCCCCAAATTGGACATTTTCTTCCAGACATGCCACATTTCTCCCAAATAGATCACATCTTCTCCAAGAAATACCAGCTTTCCCCCTTCAAATAGGACCTTTTCTCCCACAAATACCTGTTTTATCCCCCAAATAGGACAGTTTCTGCCAGACATGCCACAAATCTCCCAAATATATCACCTCTTCTCCAAGAAATACCAGGTTTCCCCCTTCAAATAGGACCTTTTCACCCACAAATACCTCTTTTATCCCCAAAAGAGGACAGCTTCTTCCAGACATGCCACATTTCTCCCAAATATATCACATCTTCTCCAAGAAATACCAGCTTTCCCCCTTCAAATAGGACCTTTTCACCCACAAATACCTCTTTTATCCCCAAAAGAGGACAGTTTCTTCCAGACATGCTACATTTCTCCCAAATATATCACATCTCCTTCAAGAAATACCAGCTTTCACCCTTCAAATACGACCTTTTCTCCCACAAATACCTGTTTTGTCCCCAAAACAGGGTACTTTCTTCCTGACATGCCACATTTCTCCCAAATATATCACATCTTCTCCAAGAAATACCAGCTTTCCTCCTTCAAATAGGACCTTTTCACCCACAAATACCTCTTTTATCCCCAAAAGAGGACAGTTTCTTCCAGACATGGCACATTTCTCCCAAAAATATATCATCTTCTCCAAGAAATACCAGGTTTCCCCCTTCAAATAGGACCTTTTCACCCACAAATACCTCTTTTATCCCCAAAAGAGGACAGTTTCTTCCAGAAATGCCACATTTCTCCCAAACATATCACATCTTCTCCAAGAAATACCAGGTTTCCCCCTTCAAATAGGACCTTTTCAACCACTAATACCTCTTTTATCCCCAAAAGAGGACAGTTTCTTCCAGAAATGGCACATTTCTCCCAAACATATCACATCTCCTCCAAGAAATACCAGGATTCCTCCTGAAATAGGAACTTTTCACCCACAAATACCACCCTTCTCCCCCCAAATAGGACATTTTCTTCCAGACATGCCACATTTCTCCCAAATATATCACATCTTCTCTAAGAAATACCAGGTTTTCCCCTGGAAATAGGACCTTTTCACCCACAAATACCTGTTCTGTCCCCATAAGAGGACAGTTTCTTCCAGAAATGCCGCATTTCTCCAAAATATATCACATCTTCTCCAAGAAATACCAGGTTTCCCCCTTCAAATAGGACCTTTTCCCCAATAAAACCTCTTTTATCCCCAGAAGAGGACAGTTTCTTCCTGTAATGCCAGATTTCTCCCAAATATATCACATCTTCTCCAAGAAATACCACGTTTCCCCCTTCAAATCGGACCTTCTCACCCACAAATACCTCTTTTATCCCCAAAAGAGGAAAGTTTCTTCCAGAAATGCCAGATTTCTCCCAAATATATCACATCTTCTCCAAGAAATAGCAGGATACCCCCTTCAAATACTACGTTTTCACCAACAAATACCTCTTTTATCCCCAAAAGAGGACAGTTTCTTTCAGAAATGCCACATTTCTCCCAAATATATCACATCTTCTCCAAGAAATACCAGCTTTCCCCCTTCAAATAGGACCTTTTCACCCACAAATACCTGTTTTATCCCCAAAAGACGACAGTTTCTTCCAGAAATGCCAAATTTCTCCCAAATATATCACATCTTCTCCAAGAATAACACGTTTCCCCCTTGAAATAGGACCTTCTCACCCACAAATACCTCTTTTATCCCCAAAAGAGGACAGTTTCTTCCTGACATGCCTCATTTCTCCCAAATATATCACATCTTCTCCAAGAATTACCAGCTTTCCCCCTTCAAATAGGACCTTTTCACCCACAAATACCTGTTTTATCCCCAAAAGAGGACATTTTCTTCCAGAAATGCCACATTTCTCCCAAATATATCACATCTTCTCCAAGAAATACCAGGATTCCTCCTGAAATAGGACCTTCTCACCGAAAACTACCAGACTTCTCCCCCTAAATTGGACATTTTCTTCCAGAAAGTCCACATTTCTCCCCAATAGATCACATCTTCTCCAAGAAATACCAGGTTTCCCCCTTCAAATAGGACCTTTTCACCCTCAAATACCTCCATTATCCCCAAATAGGACAGTTTCTTCCAGAAATGCCACATTTCTCCCAAATATATCACATCTTCTCCAAGAAATACCAGGGTTCCCCCTTCAAATAGGACCTTTTCACCCACAAATACCTGTTTTATCCCCAAAATACGACAGCTTCTTCCAGACATGCCACATTTCTCCCAAATATATCACATCTTCTCCAAGAAATACCAGGGTTCCCCCTTCAAATAGGACCTTATCACCCACAAATACCTCTTTTATCCCCAAAAGAGGACATTTTCTTCCAGACATGCCACATTTCTCCCAAATATATCACATCTTCTCCAAGAAATACCAGCTTTCCCCCTTCAAATAGGACCTTTTCACCCTCACATCCCTCTTTTATCCCCATAAGAGGACAGTTTCTTCCAGAAATGCCACATTTCTCCCAAATATATCACATCTTCTTCAAGAAATAACAGGTTTCCCCCTTCAAATACAACGTTTTCACCCACAAATACCTCTTTTATCCTTAAAAGAGGGCAGTTTCTTCCAGAAATGCCACATTTCTCCCAAATATACCACATCTTCACCAAGAAATACCACGTTTCCCCCTTCAAATAGGACCTTTTCACCCTCAAATACCTGTTTTATCCCCAAAAGAGGACAGTTTCTTCCAGAAATGCCACATTTCTCCCAAATATATCATATCTTCTCCAAGAAATACCAGCTTTCCCCCTTCAAATAGGACCTTTTCAACCACAAATACCTGTTTTATCCCTCAAATTGGACATATTCTTCAAGAAATGCTAGATTTCTCCCAAATATATCACATCTTCTTTAAGAAATCCCACATTTCCCCCTTCAAATAGGACCTTTTCACCCACAAATACCTCTTTTATCCCCAAAAGAGGACAGTTTCTTCCAGAAATGCCATATTTCTCCCAAACATATCACATCTTTTCCAAGAAATACCAGGTTTCCCCCTTCAAATAGGACCTTTCCACCCACACATACCTGTTTTATCCCCAAAAGAGGACAGTTTCTTCCAGAAATGCCACATTTCTCCCAAATAGATCACATCTCCTCCATGAAATACCAGGATTACTCCTGAAATAGGACCTTTTCTCCCACAAATACCAGCCTTCACCCCCCAAATAGGACATTTTCTTCCAGACATGCCACATATCACCCAAATATATCACATCTTCTCCAAGAAATACCAGGTTTCCCCCTTCAAATAGGACCTTTTCACCCACAAATACCTCTTTTATCCCCAAAAGAGGACAGTTTCTTCCAGAAAGGCCATATTTCTCCCAAACATATCACATCTTCTCCAAGAAATACCAGGTTTCCCCTTCAAATAGGACCTTTTCACCCACAAAAAATTCTTTTATCCCCAAAAGAGGACAGTTTCTTCCAGAAATGCCTGATTTCTCCCAAATATATCACATCTTCTCCAAGAAATACCAGCTTTCCCCCTTCAAATAGGACCTTTTCACCCACAAATACCTCTTTTATCCCCAAAAGAGGACAGTTTCTTCCAGACATGCCACATTTCTCCCAAATATATCACATCTTCTCCAAGAAATACCAGGTTTCCCCCTTCAAATAGGACCTTTTCACCCACAAATACCTCTTTTATCCCCAAAAGAGGACAGTTTCTTCCAGAAATGCCACATTTCTCCCAAACATATCACATCTTCTCCAAGAAATACCAGGTTTCCCCCTTCAAATAGGACCTTTTCACCCACAAATACCTCTTTTATCCCCAAAAGAGGACAGTTTCTTCCAGAAAGGCCACATTTCTCCCAAACATATCACATCTCCTCCAAGAAATACCAGGATTCCTCCTGAAATGGGAACTTATCTCCCACAAATACCACCCTTCTCCCCCCAAATAGGACATTTTCTTCCTGACATGCCACATTTCTCCCAAATATATCACATCTTCTCCAAGAAATACCAGGTTTTCCCCTGGAAATAGGACCTTTTCACCCACAAATACCTGTTCTATCCCCATAAGAGGACAGTTTCTTCCAGAAATGCCACATTTCTCCCAAATATATCACATCTTCTCCAAGAAATACCAGCTTTCCCCCTTCAAATAGGACCTTTTCCCCAATAAAACCTCTTTTATCCCCAAAAGAGGACAGTTACTTCCAAAAAGGCCACATTTCTCCCAAATATATCACATCTTCTCCAAGAAATACCAGAGTTCCCCCTTCAAATAGGACCTTCTCACCCACAAATACCTCTTTTATCCCCAAAAGAGGACAATTTCTTCCAGACATGCCACATTTCTCCCAAATACATCACATCTTCTCCAAGAAATACCAGGGTTCCCCCTTCAAATAGGAACTTTTCACCCACAAATACCTCTTTTATCCCCAAAATAGGACAGTTTCTTCCAGAAATGCCACATTTCTCCCAAATGTATCACATCTTCTCCAAGAAATACCAGGTTTCCCCCTTCAAATAGGACCTTTTCACCCACAAACACCTCTTTTATCCCCAAAAGAGGACAGTTTCTCCCAGAAATGCCACATTTCTCCAAAATATATCACATCTTCTCCAAGAAATACCACGTTTCCCCCTTCAAATAGGACCTTTTCACCCACAAATACCTGTTTTATCCCCATAAGAGGACAGTTTCTTCCAGAAAGGCCACATTTCTCCCAAACATAGCACATCTCCTCCAAGAAATACCGGGATTCCTCCTGAAATAGGAACTTATCTCCCACAAATACCACCCTTCTCCCCCCAAATAGGACATTTTCTTCCAGAAAGGCCACATTTCTCCCAAATATATCACATCTCCTCCAAGAAATACCAGCTTTCCCCCTTCAAATAGGACATTTTCACCCACAAATACCTCTTTTATCCCTAAAAGAGGACAGTTTCTTCCAGAAATGCCACCTTTCTCCCAAATATATCACATCTTCTCCAAGAAATACCAGCTTTCCCCCTTGAAATAGGAACTTTTCACCAACAAGTACCTCTTTTATGACCCAAAAGAGGACAGTTTCTTCCAGAAATGCCACATTTCTCCCAAATATATCACATCTTCTCCAAGAAATACCAGCTTTCCCCCTTCAAATAGGACCTTTTCACCCACAAATACCTGTTTTATCCCCAAAATACGACAGCTTCTTCCAGAAATGCCACATTTCTCCCAAATAGATCACAACTCCTCCAAGAAATACCAGGTTTCCCCCTTCAATTAGGAGCTTTTCTCCATGAAATACCTGTTTTATCCCCAAAAGAGGACATTTTCTTCCAGAAATGCCACATTTCTCCCAAATAGATCACATCTTCTCCAAGAAATACCAGGTTTCCCCCTTCAAATAGGACCTTCTCACCCAAAACTACCAGCCTTCTCCCCCCAAATTGGACATTTTCTTCCAGAAAGGCCACATTTCTCCCAAATATATCACATCTTCTCCAAGAAATACCAGGATTCCTCCTGAAATAGGACCTTCTCACCGAAAACTACCAGCCTTCTCCCCCCAAATTGGACATTTTCTTCCAGACATGCCACATTTCTCCCAAATAGATCACATCTTCTCCAAGAAATACCAGCTTTCCCCCTTCAAATAGGACCTTTTCTCCCACAAATACCTGTTTTATCCCCCAAATAGGACAGTTTCTGCCAGACATGCCACATTTCTCCCAAATATATCACCTCTTCTCCAAGAAATACCAGGTTTCCCCCTTCAAATAGGACCTTTTCACCCACAAATACCTGTTTTATCCCCAAAAGAGGACAGTTTCTTCCAGAAATGCCCCATTTCTCCCAAATATATCACATCTTCTACAAGAAATACCAGCTTTCCCCATTCAAATAGGAACTTTTCACCCACAAGTACCTCTTTTATCCCCAAAATAGAACAGTTTCTTCCTGACATGCCACATTTCTCCCAAATAGATCTCATCTTCTCCAAGAAATACCAGGATTCCCCCTTCAAATAGGACCTTTTCACCCACAAATACCTGTATTATCCCCAAAATAGGACAGTTTCTTCCAGAAATGCCACATTTCTCCCAAATATATCACATCTTCTCCAAGAAATACCAGCTTTCCCCCTTCAAATAGGACCTTTTCACCCACAAATACCTCTTTTATCCCCAAAATAGAACAGTTTCTTCCAGAAATGCCATTTTTCTCCCAGACATATCACGTCTTCTCCAAGAAATACCACCTTTCCCACTTCAAATAGGACCTTTTTACCCACAAATACCTCTTTTATCCCCAGAAGAGGACAGTTTCTTCCTGACATGCCACATTTCTCCCAAACATATCAAATCTCCTCCAAGAAATACCAGGGTTCCTCCTGAAATAGGACCTTTTCTCCCACAAGTACCAGCCTTCTCCCCCCAAATAGGACAGTTTCTTCCAGACATGCCACATTTCTCCCAAATATATCACATCTTCTCCAAGAAATACCAGGTTTCCCCCTTCAAATAGGACCTTCTCACCCACACATACCTCTTTGATCCCCAAAAGAGGACAGTTTCTTCCAGACATGCCAGATTTCTCCCAAATATATCACATCTTCTCCAAGAAATACCAGGGTTCCCCCTTCAAATAGGACCTTTTCACCCACAAATACCTGTTCTATCCCCAAAAGAGGACAGTTTCTTCCAGAAATGCCACATTTCTCCCAAATATATCACATCTTCTCCCACAAATACCAGGTTTCCCCCTTCAAATAGGACCTTTTCACCCACAAATACCTCTTATATCCCCAAAAGAGGACAGTTTCATCCAGAAATGCCACATTTCTCCCAAATAGATCACATCTTCTCCAAGAAATACCAGGATTCCTCCTGAAATAGGACCTTCTCTCCCACAACTACAAGCCTTCTCCCCCCAAATTGGACATTTTCTTCCAGACATGCCTCATTTCTCCCAAATATATCACGTCTTCTCCAAGAAATACCAGGTTTCCCCCTTAAAATAGGACCTTTTCACCCACGAATACCTCTTTTATCCCCAAAAGAGGACAGTTTCTTCCAGAAATGCCACATTTCTCCCAAATATATCACATCTTCTCCAAGAAATACCAGGTTTCCCTCTTCAAAGAGGACAGTTTTTGTGGGTGAAAAGGTCCTATTTGAAGGGGGAAACGTGGTATTTCTTGGAGAAGATGTGCTATATTTGGGAGAAATGTGGCCTTTCTGGAAGAAACTGTCCTCTTTTGGGGATAAAACAGGTATTTGTGGGTGAAAAGGTCCTATTTGAAGGGGGAAACCTGGTATTTCTTGGAGAAGATGTGATCTATTTGGGAGAAATGTGGCATGTCTGGAAGAAACTGTCCTCTTTTGGGGATAAAACAGGTACTTGTGGATGAAAAGGTCCTATTTGAAGGGGCTATCCTGGTATTTCTTGGAGAAGATGAGATTTGTTTGGGTGAAATGTGGCATTTCTGGAAGAAACTGTCCTCTTTTGGGGATAAAAAAGGTATTTGTAGGTGAAAAGGTCCTATTTGAAGGGGGAAAGGTGGTTTTTCTTGGAGAAGATGTGATATATTTGGGTGATATGTGGCCTTTCTGGAAGAAAATGTCCTATTTTGGGGATAAGGCTGGTATTTGTGGGAGAAAAGGGCCTATTTCAGGAGGAATCCTGGAATTTCTTGGAGGAGATATGATCTATTTGGGTAGAAATCTGGCATTTCTGGCAGAAACTGTCCTATTTTGGGGATAAAAGAGGTATTTCATGGAGAAAAGGTCCTATTTGAAGTGGGAAAGGTGGTATTTCTTGGAGAAGATGTGATATATTTGGGAGAAATCTGGCATTTCTGGAAGAAACTGTCCTCTTTTGGGGATAAAACAGGTACTTGTGGGTGAAAATTTCCTATTTGAAGGGGGAAACGTGGTATTTCTTGGAGAAGATATGATATATTTTGGAGAAATGTGGCATTTCTGGAAGAAACTGTCCTATTTTGGGGATAAAACAGGTATTTGTGGGTGAAAAGGTCCTATTTGAAGGGGGAAACGTGATATTTCTTGGAGAAGATGTGATATATTTGGGAGAAATGTGGCATTTCTGGAAGAATATGTCAAATTTGAGGGATAAAACAGGTATTTGTGGTTGAAAAGTTCCTATTTGAAGGGGGAAACGTGGTATTTCTTGGAGAAGATGTGATATATTTGGGAGAAATGTGGCATGTCTGGAAGAAACTGTCGTCCTTTGGGGATAAAACAGGTATTTGTGGGTGAAAAGGTCCTATTTGAAGGGGGAAACCTGGTATTTCTTGGAGAAGATGTGATATATTTGGGAGAAATGTGGCATGTCAGGAAGAAACTGTCCTATTTTGGGGATAAAAGAGGTATTTGTGGGTGAAAAGGTCCTATTTGAAGTGGGAAAGGTGGTATTTCTTGGAGAAGATGTGATATATTTGGGAGAAATGTGGCATTTCTGGAAGAAACTGTCCTATTTTGGGGATAAAACAGGTACTTGTGGGTGAAAAGGTCCTATTTGAAGGGGGAAAGCTGGTATTTCTTGGAGAAGATGTGCTATATTTGGGAGAAATTTGGCATGTCTGGAAGAAACTGTCCTATTTTGGGGATAAAACAGGTATTAGTGGGTGAAAAGGTCCTATTTGAAGGGGGAAACCTGGTATTTCTTGGAGAAGATGTGATATATTTGGGAGAAATGTGGCATGTCTGGAAGAATCTGTCCTCTTTTGGGGATAAAACAGGTACTTGTGGGTGAAAAGGTCCTATTTGAAGGGGCTATCCTGGTATTTCTTGGAGAAGATGTGATATATTTGGGAGAAATGTGGCATTTCTGGAAGAAACTGTCCTCTTTTGGGGATAAAAAAGGTATTTGTAGGGGAAAAGGTCCTATTTGAAGGGGGAAAGCTGGTTTTTCTTGGAGAAGATGTGATATATTTGGGTGATATGTGGCCTTTCTGGAAGAAAATGTCCTAATTTGGGGATAAGGCTGGTATTTGTGGGAGAAAAGGGCCTATTTCAGGAGGAATCCTGGAATATCTTGGAGGAGATATGATCTATTTGGGTAGAAATCTGGCATTTCTGGCAGAAACTGTCCTATTTTGGGGATAAAAGTGGTATTTGTGGGTGAAAAGGTCCTATTTGAAGTGGGAAAGGTGGTATTTCTTGGAGAAGATGTGATATATTTGGGAGAAATCTGGCATTTCTGGAAGAAACTGTCCTATTTTGGGGATAAAACAGGTACTTGTGGGTGAAAATTTCCTATTTGAAGGGGGAAACGTGGTATTTCTTGGAGAAGATGTGATATATTTGGGAGAAATGTGGCATTTCTGGAAGAAACTGTCCTCTTTTGGGGATAAAACAGGTATTTGTGGGTGAAAAGGTCCTATTTGAAGGGGGAACCCTGGTGTTTCTTGGAGAAGATGTGATCTATTTGGGAGAAATCTGGCCTTTCTGGAAGAAACTGTACTCTTTTGGGGATAAAACAGGTACTTGTGGGTGAAAATTTCCTATTTGAAGGGGGAAACGTGGTATTTCTTGGAGAAGATATGATATATTTGGGAGAAATGTGGCATTTCTGGAAGAAACTGTCCTATTTTGGGGATAAAACAGGTATTTGTGGGTGAAAAGGTCCAATTTGAAGGGGGAACCCTGGTATTTCTAGGAGATGATGTGATATATTTGGGAGAAATCTGGCATTTCTGGAAGAATATGTCGAATTTGAGGGATAAAACAGGTATTTGTGGTTGAAAAGTTCCTATTTGAAGGGGGAAACGTGGTATTTCTTGGAGAAGATGTGATATATTTGGGAGAAATGTGGCATGTCTGGAAGAAACTGTCCTATTGTGGGGATCAAACAGGTATTTGTGGGTGAAAAGGTCCTATTTGAAGGGGGAAACGTGGTATTTCTTGGAGAAGATGTGATATATTTGGGAGAAATCTGGCATGTCTGGAAGAAACTGTCGTCTTTTGGGGATAAAAGAGGTATTTGTGTGTGAAAAGGTCCTATTTGAAGGGGGAAACGTGGTATTTCTTGGAGAAGATGTGATATATTTGAGAGAAATGTGGCCTTTCTGGAAGAAACTGTCCTCTTTTGGGGATAAAAGAGGTATTTGTTGGTGAAAAGGTCCTATTTGAAGGGGGAAAGCTGGTATTTCTTGGAGAAGATGTGATCTATTTGGGAGAAATGTGGCATGTCTGGAAGAAACTGTCCTCTTTTGGGGATAAAAGAGGTATTTCTGGGTGAAAAGGTCCTATTTGAAGGGGAAACCTGGTATTTCTTGGAGAAGATGTGATCTATTTGGGAGAAATGTGGCATGTCTGGAAGAAACGGTCCTCTTTTGGGGATAAAAGAGGTATTTGTGGGTGAAAAGGTCCTATATGAAGGGGGAAACCTGGTATTTCTTGGAGAAGATGTGATATATTTGGGAGAAATCTGGCATTTCTGGAAGAAACTGTCCTCTTTTGGGAATGAAACAGGTACTTGTGGGTGAAAAGGTCCTATTTGAAGGGGGAAACCTGGTATTTCTTGGAGAAGATGTGATCTATTTGGGAGAAATGTGGCATGTCTGGAAGAAACTGTCCTATTTTGGGGATACAAGAGGTATTTGTGGGTGAAAAGGTCCTATTTGAAGGGGGAAACCTGGTATTTCTTGGAGAAGATGTGATATATTTCGAGAAATGTGGCATGTCAGGAAGAAACTGTCCTATTTTGGGGATAAAACAGGTATATGTGGGAGAAAAGGTCCTATTTGAAGGGGGAACCGCGGTATTTCTTGGAGGAGATGTGATGTATTTGGGAGAAATGTGGCATGTCTGGAAGAAAATGTCCTCTTTTGGGGATGAAACAGGTACTTGTGGGTGAAAAGGTCCTATTTGAAGGGGGTATCTAGGTATTTCTTGGAGAAGATGTGATATGTTTGGGTGAAATGTGGCATTTCTGGAAGAAACTGCTCTATTTTGGGGTTAAAAAAGGTATTTGTAGGTGAAAAGGTCCTATTTGAAGGGGGAAAGCTGGTTTTTCTTGGAGAAGATGTGATATATTTGGTTGATATGTGGCCTTTATGGAAGAAAAAGTCCTATTTGGGGGGAGAAGGCTGGTATTTGTGGGAGAAAAGGTCCTATTTCAGGAGGAATCTTGGTATTTCTTGGAGGAGATGTTATCTATTTTTGTAGAAATCTGGCATGTCTGGAAGAAACTGTCCTCTTTTGGGGATAAAAGAGGTATTTGTGGGTGAAAAGGTCCTATTTGAAGGGGGTAACTCGGTATTTCTTGGAGAAGATGTGATATATTTGGGAGAAATGTGGCATTTCTGGCAGAAACTGTCCTCTTTTGGGGATAAAAGAGGTATTTGTTGGAGAAAAGGTCCTATTTGAAGGGGGAAACGTGGTATTTCTTGGAGAAGATGTGATCTATTAGGGAGAAATGTGGCATTTCTGGAAGAAACTGTCCTATTTGGGGGATAATACAGGTATTTGTGGGTGAAAAGGTCCTATTTGAAGGGGGAAACGTGGTATTTCTTGGAGAAGATGTGATATATTTGGGAGAAATGTGGCATGTCTGGCAGAAACTGTCCTATATTGGGGATAAAAGAGGTATTTGTGGGTGAAAAGGTCCTATTTGAAGGGGGAACCCTGGTATTTCTTGGAGAAGATGTGATATATTTTGGAGAAATGTGGCATTTCTGGAAGAAACTGTCCTCTTTTGGGGATAAAACAGGTATTTGTGGGTGAAAAGGTCCTATTTGAAGGGGGAAACCTGGTATTTCCTGGAGAAGATGTGATATATTTGGGAGAAATGTGGCCTTTCTGGAAGAAACTGTCCTCTTTTGGGGATAAAAGAGGTATTTGTGGGTGAAAAGGTCCTATTTGAAGGGGGAAAGCCGGTATTTCTTGGAGAAGATGTGATATATTTGGGAGAAATGTGGCATTTCTGGAAGAAACTATTGTATTTTGGGGATAAAACAGGTATTTGTGGGTGAAAAGGTCCTATTTGAAGGGGGAAAGCTGGTATTTCTTGGAGAAGATGTGATATATTTGGGAGAAATGTGGCCTTTCTGGAACAAACTGTCCTCTTTTGGGGATAAAAGAGGTATTTGTGGGTGAAAATGTCCTATTTGAAGGGGGAAACCTGGTATTTCTTGGAGAAGATGTGATATATTTGGGAGAAATGTGGCATTTCTGGAAGAAACTGTCCTCTTTTGGGGATAAAAGAGGTATTTGTGTGTGAAAAGGTCCTATTTGAAGGGGGAAACCAGGTATTTCTTGGAGAAGATGAGATCTATTTGGGAGAAATCTGGCATGTCTGGAAGAAACTGTCCTCTTTTGGGTATACAAGAGGTATTTGTGGGTGAAAAAGTCCTATTTCAAGGAGGAAACCTGGTATTTCTTGGAGAAGATGTGATATGTTTTGGTGAAATGTGGCATTTCTGGACGTAACTGTTCTATTTTGGGGATAAAATAGGTATTTGTGGGTGAAAAGGTCCTATTTGAAGGGGAAAGCTGGTGTTTCTTGGAGAAGATGTGATCTATTTGGGAGAAATCTGGCATTTCTGGAAGAAACTGTCCTATTTGTGGGGAGAAGGCTGGTATTTGTGGGAGAAAAGGTCCTATTTGAAGGAGGAATCCTGGTATTTCTTGGAGAAGATGTGATATATTTGGGAGAAATGTGGCATTTCTGGAAGAAACTGTCCTCTTTTGGGGATAAAACAGGTATTTGTGGGTGAAAAGGTCCTATTTGAAGGGGGAAACCTGGTATTTCTTGGAGAAGATGTGATATATTTGGGAGAAATGTGGCATGTCTGGAAGAAACTGTCCTCTTTTGGGGATAAAAGAGGTATTTGTGGCTGAAAAGGTCCTATTTGAAGGGGGAAACCTGGTATTTCTTGGAGAAGATGTGATATATTTGGGAGAAATGTGGCATTTCTGGAAGAAAATGTCCTGTTTTGGGGATAAAAGAGGTATTTGTGGGAGAAAAGGTCCTATTTGAAGGGGGAACCGTGGTATTTCTTGGAGAAGATGTGATCTATTTGGGAGAAATGTGGCATTTCTGGACGTAACTGTCCTCTTTTGGGGATAAAAGAGGTATTTGTGGGTGAAAAGGTCCTATTTGAAGGGGGAAAGCTGGTATTTCTTGGAGAAGATGTGATATATTTGGGAGAAATGTGGCATGTCTGGAAGAAGCTGTCCTCTTTTGGGGATAAAAGAGGTATTTGTGGGTGAAAAGGTCCTATTTGAAGGGGGAAACCTGGTATTTCTTGGAGAAGATGTGATATATTCGGGAGAAATGTGGCATTTCTGGAAGAAACTGTCCTATTTGGGGGATAAAACAGGTATTTGTGGGAGAAAAGGTCCTATTTGAAGGCGGAAAGCTGGTATTTCTTGGAGAAGATGTGATCTATTTGGGAGAAATGTGGCATGTCTGGAAGAAAATGTCCAATTTGGGGGGAGAAGGCTGGTAGTTTTCGTTGAAAAGGTCCTATTTCAGGAGGAATCCTGGTATTTCTTGGAGAAGATGTGATCTATTTGGGAGAAATGTGGCCTTTCTGGATGAAAATGTCCAATTTGGGGGTAGAAGGCTGGTAGTTTTGGGTGAGAAGGTCCCATTTCAGTAGGAATCCTGGCATTTCTTGGAGAAGATGTGATATATTTGGGAGAAATGTGGCCTTTCCGGATGAAACTGTCCTCTTTTGAGGGTAAATCAGGTATTAGTGGTTGAAAAGGTCCTATTTGAAGGGGGAAAGCTGGTATTTCTTGGAGAAGATGTGATCTATTTGGGAGAAATGTGGCATTTCTGGAAGAAAATGTCCTCTTTTGGGGATAAAAGAGGTATTTCATGGAGAAAAGGTCCTAATTCAAGGGGGAAACCTGGTATTTCTTGTAGAAGATATGATATATTTGGGAGAAATGTGGCATGTCTGGAAGAATCTGTCGTATTTTGGGCATAAAACAGGTATTTGTGGTTGAAAAGGTCCTATTTGAAGGGGGAACCCTGGTATTTCTTGGAGAATATTTGATATATTTGGGAGAAATATGGCATGTCTGGAAGAATCTGTCCTATTTTGGGGATAAAACAGGTATTTGTGGGTGAAAAGGTCCTATTTCCAGGGGAAAACCTGTTATTTCTTGTAGAAGATGTGATATATTTGGGAGAAATGTGGCATGTCTGGAAGATAATGTCCTATTTGGGGGGAGAAGGCTGGTACTTGTGGGAGAAAAGGTCCTATTTCAGGAGGAATCCTGGTATTTCTTGGAGGAGATGCGATATGTTTGGGAGAAATGTGGCCTTTCTGGAAGAAACTGTCCTCTTTTGGGGATAAAAGAGGTATTTGTGGGTGAAAAGGTCCTATTTGAAGGGGGAAACCTGGTATTTCTTGGAGAAGATGTGATCTATTTGGGAGAAATCTGGCATTTCTGGAAGAAACTGTCCTCTTTTGGGGATAAAACAGGTACTTGTGGGTGAAAATTTCCTATTTGAAGGGGTAAACCTGGTATTTCTTGGAGAAGATATGATATATTTGGGAGAAATGTGGCATGTCTGGAAGAAGCTGCCGTATTTTGGGGATAAAAGAGGTATTTGTGGGTGAAAAGGTCCTATTTGAAGGGGGAAACCTGTTATTTCTTGTAGAAGATGTGATATATTTGGGAGAAATGTGGCATGTCTGGAAGATAATGTCCTATTTGGGGGGAGAAGGCTGGTACTTGTGGGAGAAAAGGTCCTATTTCAGGAGGAATCCTGGTATTTCTTGGAGGAGATGCGATATGTTTGGGAGAAATGTGGCCTTTCTGGAAGAAACTGTCCTCTTTTGGGGATAAAAGAGGTATTTGTGGGTGAAAAGGTCCTATTTGAAGGGGGAAACCTGGTATTTCTTGGAGAAGATGTGATATATTTGGGAGAAATCTGGCATTTCTGGAAGAAACTGTCCTCTTTTGGGGATAAAACAGGTATTTGTGGGTGAAAATTTCCTATTTGAAGGGGGAAACCTGGTATTTCTTGGAGAAGATATGATATATTTGGGAGAAATGTGGCATGTCTGGAAGAAGCTGTCGTATTTTGGGGATAAAAGAGGTATCTGTGGGTGAAAAGGTCCTATTTGAAGGGGGAAACGTGGTATTTCTTGGAGAAGATGAGATGTATTTGGGAGAAATCTGGCATTTCTGGAAGAATATGTCCAATTTGAGGGATAAAAGAGGTATTTGTGGTTGAAAAGGTCCTATTTGAAGGGGGAAAGCTGGTATTTCTTGGAGAAGATGTGATATATTTGGGAGAAATGTGGCCTTTCTGGGAGAAAATGTCCTATTTTGGGGATAAAACAGGTATTTGTGGTTGTAAAGGTCCTATTTGAAGGGGGAAACCTGGTATTTCTTGGAGAAGATGTGGTATATTTGGGAGAAATGTGGCATTTCTGGAAGAAACTGTCCTATTTTGGGGATAAAACAGGTATTTGTGGGTGAAAACGTTGCATTTGAAGGGGGAAACGTGGTATTTCTTGGAGAAGATGTGATATATTTGGGAGAAATGTGGCATGTCTGGAAGAAACTGTCCTATTTTGGGGATAAAAGAGGTATTTGTGGGTGAAAAGGTCCTATTTGAAGGGGGAAACCTGGTATTTCTTGGAGAAGATGTGATATACTTGGGAGAAATGTGGCCTTTCTGGAAGAAACTGTCCTCTTTTGGGGATAAAAGAGGTATTTGTGGGTGAGAAGGTCCTATTTGAAGGGGGAAACCTGGTATTTCTTGGAGAAGATGTGATATATTTGGGAGAAATCTGGCATGTCTGGAAGAAGCTGTCCTCTTTTGGGGATAAAAGAGGTGTTTGTGGGTGAAAAGGTCCCATTTGAAGGGGGAAAGCTGGTATTTCTTGGAGAAGATGTGATCTATTTGGGAGAAATGTGGCATTTCTGGAAGAAACTGTCCTCTTTTGGGGATAAAACAGGTATTTGTTGGAGAAAAGGTCCTATTTGAAGGGGGAAAGCTGGTATTTCTTGGAGAAGATGTGATCTATTTGGGAGAAATGTGGCATTTCTGGAAGAAAATGTCCAATTTGGGGGGAGAAGGCTGGTAGTTTTTGGTGAGAAGTTCTTATATCAGGAGGAATCCTGGTATTTCTTGGAGAAGATGTGATGTATTTGGGAGAAATCTGGCCTTTCTGGAAGAAAATGTCCTATTTTGGGGATAAAAGAATTTTTTGTGGGTGAAAAGGCCCTATTTGAAGGGGGAAACCTGGTATTTCTTGGAGAAGATATGATATATTTGGGAGAAATGTGGCCTTTCCGGAAGAAACTTTCCTCTTTTGGGGATAAAAGAGGTATTAGTTGTTGAAAAGGTCCTATTTGAAGGGGGAAAGCTGGTATTTCTTGGAGAAGATGTGATCTATTTGGGAGAAATGTGGCATTTCTGGAAGAAACTGTCCTCTTTTGGGGATAAAAGAGGTATTTGTGGGTGGTAAGGTCCTATTTGAAGGGGGAAAGCTGGTATTTCTTGGAGAAGATGTGATCTATTTGGGAGAAATGTGGCATTTCTGGAAGAAACTGTCGTCTTTTGGGGATAAAACAGGTATTTGTGGGTGAAAAGGTCCTATTTGAAGGGGGAAACATGGCATTTCTTGGAGAAGATGTGATATATTTGGGAGAAATGTGGCATTTCTGGAAGAAACTGTCCTCTTTTGGGGATAAAAGAGGTATTTGTGGTTGAAAAGGCCCTATTTGAAGGGGGAAACGTGGTATTTCTTGGAGAAGATGTGATCTATTTGGGAGAAATGTGGCATTTCTGGAAGAATATGTCCAATTTGAGGAATAAAAGAGGTATTTGTGGTTGAAAAGGTCCTATTTGAAGGGGGAAACCTGGTATTTCTTGGAGAAGATGTGACATATTTGGGAGAAATGTGGCATTTCTGGAAGAAACTGTCCTCTTTTGGGGATAAAAGAGGTATTTGTGGTTGAAAAGGTCCTATTTGAAGGGGGAAACGTGGTATTTCTTGGAGAAGATGTGATCTATTTGGGAGAAATGTGGCATTTCTGGAAGAAACAGTCCTATTTTGGGGATAAAAGAGGTATTTGTGTGTGAAAAGGTCCTATTTGAAGGGGGAAAGCTGGTATTTCTTGGAGAAGATGTGATATATTTGGGAGAAATCAGGCATTTCTGGAAGAAACTGTCCTATTTTGGGGATAAAAGAATTTTTTGTGGGTGAAAAGGCCCTATTTGAAGGGGGAAACCTGGTATTTCTTGGAGAAGATGTGATATATTTGGGAGAAATGTGGCCTTTCTGGAAGAAATGTCCTATTTTGGGGATAAAAGTGGTATTTGTGGTTGAAAAGTTCCTATTTGAAGGGGGAAACCTGGTATTTCTTGGAGAAGATGTGATATTTTTGGGTGAAATGTGGCATGTCAGGAAGAAACTGTCCTATTTGGGGGGAGAAGGCTGGTATTTGAGGGAGAAAAGGTCCTCTTTCAGGAGGAATTCTGGTATTTCTTGGAGAAGATGTGATATATTTGGGAGAAATGTGGCATGTCAGGAAGAAACTGTCCTCTTTTGGGGATAAAAGAGGTATTTGTGGGTGAAAAGGTCATATTTGAAGGGGGAATCCTGGTATTTCTTGGAGAAGATGTGATATATTTGGGAGAAATCAGGCATTTCTGGAAGAAACTGTCCTATTTTGGGGATAAAAGAATTTTTTGTGGGTGAAAAGGTCCTATTTGAAGGGGGAAAGCTGGTAATTCTATGAGCAGATGTGATATGTTTGGGAGAAATGTGGCATTTCTGGGAGAAACTGTCCTCTTTTGGGGATAAAACAGGTATTTTTGTGTGAAAAGGTCCTATTTGAAGGGGGAAAGCTGGTAATTCTATAAGAATATGTGATATAATTGGGAGAAATGTGGCATGTAAGGAAGAAACTGTCCTCTTTTGGGGATAAAACAGGTATTTGTGGGTGAAAAGGTCCTATTTGAAGGGGGAAACGTGGTATTTCTTGGAGAAGATGTGATCTATTTGGGAGAAATGTGGCATTTCTGGAAGAAACTGTCCTCTTTTGGGGATAAAAGAGGTATTTGTGGGTGATAAGGTCCTATTTGAAGGGGGAACCCTGGTATTTCTTGGAGAAGATGTGATATGTTTGGGAGAAATGTGGCATTTCTGGAAGAAACTGTACTCTTTTGGGGATAAAAGAGGTATTTGTGGGTGAAAAGGTCCTATTTGAAGGGGGAAAGCTGGTATTTCTTGGAGAAGATGTGATATATTTGGGAGAAATGTGGCATGTCAGGAAGAAACTGTCGTCTTTTGGGGATAAAACAGGTATTTGTGGGAGAAAAGGTCCTATTTGAAAGGGGAAACCTGGTATTTCTTGGAGAAGAGGTGATCTATTTGGGAGAAATGTGGCCTTTCTGGAAGAAAATGTCCAATTTGAGGGGAGAAGGCTGGTAGTTTTGGGTGAGAAGGTCCTATTTCAGGAGGAATCCTGGTATTTCTTGGAGAAGATGTGATCTATTTGGGAGAAATGTGGCCTTTCTGGAAGAAAATGTCCTATTTGGGGGGAGAAGGCTGGTAGTTTTGGGTGAGAAGGTCCTATTTCAGGAGGAATCCTGGCATTTCTTGGAGAAGATGTGATATATTTGGGAGAAATGTGGCATTTCTGGAAGAAAGTGTCCTGTTTTGGGGATAAAACAGGTATTTGTGGGAGAAAAGGTCCTATTTGAAGGGGGAAAGCTGGTATTTCTTGAAGGAGATGTGATGTATTTGGGAGAAATGTGGCCTTTCTGGAAGAAAATGTCCAATTTGGGGGGAGAAGGCTGGTAGTTTTGGGTGAGAAGGTCCTATTTCAGGAGGAATCCTGATATTTCTCGGAGAAGATGTGATATATTTGGGAGAAATCTGGCCTTTCTGGAAGAAAATGTCCAATTTGGGGGGAGAAGGCTGGTAGTTTTGGGTGAGAAGGTCCTATTTCAGGAGGAATCCTGGCATTTCTTGGAGAAGATGTGATATATTTGGGAGAAATGTGGCATTTCTGGAAGAAACTGTCCAATTTTGGGGATCAAAGAGGTAATAGTGGTTGAAAAGGTCCTATTTGAAGGGGGAAAGTGGTATTTCTTGGAGGAGTTGTGATATATTTGGGAGAAATGTGGCATTTCTGGAAGAAACTGTCCTATTTTGGGGATAAAAGAGGTATTTGTGGGTGAAAAGGTCCTATTTGAAGGGGAAAACCTGGTATTTCTTTGAGAAGATGTGATATATTTGGGAGAATTGTGGCATGTCTGGAAGAAAATGTCCTATTTGGGGGGAGAAGGGTGGTATTTGTGGAAGAAAAGGACCTATTTCAGGAGGAATCCTGGTATTTCTTGGAAGAGATGTGATATGTTTTGGAGAAATGTGGCCTTTCTGGAAGAAACTGTCCTCTTTTGGGGATAAAAGAGGTATTTGTGGGTGAAAAGGTCCTATTTGAAGGGGGAAACCTGGTATTTCTTGGAGAAGATGTGATATGTTTGGGAGAAATATGGCATTTCTGAAAGAAACTGTCCTCTTTCGGGGATAAAACAGGTATTTGTGGTTGAAAAGGTCCTATTTGAAGGGGGAAACCTGGTATTTCTTGGAGAAGATGTGATATATTTGGAAGAAATGAGGCATTTCTGGAAGAAACTGTCCTCTTTTGGGGATAAAAGAGGTATTTGTGGGTGAGAAGGTCCTATTTGAAGGGGGAAACGTGGTATTTCTTGGAGAAGATGTGATATATTTGGGAGAAATGTGGCATTTCTGGAAGAAAGTGTCCTGTCTTGGGGATAAAACAGGTATTTGTGGGAGAAAAGGTCCTATTTGAAGGGGGAAAGCTGGTATTTCTTGAAGGATATGTGATATATTTGGGAGAAATGTGGCATGTCTGGAAGAAACTGTCCTATTTTGGGGATAAAAGAGGTATTTGTGGGTGAAAAGGTCCTATTTGAAGGGGGAACCCTGGTATTTCTTGGAGAAGATGTGATATATTTGGGAGAAATGTGGCATTTCTGGAAGAAACTGTCCTATTTGGGGGAGAAGGCTGCTATTAGTGGGTGAAAGTTCCTATTTGAAGGGGGAAAGCTGGTATTTCTTGGAGAAGATGTGATATATTTGGGAGAAATGTGGCATGTCTGGAAGAAACTGTCCTGTTTTGGGGATAAAAGAGGTATTCGTGGGTGAAAAGGTCCTATTTGAAGGGGGAAACGTGGTATTTCTTGGAGAAGATGTGATATATTTGGGAGAAATGTGGCATGTCTGGAAGAAACTGTCCTATTTGAGGGATAAAGAGGTATTTGTGGGTGAAAAGGTCCTATTTGAAGGGGGAAACCTGGTATTTCTTGCACAAGATGTGATATATTTGGGAGAAATGTGGCATGTCTGGAAGATACTGTCCTCTTTTGGGGATAAAAGAGGTATTAGTGGTTGAAAAGGTCCTATTTGAAGGGGGAAACCTGGTATTTCTTGGAGAAGATGTGATATGTTTGGGAGAAATGTGGCTTTTCTGCAAGAAACTGTCCTCTTATGGGGATAGAACAGGTATTTGTGGGTGAAAAGTTCCTATTTGAAGGGGAAAACCTGGTATTTCTTGGAGAAGATGTGATATATTTGGGAGAAATGAGGCATTTCTGGAAGAAACTGTCGTATTTTGGGGATAAAAGAGGTATTTGTGGCTGAAAAGATCCTATTTGAAGGGGGAAACCTGGTATTTCTTGGAGAAGATGTGATATATTTGGGAGAAATGTGGCATGTCTGGAAGAAACTGTCCTGTTTTGGGGATAAAAGAGGTATTTGTGGGTGAGAAGGTCCTATTTGAAGGGGGATAGCAGGTATTTCTTGGAGAAGATGTGATATATTTGGGAGAAATGTGGCAGGTCTGTAAGAAACTGTCCTCTTTTGGGGATAAAGGAGGTTTTTTTGAGGAAAAGTTCCAATCTGAAGGGGGAACCCTGGTATTTCCTGGAGAAGATGATATATATTTGGGAGAAATCTGGCATTTCTGGAAGAAACTGTCCTCTTATGGGGATAGAACAGGTATTTGTGGGTGAAAAGTTCCTATTTGAACGGGAAAACCTGGTATTTCTTGGAGAAGATGTGATATATTTGGGAGAAATTTGGCATGTCTGGAAGAAAATGTCCAATTTGGGGGGGGGAAGGGTAGTATTTGAGGGAGAAAAGTTCCTATATCAGGAGGAATCCTGGTATTTCTTGGAGGAGATGTGATATGTTTGGGAGAAATGTGCCATTTCTGGAAGAAACTGTCCTCTTTTGGGGATAAAAGGGGTATTTGTGGTTGAAAAGGTCCTATTTGAAGGGGGAAAGCTGGTATTTCTTGGAGAAGATGTGATATGTTTGGGAGAAATATGGCATTTCTGGAAGAAACTGTCCTCTTTTGGGGATAAAAGAGGTATTTGTGGGTGAAAAGATCCTATTTGAAGGGGGAAACCTGGTATTTCTTGGAGAAGATGTGATCTATTTGGGAGAAATGTGGCATGTCTGGAAGAAACTGTCCTATTTTGGGATAAAAGAGGTATTAGTGGATGAAAAGGTCCTATTTGAAGGGGGAAAGCTGGTATTTCTTGGAGAAGATGTGATATATTTGGGAGAAATCAGGCATTTCTGGAAGAAACTGTCCTATTTTGGGGATAAAAGAATTTTTTGTGGGTGAAAAGGTCCTATTTGAAGGGGGAAACCTGGTATTTCTTGGAGAAGATGTGATATATTTGGGAGAAATGTGGCCTTTCTGGAAGAAATGTCCTACTTTGGGGATAAAAGTGGTATTTGTGGTTGAAAAGTTCCTATTTGAAGGGGGAAACCTGGTATTTCTTGGAGAAGATGTGATATGTTTGGGTGAAATGTGGCATGTCAGGAAGAAACTGTCCTATTTGGGGGGAGAAGGCTGGTATTTGAGGGAGAAAAGGTCCTCTTTCTGGACGAATTCTGGTATTTCTTGGAGAAGATGTGATATATTTGGGAGAAATGTGGCATGTCTGGAAGAAACTGTCCTCTTTTGGGGATAAAAGAGGTATTTGTGGTGAAAAGGTCCTATTTGAAGGGGGAAACCTGATATTTCTTGGAGAAGATGTGATATATTTGGGAGAAATCAGGCATGTCTGGAAGAAACTGTCGTCTTTTGGGGATAAAACAGGTATTTGTGGGAGAAAAGGTCCTATTTGAAGGGGGAAACCTGGTATTTCTTGGAGAAGAGGTGATCTATTTGGGAGAAATGTGGCCTTTCTGGAAGAAAATGTCCAATTTGAGGGGAGAAGGCTGGTAGTTTTGGGTGAGAAGGTCCTATTTCAGGAGGAATCCTGGTATTTCTTGGAGAAGATGTGATATATTTGGGAGAAATCTGGCCTTTCTGGAAGAAAATGTCCAATTTGGGGGGAGAAGGCTGGTAGTTTTGGGTGAGAAGGTCCTATTTCAGGAGGAATCCTGGCATTTCTTGGAGAAGATGTGATATATTTGGGAGAAATGTGGCATTTCTGGAAGAAACTGTCCTATTTTGGGGATCAAAGAGGTATTAGTGGTTGAAAAGGTCCTATTTGAAGGGGGAAACGTGGTATTTCTTGGAGGAGTTGTGATATATTTGGGAGAACTGTGGCATTTCTGGAAGAAACTGTCCTCTTTTGGGGATAGAACAGGTATTTGTGGGTGAAAAGGTCCTTTTTCCAGGGGAAAACCTGGTATTTCTTGGAGAAGATGTGATATATTTGGGAGAATTGTGGCATGTCTGGAAGAAAATGCCCTATTTGGGGGGTGAAGGGTGGTATTTGTGGGAGAAAAGGTCCTATTTCAGGAGGAATCCTGGTATTTCTTGGAGGAAATGTGATATGTTTGGGAGAAATGTGCCATTTCTGGAAGAAACTGTCCTCTTTTGGGGATAAAACAGGTATTTGTGGGTGAAAAGGTCCTATTTGAAGGGGGAAAGCTGGTATTTCTTGAAGGAGATGTGATATATTTGGGAGAAATGTGGCATTTCTGGAAGAAACTGTCCTCTTTTGGGGATAAAAGAGGTATTTGTGGGTGAGAAGGTCCTATTTCAAGGGGGAAACGTGTTATTCTTGGAGAAGATGTGATATATTTGGGAGAAATGTGGCCTTTCTGGAAGAAAATGTCCAATTTGGGGGGAGAAGGCAGGCAGTTTTCGGTGAGAAGGTGCTATTTCAGGAGGAATCCTGGTATTTCTTGGAGAAGATGTGATATATTTGCGAGAAATGTGGCCTTTCTGGAAGAAAATGTCCAATTTGGGGGGAGAAGGCTGGTAGTTTTGGGTGAGAAGGTCCTATTTCAGGAGGAATCCTGGCATTTCTTGGAGAAGATGTGATATATTTGGGAGAAATGTGGCCTTTCTGGAAGAAACTGTCCTCTTTTGGGGATAAAAGAGGTATTTGTGGGAGAAAAGGTCCTATTTGAAGGGGGAACCCTGGTATTTCTTGGAGAAGATGTGATATATTTGGGAGAAAAGTGGCATGTCAGGAAGAAACTGTGCTCTTTTGGGGATAAAAGAGGTATTTGTGGGAGATGAGTTCCTATTTGAAGGAAGAAAGCTGGTATTTCTTGGAGAAGATGTGATATGTTTGGGAGAAATGTGGCATTCCTGCAAGAAACTGTCCTCTTTTGGGGATAAAAGAGGTATTTGTGGGTGAAAAGGTCCTATTTGAAGGGGGAAACCTGGTATTTCTTGGAGAAGATGTGATATGTTTGGGAGAAATATGGCATTTCTGGAAGAAACTGTCCTCTTTTGGGGATAAAAGAGGTATTTGTGGGTGAAAAGGTCCTATTTGAAGGGGGAAAGCTGGTATTTCTTGGAGAAGATGTGATCTATTTGGGAGAAATCTGGCATGTCTGGAAGAAAATGTCCTCTTTTGGGGATAAAACAGGTATTTGTGGGTGAAAAGGTCCTATTTGAAGGGGGAAACCTGGTATTTCTTGGAGAAGATGTGATATGTTTGGGAGAAATCAGGCATTTCTGGAAGAAACTGTCCTATTTTGGGGATAAAAGAATTTTTTGTGGGTGAAAAGTTCCTATTTGAAGGGGGAAACCTGGTATTTCTTGGAGAAGATGTGATATGTTTGGGTGAAATGTGGCATGTCAGGAAGAAACTGTCCTATTTGGGGGGAGAAGGCTGGTATTTGAGGGAGAAAAGGTCCTCTTTCTGGACGAATTCTGGTATTTCTTGGAGAAGATGTGATATATTTGGGAGAAATGTGGCATGTCTGGAAGAAACTGTCCTCTTTTGGGGATAAAAGAGGTATTTGTGGGTGAAAAGGTCCTATTTGAAGGGGGAAACCTGATATTTCTTGGAGAAGATGTGATATATTTGGGAGAAATCAGGCATGTCTGGAAGAAACTGTCGTCTTTTGGGGATAAAACAGGTATTTGTGGGAGAAAAGGTCCTATTTGAAGGGGGAAACCTGGTATTTCTTGGAGAAGAGGTGATCTATTTGGGAGAAATGTGGCCTTTCTGGAAGAAAATGTCCAATTTGAGGGGAGAAGGCTGGTAGTTTTGGGTGAGAAGGTCCTATTTCAGGAGGAATCCTGGTATTTCTTGGAGAAGATGTGATATATTTGGGAGAAATCTGGCCTTTCTGGAAGAAAATGTCCAATTTGGGGGGAGAAGGCTGGTAGTTTTGGGTGAGAAGGTCCTATTTCAGGAGGAATCCTGGCATTTCTTGGAGAAGATGTGATATATTTGGGAGAAATGTGGCATTTCTGGAAGAAACTGTCCTATTTTGGGGATCAAAGAGGTATTAGTGGTTGAAAAGGTCCTATTTGAAGGGGGAAACGTGGTATTTCTTGGAGGAGTTGTGATATATTTGGGAGAACTGTGGCATTTCTGGAAGAAACTGTCCTCTTTTGGGGATAGAACAGGTATTTGTGGGTGAAAAGGTCCTTTTTCCAGGGGAAAACCTGGTATTTCTTGGAGAAGATGTGATATATTTGGGAGAATTGTGGCATGTCTGGAAGAAAATGCCCTATTTGGGGGGTGAAGGGTGGTATTTGTGGGAGAAAAGGTCCTATTTCAGGAGGAATCCTGGTATTTCTTGGAGGAAATGTGATATGTTTGGGAGAAATGTGCCATTTCTGGAAGAAACTGTCCTCTTTTGGGGATAAAACAGGTATTTGTGGGTGAAAAGGTCCTATTTGAAGGGGGAAAGCTGGTATTTCTTGAAGGAGATGTGATATATTTGGGAGAAATGTGGCATTTCTGGAAGAAACTGTCCTCTTTTGGGGATAAAAGAGGTATTTGTGGGTGAGAAGGTCCTATTTCAAGGGGGAAACGTGTTATTCTTGGAGAAGATGTGATATATTTGGGAGAAATGTGGCCTTTCTGGAAGAAAATGTCCAATTTGGGGGGAGAAGGCAGGCAGTTTTCGGTGAGAAGGTGCTATTTCAGGAGGAATCCTGGTATTTCTTGGAGAAGATGTGATATATTTGCGAGAAATGTGGCCTTTCTGGAAGAAAATGTCCAATTTGGGGGGAGAAGGCAGGTAGTTTTGGGTGAGAAGGTCCTATTTCAGGAGGAATCCTGGCATTTCTTGGAGAAGATGTGATATATTTGGGAGAAATGTGGCCTTTCTGGAAGAAACTGTCCTCTTTTGGGGATAAAAGAGGTATTTGTGGGAGAAAAGGTCCTATTTGAAGGGGGAACCCTGGTATTTCTTGGAGAAGATGTGATATATTTGGGAGAAAAGTGGCATGTCAGGAAGAAACTGTGCTCTTTTGGGGATAAAAGAGGTATTTGTGGGAGATGAGTTCCTATTTGAAGGAAGAAAGCTGGTATTTCTTGGAGAAGATGTGATATGTTTGGGAGAAATGTGGCATTCCTGGAAGAAACTGTCCTCTTTTGGGGATAAAAGAGGTATTTGTGGGTGAAAAGGTCCTATTTGAAGGGGGAAACCTGGTATTTCTTGGAGAAGATGTGATATGTTTGGGAGAAATATGGCATTTCTGGAAGAAACTGTCCTCTTTCGGGGATAAAAGAGGTATTTGTGGGTGAAAAGGTCCTATTTGAAGGGGGAAAGCTGGTATTTCTTGGAGAAGATGTGATCTATTTGGGAGAAATCTGGCATGTCTGGAAGAAAATGTCCTCTTTTGGGGATAAAACAGGTATTTGTGGGTGAAAAGGTCCTATTTGAAGGGGGAAAGCTGGTATTTCTTGGAGAAGATGTGATATATTTGGGAGAAATGTGGCATTTCTGGAAGAAAGTGTCCTGTTTGGGGGATAAAACAGGTATTTGTGGGTGAAAAGGTCCTATTTGAAGGGGGAAAGCTGGTATTTCTTGGAGAAGATGTGATATATTTGGGAGAAATGTGGCATGTCTGGAAGAAACTGTCCTCTTTTGGGGATAAAAGAGGTATTTGTGGGTGAAAAGGTCCTATTTCCAGGGGGAAACCTGGTATTTCTTGGAGAAGATGTGATATATTTGGGAGAAATCTGGCATGTCAGGAAGAAACTGTCCTATTTGGGTAGAAGCCTGCTATTAGTGGGTGAAAAGGTCCTATTTGAAGGGGGAAAGCAGGTATTTCTTGGAGAAGATGTGATATATTTGGGAGAAATGTGGCATGTCTGGAAGAAACTGTCCTCTTTTGGGGATAAAAGAGGTATTTGTGGGTGAAAAGGTCCTATTTGAAGGGGGAAACCTGGTATTTCTTGGAGAAGATGTGATATATTTGGGAGAAATCAGGCATTTCTGGAAGAAACTGTCCTATTTTGGGGATAAAAGAATTTTTTGTGGGTGAAAAGGTCCTATTTGAAGGGGGAAAGCTGGTATTTCTTGGAGAAGATGTGGTATATTTCGGAGAAATCTGGCATTCCTGGAAGAAACTGTCCTCTTTTGGGGATAAAAGAGGCTTTTTGGGGAAAAGGTCCTATTTGAAGGGGGAAAGCTGTCATTTCTTGGAGAAGATGTGATATGTTTGGGAGAAATGTGGCATTTCTGGAAGAAACTGTCCTCTTATGGGGATAGAACAGGTATTTGTGGGTGAAAAGGTCCTATTTCCAGGGGAAAACCTGGTATTTCTTGGAGAAGATGTGATATATTTGGGAGAAATGTGGCATGTCAGGAAGAAAATGTCCTATTTGGGGGGAGAAGGGTGGTATTTGTGGGAGAAAAGTTCCTATTTCTGGAGGAATCCTGGTATTTCTTGGAGGAGATGTGATATGTTTGGGAGAAATGTGCCATTTCTGGAAGAAACTGTCCTCTCTTGGGGATAAAACAAGTATTTGTGGGAGATAAGGTCCTATTTGAAGGGGGAACCCTGGTATTTCTTGGAGAAGATGTGATTTGTTGGGGAGAAATATGGCATTTCTGGAAGAAACTGTCCTCTTTTGGGGATAAAACAGGTATTTGTGGGAGATAAGGTCCTATTTGAAGGGGGAAACGTGTTATTTCTTGGAGAAGATGTGATATATTTGGGAGAAATGTGGCATTTCTGGAAGAAAATGTCCTATTTGAGGGATAATACAGGTATTCGTGGGAGAAAAGGTCCAATTTGAAGGGGGAAATCTGGTATTTCTTGGAGAAGATGTGATCTATTTGGGAGAAATGTGGCATTTCTGGAAGAAACTGTCCTCTTTTGGGGATGAAACAGGTATTTGTGGGTGAAATGGTCCTATTTGAAGGGGGAAAGCTGGTATTTCTTGGAGAAGATGTGATATATTTGGGAGAAATGTGGCATGTCTGGAAGAAACTGTCCTATTTTGGGGATAAAAGAGGTATTTGTGGGTGAAAAGTTCCTATTTGAAGGGGGAAACGTGGTATTTCTTGGAGAAGATGTGATATATTAGGGAGAAATGTGGCATGTCTGGAAGAAACTGTCCTCTTTTGGGGATAAAACAGGTATTTGTGGGAGAAAAGGTCCTATTTGAAGTGGGAAAGCTGGTATTTCTTGGAGAAGATGTGATATATTTGGGAGAAATGTGGCATTTCTGGAAGAAAATGTCCCATTTGGGGGAGAAGGCTGGTAGTTTTCGGTGAGAAGGTCCTTTTTCAGGAGGAATCCTGTTATTTCTTGGAGAAGATGTGATATATTTGGGAGAAATCTGGCATTTCTGGAAGAAACTGTCCAATTTTGGGGAGAAGGCTGGTAGTTTTGGGTGAGAAGGTCCTATTTCAGGAGGAATCCTGGTATTTCTTGGAGAAGATGTGATATATTTGGGAGAAATGTGGCATGTCTAGAAGAAACTGTCCTCTTTTGGGGATAAAAGAGGTATTAGTGGTTGAAAAGGTCCTATTTCCAGGGGGAAACCTGGTATTTCTTGGAGAAGATGTGATCTATTTGGGAGAAATGTGGCATTTCTGGAAGAAACTGTCCTCTTTTGGGGATAAAAGAGGTATTTCATGGAGAAAAGGTCCTAATTCAAGGGGGAAACCTGGTATTTCTTGGAGGAGTTGCGATATATTTGGGAGAAATGTGGTATTTCTGGAAGAAAATGTCCAATTTGAGGGATTAAAGAGGTATTTGTGTGAGAATAGTTCCTATTTGAAGGGGGAAACGTGGTATTTCTTGGAGAAGATGTGATATAATTGGGAGAAATGTGGCATGTCTGGAAAAAACTGTGCTCTTTTGGGGATAAAAGAGGTATTTGTGGGTGATAAGGTCCTATTTGAAGGGGGAAAGCTGGTATTTCTCGGAGAAGATGTGATATATTTGGGAGAAATCTGGCATTCCTGAAAGAAACTGTCCTCTTTTGGGGATAAAGCAGGTATTTGTGGGTGAAAAGGTCCTATTTGAAGGGGGAAACGTGGTATTTCTTGGAGAAGGTGTGATATGTTTGGGAGAAATGTGGCATTTCTGGAAGAAACTGTCCTCTTATGGGGATAAAAGAGGTATTTGTGGGAGAAAAGGTCCTATTTGAAGGGGGAAACGTGGTATTTCTTGGAGAAGATGTGATTTGTTGGGGAGAAATATGGCATTTCTGGAAGAAACTGTCCTCTTTTGGGGATAAAACAGGTATTTGTGGGAGATAGGGTCCTATTTGAAGGGGGAAAGCTGGTATTTCTTGGAGAAGATGTGATATATTTGGGAGAAATGTGGCATTTCTGGAAGAAACTGTCCTCTTTTGGGGATAAAAGAGGTACTTGTGGGTGAAAAGGTCCTATTTGAAGGGGGAACCGTGGTATTTCTTGGAGAAGATGTGATCTATTTGGGAGAAATGTGGCATTTCTGGAAGAAACTGTCCTCTTCTGGGGATAGAACATGTATTTGTGGGTGAAAAGGTCCTATTTGAAGGGGAAAACCTGGTATTTCTTGGAGAAGATGTGATATATTTGGGAGAAATGTGGCATTTCTGGAAGAAAATGTCCTATTTGAGGGATAATACAGGTATTTGTGGGAGAAAAGGTCCTATTTGAAGGGGGAAAGCTGGTATTTCTTGGAGAAGATGTGATATATTTGGGAGAAATGTGGCATTTCTGGAAGAAACTGTCCTCTTTTGGGGATGAAACAGGTATTTGTGGGTGAAACGGTCCTATTTGAAGGGGGAAAGCTGGTATTTCTTGGAGAAGATGTGATATATTTGGGAGTAATCTGGCATGTCTGGAAGAAACTGTCCTCTTTTGGGGATCAAAGAGGTATTTGTGGGTGAAAAGGTCCTATTTGAAGGGGGAAAGCTGGTATTTCTTGGAGAAGATGTGATATATTTGGGAGAAATGTGGCATGTCTGGAAGAAACTGTCCTCTTTTGGGGATTAAAGAGGTATTTGTGGGAGAAAAGGTCCTATTTGAAGGGGGAAAGCTGGTATTTCTTGGAGAAGATGTGATATATTTGGGAGAAATGTGGCATTTCTGGAAGAAAATGTCCCATTTGGGGGAGAAGGCTGGTAGTTTTCGGTGAGAAGGTCCTATTTCAGGAGGAATCCTGTTATTTCTTGGAGAAGATGTGATATATTTGGGAGTAATCTGGCATGTCTGGAAGAAACTGTCCTCTTTTGGGGATAAAAGAGGTATTTGTGGTGAAAAGGTCCTATTTGAAGGGGGAAACGTGGTATTTCTTGGAGAAGATGTGATATATTTGGGAGAAATGTGGCATGTCTGGAAGAAACTGTCCTCTTTTGGGGATTAAACAGGTATTTGTGGGAGAAAAGGTCCTATTTGAAGGGGAAAACCTGGTATTTCTTGGAGAAGATGTGATATATTAGGGAGAAATGTAGCATGTCTGGAAGAAAATGTCCTATTTGGGGCGAGAAGGGTGGTATTTGAGGAAGAAAAGTTCCTATTTCAGGAGGAATCCTGGTATTTCTTGGAGGAGATGTGATGTGTTTGGGAGAAATTTGGCCTTTCTGGCAGAAACTGTCCTCTTTTGGGGATAAAACAGGTATTTGTGGGTGAAAAGGTCCTATTTGAAGGGGGAACCCTGGTATTTCTTGGAGGAGATGCGATATATTTGGGAGAAATCTGGCATTTCTGGAAGAAAATGTCCTATTTGGGGGGAGAAGCCTGCTATTAGTGGGTGAAAAGGTCCTATTTGAAGGGGGAAAGCCGGTAATTCTATGAGAAGATGTGATATATTTGGGAGAAATGTGGCATGTCTGGAAGAAACTGTCCTCTTTTGGGGATAAAAGAGGTATTTGTGGGTGAAAAGGTCCTATTTGAAGGGGGAAAGCTGGTATTTCTTGGAGAAGAGGTGATATATTTGAGAGAAATGTGGCATGTCTGGAAGAAACTGTTCTATTTTGGGGATAAAACAGGTATTTGTGGGTGAAAAGGTCCTATTTGAAGGGGGAAAGCTGGTATTTCTTGGAGAAGATGTGATCTATTTGGGAGAAATGTGGCATTTCTGGAAGAAACTGTCCTCTTTTGAGGATAAAAGAGGTATTTGTGGGTGAAAAGGACTTATTACAAGGTGGAAACCTGGTATTTCATGGAGAAGATGTGGTATATTTGGGAGAAATATGGCATGTATGGCAGAAAATGTACTATTTTGGGGATAAAAGAGGTATTTGTGGGTGAAACGGTCCTATTTGAAGGGGGAAAGCTGGTATTTCTTGGAGAAGAAGTGATATATTTGGGATAAATGAGGCCTTTCTGGAAGAAACTGTTCTATTTTGGGGATAAAAGAGGTAAAACTACCAGCTTTCCCCCTTCAAATAGGACCTTTTCTCCCACAAATACCTCTTTTATCCCCAAAATAGGACAGTTTATTCCAGAAAGGCCACATTTCTCCCAAACATATCACATCTCCTCCAAGAAATACCAGGATTTCTCCTGAAATAGTACCTTTTCTCCCACAAAAACCAGCCTTTTCCCCCCAAAAGAGGACAGTTTCTTCCAGACATGCCACATTTCTCCCAAACATATCGCATCTTCTCCAAGAAATACCAGCTTTCCCCCTTCAAATAGGACCTTCTCACCCACAAATACCTCTTTTATCCCCAAAAGAGGACAGTTTCTGCCAGAAAGGCCACATTTCTCCCAAATATATCACATCTTCTCCAAGAAATACCAGCTTTCCCACTTCAAATAGGACCTTTTCACCCACAAATACCTCTTTGATCCCCAAAATACGACAGTTTCTTCCAGAAATGCCGCATTTCTCCCACATGTATCACATCTCCTGCAAGAACATCCAGCTTTACCCCTTCAAATAGGACCTTTTCACCCACAAATACCTGTTTTATCCCCAAAAGAGGACAGTTTCTTCCAGAAATGCCACATTTCTCCCAAATATATCACATCTCCTCCTAGAAATACCAGATTTCCCCCTTCAAATAGGACCTTTTCACCCACAAATACCTCTTTTATCCCCAAAAGAAGACAGTTTCTTCCAGAAATGCCACATTTCCCCCAAATATATCACATCTTCTCCAAGAAATACCAGGTTTCCCCCTGGAAATAGGACCTTTTCACCCACAAATACCTCTTTTATCCCCAAAAGAGGACACTTTCTGCCAGAAAGGCCACATTTCTCCCAAACATATCACATCTTCTCCAAGAAATACCAGCTTTCCCCCTTCAAATAGGACCTTTTCACCCACAAAAAATTCTTTTATCCCCAAAAGAGGACAGTTTCTTCCAGAAATGCCACATTTCTCCCAAATAGATCACATCTTCTCCAAGAAATACCAGGTTTCCCCCTAGAAAGAGGACCTTTTCACCCACAAATACCTCTTTTATCCCCAAAATAGGACAGTTTCTGCCTGACATGCCACATTTCTTCCAAACGTATCACATCTTCTCCAAGAAATACCAGGTTTCCCCCTTCAAATAGGACCTTCTCTCCCACAAATACCTCTTTTATCTCCAAAATAGGACAGTTTCTTCCAGACATGCAAGATTTCTCCCAAATATATCACATCTTCTCCAAGAAATACCAGCTTTCCCCCTTCAAATAGGACCTTTTCAACCACTAATACCGCTTTTATCCCCAAAAAGAGGACAGTTTCTTCCAGAAATGCCAGATTTCTCCCTAATATATCACATCTTCTCCAAGAAATACCAGCTTTCCCCCTTCAAATAGGACCTTTTCACCCACAAATACCTGGTTTAACCCCAAAATAGGACAGTTTCTTCCAGAAATGCCACATTTCTCCCAAACTTATCACATCTTCTCCAAGAAATGCAAGGATTCCTCGTGAAATAGGACCTTTTCACCTACAAATACCTCTTTTATCCCCAAAAGAGGACAGTTTCTTCCAGAAATGCCACATTTCTCCCAAACATATCACATCTTCTCCAAGAAATACCAGCTTTCTTCCTTCAAATAGGAACTTATCTCCCACAAATACCTCTTTTATCCCCAAAAGAGGACAGTTTCTTCCTCACATGCCTCTTTTCTCCCAAATAGATCACATCTTCTCCAAGAAATACCAGCTTTCCCCCTTCAAATAGGACCTTTTCACCCACAAATACCACTTTTATCCCCAAAAGAGGACAGTTTCTTCCAGAAATGCCACATTTCTCCCAAATAGATCACATCTTCTCCAAGAAATACCAGGTTTCCCCCTTCAAATAGGACCTTTTCACCCATAAATACCTGTTTTATCCCCAAGATATGACAGCTTCTTCCAGAAATGCCACATTTCTCCCAAATATATCACATCTTTTCCGAGAAATACCACGTTTCCCCCTTCAAATAGGACCTTCTCTCCCACAAATACCTGTTTGATCCCCAAAAGTGGACAGTTTCTTCCAGAAAGGCCACATTTCTCCCAAATATATCACATCTTCTCCAAGAAATACCAGGATTCCCCCTTCAAATAGGACCTTCTCACCCCCAAATACCTCTTTTATCCCCAAAAGAGGACAGTTTCTTCCAGACATGCCACATTTCTCCCAAATATATCACATCTTCTCCAAGAAATACCAGCTTTCCCCCTTCAAATAGTACCTTTTCACCCACAAATAACGGCCTTCTCGCCCCAAATAGGACATTTTATTCCAGACATGCCACATTTCTTCTAAATATATCACATCTTCTCCAAGAAATACCATGTTTTCCCCTGGAAATAGGACCTTTTCACCCACAAATACCTCTTTTATCCCCAAAAGAGGACAGTTTCTTCCAGAAATGCCACATTTCTCCCAAACATATCACATCTTCTCCAAGAAATACCAGCTTTCCCCCTTCAAATAGGACCTTTTCACCCACAAATACCTGTTTTATCCCCAAAAGAGGGCAGTTTCTTCCAGAAAGGCCACAGAAATACCAGCTTTCCCCCTTGAAATAGCAACTTATCTCCCACAAATACCTCTTTTATCCCCAAAAGTGGACATTTTCTTCCAGAAATGCCAGATTTCTCCCAAATGTATCACATCTTCTCCAAGAAATACCGGGTTTCCCCCTTCAAATAGGGCATTTTCACCCACAAATACCTCTTTTATCCCCAAAAGAGGACATTTTCATCCAGAAATGCCACATTTCTCCCAAATAGATCACATCTTCTCCAAGAAATACCACGTTTCCCCCTTCAAATAGGACCTTTTCACCCACAAATACCTCTTTTATCCCCAAAAGAGGACAGTTTCTTCCAGACATGCCACATTTCTCCCAAATATATCACATCTTCTCCAAGAAATACCATGTTTCCCCCTTCAAATAGGACCTTTTCACCCACAAATACCTCGTTTATCCCCAAAAGAGGACAGTTTCTTCCAGAAAGGCCACATTTCTCCCAAATAGATCACATCTTCTCCAAGAAATACCAGCTTATCCCCTTCAAATAGGACCTTTTCACCCACAAATACCTGTTTTATCCCCAAAATAGGACAGTTTCTTCCAGAAAGGCCACATTTCTCCCAAATATATCACATCTTCTCCAAGAAATACCAGCTTTCCCCCTTCAAATAGGACCTTTTCACCCACAAATAGGTCTTTTATCCCCAAAAGAGGACAGTTTCTGCCAGAAATGCCTCATTTCTCCCAAATATATCACATCTTCTCCAAGAAATACCAGCTTTCCCCCTTCAAATAGGACCTTTTCACCCACAAATACCTCTTTTATCCCCAAAAGAGGACAGTTTCTTCCAGAAATGCCACATTTCTCCCAAATAGATCACATCTTCTCCAAGAAATACCAGCTTTCCCCCTTCAAATAGGACCTTTTCACCCACAAATACCTGTTTTATCACCAAAATAGGACATTTTCTTCCAGACATGCCACATTTCTCCCAAATAGATCACATCTTCTCCAAGAAATACCAGCTTTCCCCCTTCAAATAGGACCTTTTCTCCCACAAATACCTGTTTTATCCCCAAAATACGACAGCTTCTTCCAGAAATGCCACATTTCTCCCAAATATAACACATCTTCTCCAAGAAATACCACGTTTCCCCCTTCAAATAGGACCTTTTCACCCACTAATACCTCTTTTATCCCCAAAAGAGGACAGTTTCTTCCAGACATGCCACATTTCTCCCAAATATATCACATCTTCTCCAAGAAATACCAGCTTTCCCCCTTCAAATAGGACCTTTTCACCCACAAATACCTCGTTTATCCCCAAAAGAGGACAGTTTCTTCCAGAAATGCCACATTTCTCCCAAATATATCACAACTCCTCCAAGAAATACCAGCTTTCCCCCTTCAAATAGGACCTTTTCACCCACAAATACCTGTTTTATCCCCAAAAGAGGACAGTTTCTTCCAGAAAGGCCACATTTCTCCCAAATATATCACATCTCCTCCAAGAAATACCAGGTTTCCCCCTTCAAATAGGACCTTTTCACCCACAAATACCTCTTTTATCCCCAAAAGAGGACAGTTTCTGCCAGAAATGCCACATTTCTCCCAAATATATCACATCTTCTCCAAGAAATATCACGTTTCCCCCTTCAAATAGGACCTTTTCACCCACAAATACCTGTTTTATCCCCAAAAAAGGACAGTTTCTTCCAGAAATGCCATATTTCTCCCAAATAGATCACATCTTCTCCAAGAAATACCAGGTTTCCCCCTTCAAATAGGACCTTTTCACCCACAAATACCTGTTTTATCCCCAAAAAAGGACAGTTTCTTCCAGAAATGCCACATTTCTCCCAAATATATCACATCGTCACCAAGACATACCAGGATTCCACCTGAAATAGTACCTTTTCACCCACAAATACCTCTTTTATCCCCAAAAGAGGACAGTTTCTTTCAGAAATGCCACATTTCTCCCAAATAGATCACATCTTCTCCAAGAAATACCAGCTTTCCTTTCCCCCTGGAAATACGAGCTTTTCACCCACAAATACCTCTTTTATCCCAAAATAGGACAGTTTCTTCCAGAAATGCCACATTTCTCCCAAATATATCACATCTCCTTCAAGAAATACCAGCTTTCTTCCTTCAAATAGGACCTTCTCAACCACAAATACCACTTTTATCCCCAAAATAGGACAGTTTCTTCCAGACATGCCACATTTCTACCAAATATATCACATCTTCTCCAAGAAATACCAGGTTTCTGGAAGAAACTTTCCAATTTTGGGGATAAAAGAGGTATTTGTGGGTGAAAAGGTCCAATTTGAAGGGGGAAACCTGGTATTTCTTGGAGAAGATGTGAACTATTTGGGAGAAATGTGGCATTTCTGGAAGAAACTGTCCTCTTTTGGGGATGAAACAGGTATTTTTGGTTAAAAAGGTCCTATTTGAAGGGGGAAAGCTGGTTTTTCATGGAGAAAATGTGGTATATTTGGGAGAATTATGGCATGTATGGCAGAAACTGTCCTCTTTTGGGGATAAAAGAGGTATTTGTGGGTGATACGGTCCTATTTGAAGGGGGAAAGTTGGTATTTCTTGGAGAAGAAGTGATACATTTGGGAGAAATGTGGCCTTTCTGGAAGAAACTGTTCTATTTTGGGGATAAAAGAGTTAAAACTACCAGCTTTCCCCCTTCAAATAGGAACTTTTCACCCACTAATACCTCTTTTATCACTCAAATAGGAGAGTTTCTTCCAGAAATGCCACATTTCTCCCAAATATATCACATCTTCTCCAAGAAATACCAGCTTTCCCCCTTCAAATAGGACCTTTTCACCCACAAATACCTGTTTTATCCCCAAAATAGGACAGCTTCTTCCAGAAATGCCACATTTCTCCCAAATATATCACATCTTCTCCAAGAAATACGAGGTTTCCCCCTTCAAATAGGACCTTTTCACCCACAAATACCTCTTTTATCCCCAAAAGAGGACAGTTTCTTCCAGAAATGCCTCATTTCTCCCAAATATATCACATCTTCTCCAAGAAATACCAGCTTTCCCCCTTCAAATAGGACCTTTTCACCCACTAATAGCAGGCTTCTCCCCCCAAATAGGACAGTTTCTTCCAGAAATGCCAGATTTCTCCCAAATATATCACATCTTCTCCAAGAAATACCAGCTTTCCCCCTTCAAATAGGACCTTTTCACCCACTAATAGCAGGCTTCTCCCCCCAAATAGGACAGTTTCTTCCAGAAATGCCAGATTTCTCCCAAATATATCACATCTTCTCCAAGAAATACCAGCTTTCCCCCTTCAAATAGGACCTTTTCACCCACAAATACCTCTTTTATCCCCAAAAGAGGACAGTTTCTTCCAGACATGCCACATTTCTCCCAAATATATCACATCTCCTCCAAGAAATACCAGCTTTCCCCCTTCAAATAGGACCTTTTCTCCCACAAATACCTGTTTTATCCCCAAAAGAGGACACTTTCTTCCAGACATGCCACATTTCTCCCAAATATATCACAACTCCTCCAAGAAATACCTGGTTTCCCCCTTCAAATAGGACCTTTTCACCCACAAATACCTCTTTTATCCCCAAAACAGGACAGTTTCTTCCAGACATGCCACATTTCTCCCAAATATATCACATCTTCTCCAAGAAATACCTGGGTTCCCCCTTCAAATAGGACCTTTTCACCCACAAATACCTGTTTTATCCCCAAAAGAGGACAGTTTCTTCCAGAAAGGCCACATTTCTCCCAAACATAACACATCTTCTCCAAGAAATACCAGGGTTCCCCCTTCAAATAGGACCTTTTCACCCACAAATACCTCTTTTATCCCCAAAAGAGGACAGTTTCTTCCAGACATGCCACATTTCTCCCAAACATATCACATCTCCTCCAAGAAATACCAGGATTCCTCCTGAAATAGGAACTTTTCTTCCTCAAATACCACTCTTCTCGCCCCAAATAGGACATTTTCTTCCAGACATGCCACATTTCTCCCAAATATATCACATCTCCTCCAAGAAATACCAGGTTTTCCCTGTAAATAGGACCTTTTCACCCACAAATACCTCTTTTATCCCCATAAGAGGACAGTTTCTTCCAGAAATGCCACATTTCTCCCAAATAGATCACATCTTCTCCAAGAAATACCAGGGTTCCCCCTTCAAATAGGACCTTTTCACCCACAAATACCTCTTTTATCCCCAAAAGAGGACAGTTTCTTCCAGAAATGCCACATTTCTCCCAAACATATCACATCTTCTCCAAGAAATGCCAGGATTCCTCCTGAAATAGGACCTTCTCTCCCAAAACTACCCGACTTCTCCCCCCAAATTGGTCATTTTCTTCCAGAAAGGCCAGATTTCTCCAAAATATATCACATCTTCTCCAAGAAATACCAGGTTTCCCCCTTCAAATAGGACCTTATCACCCACAAATACCTCTTTTATCCCCAAAAGAGGACAGTTTCTTCCAGAAATGCCACATTTCTCCCAAATATAACAAATCTTCTCCAAGAAATACCACGTTTCCCCCTTCAAATAGGACCTTTTCACCCACAAATACCTCTTTTATCCCCAAAAGAGGAAAATTTCTTCCAGAAATGCCACATTTCTCCCAAATATATCACATCTTCTCCAAGAAATACCAGGGTTCCCCCTTCAAATAGGACCTTTTCACCCACAAATACCTCTTTTATCCCCAAAAGAGGACAGTTTCTTCCAGAAATGCCACATTTCTCCCAGATAGATCACATCTTCTCCAAGAAATACCAGCTTTCCCCCTTCAAATAGGACCTTTTCACCCACAAATAGGTCTTTTATCCCCAAAAGAGGACAGTTTCTTCCAGAAATGCCACATTTCTCCCAAATATATCACATCTTCTCCAAGAAATATCACGTTTCCCCCTTCAAATAGGACCTTTTCACCCACAAATACCTGTTTTATCCCCAAAAAAGGACAGTTTCTTCCAGAAATGCCATATTTCTCCCAAATATATCACATCTTCTCCAAGAAATACCAGCTTTCCCCCTTCAAATAGGACCTTTTCACCCACAAATACCTGTTTTATCCCCAAAAGAGGACAGTTTCTTCCAGAAATGGCACATTTCTCCCAAACATATCACATCTCCTCCAAGAAATACCAGGATTCCTCCAGAAATAGGTACTTTTCTCCCGCAAATACCACCCTTCTCCCCCCAAATCGGACATTTTCTTCCAGACATGCCACATTTCTCCCAAACATATCACATCTTCTCCAAGAAATACCAGGTTTTCCCCTGGATAAAGGACCTTTTCACCCACAAATACCTGTTCTATCCCCATAAGAGGACAGTTTCTTCCAGAAAGGCCACATTTCTCCCAAACATATCACATCTTATCCAAGAAATGACAGCTTTCCCCCGTCAAATAGGACATTTTCCCCAAAAAAACCAATTTTATCCCCAAAATAGGACAGTTTCTTCCAGGAATGCCAGATTTCTCCGAAATATACCACATCTTCTCCAAGAAATACCAGCTTTCCCCCTTCAAATAGGACCTTTACTGCTACAAATACCTCTTTTATCCCCAAAATATGACAGTTTCTGCCATTCATGCCATATTTCTCCCAAATATACCACATCTTCTCCATGAAATACCAACTTTCCCCCTTCAAATAGGACCTTTTCAACCTCAAATACCTGTTTCATCCCCAAAAGAGGACAACTTCTTCCAGAAATGCCACATTTCTCCCAAATATACCACATCTTCTCCAAGAAATACCAGGGTTCCCCCTTCAAATAGGACCTTTTCTCCCACAAATACCTGTATTATCCCTCAAATAGGACATTTTCTTCCAGAAATGCCACATTTCTCCCAAATATATCACATCTTCTCCAAGAAATACCAGGGTTCCCCCTTCAAATAGGACCTTTTCACCCACAAATACCTCTTTTATCCCCAAAAGAGGACAGTTTCTTCCAGAAAGGCCAGATTTCTCCCAAATATATCACATCTTCTCCAAGAAATACCAGGTTTCCCCCTTCAAATAGGACCTTTTCACCCTCAAATACCTCTTTTATCCCCAAAATAGGACAGTTTCTTCCAGAAAGGCCACATTTCTCCCAAATAGATCACATCTTTTCCAAGAAATACCAGGTTTCCCCCTTCAAATAGGACCTTTTCACCCACAAATACCTCTTTTATCCCCAAAAGAGGACAGTTTCTTCCAGACATGCCACATTTCTCCCAAATATATCACATCTTCTCCAAGAAATACCACGTTTCCCCCTTCAAATAGGACCTTTTCACCCTCAAATACCTCTTTTATCCCCAAAATAGGACAGTTTCTTCCAGAAATGCCAGATTTCTCCCAAATAGATCACATCTTCTCCAAGAAATACCAGGGTTCCCCCTTCAAATAGGACCTTATCACCCACAAATACCACTTTTATCCCCAAAATAGGACAGTTTCTGTCAGAAAGGCCACATTTCTCCCAAATATATCACATCTTCTCCAAGAAATACCAGGTTTCCCCCTTCAAATATTACGTTTTCACCCACAAATACCTCCTTATCCCTCAAATAGGACAGTTTCTTCCAGACATGCCACATTTCTCCCAAATTGATCACATCTTCTCCAAGAAATACCAGGATTCCTCCTGAAATAGGACCTTCTCACCCAAAACTACCAGCCTTCTCCCCCCAAATTGGACATTTTCTTCCAGAAAGGCCACATTTCTCCCAAATAGATCACATCTTCTCCAAGAAATACCAGGATTCCTCCTGAAATAGGACCTTCTCACCGAAAACTATCAGCCTTCTCCCGCAAATTGGACATTTTCTTCCAGAAATGCCACATTTCTCCCAAACATATCACATCTTCTCCAAGAAATACCAGCTTTCCCCCTTCAAATAGGACCTTTTCACCCACAAATACCTCTTTTATCCCCAAAAGAGGACAGTTTCTTCCAGACATGCCACATTTCTCCCAAATATATCACATCTTCTCCAAGAAATACCAGCTTTCCCCCTTCAAATAGGACCTTTTCACCCACAAATACCTGTTTTATCCCCAGAAGAGGACAGTTTCTTCCAGAAATGCCACATTTCTCCCAAATATATCACGTCTCATAAAAGAAATAACAGGATTCCTCCTGAAATAGGGCCTTTTCACCCACAAATACCACCCTTCTCCCACCAAATAGGACATGTTCTTCCAGACATGCCACGTTTCTCCCAAATAGATCACATCTTCTCCAAGAAATACCAGGTTTTCCCCTGGAAATAGGACCTTTTCACCCACAAATACCTGTTCTATCCCCATAAGAGGACAGTTTCTTCCAGAAATGCCACATTTCTCCCAAATATATCACATCTTCTCCGAGAAATACCACGTTTCCCCCTTGAATTAGGACCTTTTCTCCATGAAACACCTCTTTTATCCCCAAAAGAGGACAGTTTCTTCCAGACATGCCAAATTTCTCCCAAATATATCACATCTTCTCCAAGAAATACCAGGGTTCCCCCTTCAGATATGAACATTTCTCCCACAAATACCTCTTTTATCCCCAAAAGAGGACAGTTTCTTCCAGAAATGCCACATTTCTCCCAAATATATCACAACTCCTCCAAGAAAAACCAGGGTTCCCCCTTCAAATAGGACCTTTTCTCCATGAAATACCTCTTTTATCCCCAAAAGAGGACAGTTTCTTCCAGAAAGGCCACATTTCTCCCAAATAGATCACATCTCCTCCAAGAAATACCAGGTTTCCCCCTTCAAATAGGACCTTTTCAACCACTAATACCTCTTTTATCCCCAAAAGAGGACAGTTTCTTCCAGAAAGGCCACATTTCTCCCAAATATATCACATCTTCTCCAAGAAATGCCAGGATTCCTCCTGAAATAGGACCTTCTCACCCAAAACTACCAGCCTTCTCCCCCCAAATTGGACATTTTCTTCCAGAAATGCCACATTTCTCCCAAACATATCACATCTTCTCCAAGAAATACCAGGATTCCTCCTGTAATAGGACCTTCTCACCCAAAACTACCAGCCTTCTCCCTGCAAATTGGACATTTTCTTCCAGAAATGCCACATTTCTCCCAAATATATCACATCTTCTCCAAGAAATACCAGGTTTCCCCCCTCAAATAGGACCTTTTCACCCACAAATACCTGTTTTATCCCCAAAATAGGACAGTTTCTTCCAGAAATGCCACATTTCTCCCAAATAGATCACATCTTCTCCAAGAAATACCAGCTTTCCCCCTTCAAATATGACATTTTCACCCACAAATACCTCTTTTATCCCCAAAAGAGGACAGTTTCTTCCTGAAATGCCACATTTCTCCCAAATATATCACATCTTCTCATAGAATTACCAGCTTTCCACCTTCAAATAGGACCTTTTCCCCAAAAAAACCTCTTTTATCCCCAAAAGAGGACAGTTTCTTCCAGGAATGCCACATTTCTCCCAAATATATCACATCTTCTCCAAGAAATACCACGTTTCCCCCTTCAAATAGGACCTTCTCACCCACAAATACCTCTTTTATCCCCAAAATAGGACAGTTTTTTCCAGAAATGCCACATTTCTCCCAAATATACCACATCTTCTCCAAGAACTACCAGCTTTCCCCCTTCAAATAGGACCTTTTCAACCACTAATACCTCTTTGATCCCCAAAAGAGGACAGTTTCTTCCAGAAATGCCACATTTCTCCCAAATATATCACAACTCCTCCAAGAAATACCAGGGTTCCCCCTTGAATTAGGACCTTTTCTCCATGAAATACCTCTTTTATCCCCAAAAGAGGACAGTTTCTTCCAGACATGCCACATTTCTCCCAAATATATCACATCTTCTCCAAGAAATACCAGGTTTCCCCCTTCAAATAGGACCTTTTCAACCACTAATACCTCTTTTATCCCCAAAAGAGGACAGTTTCTTCCAGAAATGCCACATTTCTCCCAAATATATCACATCTTCTCCAAGAAATGCCAGGATTCCTCCTGAAATAGGACCTTCTCACCCAAAACTACCAGCCTTCTTCCCCCAAATTGGACATTTTCTTCTAGAAATGCCAGATTTCTCATAAATATATCACATCTTCTCCAAGAAATACCAGGATTCCTCCTGAAATAGGAACTTCTCACCAAAAACTACCAGCCTTCTCCCCCCAAATAGGACAGTTTCTTCCTGACATGCCACATTTCTCCCAAATAGATCACATCTTCTCCAAGAAATACCAGGTTTTCCCCTGGAAATAGGACCTTTTCACCCACAAATACCTGTTCTATCCCCATAAGAGGACAGTTTCTTCCAGAAATGCCACATTTCTCCAAAATATATCACATCTTCTCCAAGAAATACCAGGTTTTCCCCTGGAAATAGGACCTTTTCACCCACAAATACCTCTTTTATCCCCAAAAGAGGACAGTTTCTTCCAGACATGCCACATTTCTCCCAAATATATCACATCTTCTCCAAGAAATACCACGTTTCCCCCTTCAAATAGGACCTTTTCACCCTCAAATACCTCTTTTATCCCCAAAATAGGACAGTTTCTTCCTGACATGCCACATTTGTCCCAAATATATCACATCTTCTCCAAGAAATACCAGGGTTCCCCCTTCAAATAGGACCTTATCACCCACAAATACCACTTTTATCCCAAAAATAGGACAGTTTCTGTCAGAAAGGCCACATTTCTCCCAAATATATCACATCTTCTCCAAGAAATACCAGGTTTCCCCCTTCAAATAGGACCTTTTCACCCACAAATACCTCTTTTATCCCCAAAAGAGGACAGTTTCTTCCAGACATGCCACATTTCTCCCAAATAGATCACATCTTCTCCAAGAAATACCAGGATTCCTCCTGAAATAGGACCTTCTCACCGAAAACTACCAGCCTTCTCCCCACAAATTGGACATTTTCTTCCAGACATGCCACATTTCTCCCAAATATATCACATCTTCTCCAAGAAATACCAGCTTTCCCCCTTCAAATAGGACCTTTTCACCCACAAATACCTCTTTTATCCCCCAAATAGGTCACTTTCTTCCAGAAAGGCCACATTTCTCCCAAATATATCACATCTTCTCCAAGAAATACCACGTTTCCCCCTTCAAATAGGACCTTTTCACCCACAAATACCTCTTTTATCCCCAAAATAGGACAGTTTCTTCCAGACATGCCACATTTCCCCCAAATATATCACATCTCCTTCAAGAAATACCAGCTTTCCCCCTTCAAATAGGACCTTTTCAACCACTAATACCAGTTTTATCCCCAAAACAGGACACTTTCTTCCAGACATGCCACATTTCTCCCAAATATATCACATCTTCTCCAAGAAATACCAGCTTTCCCCCTTCAAATAGGACCTTTTCACCCATGAAATACCTCTTTGATCCCCAAAAGAGGACAGTTTCTTCCAGACATGCCACATTTCTCCCAAATATATCACATCTTCTCCAATAAATACCAGGTTTCCCCCTTCAAATAGGACCTTTTCACCCACAAATACCTGTTTTATCCCCAAAAGAGGACAGTTTCTGCCAGGAAGGCCACATTTCTCCCAAACATATCACATCTTCTCCAAGAAATACCAGCTTTCCCCCTTCAAATAGGACCTTTTCACCCACAAAAAATTCTTTATCCCCAAAATAGGACAGTTTCTTCCAGAAATGCCACATTTCTCCCAAATATATCACATCTTTTCCAAGAAATACCAGCTTTCCCCTTCAAATAGGACGTTTTCAAACACAAATACCTGTTTTATCCCCAAAATAGGACAGTTTCTTCCAGAAATGCCACATTTCTCCCAAATAGATCACATCTTCTCCAAGAAATACCAGCTTTCCCCCTTCAAATAGGACATTTTCACCCATGAAATACCTCTTTTATCCCCAAATTACGACAGTTTCTTCCAGAAATGCCACTTTTCTCCCAAACATATCACACCTTCTCCAAGAAATACCAGGTTTCCCCCTGAAATAGGACCTTCTCACCCACAAATACCTCTTTTATCCCCAAAAGAGGACAGTTTCTTCCAGAAATGGCACATTTCTCCCAAACATATCACATCTCCTCCAAGAAATACCAGGATTCCTCCTGAAATAGGAACTTTTCTCCCACAAATACCACCCTTCTCCCCCCAAATAGGACAGTTTCTTCCTGACATGCCACATTTCTCCCAAACATATCACATCTTCTCCAAGAAATACCAGGTTTCCCCCTTCAAATAGGACCTTTTCACCCACAAATACCTGTTTTATCCCCAAAAGACGACAGTTTTTTCCAGACATGCCACATTTCTCCCAAATATATCACATCTTCTCCAAGAAATACCAGGTTTCCCCCTTCAAATAGGACCTTATCACCCACAAATACCTGTTTTATCCCCAAAAGAGGACAGTTTCTTCCAGACATGCCACATTTCTCCCAAATATATCACATCTCCTTCTAGAAATACCAGCTTTCCCCCTTCAAATAGGACCTTTTCACCCACAAATACCTGTTTTATCCCCAAAAGAGGACAGTTTCTTCCGGAAATGCCTCATTTCTCCCAAATATATCACATCCTCTCCCACAAATACCAGTTTCCCCCTTCAAATAGGACCTTTTCAACCACTAATACCTCTTTTATCCCCAAAAGAGGACAGTTTCTTCCAGACATGCCACATTTCTCCCAAATATATCACATCTTCTCCAAGAAATACCAGCTTTCCCCCTTCAAATAGGACCTTTTCTCCCACAAATACCAGCCTTCTCCCCCCAAATAGGACAGTTTCTTCCAGAAAGGCCACATTTCTCCCAAACATATCACATCTTCTCCAAGAAATACCAGCTTTCCCACTTCAAATAGGACCTTTTCACCCACAAATACCTCTTTTATCCCCAAAAGAGGACAGTTTCTTCCAGAAATGCCACATTTCTCCCAAATACATCACATGTTCTCCAAGAAATACCAGGTTTCCCCCTTCAAATAGGACCTTTTCACCCACAAATACCTCTTTTATCCCCAAAAGAGGACAGTTTCTTCCAGACATGCCACATTTCTCCCAAATATATATCATCTTCTCCAAGAAATACCAGCTTTCCCCCTTCAAATAGGACCTTTTCACCCACAAATACCTGTTTTATCCCCAAAAGAGGACAGTTTCTTCCAGAAATGCCACATTTCTCCCAAACATATCACATCTTCTCCAAGAAATACCAGGTTTCCCCCTTCAAATAGGACCTTTTCACCCACAAATACCTCTTTTATCCCCAAAAGAGGACAGTTTCTTCCAGAAATGGCACATTTCTCCCAAACATATCACATCTCCTCCAAGAAATACCAGGATTCCTCCTGAAATAGGAACTTTTCACCCACAAATACCACCCTTCTCCCCCCAAATAGGACATTTTCTTCCAGACATGCCACATTTCTCCCAAATATATCACATCTTCTCCAAGAAATACCAGGTTTTCCCCTGGAAATAGGACCTTTTCACCCACAAATACCTGTTCTATCCCCATAAGAGGACAGTTTCTTCCAGACATGCCACATTTCTCCAAAATATATCACATCTTCTCCAAGAAATACCAGGTTTTCCCCTGGAAATAGGACCTTTTCCCAAAAAAAAACCTCTTTTATCCCCAAAAGAGGACAGTTTCTTCCAGTAATGCCAGATTTCTCCCAAATATATCACATCTTCTCCAAGAAATACCACGTTTCCCCCTTCAAATAGGACCTTCTCACCCACAAATACCTCTTTTATCCCCAAAAGAGGAAAGTTTCTTCCAGAAATGCCAGATTTCTCCAAAATATATCACATCTTCTCCAAGAAATAACAGGATACCCCCTTCAAATACTACGTTTTCACCAACAAATACCTCATTTATCCCCAAAAGAGGACAGTTTCTTCCAGAAATGCCACATTTCTCCCAAATATATCACAACTCCTCCAAGAAATACCAGGGTTCCCCCTTGAATTAGGACCTTTTCTCCATGAAATACCTCTTTTATCCCCAAAAGAGGACAGTTTCTTCCAGACATGCCACATTTCTCCCAAATAGATTACATCTTCTCCAAGAAATACCAGGTTTCCCCCTTCAAATAGGACCTTTTCAACCACTAATACCTCTTTTATCCCCAAAAGAGGACAGTTTCTTCCAGAAATGCCACATTTCTCCCAAATATATCACATCTTCTCCAAGAAATGCCAGGATTCCTCCTGAAATAGGACCTTCTCACCCAAAACTACCAGCCTTCTTCCCCCAAATTGGACATTTTCTTCTAGAAATGCCAGATTTCTCATAAATATATCACATCTTCTCCAAGAAATACCAGGATTCCTCCTGAAATAGGAACTTCTCACCAAAAACTACCAGCCTTCTCCCCAGAATAGGACAGTTTCTTCCTGACATGCCACATTTCTCCCAAATAGATCACATCTTCTCCAAGAAATACCAGGTTTTCCCCTGGAAATAGGACCTTTTCACCCACAAATACCTGTTCTATCCCCATAAGAGGACAGTTTCTTCCAGAAATGCCACATTTCTCCAAAATATATCACATCTTCTCCAAGAAATACCAGGTTTTCCCCTGGAAATAGGACCTTTTCACCCACAAATACCTCTTTTATCCCCAAAAGAGGACAGTTTCTTCCAGACATGCCACATTTCTCCCAAATATATCACATCTTCTCCAAGAAATACCACGTTTCCCCCTTCAAATAGGACCTTTTCACCCTCAAATACCTCTTTTATCCCCAAAATAGGACAGTTTCTTTCTGACATGCCACATTTGTCCCAAATATATCACATCTTCTCCAAGAAATACCAGGGTTCCCCCTTCAAATAGGACCTTATCACCCACAAATACCACTTTTATCCCAAAAATAGGACAGTTTCTGTCAGAAAGGCCACATTTCTCCCAAATATATCACATCTTCTCCAAGAAATACCAGGTTTCCCCCTTCAAATAGGACCTTTTCACCCACAAATACCTCTTTTATCCCCAAAAGAGGACAGTTTCTTCCAGACATGCCACATTTCTCCCAAATATATCACATCTTCTCCAAGAAATACCAGCTTTCCCCCTTCAAATAGGACCTTTTCACCCACAAATACCTCTTTTATCCCCAAAACAGGACACTTTCTTCCAGACATGCCACATTTCTCCCAAATATATCACATCTTCTCCAAGAAATACCAGCTTTCCCCCTTCAAATAGGACCTTTTCACCCATGAAATAGCTCTTTGATCCCCAAAAGAGGACAGTTTCTTCCAGACATGCCACATTTCTCCCAAATATATCACATCTTCTCCAAGAAATACCAGGTTTCCCCCTTCAAATAGGACCTTTTCACCCACAAATACCTGTTTTATCCCCAAAAGAGGACAGTTTCTTCCAGACATGCCACATTTCTCCCAAACATATCACGTCTCCTCCAAGAAATACCAGGATTCCTCCTGAAATAGGAACTTTTCTCCCACAAATACCACCCTTCTCCCCCCAAATAGGACATGTTCTTCCAGACATGCCACATTTCTCCCAAATAGATCACATCTTCTCCAAGAAATACCAGCTTTCCCCCTTCAAATAGGACCTTTTCACCCACAGATACCTGTTCTATCCCCATAAGAGGACCGGTTCTTCCAGAAATGCCACATTTCTCCCAAATAGATCACATCTTCTCCTAGAAATACCACGTTTCCCCCTTCAAATAGGACCTTTTCCCAAAAACACCTATTTATCCCCAAAAGAGGACAGTTTCTTCCAGACATGCCACATTTCTCCCAAATATATCACATATTCTCCAAGAAATACCAGGGTTCCCCCTTCAAATAGGAACATTTCTCCCACAAATACCTCTTTTATCACTCAAATAGGACAGTTTCTTCCAGAAAGGCCACATTTCTCCCAAATATATCACAACTCCTCCAAGAAATACCAGGTTTCCCCCTTCAAATAGGACCTTTTCAACCACAAATACCTCTTTTATCCCCAAAAGAGGACAGTTTCTTCCAGAAAGGCCACATTTCTCCCAAATATATCACATCTTCTCCAAGAAATGCCAGGATTCCTCCTGAAATAGGACCTTCTCACCCAAAACTACCAGCCTTCTCCCCCCAAATTGGACATTTTCTTCCAGAAAGGCCACATTTCTCCCAAATAGATCACATCTTCTCCAAGAAATACCAGGATTCCTCCTGAAATAGGACCTTCTCACTGAAAACTACCAGCCTTCTCCCCGCAAATTGGATATTTTCTTCCAGAAATGCCACATTTCTCCCAAATATATCACATCTTCTCCAAGAAATACCAGGATAGCCCCTTCAAATAGGACCTTTTCACCCACAAGTACCTGTTTTATCCCCAAAAGAGGACAGTTTCTTCCAGACATGCCACATTTCTCCAAATATATCACATCTTCTCCAAGAAATACCAGGTTTCCCCATTCAAATAGGAAATTTTCTCCCACAAATACCTCTTTTATCCCCAAAAGAGGACAGTTTCTTCCAGAAATGCCACATTTCTCCCAAATATATCACATCTTCTCCAAGAAATACCAGCTTTCCCCCTTCAAATATGACATTTTCACCCACAAATACCTCTTTTATCCCCAAAACAGGACACTTTCTTCCAGACATGCCACATTTCTCCCAAATATATCACATCTTCTCATAGAATTACCAGCTTTCCCCCTTCAAATAGGACCTTTTCACCCACAAATACCTCTTTTATCCCCAAAAGAGGACAGTTTCTTCCAGACATGCCACATTTCTCCCAAATATATCACATCTTCTCCAAGAAATACCAGCTTTCCCCCTTCAAATAGGAACTTTTCACCCACAAAAAATTCTTTTATCCCCAAATTAGGACAGTTTATTCCAGAAATGCCTGATTTCTCCCAAATATATCACATCTTCTCCAAGAAATACCAGGGTTCCCCCTTCAAATAGGACCTTTTCACCCACAAATACCTCTTTTATCCCTCAAATAGGACAGTTTCTTCCAGACATGCCACATTTCTCCCAAATATATCACATCTTCTCCAAGAAATACCAGGATTCCTCCTGAAAGAGGACCTTTTCTCCCTCAAATACCAGCCTTCTCCCCCCAAATAGGACAGTTTCTTCCTGACATGCCACATTTCTCCCAAATATATCACATCTTCTCCAAGAAATACCAGGTTTCCCCCTTCAAATAGGACCTTTTCACCCACAAATACCTGTTTTATCCCCAAAAGAGGACAGTTTCTGCCAGGAAGGCCACATTTCTCCCAAACATATCACATCTTCTCCAAGAAATACCAGCTTTCCCCCTTCAAATAGGACCTTTTCACCCACAAAAAATTCTTTATCCCCAAAATAGGACAGTTTCTTCCAGAAATGCCACATTTCTCCCAAATATATCACATCTTTTCCAAGAAATACCAGCTTTCCCCTTCAAATAGGACGTTTTCAAACACAAATACCTGTTTTATCCCCAAAAGAGCACAGTTTCTTCCAGAAATGCCACATTTCTCCCAAATAGATCACATCTTCTCCAAGAAATACCAGCTTTCCCCCTTCAAATAGGACATTTTCACCCATGAAATACCTCTTTTATCCCCAAATTACGACAGTTTCTTCCAGAAATGCCACTTTTCTCCCGAACATATCACACCTTCTCCAAGAAATACCAGGTTTCCCCCTGAAATAGGACCTTCTCACCCACAAATACCTCTTTTATCCCCAAAAGAGGACAGTTTCTTCCAGAAATGGCACATTTCTCCCAAACATATCACATCTCCTCCAAGAAATACCAGGATTCCTCCTGAAATAGGAACTTTTCTCCCACAAATACCACCCTTCTCCCCCCAAATAGGACATTTTCTTCCAGACATGCCACATTTCTCCCAAATATATCACATCTTCTCCAAGAAATACCACGTTTCCCCCTTCAAATAGGACCTTTTCCCCAAAAAAACCTCTTTTATCCCCAAAAGTGGACAGTTTCTTCCTGACATGCCACATTTCTCCCAAACATATCACATCTTCTCCAAGAAATACCAGGTTTCCCCCTTCAAATAGGACCTTTTCACCCACAAATACCTGTTTTATCCCCAAAAGACGACAGTTTTTTCCAGACATGCCACATTTCTCCCAAATATATCACATCTTCTCCAAGAAATACCAGGTTTCCCCCTTCAAAGAGGACCTTTTCACCCACAAATACCTCTTTTATCCCCAAAAGAGGACAGTTTCTTCCAGACATGCCACATTTCTCCCAAATATATCACATCTCCTTCTAGAAATACCAGCATTCCCCCTTCAAATAGGACCTTTTCACCCACAAATACCTGTTTTATCCCCAAAAGAGGACAGTTTCTTCCGGAAATGCCTCATTTCTCCCAAATATATCACATCCTCTCCCACAAATACCAGTTTCCCCCTTCAAATAGGACCTTTTCAACCACTAATACCTCTTTTATCCCCAAAAGAGGACAGTTTCTTCCAGACATGCCACATTTCTCCCAAATATATCACATCTTCTCCAAGAAATACCAGCTTTCCCCCTTCAAATAGGACCTTTTCTCCCACAAATACCAGCCTTCTCCCCCCAAATAGGACAGTTTCTTCCAGAAAGGCCACATTTCTCCCAAACATATCACATCTTCTCCAAGAAATACCAGCTTTCCCACTTCAAATAGGACCTTTTCACCCACAAATACCTCTTTTATCCCCAAAAGAGGACAGTTTCTTCCAGAAATGCCACTTTTCTCCCAAATACATCACATGTTCTCCAAGAAATACCAGGTTTCCCCCTTCAAATAGGACCTTTTCACCCACAAATACCTCTTTTATCCCCAAAAGAGGACAGTTTCTTCCAGACATGCCACATTTCTCCCAAATATATATCATCTTCTCCAAGAAATACCAGCTTTCCCCCTTCAAATAGGACCTTTTCACCCACAAATACCTGTTTTATCCCCAAAAGAGGACAGTTTCTTCCAGAAATGCCACATTTCTCCCAAACATATCACATCTTCTCCAAGAAATACCAGGTTTCCCCCTTCAAATAGGACCTTTTCACCCACAAATACCTCTTTTATCCCCAAAAGAGGACAGTTTCTTCCAGAAATGGCACATTTCTCCCAAACATATCACATCTCCTCCAAGAAATACCAGGATTCCTCCTGAAATAGGAACTTTTCACCCACAAATACCACCCTTCTCCCCCCAAATAGGACATTTTCTTCCAGACATGCCACATTTCTCCCAAATATATCACATCTTCTCCAAGAAATACCAGGTTTTCCCCTGGAAATAGGACCTTTTCACCCACAAATACCTGTTCTATCCCCATAAGAGGACAGTTTCTTCCAGACATGCCACATTTCTCCAAAATATATCACATCTTCTCCAAGAAATACCAGGTTTTCCCCTGGAAATAGGACCTTTTCCCAAAAAAAACCTCTTTTATCCCCAAAAGAGGACAGTTTCTTCCAGTAATGCCAGATTTCTCCCAAATATATCACATCTTCTCCAAGAAATACCACGTTTCCCCCTTCAAATAGGACCTTCTCACCCACAAATACCTCTTTTATCCCCAAAAGAGGAAAGTTTCTTCCAGAAATGCCAGATTTCTCCAAAATATATCACATCTTCTCCAAGAAATAACAGGATACCCCCTTCAAATACTACGTTTTCACCAACAAATACCTCTTTTATCCCCAAAAGAGGACAGTTTCTTCCAGAAATGCCACATTTCTCCCAAATATACCACATCTTCTCCAAGAAATACCAGGTTTCCCCCTTCAAATAGGACCTTTTCACCCACAAGTACCTGATTTATCCCCAAAAGAGGACAGTTTCTTCCAGAAATGCCACATTTCTCCCAAATATATCACATCTTCTCCAAGAAATGCCAAGTTTTCCCCTTCAAATAGGACCTTTTCACCCACAAATACCTCTTTTATCCCCAAAAGAGGACAGTTTCTTCCTGACATGCCTCATTTCTCCCAAATATATCACATCTTCTCATAGAATTACCAGCTTTCCCCCTTCAAATAGGACCTTCTCACCCACAAATACCTGTTTTATCCCCAAAAGAGGACAGTTTCTCCCAGAAATGCCACATTTCTCCCAAACATATCACATCTTCTCCAAGAATTACCAGCTTTCCCCCTTCAAATAGGACCTTTTCACCCACAAAAAATTCTTTTATCCCCGAAATAGGACAGTTTCTTCCAGAAATGCCTGATTTCTCCCAAATATATCACATCTTCTCCAAGAAATACCAGGTTCCCCCCTTCAAATAGGACCTTTTCAACCACTAATACCTCTTTTATCCCCAAAAGAGGACAGTTTCTTCCAGAAAGGCCACATTTCTCCCAAATATATCACAACTTCTCCAAGAAATGCCAGGATTCCTCCTGAAAGATGACCTTCTCACCCAAAACTACCAGCCTTCTCCCCCCAAATTGGACATTTTCTTCCAGAAATGCCACATTTCTCCCAAATATATCACATCTTCTCCAAGAAATACCAGGATTCCTCCTGAAATAGGACCTTCTCCCCCAAAACTACCAGCCTTCTCCCCCCAAATTGGACATTTTCTTCCAGAAAGGCCACATTTCTCCCAAATATATCACATCTTCTCCAAGAAATACCAGCGTTCCCCCTTCAAATAGGACCTTTTCACCCACAAATACCTCTTTATCTCTCAAATAGGACAGTTTCTTCCCGACATGCCACATTTCTCCCAAATATATCACATCTTCTCCAAGAAATACCAGCTTTCCCCCTTCAAATAGGACCTTTTCTCCCACAAATACCAGCCTTCTCCCCCCAGATAGGACAGTTTCTTCCAGAAAGGCCACATTTCTCCCAAACATATCACATCTTCTCCAAGAAATACCAGGTTTCCCCCTTCAAATAGGACCTTTTCACCAACAAATACCTGTTTTATCCCCAAAAGAGGACAGTTTCTTACAGAAATGACACATTTCTCCCAAATATATCACAACTCCTCCAAGAAATACCAGGTTTCCCCCTTCAATTAGGACCTTTTCTCAATGAAATGCCTGTTTTATCCCCAAAAGAGGACATTTTCTTCCAGAAATGCCACATTTCTCCCAAATATATCACATCTTCTCCCACAAATACCAGGTTTCCCCCTTCAAATAGGACCTTTTCAACCACTAATGCCTCTTTTATCCCCAAAAGAGGACAGTTTCTTCCAGAAAGGCCACATTTCTGCCAAATATATCACAACTTCTCCAAGAAATGCCAGGATTCCTCCTGAAATAGGACATTCTCACCCAAAACTACCAGCCTTCTCCCCCCAAATTGGACATTTTCTTCCAGAAAGGCCACATTTCTCCCAAATATATCACATCTTCTCCTAGAAATACCAGGGTTCCCCCTTCAAATAGGACCTTTTCACCCACAAATACCTCTTTTATCCCCAAAAGAGGACAGTTTCTTCCAGACATGCCACATTTCTCCCAAATATATCTCATCTTCTCCAAGAAATACCAGCTTTCCCCCTTCAAATAGGACCTTTTCTCCCACAAATACCAGCCTTCTCCCCCCAAATAGGACAGTTTCTTCCAGAAAGGCCACATTTCTCCCAAACATATCACATCTTCTCCAAGAAATAACTGCTTTCCCCCTTCAAATAGGACCTTTTCACCCACAAATACCTCTTTTATCCCCAAAAGAGGACAGTTTCTTCCAGAAATGCCACATTTCTCCCAAATATATCACATCTTCTCCAAGAAATACCAGCTTTCCCCCTTCAAATAGGACCTTTTCACCCACAAATACCTCTTTTATCCCCAAAAGAGGACAGTTTCTTCCAGAAATGCCACATTTCTCCCAAATATATCACATCTCCTTCAAGAAATACCAGCTTTCACCCTTCAAATACGACCTTTTCTCCCACAAATACCTGTTTTGTCCCCAAAACAGGGTACTTTCTTCCAGTAATGCCACATTTCTCCCAAATATATCACATCTTCTCCAAGAAATACCAGCTTTCCCCCTTCAAATAGGACCTTTTCACCCACAAATACCTCTTTTATCCCCAAAAGAGGACAGTTTCTTCCAGACATGCCACATTTCTCCCAAATATATATCATCTTCTCCAAGAAATACCAGGTTTCCCCCTTCAAATAGGACCTTTTCACCCACAAATACCTCTTTTATCCCCAAAAGAGGACAGTTTCTTCCAGAAATGCCACATTTCTCCCAAACATATCACATCTTCTCCAAGAAATACCAGGTTTCCCCCTTCAAATAGGACCTTTTCAACCACTAATACCTCTTTTATCCCCAAAAGAGGACAGTTTCTTCCAGAAATGGCACATTTCTCCCAAACATATCACATCTCCTCCAAGAAATACCAGGATTCCTCCTGAAATAGGAACTTTTCACCCACAAATACCACCCTTCTCCCCCCAAATAGGACATTTTCTTCCAGACATGCCACATTTCTCCCAAATATATCACATCTTCTCCAAGAAATACCAGGTTTTCCCCTGGAAATAGGACCTTTTCACCCACAAATACCTGTTCTGTCCCCATAAGAGGACAGTTTCTTCCAGAAATGCCGCATTTCTCCAAAATATATCACATCTTCTCCAAGAAATACCAGGTTTCCCCCTTCAAATAGGACCTTTTCCCCAATAAAACCTCTTTTATCCCCAAAAGAGGACAGTTTCTTCCTGTAATGCCAGATTTCTCCCAAATATATCACATCTTCTCCAAGAAATACCACGTTTCCCCCTTCAAATCGGACCTTCTCACCCACAAATACCTCTTTTATCCCCAAAAGAGGAACGTTTCTTCCAGAAATGCCAGATTTCTCCAAAATATATCACATCTTCTCCAGGAAATAACAGGATACCCCCTTCAAATACTACGTTTTCACCAACAAATACCTCTTTTATCCCCAAAAGAGGACAGTTTCTTCCAGAAATGCCACATTTCTCCCAAATATATCACATCTTCTCCAAGAAATGCCACGTTTTCCCCTTCAAATAGGACCTTTTCGACCACTAATACCTCTTTTATCCCCAAAAGAGGACAGTTTCTTCCTGACATGCCTCATTTCTCCCAAATATATCACATCTTCTCCAAGAATTACCAGCTTTCCCCCTTCAAATAGGACCTTTTCACCCACAAATACCTGTTTTATCCCCAAAAGAGGACATTTTCTTCCAGAAATGCCACATTTCTCCCAAATATATCACATCTTCTCCAAGAAATACCAGGATTCCTCCTGAAATAGGACCTTCTCACCGAAAACTACCAGACTTCTCCCCCTAAATTGGACATTTTCTTCCAGAAAGGCCACATTTCTCCCAAATAGATCACATCTTCTCCAAGAAATACCGGCTTTCCCCCTTCAAATAGGACCTTTTCACCCTCAAATACCTCCATTATCCCCAAATAGGACAGTTTCTTCCAGAAATGCCACATTTCTCCCAAATATATCACATCTTCTCCAAGAAATACCAGGTTTCCCCCTTCAAATAGGACCTTTTCACACACAAATACCTCTTTTATCCCCAAAATACGACAGCTTCTTCCAGACATGCCACATTTCTCCCAAATATATCACATCTTCTCCAAGAAATACCAGGGTTCCCCCTTCAAATAGGACCTTATCACCCACAAATACCTCTTTTATCCCCAAAAGAGGACATTTTCTTCCAGACATGCCACATTTCTCCCAAATATATCACATCTTCTCCAAGAAATACCAGCTTTCCCCCTTCAAATAGGACCTTTTCACCCTCACATCCCTCTTTTATCCCCATAAGAGGACAGTTTCTTCCAGAAATGCCACATTTCTCCCAAATATATCACATCTTCTCCAAGAAATAACAGGTTTCCCCCTTCAAATACAACGTTTTCACCCACAAATACCTCTTTTATCCTTAAAAGAGGGCAGTTTCTTCCAGAAATGCCACATTTCTCCCAAATATACCACATCTTCTCCAAGAAATACCACGTTTCCCCCTTCAAATAGGACCTTTTCACCCTCAAATACCTGTTTTATCCCCAAAAGAGGACAGTTTCTTCCAGAAATGCCACATTTCTCCCAAATATATCACATCTTCTCCAAGAAATACCAGCTTTCCCCCTTCAAATGGGACCTTTTCAACCACAAATACCTGTTTTATCCCTCAAATTGGACATATTCTTCAAGAAATGCTAGATTTCTCCCAAATATATCACATCTTCTTTAAGAAATACCACGTTTCCCCCTTCAAATAGGACCTTTTCACCCACAAATACCTCTTTTATCCCCAAAAGAGGACAGTTTCTTCCAGAAATGCCATATTTCTCCCAAACATATCACATCTTCTCCAAGAAATACCAGGTTTCCCCCTTCAAATAGGACCTTTCCACCCACAAATACCTGTTTTATCCCCAAAAGAGCACAGTTTCTTCCAGAAATGCCACATTTCTCCCAAATAGATCACATCTCCTCCATGAAATACCAGGATTCCTCCTGAAATAGGACCTTTTCTCCCACAAATACCAGCCTTCACCCCCCAAATAGGACATTTTCTTCCAGACATGCCACATATCACCCAAATATATCACATCTTCTCCAAGAAATACCAGGTTTCCCCCTTCAAATAGGACCTTTTCACCCACAAATACCTCGTTTATCCCCAAAAGAGGACAGTTTCTTCCAGAAAGGCCACATTTCTCCCAAATAGATCACATCTCCTCCATGAAATACCAGGTTTCCCCCTTCAAATAGGACCTTTTCACCCACAAAAAATTCTTTTATCCCCAAAAGAGGACAGTTTCTTCCAGAAATGCCTGATTTCTCCCAAATATATCACATCTTCTCCAAGAAATACCAGCTTTCCCCCTTCAAATAGGACCTTTTCACCCACAAATACCTCTTTTATCCCCAAAATAGGACAGTTTCTTCCAGACATGCCACATTTCTCCCAAATATATCACATCTTCTCCAAGAAATACCAGCTTTCCCCCTTCAAATAGGACCTTTTCACCCACAAATACCTCTTTTATCCCCAAAAGAGGACAGTTTCTTCCAGAAATGCCACATTTCTCCCAAACATATCACATCTTCTCCAAGAAATACCAGGTTTCCCCCTTCAAATAGGACCTTTTCACCCACAAATACCTCTTTTATCCCCAAAAGAGGACAGTTTCTTCCAGAAAGGCCACATTTCTCCCAAACATATCACATCTCCTCCAAGAAATACCAGGATTCCTCCTGAAATAGGAACTTATCTCCCACAAATACCACCCTTCTCCCCCCAAATAGGACATTTTCTTCCTGACATGCCACATTTCTCCCAAATATATCACATCTTCTCCAAGAAATACCAGGTTTTCCCCTGGAAATAGGACCTTTTCACCCACAAATACCTGTTCTATCCCCATAAGAGGACAGTTTCTTCCAGAAATGCCACATTTCTCCCAAATATATCACATCTTCTCCAAGAAATACCAGCTTTCCCCCTTCAAATAGGACCTTTTCCCCAAAAAAACCTCTTTTATCCCCAAAAGAGGACAGTTTCTTCCAGAAAGGCCACATTTCTCCCAAATATATCACATCTTCTCCAAGAAATACCAGAGTTCCCCCTTCAAATAGGACCTTCTCACCCACAAATACCTCTTTTATCCCCAAAAGAGGACAATTTCTTCCAGACATGCCACATTTCTCCCAAATATATCACATCTTCTCCAAGAAATACCAGGGTTCCCCCTTCAAATAGGAACTTTTCACCCACAAATACCTCTTTTATCCCCAAAAGAGGACAGTTTCTTCCAGAAATGCCACATTTCTCCCAAATGTATCACATCTTCTCCAAGAAATACCAGGTTTCCCCCTTCAAATAGGACCTTTTCACCCACAAACACCTCTTTTATCCCCAAAAGAGGACAGTTTCTTCCTGTAATGCCAGATTTCTCCCAAATATATCACATCTTCTCCAAGAAATACCACGTTTCCCCCTTCAAATCGGACCTTCTCACCCACAAATACCTCTTTTATCCCCAAAAGAGGAAAGTTTCTTCCAGAAATGCCAGATTTCTCCAAAATATATCACATCTTCTCCAGGAAATAACAGGATACCCCCTTCAAATACTACGTTTTCACCAACAAATACCTCTTTTATCCCCAAAAGAGGACAGTTTCTTCCAGAAATGCCACATTTCTCCCAAATATATCACATCTTCTCCAAGAAATGCCACGTTTTCCCCTTCAAATAGGACCTTTTCGACCACTAATACCTCTTTTATCCCCAAAAGAGGACAGTTTCTTCCTGACATGCCTCATTTCTCCCAAATATATCACATCTTCTCCAAGAATTACCAGCTTTCCCCCTTCAAATAGGACCTTTTCACCCACAAATACCTGTTTTATCCCCAAAAGAGGACATTTTCTTCCAGAAATGCCACATTTCTCCCAAATATATCACATCTTCTCCAAGAAATACCAGGATTCCTCCTGAAATAGGACCTTCTCACCGAAAACTACCAGACTTCTCCCCCTAAATTGGACATTTTCTTCCAGAAAGGCCACATTTCTCCCAAATAGAGCACATCTTCTCCAAGAAATACCGGCTTTCCCCCTTCAAATAGGACCTTTTCACCCTCAAATACCTCCATTATCCCCAAATAGGACAGTTTCTTCCAGAAATGCCACATTTCTCCCAAATATATCACATCTTCTCCAAGAAATAACTGCTTTCCCCCTTCAAATAGGACCTTTTCACACACAAATACCTCTTTTATCCCCAAAATACGACAGCTTCTTCCAGACATGCCACATTTCTCCCAAATATATCACATCTTCTCCAAGAAATACCAGGGTTCCCCCTTCAAATAGGACCTTATCACCCACAAATACCTCTTTTATCCCCAAAAGAGGACATTTTCTTCCAGACATGCCACATTTCTCCCAAATATATCACATCTTCTCCAAGAAATACCAGCTTTCCCCCTTCAAATAGGACCTTTTCACCCTCACATCCCTCTTTTATCCCCATAAGAGGACAGTTTCTTCCAGAAATGCCACATTTCTCCCAAATATATCACATCTTCTCCAAGAAATAACAGGTTTCCCCCTTCAAATACAACGTTTTCACCCACAAATACCTCTTTTATCCTTAAAAGAGGGCAGTTTCTTCCAGAAATGCCACATTTCTCCCAAATATACCACATCTTCTCCAAGAAATACCACGTTTCCCCCTTCAAATAGGACCTTTTCACCCTCAAATACCTGTTTTATCCCCAAAAGAGGACAGTTTCTTCCAGAAATGCCACATTTCTCCCAAATATATCACATCTTCTCCAAGAAATACCAGCTTTCCCCCTTCAAATGGGACCTTTTCAACCACAAATACCTGTTTTATCCCTCAAATTGGACATATTCTTCAAGAAATGCTAGATTTCTCCCAAATATATCACATCTTCTTTAAGAAATACCACGTTTCCCCCTTCAAATAGGACCTTTTCACCCACAAATACCTCTTTTATCCCCAAAAGAGGACAGTTTCTTCCAGAAATGCCATATTTCTCCCAAACATATCACATCTTCTCCAAGAAATACCAGGTTTCCCCCTTCAAATAGGACCTTTCCACCCACAAATACCTGTTTTATCCCCAAAAGAGCACAGTTTCTTCCAGAAATGCCACATTTCTCCCAAATAGATCACATCTCCTCCATGAAATACCAGGATTCCTCCTGAAATAGGACCTTTTCTCCCACAAATACCAGCCTTCACCCCCCAAATAGGACATTTTCTTCCAGACATGCCACATATCACCCAAATATATCACATCTTCTCCAAGAAATACCAGGTTTCCCCCTTCAAATAGGACCTTTTCACCCACAAATACCTCGTTTATCCCCAAAAGAGGACAGTTTCTTCCAGAAAGGCCACATTTCTCCCAAATAGATCACATCTCCTCCATGAAATACCAGGTTTCCCCCTTCAAATAGGACCTTTTCACCCACAAAAAATTCTTTTATCCCCAAAAGAGGACAGTTTCTTCCAGAAATGCCTGATTTCTCCCAAATATATCACATCTTCTCCAAGAAATACCAGCTTTCCCCCTTCAAATAGGACCTTTTCACCCACAAATACCTCTTTTATCCCCAAAATAGGACAGTTTCTTCCAGACATGCCACATTTCTCCCAAATATATCACATCTTCTCCAAGAAATACCAGCTTTCCCCCTTCAAATAGGACCTTTTCACCCACAAATACCTCTTTTATCCCCAAAAGAGGACAGTTTCTTCCAGAAATGCCACATTTCTCCCAAACATATCACATCTTCTCCAAGAAATACCAGGTTTCCCCCTTCAAATAGGACCTTTTCAACCACTAATACCTCTTTTATCCCCAAAAGAGGACAGTTTCTTCCAGAAATGGCACATTTCTCCCAAACATATCACATCTCCTCCAAGAAATACCAGGATTCCTCCTGAAATAGGAACTTTTCACCCACAAATACCACCCTTCTCCCCCCAAATAGGACATTTTCTTCCAGACATGCCACATTTCTCCCAAATATATCACATCTTCTCCAAGAAATACCAGGTTTTCCCCTGGAAATAGGACCTTTTCACCCACAAATACCTGTTCTATCCCCATAAGAGGACAGTTTCATCCAGAAATGCCGCATTTCTCCAAAATATATCACATCTTCTCCAAGAAATACCAGGTTTCCCCCTTCAAATAGGACCTTTTCCCCAAAAAAACCTCTTTTATCCCCAAAAGAGGACAGTTTCTTCCAGAAAGGCCACATTTCTCCCAAATATATCACATCTTCTCCAAGAAATACCAGAGTTCCCCCTTCAAATAGGACCTTCTCACCCACAAATACCTCTTTTATCCCCAAAAGAGGACAATTTCTTCCAGACATGCCACATTTCTCCCAAATATATCACATCTTCTCCAAGAAATACCAGGGTTCCCCCTTCAAATAGGAACTTTTCACCCACAAATACCTCTTTTATCCCCAAAAGAGGACAGTTTCTTCCAGAAATGCCACATTTCTCCCAAATGTATCACATCTTCTCCAAGAAATACCAGGTTTCCCCCTTCAAATAGGACCTTTTCACCCACAAACACCTCTTTTATCCCCAAAAGAGGACAGTTTCTCCCAGAAATGCCACATTTCTCCAAAATAGATCACATCTTCTCCAAGAAATACCACGTTTCCCCCTTCAAATAGGACCTTTTCAACCACAAATACCTGTTTTATCCCCATAAGAGGACAGTTTCTTCCAGAAAGGCCACATTTCTCCCAAACATATCACATCTCCTCCAAGAAATACCGGGATTCCTCCTGAAATAGGAACTTATCTCCCACAAATACCACCCTTCTCCCCCCAAATAGGACATTTTCTTCCAGAAAGGCCACATTTCTCCCAAATATATCACATCTTCTCCAAGAAATACCAGCTTTCCCCCTTCAAATAGGACATTTTCACCCACAAATACCTCTTTTATCCCCAAAAGAGGACAGTTTCTTCCAGAAATGCCACATTTCTCCCAAATATATCACATCTTCTCCAAGAAATACCAGCTTTCCCCCTTCAAATAGGAACTTTTCACCAACAAGTACCTCTTTTATCCCCAAAAGAGGACAGTTTCTTCCAGAAATGCCACATTTCTCCCAAACATATCACATCTTCTCCAAGAAATACCAGGTTTCCCCCTTCAAATAGGACCTTTTCACCCACAAATACCTCTTTTATCCCCAAAAGAGGACAGTTTCTTCCAGAAATGGCACATTTCTCCCAAACATATCACATCTCCTCCAAGAAATACCAGGATTCCTCCTGAAATAGGAACTTTTCACCCACAAATACCACCCTTCTCCCCCCAAATAGGACATTTTCTTCCAGACATGCCACATTTCTCCCAAATATATCACATCTTCTCCAAGAAATACCAGGTTTTCCCCTGGAAATAGGACCTTTTCACCCACAAATACCTGTTCTATCCCCATAAGAGGACAGTTTCTTCCAGACATGCCACATTTCTCCAAAATATATCACATCTTCTCCAAGAAATACCAGGTTTTCCCCTGGAAATAGGACCTTTTCCCAAAAAAAACCTCTTTTATACCCAAAAGAGGACAGTTTCTTCCAGTAATGCCAGATTTCTCCCAAATATATCACATCTTCTCCAAGAAATACCACGTTTCCCCCTTCAAATAGGACCTTCTCACCCACAAATACCTCTTTTATCCCCAAAAGAGGAAAGTTTCTTCCAGAAATGCCAGATTTCTCCAAAATATATCACATCTTCTCCAAGAAATAACAGGATACCCCCTTCAAATACTACGTTTTCACCAACAAATACCTCTTTTATCCCCAAAAGAGGACAGTTTCTTCCAGAAATGCCACATTTCTCCCAAATATACCACATCTTCTCCAAGAAATACCAGGTTTCCCCCTTCAAATAGGACCTTTTCACCCACAAGTACCTGATTTATCCCCAAAATAGGACAGTTTCTTCCAGAAAGGCCACATTTCTCCCAAATATATCACATCTTCTCCAAGAAATGCCAAGTTTTCCCCTTCAAATAGGACATTTTCACCCACAAATACCTCTTTTATCCCCAAAAGAGGACAGTTTCTTCCTGACATGCCTCATTTCTCCCAAATATATCACATCTTCTCATAGAATTACCAGCTTTCCCCCTTCAAATAGGACCTTCTCACCCACAAATACCTGTTTTATCCCCAAAAGAGGACAGTTTCTCCCAGAAATGCCACATTTCTCCCAAACATATCACATCTTCTCCAAGAATTACCAGCTTTCCCCCTTCAAATAGGACCTTTTCACCCACAAAAAATTCTTTTATCCCCGAAATAGGACAGTTTCTTCCAGAAATGCCTGATTTCTCCCAAATATATCACATCTTCTCCAAGAAATACCAGGTTCCCCCCTTCAAATAGGACCTTTTCAACCACTAATACCTCTTTTATCCCCAAAAGAGGACAGTTTCTTCCAGAAAGGCCACATTTCTCCCAAATATATCACAACTTCTCCAAGAAATGCCAGGATTCCTCCTGAAAGATGACCTTCTCACCCAAAACTACCAGCCTTCTCCCCCCAAATTGGACATTTTCTTCCAGAAATGCCACATTTCTCCCAAATATATCACATCTTCTCCAAGAAATACCAGGATTCCTCCTGAAATAGGACCTTATCCCCCAAAACTACCAGCCTTCTCCCCCCAAATTGGACATTTTCTTCCAGAAAGGCCACATTTCTCCCAAATAGATCACATCTTCTCCAAGAAATACCAGCGTTCCCCCTTCAAATAGGACCTTTTCACCCACAAATACCTCTTTATCTCTCAAATAGGACAGTTTCTTCCCGACATGCCACATTTCTCCCAAATATATCACATCTTCTCCAAGAAATACCAGCTTTCCCCCTTCAAATAGGACCTTTTCTCCCACAAATACCAGCCTTCTCCCCCCAGATAGGACAGTTTCTTCCAGAAAGGCCACATTTCTCCCAAACATATCACATCTTCTCCAAGAAATACCAGGTTTCCCCCTTCAAATAGGACCTTTTCACCAACAAATACCTGTTTTATCCCCAAAAGAGGACAGTTTCTTACAGAAATGACACATTTCTCCCAAATATATCACAACTCCTCCAAGAAATACCAGGTTTCCCCCTTCAATTAGGACCTTTTCTCAATGAAATGCCTGTTTTATCCCCAAAAGAGGACATTTTCTTCCAGAAATGCCACATTTCTCCCAAATATATCACATCTTCTCCCACAAATACCAGGTTTCCCCCTTCAAATAGGACCTTTTCAACCACTAATGCCTCTTTTATCCCCAAAAGAGGACAGTTTCTTCCAGAAAGGCCACATTTCTGCCAAATATATCACAACTTCTCCAAGAAATGCCAGGATTCCTCCTGAAATAGGACCTTCTCACCCAAAACTACCAGCCTTCTCCCCCCAAATTGGACATTTTCTTCCAGAAAGGCCACATTTCTCCCAAATATATCACATCTTCTCCTAGAAATACCAGGGTTCCCCCTTCAAATAGGACCTTTTCACCCACAAATACCTCTTTATCCCTCAAATAGGACAGTTTCTTCCAGACATGCCACATTTCTCCCAAATATATCTCATCTTCTCCAAGAAATACCAGCTTTCCCCCTTCAAATAGGACCTTTTCTCCCACAAATACCAGCCTCCTCCCCCCAAATAGGACAGTTTCTTCCAGACATGCCACATTTCTCCCAAACATATCACATCTTCTCCAAGAAATAACTGCTTTCCCCCTTCAAATAGGACCTTTTCACCCACAAATACCTCTTTTATCCCCAAAAGAGGACAGTTTCTTCCAGAAATGCCACATTTCTCCCAAATATATCACATCTTCTCCAAGAAATACCAGCTTTCCCCCTTCAAATAGGACCTTTTCACCCACTAATACCTCTTTTATCCCCAAAAGAGGACAGTTTCTTCCAGAAATGCCACATTTCTCCCAAATATATCACATCTCCTTCAAGAAATACCAGCTTTCACCCTTCAAATACGACCTTTTCTCCCACAAATACCTGTTTTGTCCCCAAAACAGGGTACTTTCTTCCAGAAATGCCACATTTCTCCCAAATATATCACATCTTCTCCAAGAAATACCAGCTTTCCCCCTTCAAATAGGACCTTTTCACCCACAAATACCTCTTTTATCCCCAAAAGAGGACAGTTTCTTCCTGACATGCCACATTTCTCCCAAATATATATCATCTTCTCCAAGAAATACCAGGTTTCCCCCTTCAAATAGGACCTTTTCACCCACAAATACCTCTTTTATCCCCAAAAGAGGACAGTTTCTTCCAGAAATGCCACATTTCTCCCAAACATATCACATCTTCTCCAAGAAATACCAGGTTTCCCCCTTCAAATAGGACCTTTTCAACCACTAATACCTCTTTTATCCCCAAAAGAGGACAGTTTCTTCCAGAAATGGCACATTTCTCCCAAACATATCACATCTCCTCCAAGAAATACCAGGATTCCTCCTGAAATAGGAACTTTTCACCCACAAATACCACCCTTCTCCCCCCAAATAGGACATTTTCTTCCAGACATGCCACATTTCTCCCAAATATATCACATCTTCTCAAAGAAATACCAGGTTTTCCCCTGGAAATAGGACCTTTTCACCCACAAATACCTGTTCTGTCCCCATAAGAGGACAGTTTCTTCCAGAAATGCCGCATTTCTCCAAAATATATCACATCTTCTCCAAGAAATACCAGGTTTCCCCCTTCAAATAGGACCTTTTCCCCAATAAAACCTCTTTTATCCCCAAAAGAGGACAGTTTCTTCCTGTAATGCCAGATTTCTCCCAAATATATCACATCTTCTCCAAGAAATACCACGTTTCCCCCTTCAAATCGGACCTTCTCACCCACAAATACCTGTTTTATCCCCAAAAGAGGAAAGTTTCTTCCAGAAATGCCAGATTTCTCCAAAATATATCACATCTTCTCCAGGAAATAACAGGATACCCCCTTCAAATACTACGTTTTCACCAACAAATAACTCTTTTATCCCCAAAAGAGGACAGTTTCTTCCAGAAATGCCACATTTCTCCCAAATATATCACATCTTCTCCAAGAAATGCCACGTTTTCCCCTTCAAATAGGACCTTTTCGACCACTAATACCTCTTTTATCCCCAAAAGAGGACAGTTTCTTCCTGACATGCCACATTTCTCCCAAATATATCACATCTTCTCCAAGAATTACCAGCTTTCCCCCTTCAAATAGGACCTTTTCACGCACAAATACCTGTTTTATCCCCAAAAGAGGACATTTTCTTCCAGAAATGCCACATTTCTCCCAAATATATCACATCTTCTCCAAGAAATACCAGGATTCCTCCTGAAATAGGACCTTCTCACCGAAAACTACCAGCCTTCTCCCCCTAAATTGGACATTTTCTTCCAGAAAGGCCACATTTCTCCCAAATAGATCACATCTTCTCCAAGAAATACCGGCTTTCCCCCTTCAAATAGGACCTTTTCACCCTCAAATACCTCCATTATCCCCAAATAGGACAGTTTCTTCCAGAAATGCCTCATTTCTCCCAAATATATCACATCTTCTCCAAGAAATACCAGGTTTCCCCCTTCAAATAGGACCTTTTCACACACAAATACCTCTTTTATCCCCAAAATACGACAGCTTCTTCCAGACATGCCACATTTCTCCCAAATATATCACATCTTCTCCAAGAAATACCAGGGTTCCCCCTTCAAATAGGACCTTATCACCCACAAATACCTCTTTTATCCCCAAAAGAGGACATTTTCTTCCAGACATGCCACATTTCTCCCAAATATATCACATCCTCTCCAAGAAATACCAGCTTTCCCCCTTCAAATAGGACCTTTTCACCCTCACATCCCTCTTTTATCCCCATAAGAGGACAGTTTCTTCCAGAAATGCCACATTTCTCCCAAATATATCACATCTTCTCCAAGAAATAACAGGTTTCCCCCTTCAAATACAACGTTTTCACCCACAAATACCTCTTTTATCCTTAAAAGAGGGCAGTTTCTTCCAGAAATGCCACATTTCTCCCAAATATACCACATCTTCTCCAAGAAATACCACGTTTCCCCCTTCAAATAGGACCTTTTCACCCTCAAATACCTGTTTTATCCCCAAAAGAGGACAGTTTCTTCCAGAAATGCCACATTTCTCCCAAATATATCACATCTTCTCCAAGAAATACCAGCTTTCCCCCTTCAAATGGGACCTTTTCAACCACAAATACCTGTTTTATCCCTCAAATTGGACATATTCTTCAAGAAATGCTAGATTTCTCCCAAATATATCACATCTTCTTTAAGAAATACCACGTTTCCCCCTTCAAATAGGACCTTTTCACCCACAAATACCTCTTTTATCCCCAAAAGAGGACAGTTTCTTCCAGAAATGCCATATTTCTCCCAAACATATCACATCTTCTCCAAGAAATACCAGGTTTCCCCCTTCAAATAGGACCTTTCCACCCACAAATACCTGTTTTATCCCCAAAAGAGGACAGTTTCTTCCAGAAATGCCACATTTCTCCCAAATAGATCACATCTCCTCCATGAAATACCAGGATTCCTCCTGAAATAGGACCTTTTCTCCCACAAATACCAGCCTTCACCCCCCAAATAGGACATTTTCTTCCAGACATGCCACATATCACCCAAATATATCACATCTTCTCCAAGAAATACCAGGTTTCCCCCTTCAAATAGGACCTTTTCACCCACAAATACCTCGTTTATCCCCAAAAGAGGACAGTTTCTTCCAGAAAGGCCACATTTCTCCCAAATAGATCACATCTCCTCCATGAAATACCAGGTTTCCCCCTTCAAATAGGACCTTTTCACCCACAAAAAATTCTTTTATCCCCAAAAGAGGACAGTTTCTTCCAGAAATGCCTGATTTCTCCCAAATATATCACATCTTCTCCAAGAAATACCAGCTTTCCCACTTCAAATAGGACCTTTTCACCCACAAATACCTCTTTTATCCCCAAAATAGGACAGTTTCTTCCAGACATGCCACATTTCTCCCAAATATATCACATCTTCTCCAAGAAATACCAGGTTTCCCCCTTCAAATAGGACCTTTTCACCCACAAATACCTCTTTTATCCCCAAAAGAGGACAGTTTCTTCCAGAAATGCCACATTTCTCCCAAACATATCACATCTTCTCCAAGAAATACCAGGTTTCCCCCTTCAAATAGGACCTTTTCACCCACAAATACCTCTTTTATCCCCAAAAGAGGACAGTTTCTTCCAGAAAGGCCACATTTCTCCCAAACATATCACATCTCCTCCAAGAAATACCAGGATTCCTCCTGAAATAGGAACTTATCTCCCACAAATACCACCCTTCTCCCCCCAAATAGGACATTTTCTTCCTGACATGCCACATTTCTCCCAAATATATCACATCTTCTCCAAGAAATACCAGGTTTCCCCTGGAAATAGGACCTTTTCACCCACAAATACCTGTTCTATCCCCATAAGAGGACAGTTTCTTCCAGAAATGCCACATTTCTCCCAAATATATCACATCTTCTCCAAGAAATACCAGCTTTCCCCCTTCAAATAGGACCTTTTCCCCAAAAAAACCTCTTTTATCCCCAAAAGAGGACAGTTTCTTCCAGAAAGGCCACATTTCTCCCAAATATATCACATCTTCTCCAAGAAATACCAGAGTTCCCCCTTCAAATAGGACCTTCTCACCCACAAATACCTCTTTTATCCCCAAAAGAGGACAATTTCTTCCAGACATGCCACATTTCTCCCAAATATATCACATCTTCTCCAAGAAATACCAGGGTTCCCCCTTCAAATAGGAACTTTTCACCCACAAATACCTCTTTTATCCCCAAAATAGGACAGTTTCTTCCAGAAATGCCACATTTCTCCCAAATGTATCACATCTTCTCCAAGAAATACCAGGTTTCCCCCTTCAAATAGGACCTTTTCACCCACAAACACCTCTTTTATCCCCAAAAGAGGACAGTTTCTCCCAGAAATGCCACATTTCTCCAAAATAGATCACATCTTCTCCAAGAAATACCACGTTTCCCCCTTCAAATAGGACCTTTTCACCCACAAAAACTGTCCTCTTTGAAGAGGGAAACCTGGTATTTCTTGGAGAAGATGTGATATATTTGGGAGAAATGTGGCATTTCTGGAAGAAACTGTCCTCTTTTGGGGATAAAAGAGGTATTCGTGGGTGAAAAGGTCCTATTTGAAGGGGGAAACCTGGTATTTCTTGGAGAAGATGTGATCTATTTGGGAGAAATGTGGCATGTCTGGAAGAAACTGTCCTCTTTTGGGGATAAAACAGGTACTTGTGGATGAAAAGGTCCTATTTGAAGGGGCTATCATGGTATTTCTTGGAGAAGATGTGATTTGTTTGGGTGAAATGTGGCATTTCTGGAAGAAACTGTCCTCTTTTGGGGATAAAAAAGGTATTTGTAGGTGAAAAGGTCCTATTTGAAGGGGGAAAGGTGGTTTTTCTTGGAGAAGATGTGATATATTTGGGTGATATGTGGCCTTTCTGGAAGAAAATGTCCTATTTTGGGGATAAGGCTGGTATTTGTGGGAGAAAAGGGCCTATTTCAGGAGGAATCCTGGAATTTCTTGGAGGAGATATGATCTATTTGGGTAGAAATCTGGCATGTCTGGCAGAAACTGTCCTATTTTGGGGATAAAAGAGGTATTTCATGGAGAAAAGGTCCTATTTGAAGTGGGAAAGGTGGTATTTCTTGGAGAAGATGTGATATATTTGGGAGAAATCTGGCATTTCTGGAAGAAACTGTCCTCTTTTGGGGATAAAACAGGTACTTGTGGGTGAAAATTTCCTATTTGAAGGGGGAAACGTGGTATTTCTTGGAGAAGATATGATATATTTGGGAGAAATGTGGCATTTCTGGAAGAAACTGTCCTATTTTGGGGATAAAACAGGTATTTGTGGGTGAAAAGGTCCTATTTGAAGGGGGAAACGTGATATTTCTTGGAGAAGATGTGATATATTTGGGAGAAATGTGGCATTTCTGGAAGAATATGTCGAATTTGAGGGATAAAACAGGTATTTGTGGTTGAAAAGTTCCTATTTGAAGGGGGAAACGTGGTATTTCTTGGAGAAGATGTGATATATTTGGGAGAAATGTGGCATGTCTGGAAGAAACTGTCCTATTTTGGGGATAAAAGAGGTATTTGTGGGTGAAAAGGTCCTATTTGAAGGGGGAAACCTGGTATTTCTTGGAGAAGATGTGATATATTTGGGAGAAATGTGGCATGTCAGGAAGAAACTGTCCTATTTTGGGGATAAAAGAGGTATTTGTGGGTGAAAAGGTCCTATTTGAAGTGGGAAAGGTGGTATTTCTTGGAGAAGATGTGATATATTTGGGAGAAATGTGGCATTTCTGGAAGAAACTGTCCTATTTTGGGGATAAAACAGGTACTTGTGGGTGAAAAGGTCCTATTTGAAGGGGGAAACGTGGTATTTCTTGGAGAAGATGTGATATATTTGGGAGAAATGTGGCATGTCTGGAAGAAACTGTCCTATTTTGGGGATAAAACAGGTATTTGTGGGTGAAAAGGTCCTATTTGAATGGGGAAACCTGGTATTTCTTGGAGAAGATGTGATATATTTGGGAGAAATGTGGCATGTCTGGAAGAATCTGTCCTCTTTTGGGGATAAAACAGGTACTTCTGGGTGAAAAGGTCCTATTTGAAGGGGCTATCCTGGTATTTCTTGGAGAAGATGTGATTTGTTTGGGTGAAATGTGGCATTTCTGGAAGAAACTGTCCTCTTTTGGGGATAAAAAAGGTATTTGTAGGTGAAAAGGTCCTATTTGAAGGGGGAAAGCTGGTTTTTCTTGGAGAAGATGTGATATATTTGGGTGATATGTGGCCTTTCTGGAAGAAAATGTCCTATTTTGGGGATAAGGCTGGTATTTGTGGGAGAAAAGGGCCTATTTCAGGAGGAATCCTGGAATTTCTTGAGGAGATATGATCTATTTGGGTAGAAATCTGGCATTTCTGGCAGAAACTGTCCTATTTTGGGGATAAAAGTGGTATTTGTGGGTGAAAAGGTCCTATTTGAAGTGGGAAAGGTGGTATTTCTTGGAGAAGATGTGATATATTTGGGAGAAATCTGGCATTTCTGGAAGAAACTGTCCTATTTTGGGGATAAAACAGGTACTTGTGGGTGAAAATTTCCTATTTGAAGGGGGAAACGTGGTATTTCTTGGAGAAGATGTGATATATTTGGGAGAAATGTGGCATTTCTGGAAGAAACTGTCCTCTTTTGGGGATAAAACAGGTATTTGTGGGTGAAAAGGTCCTATTTGAAGGGGGAACCCTGGTATTTCTTGGAGAAGATGTGATATATTTGGGAGAAATGTGGCATGTCTGGAAGAAACTGTCCTCTTTTGGGGATAAAACAGGTACTTGTGGATGAAAAGGTCCTATTTGAAGGGGCTATCATGGTATTTCTTGGAGAAGATGTGATTTGTTTGGGTGAAATGTGGCATTTCTGGAAGAAACTGTCCTCTTTTGGGGATAAAAAAGGTATTTGTAGGTGAAAAGGTCCTATTTGAAGGGGGAAAGGTGGTTTTTCTTGGAGAAGATGTGATATATTTGGGTGATATGTGGCCTTTCTGGAAGAAAATGTCCTATTTTGGGGATAAGGCTGGTATTTGTGGGAGAAAAGGGCCTATTTCAGGAGGAATCCTGGAATTTCTTGGAGGAGATATGATCTATTTGGGTAGAAATCTGGCATTTCTGGCAGAAACTGTCCTATTTTGGGGATAAAAGAGGTATTTCATGGAGAAAAGGTCCTATTTGAAGTGGGAAAGGTGGTATTTCTTGGAGAAGATGTGATATATTTGGGAGAAATCTCGCATTTCTGGAAGAAACTGTCCTCTTTTGGGGATAAAACAGGTACTTGTGGGTGAAAATTTCCTATTTGAAGGGGGAAACGTGGTATTTCTTGGAGAAGATATGATATATTTGGGAGAAATGTGGCATGTCAGGAAGAAACTGTCCTATTTTGGGGATAAAACAGGTATTTGTGGGTGAAAAGGTCCTATTTGAATGGGGAAACCTGGTATTTCTTGGAGAAGATGTGATATATTTGGGAGAAATGTGGCATTTCTGGAAGAATATGTCGAATTTGAGGGATAAAACAGGTATTTGTGGTTGAAAAGTTCCTATTTGAAGGGGGAAACGTGGTATTTCTTGGAGAAGATGTGATATATTTGGGAGAAATGTGGCATGTCTGGAAGAAACTGTCCTCTTTTGGGGATAAAAGAGGTATTTGTGGGTGAAAAGGTCCTATTTGAAGGGGGAAACCTGGTATTTCTTGGAGAAGATGTGATATATTTGGGAGAAATGTGGCATGTCAGGAAGAAACTGTCCTATTTTGGGGATAAAAGAGGTATTTGTGGGTGAAAAGGTCCTATTTGAAGTGGGAAAGGTGGTATTTCTTGGAGAAGATGTGATATATTTGGGAGAAATGTGGCATTTCTGGAAGAAACTGTCCTATTTTGGGGATAAAACAGGTACTTGTGGGTGAAAAGGTCCTATTTGAAGGGGGAAACGTGGTATTTCTTGGAGAAGATGTGATATATTTGGGAGAAATGTGGCATGTCTGGAAGAAACTGTCCTATTTTGGGGATAAAACAGGTATTTGTGGGTGAAAAGGTCCTATTTGAATGGGGAAACCTGGTATTTCTTGGAGAAGATGTGATATATTTGGGAGAAATGTGGCATGTCTGGAAGAATCTGTCCTCTTTTGGGGATAAAACAGGTACTTGTGGGTGAAAAGGTCCTATTTGAAGGGGCTATCCTGGTATTTCTTGGAGAAGATGTGATTTGTTTGGGTGAAATGTGGCATTTCTGGAAGAAACTGTCCTCTTTTGGGGATAAAAAAGGTATTTGTAGGTGAAAAGGTCCTATTTGAAGGGGGAAAGCTGGTTTTTCTTGGAGAAGATGTGATATATTTGGGTGATATGTGGCCTTTCTGGAAGAAAATGTCCTATTTTGGGGATAAGGCTGGTATTTGTGGGAGAAAAGGGCCTATTTCAGGAGGAATCCTGGAATTTCTTGGAGGAGATATGATCTTTTTGGGTAGAAATCTGGCATTTCTGGCAGAAACTGTCCTATTTTGGGGATAAAAGTGGTATTTGTGGGTGAAAAGGTCCTATTTGAAGTGGGAAAGGTGGTATTTCTTGGAGAAGATGTGATATATTTGGGAGAAATCTGGCATTTCTGGAAGAAACTGTCCTATTTTGGGGATAAAACAGGTACTTGTGGGTGAAAATTTCCTATTTGAAGGGGGAAACGTGGTATTTCTTGGAGAAGATGTGATATATTTGGGAGAAATGTGGCATGTCTGGAAGAAACTGTCCTCTTTTGGGGATAAAACAGGTATTTGTGGGTGAAAAGGTCCTATTTGAAGGGGGAACCCTGGTATTTCTTGGAGAAGATGTGATCTATTTGGGAGAAATCTGGCCTTTCTGGAAGAAACTGTCCTCTTTTGGGGATAAAACAGGTACTTGTGGGTGAAAATTTCCTATTTGAAGGGGGAAACGTGGTATTTCTTGGAGAAGATATGATATATTTGGGAGAAATGTGGCATTTCTGGAAGAAACTGTCCTATTTTGGGGATAAAACAGGTATTTGTGGGTGAAAAGGTCCTATTTGAAGGGGGAAACGTGATATTTCTTGGAGAAGATGTGATATATTTGGGAGAAATGTGGCATTTCTGGAAGAATATGTCGAATTTGAGGGATAAAACAGGTATTTGTGGTTGAAAAGTTCCTATTTGAAGGGGGAAACGTGGTATTTCTTGGAGAAGATGTGATATATTTGGGAGAAATGTGGCATGTCTGGAAGAAACTGTCGTCTTTTGGGGATAAAATAGGTATTTGTGTGTGAAAAGGTCCTATTTGAAGGGGGAAACGTGGTATTTCTTGGAGAAGATGTGATATATTTGAGAGAAATGTGGCATGTCTGGAAGAAACTGTCCTCTTTTGGGGAGAAAACAGGTATTTGTGGGAGAAAAGGTCCTATTTGAAGGGGGAAACCTGGTATTTCTTGGAGAAGATGTGATCTATTTGGGAGAAATGTGGCATGTCAGGAAGAAACTGTCCTCTTTTGGGGATAAAAGAGGTATTTGTGGGTGAAAAGGTCCTATTTGAAGGGGGAAACCTGGTATTTCTTGGAGAAGATGTGATATATTTGGGAGAAATGTGGCATGTCTGGAAGAAATTGTCCTCTTTTGGGGAGAAAACAGGTATTTGCGGGAGAAAAGGTCCTATTTGAAGGGGGAAACCTGGTATTTCTTGGAGAAGATGTGATATATTTGGGAGAAATGTGGCATGTCTGGAAGAAAATGTCCTATTTGGGGGGAGAAGGCTGGTACTTGTGGGAGAAAAGGTCCTATTTCAGGTGGAATTCTGGTATTTCTTGGAGGAGGTGTGATCTATTTGGGAGAAATGTGCCATTTCTGGAAGAAACTGTCCTATTTTGGGGATAAAAGAGGTATTTGTGGGCAAAAAGGTCCTATTTGAAGGGGGAACCCTGGTATTTCTTGGAGAAGATGTGATCTATTTGGGAGAAATGTGGCATGTCTGGAAGAAACTGTCCTCTTTTGGGGAGAAAACAGGTATTTGTGGGAGAAAAGGTCCTATTTGAAGGGGGAAACCTGGTATTTCTTGGAGAAGATGTGATCTATTTGGGAGAAATGTGGCATGTCAGGAAGAAACTGTCCTCTTTTGGGGATAAAAGAGGTATTTGTGGGTGAAAAGGTCCTATTTGAAGGGGGAAACCTGGTATTTCTTGGAGAAGATGTGATCTATTTGGGAGAAATGTGGCATGTCTGTAAGAAACTGTCCTCTTTTGGGGATACAAGAGGTATATGTGGGTGAAAAGGTCCTATTTGAAGGGGGAAACCTGGTATTTCTTGGAGAAGATGTGATATATTTGTGAGAAATGTGGCATTTCTGGAAGAAACTGTCCTCTTTTGGGGATAAAAGAGGTATTTGTGGTTGAAAAGTTCCTATTTGAAGGGGGAAACCTGATATTTCTTGGAGAAGATGTGATCTATTTGGGAGAAATGTGGCATGTCTGGAAGAAACTGTCCACTTTTGGGGATAAAAGAGGTATTTGTGGGTGAAAAGGTCCTATTTGAAGGGTGAAAGCTGGTATTTCTTGGAGAAGATGTGATATGTTTGGGAGAAATGTGGCATTTCTGGAAGAAAAAGTCCAATTTGGGGGGAGAAGGCTGGTAGTTTTCGGTGAGAAGGTCCTATTTCAGGAGGAATCCTGGTATTTCTTGGAGAAGAAGTGATATATTTGGGAGAAATGTGGCATTTCTGGAAGAAACTGTCCTGTTTTGGGGATAAAAGAGGAATTTGTGGTTGAAAAGGTCCTATTTGAAGGGGAATTCCAGGAATGCCAGATTTCTCCCAAATATATCACATCTTCTCCAAGAAGTACCAGCTTTCCCCCTTCAAATAGGACCTTTTCACCCACAAATACCTCTTTTATCCCCAAAATAGGACAGTTTCTTCCAGAAATGCCTCATTTCTCCCAAATAGATCACATCTTCTCCATGAAATACCAGGTTTCCCCCTTCAAATAGGGCCTTTTCTCCCACAAATACCTGTTTGATGCCCAAAATAGGACAGTTTCTTCCTGACATGACACATTTCTCCCAAATAGATCACATCTTCTCCAAGAAATACCAGCTTTCCCCCTTCAAATAGGACCTTTTCTCCCACTAATTCCTCTTTTATCCCAAAAAGAGGACAGTTTCTTCCAGAAATGCCATATTTCTCTTACATATATCACAACTCCTCCAAGAAATACCAGGTTTCCCCCTTCAATTAGGACCTTTTCTCCATGAAATACCTCTTTTATCCCCAAAAGAGGACATTTTCTTCCAGAAATGCCACATTTCTCCCAAATATATCACATCTTCTCCAAGAAATACCACGTTTCCCCCTTCAAATAGGACCTTTTCTCCCACAAATACCTGTTTTATCCCCAAAAGAGGACATTTTCTTCCAGAAATGCCACATTTCTCCCAAATATATCACATCTTCTCCAAGAAATACCTGGTTTCCCCCTTCAAATAGGACCTTTTCTCCCACAAATACCTCTTTTATCCCCAAAATAGAACAGTTTCTTCCAGAAATGCCACATTTCTCCCAAACATATCACATCTTCTCCAAGAAATACCAGGTTTCCCCCTTCAAATAGGACCTTTTTACCCACAAATACCTCTTTTATCCCCAAAATAGGACAGTTTCTTCCAGAAATGGCACATTTCTCCCAAACATATCACACCTCCTCCAAGAAATACCAGGATTCCACCTGAAATAGGACCTTTTCTCCCACAAGTACCAGCCTTCTCCCCCCAAATAGGACATTTTCTTCCAGACATGCCACATTTCTCCCAAATATATCACATCTTCTCCAAGAAATACCAGCTTTCCCCCTTCAAATAGGACCTTTTCACCCACTAATAGCAGGCTTCTCCTCCAAATAGGACAGTTTCTTCCAGAAATGCCAGATTTCTCCGAAATATATCACATCTTCTCCATGAAATACCACGTTTCCCCCTTCAAATAGGACCTTTTCCCCAAAAAAACCTCTTTTATCCCCAAAAGAGGACAGTTTCTTCCAGGAATGCCACATTTCTCCCAAATATATCACCTCTTCTCCAAGAAATACCAGGGTTCCCCCTACAAATAGGACCTTTTCACCCACAAATACCTCTTTTATCCCCAAAAGAGGACAGTTTTTTCCAGACATGCCACATTTCTCCCAAATAGACCACATCTTCTCCAAGAAATACCAGGTTTCCCCCTTCAAATAGGACCTTTTCTCCCACAAATACCTCTTTTATCCCCAAAAGAGGACAGTTTCTTCCAGAAATGCCAAATTTCTCCCAAATAGATCACCTCTTCTCCAAGAAATACCAGGTTTCCCCCTTGAATTAGGACCTTTTCTCCATGAAATACCTCTTTTATCCCCAAAAGAGCACAGTTTCTTCCAGAAATGCCACATTTCTCCCAAATAGATCACATCTTCTCCAAGAAATACCAGGGTTCCCCCTTCAAATAGGACCTTTTCACCCACAAATACCTCTTTTATCCCCAAAAGAGGACAGTTTCTTCCAGACATGCCACATTTCTCCCAAATAGATCACATCTTCTCCAAGAAATACCAGGTTTTCCCCTTCAAATAGGACCTTTTCACCCACAAATACCTGTTCTATCCCCAGAAGAGGACAGTTTCTTCCAGAAATGCCACATTTCTCCCAAATAGATCACATCTTCTCCAAGAAATACCAGGTTTCCCCCTTCAATTAGGACCTTTTCTCCATGAAATACCTGTTTTATCCCCAAAATAGGACATTTTCTTCCAGAAAGGCCACATTTCTCCCAAATATATCACATCTTCACCAAGAAATACCAGGTTTCCCCCTTCAAATAGGACCTTTTCAACCACTAATACCTCTTTTATCCCCAAAAGAGGACAGTTTCTTCCAGAAATGCCACATTTCTCCCAAATATATCACATCTTCTCCAAGAAATGCCAGGATTCCTCCTGAAAGAGGACCTTCTCACCCAAAACTACCAGCCTTCTCCCCCCAAATTGGACATTTTCTTCCAGAAATGCCACATTTCTCCCAAATATATCACATCTTCTCCAAGAAATACCAGGATTCCTCCTGAAATAGGACCTTCTCACCCAAAACTACCAGCCTTCTCCCCCCAAATTGGACATTTTCTTCCAGAAAGGCCACATTTCTCCCAAATACATCACATCTTCTCCAAGAAATACCAGCTTTCCCCCTTCAAATAGGACCTTTTAACCACAAATACCTGTTTTATCCCCCAAATTGGACATTTTCTTCCAGACATGCCACATTTCTCCCAAATAAATCACCTCTTCTCCAAGAAATACCAGGTTTCCCCCTTCAAATAGGACCTTTTCACCCACAAATACCTGTTTTATCCCCAAAAGAGGACAGTTTCTTCCAGAAAGGCCACATTTCTCCCAAACTTATCACATCTTCTCCAAGAAATACCAGCTTTCCCCCTTCAAATAGGACCTTTTCACCCACAAATACCTCTTTGAAACCCAAAATACGACAGTTTCTTCCAGAAATGCCACATTTCTCCCAAATATATCACATCTTCTCCAAGAAATACCACGTTTCCCCCTTCAGATAGGACCTTTTCACCCACAAATACCTCTTTTATCCCCAAAAGAGGACAGTTTCTTCCAGACATGCCACATTTCTCCCAAATATATCACATCTTCTCCAAGAAATACCAGGTTTCCCCCTGGAAATAGGACCTTTTCTCCCACAAATACCTGTTTTTTCCCCAAAATAGGACAGTTTCTTCCAGAAAGGCCACATTTCTCCCAAATAGATCACATCTTCTCCAAGAAATACCAGGTTTCCCCCTTCAAATTGGACCTTTTCACCCACAAATACCTCTTTTATCCGCAGAAGAGGACAGTTTCTTCCAGAAAGGCCACATTTCTCCCAAACATATCACATCTCCTCCAAGAAATACCAGGATTCCTCCTGAAAGAGGACCTTTTATCCCACAAGTACCAGCCTTCTCCCCCCAAATAGGACATTTTCTTCCAGACATGCCACATTTCTCCCAAATATATCACATCTTCTCCAAGAAATACCAGGTTTTCCCCTGGAAATAGGACCTTTTCACCCACACATGCCTCTTTTATCCCCAAAATACGACAGTTTCTTCCAGAAATGCCACATTTCTCCCAAATAGATCACATCTTCTCCAAGAAATACCAGCTTTCCCCCTTCAAATAGGACCTTATCACCCTCAAATACCTGTTTTATCCCCAAAAGAGGACAGTTTCTTCCAGACATGCCACATTTCTCCCAAATATATCACATCTTCTCCAAGAAATACCACGTTTCCCCCTTCAAATAGGACCTTTTCACCCACAAATACCTCTTTTATCCCCAAAAGAGGACAGTTTCTTCCAGAAAGGCCACATTTCTCCCAAATATATCACATCTTCTCCAAGAAATACCAGGATTCCTCCTGAAATAGGACCTTCTCACCCACAACTACCAGCCTTCTCCCCCCAAATGGGACATTTTCTTCCAGAAAGGCCACATTTCTCCCAAATAGATCACATCTTCTCCAAGAAATACCAGCTTTCCCCCTTCAAATAGGACCTTTTCACCCACAAATACCTCTTTTATCCCCAAAAGAGGACAGTTTCTTCCAGAAAGGCCACATTTCTCCCAAATATATCACATCTTCTCCAAGAAATACCAGCTTTCCCCCTTCAAATAGGACCTTTTTACCCACTAATAGCAGGCTTCTCCCCCAAATAGGACAGTTTCTTCCAGAAATGCCAGATTTCTCCCAAATATATCACATCTTCTCCAAGAAATACCATGTTTTCCCCTGGAAATAGGACCTTTTCACCCACAAATACCTCTTTTATCCCCAAAAGAGGACAGTTTCTTACAGACATGCCACATTTCTCCCAAATATATCACATCTTCTCCAAGAAATACCAGCTTTCCCCCTTCAAATAGGACCTTTTCCCCAAAAAAACCTCTTTTATCCCCAAAAGAGGACAGTTTCTTCCAGGAATGCCACATTTCTCCCAAATATATCACCTCTTCTCCAAGAAATACCAGCTTTCCCCCTTCAAATAGGACCTTTTCACCCACAAATACCTCTTTTATCCCCAAAAGAGGACAGTTTTTTCCAGACATGCCACATTTCTCCCAAATATATCACATCTTCTCCAAGAAATACCAGGTTTCCCCCTTCAAATAGGACCTTTTCACCCACAAATACCTCTTTTATCCCCAAAAGAGGACAGTTTCTTCCAGAAATGCCAGATTTCTCCCAAATATATCACATCTTCTCCAAGAAATACCAGGTTTCCCCCTTCAAATAGGAACTTTTCAACCACTAATACCTCTTTTATCCCCAAAAGAGGACAGTTTCTTCCAGAAATGCCACATTTCTCCCAAATATATCACATCTTCTCCAAGAAATACCAGGGTTCCCCCTTCAAATAGGAAATGTTCACCCACAAATACCTCTTTTATCCCCAAAAGAGGACAGTTTCTTCCAGAAATGCCACATTTCTCCCAAATATATCACATCTTCTCCAAGAAATACCAGGTTTCCCCCTTCTAATAGGACCTTTTCACCCACAAATACCTCCTTTATCCCCAAAAGAGGACAGTTTCTTCCAGAAATGCCATATTTCCCCCAAACATATCACATCTTCTCCAAGAAATATCAGCTTTCCCCCTTCAAATAGGACCTTTTCACACACAAATACCTCTTTTATCCCCAAAAGAGGACAGTTTCTTCCAGAAATGCCACATTTCTCCCAAATATATCACAACTCCTCCAAGAAATACCAGGTTTCCCCCTTGAATTAGGACCTTTTCTCCATGAAATACCTCTTTCATCCCCAAAATAGAAAAGTTTCTTCCAGAAATGCCACATTTCTCCCAAATATATCACATCTTCTCCAAGAAATACCAGGTTTCCCCCTTCAAATAGGACCATCTCACCCACAAATACCTCTTTTATCCCCAAAAGAGGACAGTTTCTTCCAGAAATGCCACATTTCTCCCAAATACATCACATCTTCTCCAAGAAATGCCAGGATTCCTCCTGAAATAGGACCTTCTCACCCAAAACTACCAGCCTTCTCCCCCCAAATTGGACATTTTCTTCCAGAAGGGCCACATTTCTCCCAAATATATCACATCTTCTCCAAGAAATACCAGGATTCCTCCTGAAATAGGACCTTCTCACCCACAACTACCAGCCTTCTCCCCCCAAATGGGACATTTTCTTCCAGACATGCCACATTTCTCCCGAATAGATCACATCTTCTCCAAGAAATACCAGGTTTCCCCCTTCAAATAGGACCTTTTCTCCCACAAATACCTGTTTTATCCCCAAAAGAGGACAGTTTCTTCAAGACATGCCAGATTTCTCCCAAATATATCACATCTTCTCCAAGAAATACCACGTTTCCCCCTTCAAATAGGACCTTTTCACCCACAAATACCTCTTTTATCCCCAGAAGAGGACAGTTTCTTCCAGAAATGCCACATTTCTCCCAAATATATCACATCTTCTCCAAGAAATACCAGCTTACCCCCTTGAAATAGGACCTTGTCACCCACAAATACCTCTTTTATCCCCAAAAGAGGACAGTTTCTTCCGATATTCCAGATTTCTCCCAAATATAACACATCTTCTCCAAGAAATACCAGGTTTCCCCCTTCAAATAGGACCTTTTCACCCACAAATACCTCTTTTATCCCCAACAGACGACAGTTTCTTCCTGACATGCCACATTTCTCCCAAATATATCACATCTTCTCCAAGAAATACCAGGGTTCCCCCTTCAAATAGGACCTTTTCACCCACAAATACCTCTTTTATCCCCAAAAGAGGACTGTTTCTTCAAGAAATGCCACATTTCCCCAAATATATCACATCTTCTCCAAGAAATACCAGCTTTCCCCCTTCAAATAGGACCTTTTCACCCACAAATACCTCTTTTATCCCCAAAAGAGGACAGTTTCTTCCAGACATGCCACATTTCTCCCAAATACATCACATCTTCTCCAAGAAATGCCACGTTTCCCCCTTCAAATAGGACCTTTTCACCCACAAATACCTGTTTAATCCCCAGAAGAGGACAGTTTCTTCCAGAAATGCCACATTTCTCCCAAATAGATCACATCTTCTCCAAGAAATACCAGGGTTCCCCCTTCAAATAGGACCTTTTCACCCACAAATACCACTTTTATCCCCAAAATAGGACAGTTTCTTCCAGAAATGCCACATTTCTCCCAAACATATCACAACTCCTCCAAGAAATACCATGTATCCCCCTTCAAATAGGACCTTTTCACCCACAAAAAATTCTTTTATCCCCAAAATAGGACAGTTTTTTCCAGAAATGTCTGATTTCTCCCAAATATATCACATCTTCTCCAAGAAATACCAGGTTTCCCCCTTCAAATAGGACCTTTTCACCCACAAATACCTCTTTATCCCCCAAATAGGACAGTTTCTTCCAGAAATGCCACACTTCTCCCAAATATATCACATCTTCTCCAAGAAATACCAGGATTCCTCCTGAAAGAGGACCTTTTCTCCCACAAATACCAGCCTTCTCCCCCCAAATAGGACAGTTTCTTCCAGAAATGCCACATTTCTCCCAAACATATCACATCTTCTCCATGAAATACCAGGTTTCCCGATTCAAATAGGACCTTTTCACCCACAAATACCTCTTTTATCCCCAAAAGAGGACAGTTTCTTCCGGAAATGGCACATTTCTACCAAATATATCACCTCTTCTCCAAGAAATACCAGCTTTCCCCCTTCAAATAGGAACTTTTCACCCACTAATAGCAGGCTTCTCCCCCAAATAGTACAGTTTCTTCCAGAAATGCCACATTTCTCCCAAATATATCTCATCTTCTCCAAGAAATACCACGTTTCCCCCTTCATATAGGACCTTTTCACCACAAATACCTGTTTTATCCCCAAAAGAGGACAGTTTCTTCCAGAAATGCCACATTTCTCCCAAATAGATCACATCTTCTCCAAGAAATACCAGGTTTCCCCCTTCAAATAGGACCTTTTCACCCACAAATACCACTTTTATCCCCAAAATACGACAGTTTCTTCCAGACATGCCAGATTTCTCCCAAATACATTACATCTTCTCCAAGACATACCAGGATTCCTCCTGAAATAGGAAATTTTCTCCCACAAATACCACCCTTCTTCCCCAAAATAGGACAGTTTCTTCCAGACATGCCACATTTCTCCCAAATATATCACATCTTATCCAAGAAATAACAGGTTTCCCCCTTCAAATACAACGTTTTCAGCCACAAATACCTCTTTTATCCCCAAAAGAGGACAGTTTCTTCCAGAAATGCCACATTTCTCCCAAATATATCACATCTTCTCCAAGAAATACCAGGGTTCCCCCTTCAAATACGACCTTTTCACCCACAAATACCTGTTCTATCCTCAAAAGAGGACAGTTTCTTCCAGAAATGCCACATTTCTCCCAAATATATCACCTCTTCTCCAAGAAATACCAGCTTTCCCCCTTCAAATAGGAACTTTTCACCCACTAATAGCAGGCTTCTCCCCCAAATAGTACAGTTTCTTCCAGAAATGCCACATTTCTCCCAAATATATCTCATCTTCTCCAAGAAATACCACGTTTCCCCCTTCAAATAGGACCTTTTCACCACAAATACCTGTTTTATCCCCAAAAGAGGACAGTTTCTTCCAGAAATGCCACATTTCTCCCAAATAGATCACATCTTCTCCAAGAAATACCAGGTTTCCCCCTTCAAATAGGACCTTATCACCCACAAATACCACTTTTATCCCCAAAATACGACAGTTTCTTCCAGACATGCCAGATTTCTCCCAAATACATTACATCTTCTCCAAGACATACCAGGATTCCTCCTGAAATAGGAAATTTTCTCCCACAAATACCACCCTTCTTCCCCAAAATAGGACAGTTTCTTCCAGACATGCCACATTTCTCCCAAATATATCACATCTTCTCCAAGAAATAACAGGTTTCCCCCTTCAAATACAACGTTTTCAGCCACAAATACCTCTTTTATCCCCAAAAGAGGACAGTTTCTTCCAGAAATGCCACATTTCTCCCAAATATATCACATCTTCTCCAAGAAATACCAGGGTTCCCCCTTCAAATACGACCTTTTCACCCACAAATACCTGTTCTATCCTCAATATAGGACAGTTTCTTCCAGAAATGCCACATTTCTCCCAAATATATCACATCTTCTCCAAGAAATACCAGGTTTCCCCCTTCAAATAGGACCTTTTCACCCACAAATACCTCTTTTATCCCTCAAATTGGTCATATTCTTCCTAAAATGCCACATTTCTCCCAAATATATCACATCTTTTCCATGAAATACCACGTTTCCGCCTTCAAATAGGACCTTTTCACCCACAAATACCTCTTTTATCCCCAAAATAGGACAGTTTCTACCAGAAATGCCACATTTCTCCCAAACATATCACATCTTCTCCAAGAAATACCACGTTTCCCCCTTCAAATAGGAAATGTTCACCCACAAATACCTCTTTTATCCCCAGAAGAGGACAGTTTCTTCCAGAAATGCCACATTTCTCCCAAATATATCACATCTTCTCCGAGAAATACCAGGTTTCCCCCTTCAAATAGGACCTTTTCACCCACAAATACCTCTTTTATCCCCAAAAGAGGACAGTTTCTTCCAGAAATGCCACATTTCTCCCAAATATATCTCATCTTCTTCAAGAAATACCAGCCTTCCCCCTTCAAATAGGACCTTTTCACCCACAAATACCTCTTTAATCCCCAAAAGAGGACAGTTTCTTCCAGAAATGGCACATTTCTCCCAAACATATCACATCTCCTCCAAGAAATACCAGGATTCCTCCAGAAATAGGACCTTCTCACCCACTAATAACAGGCTTCTCCCCCCAAATAGGACAGTTTCTTCCAGACATGCCTCATTTCTCCCAAATATATCACATCTTCTCCAAGAAATACCAGGTTTCCCCCTTCAAATAGGACCTTTTCACACACAAATACCTCTTTTATCCCCAAAATAGGACAGTTTCTTCCAGAAATGCCACATTTCTCCCAAATATATCACATCTTCTCCAAGAAATACCAGCTTTCCCCCTTCAAATAGGACCTTTTCACACACAAATACCTCTTTTATGCCCAAAATACGACAGTTTCTTCCAGAAATGCCACATTTCTCCCAAATAGATCACATCTTCTCCAAGAAATACCAGGTTTCCCCCTGGAAATAGGACCTTTTCACCCACAAATACCTCTTTTATCCCAAAAGAGGACAGTTTCTTCCGGAAAGGCCACATTTCTCCCAAATATATCACATCTTCTCCATGAAATGCCAGGATTCCTCCTGAAATAGGACGTTCTCACCCAAAACTACCAGCATTCTATCCCCAAAAGAGGACATTTTCTTCCAGAAAGGCCACATTTCTCCCAAATATATCACATCTTCTCCAAGAAATACCTGGATTCCTCCTGAAATAGGACCTTCTCACCGAAAACTACCAGGCTTCTCCCCCCAAATTGGACATTTTCTTCCAGACATGCCACATTTCTCCCAAATATATCACATCTTCTCCAAGAAATACCAGGTTTCCCCCTTCAAATAGGACCTTTTCACCCACAAATACCTCTTTTATCCCCAAAAGAGGACAGTTTCTTCCAGAAATGCCACATTTCTCCCAAATAGATCACATCTTCTCCAAGAAATAACAGGTTTCCCCCTTCAAATACAACGTTTTCAGCCACAAATACCTGTTTTATCCCCAAAAGAGGACAGTTTCTTCCAGAAATGCCACATTTCTCCCAAATATTCCACATCTTCTCCAAGAAATACCAGCTTTCCCCCTTCAAATAGGACCTTTTCTCCCACAAATACCTGTTTTATCCCCAAAAGAGGACAGTTTCTTCCAGAAATGCCTCATTTCTCCCAAATAGATCACATCTTCTCGAGAAATACCAGGTTTCCCCCTTCAAATAGGACCTTTTCACCCACAAATACCTGTTTAATCCCCAAAATAGGACAGTTTCTTCCAGACATGCCACATTTCTCCCAAATATATCACATCTTCTCCAAGAAATACCAGCCTTCCCCCTTCAAATAGGACCTTTTCACCCACAAAAACCTCTTTTATCCCCAAAAGAGGACAGTTTCTTCCAGAAATGGCTCATTTCTCCCAAACATATCACATCTCCTCCAAGAAATACCAGGATTCCCCCTTCAAATAGGACCTTCTCACCCACTAATAACAGGCTTCTCCCCCCAAATAGGACAGTTTCTTCCAGACATGCCTCATTTCTCCCAAATATATCACATCTTCTCCAAGAAATACCAGGTTTCCCCCTTCAAATAGGACCTTTTCACCCACAAATACCTCTTTTATCCCCAAAATACGACAGTTTCTTCCAGAAATGCCACATTTCTCCCAAATATATCACATCTTCTCCAAGAAATACCAGGGTTCCCCTTTCAAATAGGACCTTTTCAACCACAAATACCTGTTTTATGCCCAAAATACGACAGTTTCTTCCAGAAATGCCACATTTCTCCCAAATATATCACATCTTCTCCAAGAAATACCAGGATTCCTCCTGAAATAGGACCTTCTCACCCACAACTACCAGCCTTCTCCCCACAAATTAGACATTTTCTTCCAGAAATGCCTCATTTCTCCCAAATAGATCACATCTTCTCCAAGAAATACCAGGTTTCCCCCTTCAAATAGGACCTTTTCACCCACAAATACCTCTTTTATCCCCAAAAGAGGACAGTTTCTTCCAGAAATGCCACATTTCTCCAAAATAGATCACATCTTCTCCAAGAAATACCAGGGTTCCCCCTTCAAATAGGACCTTTTCACCCACAAATACCTCTTTTATCCCCAAAAGAGGACAGTTTCTTCCAGAAATGCCACATTTCTCCCAAATATATCACATCTTCTCCAAGAAATACCAGCTTTCCCCCTTCAAATAGGACCTTTTCACCCACAAATACCTCTTTTATCCCCAAAATACGACAGTTTCTTCCAGAAATGCCACATTTCTCCCAAATATATCACATCTTCTCCGAGAAATACCAGGTTTCCCCCTTCAAATAGGACCTTTTCACCCACAAATACCTCTTTTATCCCCAAAAGAGGACAGTTTCTTCCAGAAATGCCACATTTCTCCCAAATATATCTCATCTTCTTCAAGAAATACCAGCTTTCCCCCTTCAAATAGGACCTTTTCACCCACAAATACCTCTTTTATCCCCAAAAGAGGACAGTTTCTTCCAGAAATGGCACATTTCTCCCAAACATATCACATCTCCTCCAAGAAATACCAGGATTCCTCCAGAAATAGGACCTTCTCACCCACTAATAACAGGCTTCTCCCCCCAAATAGGACAGTTTCTTCCAGACATGCCTCATTTCTCCCAAATATATCACATCTTCTCCAAGAAATACCAGGTTTCCCCCTTCAAATAGGACCTTTTCACACACAAATACCTCTTTTATCCCCAAAATAGGACAGTTTCTTCCAGAAATGCCACATTTCTCCCAAATATATCACATCTTCTCCAAGAAATACCAGCTTTCCCCCTTCAAATAGGACCTTTTCACACACAAATACCTCTTTTATGCCCAAAATACGACAGTTTCTTCCAGAAATGCCACATTTCTCCCAAATAGATCACATCTTCTCCAAGAAATACCAGGTTTCCCCCTGGAAATAGGACCTTTTCAACCACTAATACCTCTTTTATCCCAAAAGAGGACAGTTTCTTCCGGAAAGGCCACATTTCTCCCAAATATATCACATCTTCTCCATGAAATGCCAGGATTCCTCCTGAAATAGGACCTTCTCACCCAAAACTACCAGCATTCTATCCCCAAAAGAGGACATTTTCTTCCAGAAAGGCCACATTTCTCCCAAATATATCACATCTTCTCCAAGAAATACCTGGATTCCTCCTGAAATAGGACCTTCTCACCGAAAACTACCAGGCTTCTCCCCCCAAATTGGACATTTTCTTCCAGACATGCCACATTTCTCCCAAATATATCACATCTTCTCCAAGAAATACCAGGGTTCCCCCTTCAAATAGGACCTTATCACCCACAAATACCTCTTTGATCCCCAAAATACGACAGTTTCTTCCAGAAATGCCAGATTTCTCCCAAATATATCACATCTTCTCCAAGAAATAACAGGTTTCCCCCTTCAAATACAACGTTTTCAGCCACAAATACCTGTTTTATCCCCAAAAGAGGACAGTTTCTTCCAGAAATGCCACATTTCTCCCAAATATTCCACATCTTCTCCAAGAAATACCAGCTTTCCCCCTTCAAATAGGACCTTTTCTCCCACAAATACCTGTTTTATCCCCAAAAGAGGACAGTTTCTTCCAGAAATGCCTCATTTCTCCCAAATAGATCACATCTTCTCGAGAAATACCAGCCTTCCCCCTTCAAATAGGACCTTTTCACCCACAAATACCTGTTTAATCCCCAAAATAGGACAGTTTCTTCCAGACATGCCACATTTCTCCCAAATATATCACATCTTCTCCAAGAAATACCAGCCTTCCCCCTTCAAATAGGACCTTTTCACCCACAAAAACCTCTTTTATCCCCAAAAGAGGACAGTTTCTTCCAGAAATGGCTCATTTCTCCCAAACATATCACATCTCCTCCAAGAAATACCAGGATTCCCCCTTCAAATAGGACCTTCTCACCCACTAATAACAGGCTTCTCCCCCCAAATAGGACAGTTTCTTCCAGACATGCCTCATTTCTCCCAAATATATCACATCTTCTCCAAGAAATACCAGGTTTCCCCCTTCAAATAGGACCTTTTCACCCACAAATACCTCTTTTATCCCCAAAATACGACAGTTTCTTCCAGAAATGCCACATTTCTCCCAAATATATCACATCTTCTCCAAGAAATACCAGGGTTCCCCTTTCAAATAGGACCTTTTCAACCACAAATACCTGTTTTATGCCCAAAATACGACAGTTTCTTCCAGAAATGCCACATTTCTCCCAAATATATCACATCTTCTCCAAGAAATACCAGGATTCCTCCTGAAATAGGACCTTCTCACCCACAACTACCAGCCTTCTCCCCACAAATTAGACATTTTCTTCCAGAAATGCCTCATTTCTCCCAAATAGATCACATCTTCTCCAAGAAATACCAGGTTTCCCCCTTCAAATAGGACCTTTTCACCCACAAATACCTCTTTTATCCCCAAAAGAGGACAGTTTCTTCCAGAAATGCCACATTTCTCCAAAATAGATCACATCTTCTCCAAGAAATACCAGGGTTCCCCCTTCAAATAGGACCTTTTCACCCACAAATACCTCTTTTATCCCCAAAAGAGGACAGTTTCTTCCAGAAATGCCACATTTCTCCCAAATATATCACATCTTCTCCAAGAAATACCAGCTTTCCCCCTTCAAATAGGACCTTTTCACCCACAAATACCTCTTTTATCCCCAAAATACGACAGTTTCTTCCAGAAAGGCCACATTTCTCCCAAATATATCACATCTTCTCCAAGAAATACCAGGATTCCTCCTGAAATAGGACCTTCTCACCCACAACTACCAGCCTTCTCCCCAGAAATTGGACAGTTTCTTCCAGAAATGCCACATTTCTCCCAAATATATCACATCTTCTCCAAGAAATACCAGCTTTCCCCCTTCAAATAGGACCTTTTCACCCACAAATACCACTTTTATCCCCAAAAGAGGACATTTTCTTCCAGAAAGGCCACATTTCTCCCAAATAGATCACATCTTCTCCAAGAAATGCCAGGATTCCTCCTGAAAGAGGACCTTCTCAACCAAAACTACGAGCCTTCTCCCCACAAATTGGACATTTTCTTCCAGAAAGGCCACATTTCTCCCAAATATATCACATCTTCTCCAAGAAATACCAGGATTCCTCCTGAAATAGGACCTTCTCACCGAAAACTACCAGCCTTCTCCCCCCAAATTGGCCATTTTCTTCCAGAAATGCCACATTTCTCTTAAATATATCATATCTTCTCCAAGAAATACCAGGATTCCTCCTGAAATAGGACCTTCTCACCGAAAACTACCAGCCTTCTCCCCCCAAATTGGACATTTTCTTCCAGAAATGCCACATTTCTCTTAAATATTTCATATCTTCTCCAAGAAATACCAGGTTTCCCCCTTCAAATAGGACCTTTTCACCCACAAATACCTCTTTTATCCCCAAAAGAGGACAGTTTCTGCCAGAAATGGCACATTTCTCCCAAACATATCACATCTCCTCCAAGAAATACCAGGATTCCTCCTGAAATAGGACCTTCTCACCCACTAATAACAGGCTTCTCCCCCCAAATAGGACAGTTTCTTCCAGACATGCCTCATTTCTCCCGAATATATCACATCTTCTCCATGAAATACCAGGTTTCCCCCTTCAAATAGGACCTTTTCACCCACAAATACCTCTTTTATCCCCAAAAGAGGACAGTTTCTTCCAGAAATGCCACATTTCTCCCAAATATATCACATCTTCTCCAAGAAATACCAGCTTTCCCCCTTCAAATAGGACCTTTTCAACCACAAATACCTGTTTTATGCCCAAAATAGGACAGTTTCTTCCAGACATGCCACATTTCTCCCAAATATATCACATCTTCTCCAAGAAATACCAGGTTTCCCCCTGGAAATAGGACCTTTTCAACCACTAATACCTCTTTTATCCCAAAAGAGGACAGTTTCTTCCGGAAAGGCCACATTTCTCCCAAATATATCACATCTTCTCCATGAAATGCCAGGATTGCTCCTGAAATAGGACCTTCTCACCCAAAACTACCAGCCTTCTCCCCCCAAATAGGACATTTTCTTCCAGAAAGGCCACATTTCTCCCAAATATATCACATCTTCTCCAAGAAATACCTGGATTCCTCCTGAAATAGGACCTTCTCACCGAAAACTACCAGGCTTCTCCCCCCAAATTGGACATTTTCTTCCAGACATGCCACATTTCTCCCAAATATATCACATCTTCTCCAAGAAATACCAGGTTTCCCCCTTGAAATAGGACCTTATCACCCACAAATACCTGTTTTATCCCCAAAAGAGGACAGTTTCTTCCAGAAATGCCACATTTCTCCCAAATATTCCACATCTTCTCCAAGAAATACCAGGTTTCCCCCTGGAAATAGGACCTTTTCAACCACTAATACCTCTTTTATCCCAAAAGAGGACAGTTTCTTCCGGAAATGCCACATTTCTCCAAAATAGATCACGTCTTCTCCAAGAAATACCAGGTTTCCCCCTGGAAATAGGACCTTTTCACCCACAAATACCTCTTTTATCCCCAAAAGAGGACAGTTTCTTCCAGAAATGCCACATTTCTCCCAAATATATCACATCTTCTCCAAGAAATACCAGCTTTCCCCCTTCAAATAGGACCTTTTCACCCACAAATACCTCTTTTATCCCCAAAATACGACAGTTTCTTCCAGAAAGGCCACATTTCTCCCAAATATATCACATCTTCTCCAAGAAATACCAGTATTTCCTCCTGAAATAGGACCTTCTCACCCACAACTACCAGCCTTCTCCCCAGAAATTGGACAGTTTCTTCCAGAAATGCCACATTTCTCCCAAATATATCACATCTTCTCCAAGAAATACCAGCTTTCCCCCTTCAAATTGGACCTTATCACCCACAAATACCACTTTTATCCCCAAAAGAGGACATTTTCTTCCAGAAAGGCCACATTTCTCCCAAATAGATCACATCTTCTCCAAGAAATGCCAGGATTCCTCCTGAAAGAGGACCTTCTCAACCAAAACTACGAGCCTTCTCCCCACAAATTGGACATTTTCTTCCAGAAAGGCCACATTTCTCCCAAATATATCACATCTTCTCCAAGAAATACCAGGATTCCTCCTGAAATAGGACCTTCTCACCGAAAACTACCAGCCTTCTCCCCCCAAATTGGCCATTTTCTTCCAGAAATGCCACATTTCTCTTAAATATATCATATCTTCTCCAAGAAATACCAGGATTCCTCCTGAAATAGGACCTTCTCACCGAAAACTACCAGCCTTCTCCCCCCAAATTGGACATTTTCTTCCAGAAATGCCACATTTCTCTTAAATATTTCATATCTTCTCCAAGAAATACCAGGTTTCCCCCTTCAAATAGGACCTTTTCACCCACAAATACCTCTTTTATCCCCAAAAGAGGACAGTTTCTGCCAGAAATGCCACATTTCTCCCAAATAGATCACATCTTCTCCAAGAAATACCAGCTTTCCCCCTTCAAATAGGACCTTTTCACCCACAAATACCTCTTTTATGCCCAAAATAGGACAGTTTCTTCCAGAAATGCCACATTTCTCCCAAATATATTACATCTTCTCCAAGAAATACCAGGTTTCCCCCTGGAAATAGGACCTTTTCAACCACTAATACCTCTTTTATCCCAAAAGAGGACAGTTTCTTCCGGAAAGGCCACATTTCTCCCAAATATATCACATCTTCTCCATGAAATGCCAGGATTCCTCCTGAAATAGGACCTTCTCACCCAAAACTACCAGCCTTCTCTCCCCAAATAGGACATTTTCTTCCAGAAAGGCCACATTTCTCCCAAATATATCACATCTTCTCCAAGAAATACCTGGATTCCTCCTGAAATAGGACCTTCTCACCGAAAACTACCAGGCTTCTCCCCCCAAATTGGACATTTTCTTCCAGACATGCCACATTTCTCCCAAATATATCACATCTTCTCCAAGAAATACCAGGGTTCCCCCTTCAAATAGGACCTTATCACCCACAAATACCTGTTTTATCCCCAAAAGAGGACAGTTTCTTCCAGAAATGCCTCATTTCTCCCAAATATATCACATCTTCTCCAAGAAATAACAGGTTTCCCCCTTCAAATACAACGTTTTCAGCCACAAATACCTGTTTTATCCCCAGAAGAGGACAGTTTCTTCCAGAAATGCCACATTTCTCCCAAATATTCCACATCTTCTCCAAGAAATACCACGTTTCCCCCTTCAAATAGGACCTTTTCACCCACAAATACCTCTTTTATCCTCAAAAGAGGACAGTTTCTTCCAGACATGCCACATTTCTCCCAAATAGATCACATCTTCTCCAAGAAATACCAGGTTTCCCCCTTCAAATAGGACCTTTTCAACCACAAATACCTGTTTTATCCCTCAAATTGGACATATTCTTCCTAAAAAGCCACATTTCTCCCAAATATATCACATCTTCTCCATGAAATTCCACGTTTCCGCCTTCAAATAGGACCTTTTCACCCACAAATACCTGTTTTATCCCCAAAAGAGGACAGTTTCTACCAGAAATGCCACATTTCTCCCAAATATATCATATCTTCTCCAAGAAATACCAGCTTTCCCCCTTCAAATAGGACCTTTTCTCCCACAAATACCTGTTTTATCCCCAAAAGAGGACAGTTTCTTCCAGAAATGCCACATTTCTCCCAAATAGATCACATCTTTTCCAAGAAATACCAGGTTTCCCCCTTCAAATAGGACCTTTTCACCCACAAATACCTCTTTTATCCCCAAAAGAGGACAGTTTCTTCCAGAAATGCCACATTTCTCCCAAATATATCACATCTTCTCCAAGAAATACCAGCCTTCCCCCTTCAAATAGGACCTTTTCACCCACAAAAACCTCTTTTATCCCCAAAAGAGGACAGTTTCTTCCAGAAATGGCACATTTCTCCCAAACATATCACATCTCCTCCAAGAAATACCAGGATTCCCCCTTCAAATAGGACCTTCTCACCCACTAATAACAGGCATCTCCCCCCAAATAGGACAGTTTCTTCCAGACATGCCTCATTTCTCCCAAATATATCACATCTTCTCCAAGAAATACCAGGTTTCCCCCTTCAAATAGGACCTTTTCACCCACAAATACCTCTTTTATCCCCAAAAGAGGACAGTTTCTTCCAGAAATGCCACATTTCTCCCAAATATATCACATCTTCTCCAAGAAATACCAGGGTTCCCCCTTCAAATAGGACCTTTTCAACCACAAATACCTGTTTTATGCCCAAAATACGACAGTTTCTTCCAGAAATGCCACATTTCTCCCAAATATATCACATCTTCTCCAAGAAATACCAGGATTCCTCCTGAAATAGGACCTTCTCACCCACAACTACCAGCCTTCTCCCCACAAATTGGACATTTTCTTCCAGAAATGCCTCATTTCTCCCTAATATATCACATCTTCTCCAAGAAATACCAGGTTTCCCCCTTCAAATAGGACCTTTTCACCCACAAATACCTCTTTTATCCCCAAAATACGACAGTTTCTTCCAGAAATGCCACATTTCTCCCAAATATATCACATCTTCTCCAAGAAATACCAGGTTTCCCCCTTCAAATAGGACCTTTTCAACCACAAATACCTGTTTTATGCCCAAAATATGACAGTTTCTTCCAGAAATGCCTCATTTCTCCCAAGTATATCACCTCTTCTCCAAGAAATACCAGGTTTCCCCCTTCAAATAGGACCTTTTCACCCACAAATACCTCGTTTATCCCTAAAAGACGACAGTTTCTTCCAGACATGCCACATTTCTCCCAAATATGCCACATCTTCTCCAAGAAATACCAGGTTTCCCCCTTCAAATAGGACCTTTTCACCCACAAATACCTCTTTTATCCCCAAAAGACGACAGTTTCTTCCAGACATGCCACATTTCTCCCAAATATGCCACATCTTCTCCAAGAAATACCAGGTTTCCCCCTTCAAATAGGACCTTTTCACCCACAAATACCTCTTTGATCCCCAAAATACGACAGTTTCTTCCAGAAAGGCCACATTTCTCCCAAATAGATCACATCTTCTCCAAGAAATACCAGGGTTCCCCCTTCAAATACGACCTTTTCACCCACAAATACCTCTTTTATCCCCAAAATAGGACAGTTTCTTCCAGACATGCCACATTTCTCCAAAATAGATCACATCTTCTCCAAGAAATACCAGGTTTCCCCCTTCAAATAGGACCTTTTCACCCACAAATACCTCTTTTATCCCCAAAAGAGGACAGTTTCTTCCAGAAATGCCACATTTCTCCCAAATATATCACATCTTCTCCAAGAAATACCAGGGTTCCCCCTTCAAATAGGACCTTTTCACCCACAAATACCTGTTTTATCCCCAAAAGACGACAGTTTCTTCCAGACATGCCACATTTCTCCCAAATATATCACATCTTCTCCAAGAAATACCAGGTTTCCCCCTTCAAATAGGACCTTTTCACCCACAAATACCTCTTTTATCCCCAAAATAGGACAGTTTCTTCCAGAAATGCCACATTTCTCCCAAATATATCACAGCTTCTCCAAGAAATACCAGGATTCCTCCTGAAATAGGACCTCCTCACCCACTAATAACAGGCTTCTCCCCCCAAATAGGACAGTTTCTTCCAGACATGCCACATTTCTCCCAAACATATCACATCTTCTCCAAGAAATACCAGGGTTCCCCCTTCAAATAGGACCTTATCACCCACAAATACCTCTTTTATCCCCAAAAGAGGACAGTTTCTTCCAGAAATGCCACATTTCTCCCAAATATATCACATCTTCTCCAAGAAATACCAGGGTTCCCCCTTCAAATAGGACCTTTTCACCCACAAATACCTCTTTTATCCCCAAAAGACGACAGTTTCTTCCAGACATGCCACATTTCTCCCAAATATGCCACATCTTCTCCAAGAAATACCAGGTTTCCCCCTTCGAATAGGACCTTTTCACCCACAAATACCTGTTTTATCCCCAAAAGAGGACAGTTTCTTCCAGAAATGCCACATTTCTCCCAAATATATCACATCTTCTCCAAGAAATACCAGGATTCCTCCTGAAATAGGACCTTCTCACCCACTAATAACAGGCTTCTCCCCCCAAATAGGACAGTTTCTTCCAGACATGCCTCATTTCTCCCAAATATATCACATCTTCTCCAAGAAATACCAGGATTCCCCCTTCAAATAGGACCTTTTCACCCACAAATACCTCTTTTATCCCCAAAACAGGACAGTTTCTTCCAGAAATGCCACATTTCTCCCAAATATATCACATCTTCTCCAAGAAATACCAGCTTTCCCCCTTCAAATAGGACCTTTTCAACCACAAATACCTGTTTTATGCCCAAAATACGACAGTTTCTTCCAGAAATGACACATTTCTCCCAAATATATCACATCTTCTCCAAGAAATACCAGGATTCCTCCTGAAATAGGACCTTCTCACCCAGTAATAACAGGCTTCTCCCCCCAAATAGGACAGTTTCTTCCAGACATGCCTCATTTCTCCCAAATATATCACATCTTCTCCAAGAAATACCACGTTTCCCCCTTCAAATAGGACCTTTTCACCCACAAATACCTCTTTTATCCCCAAAATACGACAGTTTCTTCCAGAAATGCCACATTTCTCCCAAATAGATCACATCTTCTCCAAGAAATACCAGCTTTCCCCCTTCAAATAGGACCTTTTCAACCACGAATACGTGTTTTATGCCCAAAAGAGGACATTTTCTGCCAGAAATGCCACATATCTCCCAAATATATCACATCTTCTCCAAGAAATACCAGGATTCCTCCTGAAATAGGACCTTCTCACCCACAACTACCAGCCTTCTCCCCACAAATTAGACATTTTCTTCCAGAAATGCCTCATTTCTCCCAAATATATCACATCTTCTCCAAGAAATACCAGGGTTCCCCCTTCAAATAGGACCTTTTCACCCACAAATACCTCTTTTATCCCCAAAAGAGGAAAGTTTCTTCCAGAAATGCCACAATTCTCCAAAATAGATCACATCTTCTCCAAGAAATACCAGCTTTCCCCCTTCAAATAGGACCTTATCACCCACAAATACCTCTTTTATCCCCAAAAGAGGACAGTTTCTTCCAGAAATGCCACATTTCTCCCAAATATATCACATCTTCTCCAAGAAATACCAGGGTTCCCCCTTCAAATAGGACCTTTTCACCCACAAATACCTCTTTTATCCCCAAAAGACGACAGTTTCTTCCAGACATGCCACATTTCTCCCAAATATATCACATCTTCTCCAAGAAATACCAGGTTTCCCCCTTCAAATAGGACCTTATCACCCACAAATACCTCTTTTATCCCCAAAATACGACAGTTTCTTCCAGAAATGCCACATTTCTCCCAAATATATCACATCTTCTCCAAGAAATACCAGGGTTACCCCTTCAAATAGGACCTTTTCACCCACAAATACCTCTTTTATCCCCAAAAGACGACAGTTTCTTCCAGACATGCCACATTTCTCCCAAATATGCCACATCTTCTCCAAGAAATACCAGGTTTCCCCCTTCGAATAGGACCTTTTCACCCACAAATACCTGTTTTATCCCCCAAAGAGGACAGTTTCTTCCAGAAATGCCACATTTCTCCCAAATATATCACATCTTCTCCAAGAAATACCAGGATTCCTCCTGAAATAGGACCTTCTCACCCACTAATAACAGGCTTCTCCCCCCAAATAGGACAGTTTCTTCCAGACATGCCTCATTTCTCCCAAATATATCACATCTTCTCCAAGAAATACCAGGATTCCCCCTTCAAATAGGACCTTTTCACCCACAAATACCTCTTTTATCCCCAAAACAGGACAGTTTCTTCCAGAAATGCCACATTTCTCCCAAATATATCACATCTTCTCCAAGAAATACCAGCTTTCCCCCTTCAAATAGGACCTTTTCAACCACAAATACCTGTTTTATGCCCAAAATACGACAGTTTCTTCCAGAAATGACACATTTCTCCCAAATATATCACATCTTCTCCAAGAAATACCAGGATTCCTCCTGAAATAGGACCTTCTCACCCACTAATAACAGGCTTCTCCCCCCAAATAGGACAGTTTCTTCCAGACATGCCTCATTTCTCCCAAATATATCACATCTTCTCCAAGAAATACCACGTTTCCCCCTTCAAATAGGACCTTTTCACCCACAAATACCTCTTTTATCCCCAAAATACGACAGTTTCTTCCAGAAATGCCACATTTCTCCCAAATAGATCACATCTTCTCCAAGAAATACCAGCTTTCCCCCTTCAAATAGGACCTTTTCAACCACGAATACGTGTTTTATGCCCAAAAGAGGACATTTTCTGCCAGAAATGCCACATTTCTCCCAAATATATCACATCTTCTCCAAGAAATACCAGGATTCCTCCTGAAATAGGACCTTCTCACCCACATCTACCAGCCTTCTCCCCACAAATTAGACATTTTCTTCCAGAAATGCCTCATTTCTCCCAAATATATCACATCTTCTCCAAGAAATACCAGGGTTCCCCCTTCAAATAGGACCTTTTCACCCACAAATACCTCTTTTATCCCCAAAAGAGGAAAGTTTCTTCCAGAAATGCCACATTTCTCCAAAATAGATCACATCTTCTCCAAGAAATACCAGCTTTCCCCCTTCAAATAGGACCTTTTCACCCACAAATACCTCTTTTATCCCCAAAACAGGACAGTTTCTTCCAGAAATGCCACATTTCTCCCAAATATATCACATCTTCTCCAAGAAATACCAGGATTCCTCCTGAAATAGGACCTTCTCACCCACTAATAACAGGCTTCTCCCCCCAAATAGGACAGTTTCTTCCAGACATGCCTCATTTCTCCCAAATATATCACATCTTCTCCAAGAAATACCAGGTTTCCCCCTTCAAATAGGACCTTTTCACCCACAAATACCTCTTTTATCCCCAAAATACGACAGTTTCTTCCAGAAATGCCACATTTCTCCCAAATATATCACATCTTCTCCAAGAAATACCAGGTTTCCACTTTCAAATAGGACCTTTTCAACCACAAATACCTGTTTTATTCCCCAAAACACGACAGTTTCTTCCAGAAATGACACACTTCTCCCATATATATCACATCTTCTCCAAGAAATACCAGGATTCCTCCTGAAATAGGACATTCTCACCCACAACTACCAGCCTTCTCCCCACAAATTAGACATTTTTTTCCAGAAATGCCTCATTTCTCCCAAATATATCACATCTTCTCCAAGAAATACCAGGTTTCCCCCTTCAAATAGGACCTTTTCACCCACAAATACCTCTTTTATCCCCAAAATAGGACAGTTTCTTCCAGAAATGCCACATTTCTCCAAAATATATCACATCTTCTCCAAGAAATACCAGGTTTCCCCCTTCAAATAGGACCTTTTCACCCACAAATACCTCTTTTATCCCCAAAATACGACAGTTTCTTCCAGAAATGCCACATTTCTCCCAAATATATCACATCTTCTCCAAGAAATACCAGGTTTCCCCCTTCAAATACGACCTTTTCAACCACAAATACCTGTTTTATGCCCAAAATACGACAGTTTCTTCCAGAAATGCCACATTTCTCTCAAATATATCACATCTTCTCCAAGAAATACCAGCTTTCCCCCTTCAAATAGGACCTTTTCACCCACAAATACCTGTTTTATCCCCAAAAGAGGACATTTTCTTCCAGAAATGCCACATTTCTCCCAAATATATCACATCTTCTCCAAGAAATACCAGGGTTACCCCTTCAAATAGGACCTTTTCACCCACAAATACCTCTTTTATCCCCAAAAGACGACAGTTTCTGCCAGACATGCCACATCTCTCCCAAATATATCACATCTTCTCCAAGAAATACCAGGTTTCCCCCTTCAAATAGGACCTTTTCACCCACAAATACCTCTTTGATCCCCAAAATACGACAGTTTCTTCCAGAAAGGCCACATTTCTCCCAAATAGATCACATCTTCTCCAAGAAATACCAGGGTTCCCCCTTCAAATACGACCTTTTCACCCACAAATACCTGCTTTATCCCCAAAATAGGACAGTTTCTTCCAGACATGCCACATTTCTCCCAAATATATCACATCTTCTCCAAGAAATACCAGCTTTCCCCCTTCAAATAGGACCTTATCACCCACAAATACCTCTTTTATCCCCAAAAGAGGACAGTTTCTTCCAGAAATGCCACATTTCTCCCAAATATATCACATCTTCTCCAAGAAATACCAGGGTTCCCCCTTCAAATAGGACCTTTTCACCCACAAATACCTGTTTTATCACCAAAAGACGACAGTTTCTTCCACACATGCCACATTTCTCCCAAATATATCACATCTTCTCCAAGAAATACCAGGTTTCCCCCTGGAAATCGGACCTTTTCACCCACAAATACCTCTTTTATCCCCAAAATAGGACAGTTTCTTCCAGAAATGCCACATATCTCCCAAATATATCACAGCTTCTCCAAGAAATACCAGGATTCCTCCTGAAATAGGACCTCCTCACCCACTAATAACAGGCTTCTCCCCCCAAATAGGACAGTTTCTTCCAGACATGCCACATTTCTCCCAAACATATCACATCTTCTCCAAGAAATACCAGGGTTCCCCCTTCAAATAGGACCTTATCACCCACAAATACCTCTTTTATCCCCAAAATACGACAGTTTCTTCCAGAAATGCCACATTTCTCCCAAATATATCACATCTTCTCCAAGAAATACCAGGGTTACCCCTTCAAATAGGACCTTTTCACCCACAAATACCTCTTTTATCCCCAAAAGACGACAGTTTCTTCCAGACATGCCACATTTCTCCCAAATATGCCACATCTTCTCCAAGAAATACCAGGTTTCCCCCTTCGAATAGGACCTTTTCACCCACAAATACCTGTTTTATCCCCAAAAGAGGACAGTTTCTTCCAGAAATGCCACATTTCTCCCAAATATATCACATCTTCTCCAAGAAATACCAGGATTCCTCCTGAAATAGGACCTTCTCACCCACTAATAACAGGCTTCTCCCCCCAAATAGGACAGTTTCTTCCAGACATGCCTCATTTCTCCCAAATATATCACATCTTCTCCAAGAAATACCAGGATTTCTCCTGAAATAGGAACTTTTCTCCCACAAATACCAGCCTTCTCCCCACGAATAGGACATTTTCTTCCACACATGCCACATTTCTCCCAAACATATCACATCTTCTCCAAGAAATACCAGGTTTCCCCCTTCAAATAGGACCTTTTCAACCACAAATACCTCTTTGATCCCCAAAATACGACAGTTTCTTCCAGAAAGGCCACATTTCTCCCAAATATATCACATCTTCTCCAAGAAATACCAGGTTTCCCTCTTCAAATACGACATTTACACCCACAAATACCTCTTTTATCCCCAAAACAGGACAGCTTCTTCCAGAAATGCCACATTTCTCCCAAATATATCACATCTTCTCCAAGAAATACCAGGTTTCCCCCTTCAAATAGGACCTTTTCAACCACAAATACCTGTTTTATGCCCAAAATACGACAGTTTCTTCCAGAAATGCCACATTTCTCCCAAATAGATCACATCTTCTCCAAGAAATACCAGGATTCCTCCTGAAATAGGACCTTCTCACCCACTAATAACAGGCTTCTCCCCCCAAATAGGACAGTTTCTTCCAGACATGCCTCATTTCTCCCAAATTTATCACATCTTCTCCAAGAAATACCACGTTTCCCCCTTCAAATAGGACCTTTTCACCCACAAATACCTCTTTTATCCCCAAAAGAGGAAAGTTTCTTCCACAAATGCCACATTTCTCCCAAATAGATCACATCTTCTCCAAGAAATACCAGCTTTCCCCCTTCAAATAGGACCTTTTCAACCACAAATACCTCTTTTATGCCCAAAATACGACAGTTTCTTCCAGAAATGACACATTTCTCCCAAATATATCACATCTTCTCCAAGAAATACCTGGATTCCTCCTGAAATAGGACCTTCTCACCCACAACTACCAGCCTTCTCCCTTCAAATTAGACATTTTCTTCCAGAAATGCCTCATTTCTCCCAAATATATCACATCTTCTCCAAGAAATACCAGGTTTCCCCCTTCAAATAGGACCTTTTCAACCACAAATACCTCTTTTATCCCCAAAAGAGGACAGTTTCTTCCAGAAATGCCACATTTCTCCCAAATAGATCACATCTTCTCCAAGAAATACCAGGGTTCCCCCTTCAAATAGGACCTTTTCAACCACAAATACCTGTTTTATGCCCAAAATACGACAGTTTCTTCCAGAAATGCCACATTTCTCCCAAATATATCACATCTTCTCCAAGAAATACCAGGATTCCTCCTGAAATAGGACCTTCTCAACCACAACTACCAGCCTTCTCCCCACAAATTGGACATTTTCTTCCAGAAATGCCTCATTTCTCCCAAATATATCACATCTTCTCCAAGAAATACCAGGTTTCCCCCTTCAAATAGGACCTTTTCACCCACAAATACCTCTTTTATCCCCAAAATACGACAGTTTCTTCCAGAAATGCCACATTTCTCCAAAATAGATCACATCTTCTCCAAGAAATACCAGCTTTCCCCCTTCAAATAGGACCTTTTCTCCCTCAAATACCTCTTTTATCCCCAAAACAGGACAGTTTCTTCCAGAAATGCCACATTTCTCCCAAATATATCACATCTTCTCCAAGAAATACCAGGTTTCCTCCTGAAATAGGACCTTCTCACCCACTAATAACAGGCTTCTCCCCCCAAATAGGACAGTTTCTTCCAGACATGCCTCATTTCTCCCAAATATATCACATCTTCTCCAAGAAATACCACGTTTCCCCCTTCAAATAGGACCTTTTCACCCACAAATACCTCTTTTATCCCCAAAATAGGACAGTTTCTTCCAGAAATGCCACATTTCTCCCAAATATATCACATCTTCTCCAAGAAATACCAGCTTTCCCCCTTCAAATAGGACCTTTTCAACCACAAATACCTCTTTTATGCCCAAAATACGACAGTTTCTTCCAGAAATGACACATTTCTCCCAAATATATCACATCTTCTCCAAGAAATACCTGGATTCCTCCTGAAATAGGACCTTCTCACCCACAACTACCAGCCTTCTCCCTTCAAATTAGACATTTTCTTCCAGACATGCCTCATTTCTCCCAAATATATCACATCTTCTCCAAGAAATACCAGGTTTCCCCATTCAAATAGGACCTTTTCAACCACAAATACCTCTTTTATCCCCAAAAGAGGACAGTTTCTTCCAGAAATGCCACATTTCTCCAAAATAGATCACATCTTCTCCAAGAAATACCAGGGTTCCCCCTTCAAATAGGACCTTTTCACCCACAAATACCTCTTTTATGCCCAAAATACGACAGTTTCTTACAGAAATGCCACATTTCTCCCAAATATATCACATCTTCTCCAAGAAATACCAGGATTCCTCCTGAAATAGGACCTTCTCACCCACTAATAACAGGCTTCTCCCCCCAAATAGGACAGTTTCTTCCAGACATGCCTCATTTCTCCCAAATATATCACATCTTCTCCAAGAAATACCAGGTTTCCCCCTTCAAATAGGACCTTTCACCCACAAATATCTCTTTTATCCCCAAAAGAGGACAGTTTCTTCCAGCAATGACACATTTCTCCCAAATATATCACATCTTCTCCAAGAAATACCAGGATTCCTCCTGAAATAGGACCTTCTCACCCACAACTACCAGCCTTCTCCCCACAAATTGGACATTTTCTTCAAGAAATGCCTCATTTCTCCCAAATATATCACATCTTCACCAAGAAATACCAGGTTTCCCCCTTCAAATAGGACCTTTTCACCCACAAATACCTCTTTTATCCCCAAAATACGACAGTTTCTTCCAGAAATGCCACATTTCTCCCAAATAGATCACATCTTCTCCAAGAAATACCAGGTTTCCCCCTTCAAATAGGACCTTTTCAACCACAAATACCTGTTTAATGCCCAAAATAGGACAGTTTCTTCCAGAAATGCCACATTTCTCCCAAATATATCACATCTTCTCCAAGAAATACCACGTTTCCCCCTTCAAATAGCTCCTTTTCTCCATGAAATACCTCTTTTATCCCCAAAAGAGGACATTTTCTTCAAGAAATGCCTCATTTCTCCCAAATATATCACATCTTCTCCAGGAAATACCAGGTTTCCCCCTTCAAATAGGAACTTTTCACCCACAAATACCTCTTTTATCCCCAAAAGAGGACAGTTTCTTCCAGAAAGGCCACATTTCTCCCAAATATATCACATCTTCTCCAAGAAATACCAGGTTTCCCCCTTCAAATAGGACCTTTTCACCCACAAATACCTGTTTTATCCCCAAAATAGGACAGTTTCTTCCAGACATGCCACATTTCTCCCAAACATATCACATCTTCTCCAAGAAATACCACGTTTCCCCCTTCAAATACGACCTTATCACCCACAAATACCTCTTTTATCCCCAAAAGAGGACAGTTTCTTCCAGAAATGCCACATTTCTCCCAAACAGATCACATCTTCTCCAAGAAATACCGGGTTTCCCCCTTCAAATAGGACCTTTTCAACCACTAATACCTCTTTTATCCCCAAAAGAGGACAGTTTCTGCCAGACATGCCACATTTCTCCCAAATATATCACATCTTCTCCAAGAAATACCAGGTTTCCCCCTTCAAATAGGACCTTTTCACCCACAAATACCTCTTTTATCCCCAGAAGAGGACAGTTTCTTCCAGAAATGCCACATTTCTCCCAAATAGATCACATCTTCTCCAAGAAATACCAGGATTCCTCCTGAAATAGGACCTTCTCACCCATTAATAACAGGCTTCTCCCCCCAAATATGACAGTTTCTTCCAGACATGCCTCATTTCTCCCAAATATATCACATCTTCTCCAAGAAATACCAGGTTTCCCCCTTCAAATAGGACCTTTTCACCCACAAATACCTCTTTTATCCCCAAAATACGACAGTTTCTTCCAGAAATGCCACATTTCTCCCAAATACATCACATCTTCTCCAAGAAATACCAGGTTTCCCCCTTCAAATAGGACCTTTTCAACCACAAATACCTGTTTTATGCCCAAAACAGGACAGTTTCTTCCAGAAATGACACATTTCTCCCAAATATATCACATCTTCTCCAAGAAATACCAGGATTCCTCCTGAAATAGGACCTTCTCACCCTCAACTACCAGCCTTCTCCCCACAAATTAGACATTTTCTTCCAGAAATGCCTAATTTCTCCCAAATATATCACATCTTCTCCAAGAAATACCAGGTTTCCCCCTTCAAATAGGACCTTTTCACCCACAAATACCTCTTTTATCCCCAAAAGAGGACAGTTTCTTCCAGAAATGCCACATTTCTCCAAAATAGATCACATCTTCCCCAAGAAATACCAGGGTTCCCCCTTCAAATAGGACATTTTCACCCACAAATACCTGTTTTATGCCCAAAATACGACAGTTTCTTCCAGAAATGCCACATTTCTCCCAAATATATCACATCTTCTCCAAGAAATACCAGCCTTCCCCCTTCAAATAGGACCTTTTCACCCACAAATACCTGTTTTATCCCCAAAATACGACAGTTTCTTCCAGAAATGACACATTTCTCCCAAACATATCACATCTCCTCCAGGAAATACCAGGATTCCTCCAGAAATAGGACCTTCTCACCCTCTAATAACAGGCTTCTCCCCCCAAATAGGACAATTTCTTCCAGACATGCCTCATTTCTCCCAAATATATCACATCTTCTCCAAGAAATACCAGGTTTCCCCCTTCAAATAGGAACTTTTCACAAACAAATACCTCCTTTATCCCCAAAAGAGGACAGTTTCTTCCAGACATGCCACATTTCTCCCAAATATATCACATCTTCTCCAAGAAATACCAGCTTTCCCCCTTCAAATAGGACCTTTTCGCCCACAAATACCTGTTTTATGCCCAAAATAGGACAGTTTCTTCCAGAAATGCCACATTTCTCCCAAATATATCACATCTTCTCCAAGAAATACCAGGTTTCCCCCTTCAAATAGGACCTTTTCACCCACAAATACCTCTTTTATCCCCAAAATACGACAGTTTCTTACAGACATGCCACATTTCTCCCAAATATATCACATCTTCTCCAAGAAATACCAGGATTCCTCCTGAAATAGGAACTTTTCTCCCACAAATACCACCCTTCTTCCCCAAAATAGGACAGTTTCTTCCAGAAAGGCCACATTTCTCCCAAATATATCACATCTTCTCCAAGAAATACCAGGTTTCCCCCTTCAAATAGGACCTTTTCACCCACAAATACCTGTTCAATCCCCATAAGAGGACAGTTTCTTCCAGAAATGCCACATTTCTCCCAAATATATCACATCTTCTCCAAGAAATACCGGGTTTCCCCCTTCAATTAGGACCTTTTCTCATTGAAATACCTGTTTTGTCCCCAAAATAGGACATTTTCTTCCAGAAATGCCACATTTCTCCCAAATAGATCACATCTTCTCCAAGAAATACCAGCTTTCCCCCTTCAAATAGGACCTTTTCTCCCACAAATACCTCTTTTATCCCCCAAATAGGACAGTTTCTTCCAGAAATGCCACATTTCTCCCAAGTATATCACATCTTCTCCAAGAAATACCAGCCTTCCCCCTTCAAATAAGAACTTTTCACCCACAAATACCTCTTTTATCCCCAAAAGAGGACAGTTTCTTCCAGAAATGCCACATTTCTCCCAAATAGATCACATCTTCTCCAAGAAATACCAGGTTTCCCCCTTCAAATAGGACCTTTTCAACCACAAATACCTCTTTGATCCCCAAAATACGACAGTTTTTTCCTGAAAGTCCACATTTCTCCCAAATATATCACATCTTCTCCAAGAAATACCAGGTTTCCCCCTTCAAATACGACCTTTTCACCCACAAATACCTCTTTTATCCCCAAAAGAGGACAGTTTCTTCCTGACATGCCACATTTCTCCCAAACATATCACATCTTCTCCAAGAAATACCAGGTTTCCCTCTCCAAATAGGACCTTTTCACCTACAAATACCTCTTTTATCCCCAAAAGACGACAGTTTCTTCCAGACATGCCACATTTCTCCCAAATATATCACATCTTCTCCAAGAAATACCAGGTTTCCCCCTTCAAATAGGACCTTTTCACCCACAAATACCTCTTTTATCCCCAAAATAGGACAGTTTCTTCCAGAAATGCCTCATTTCTCCCAAATATATCACATCTTCTCCAAGAAATACCAGGATTCCTCCTGAAATAGGACCTTCTCACCCACTAATAACAGGCTTCTCCCCCCAAATAGGACAGTTTCTTCCAGACATGCCTCATTTCTCCCAAATAGATCACATCTTCTCCAAGAAATACCAGGTTTCCCCCTTCAAATAGGAACTTTTCACCCACAAATACCTCTTTTATCCCCAAAAGAGGACAGTTTCTTCCAGAAATGCCACATTTCTCCCAAATATATCACATCTTCTCCAAGAAATACCAGCTTTCCCCCTTCAAATAGGACCTTTTCAACCACAAATACCTGTTTTATGCCCAAAATACGACAGTTTCTTCCAGACATGCCACATTTCTCCCAAATATATCACATCTTCTCCAAGAAATACCACGTTTCCCCCTGGAAATAGGACCTTTTCAACCACAAATACCTGTTCTATCCCCATAAGAGGACAGTTTCTTCCAGAAATGCCTCATTTCTCCCAAATATATCACATCTTCTCCAAGAAATACCGGGTTTCCCCCTTCAATTAGGGCCTTTTCTCATTGAAATACCTGTTTTGTCCCCAAAATAGGACATTTTCTTCCAGAAATGCCACATTTCTCCCAAATAGATCACATCTTCTCCAAGAAATACCAGGTTTCCCCCTTCAAATAGGACCTTTTCAACCACTAATACCTCTTTTATCCCCCAAATAGGACAGTTTCTTCCAGAAATGCCACATTTCTCCCAAGTATATCACATCTTCTCCAAGAAATACCAGCCTTCCCCATTCAAATAAGACCTTTTCACCCACAAATACCTCTTTTATCCCCAAAAGAGGACAGTTTCTTCCAGAAATGGCACATTTCTCCCAAACATATCACATCTCCTCCAAGAAATACCAGGATTCCTCCTGAAATAGGACCTTCTCACCCACTAATAACAGGCTTCTCCCCCCAAAAGAGGACAGTTTCTTCCAGACATGCCACATTTCTCCCAAATACATCACATCTTCTCCAAGAAATACCAGGTTTCCCCCTTCAAATAGGACCTTTTCACCCACAAATACCTCTTTTATCCCCAAAATAGGACAGTTTCTTCCAGAAATGCCACATTTCTCCCAAATATATATCATCTTCTCCAAGAAATACCAGCTTTCCCCCTTCAAATAGGACCTTTTCAACCACAAATACCTGTTTTATGCCCAAAAGAGGACAGTTTCTTCCAGAAATGACACATTTCTCCCAAATATATCACATCTTCTCCAAGAAATACCAGGATTCCTCCTGAAATAGGACCTTCTCACCCACAACTACCAGCCTTCTCCCCACAAATTAGACATTTTCTTCCAGAAATGCCTCATTTCTCCCAAATATATCACATCTTCTCCAAGAAATACCAGGGTTCCCCCTTCAAATAGGACCTTTTCACCCACAAATACCTCTTTTATCCCCAAAAGAGGACAGTTTCTGCCAGAAATGCCACATTTCTCCAAAATATATCACATCTTCTCCAAGAAATACCAGGGTTCCCCCTTCAAATAGGACCTTTTCACCCACAAATACCTCTTTTATCCCCAAAAGTGGACAGTTTCTTCCAGAAATGCCACATTTCTCCCAAATAGATCACATCTTCTCCAAGAAATACCAGCTTTCCCCCTTCAAATAGGACCTTTTCAACCACAAATACCTCTTTTATCCCCATAATACGACAGTTTCCTCCAGAAATGCCACATTTCTCCCAAATAGATCACATCTTCTCCAAGAAATACCAGGATTCCTCCTGAAATAGGACCTTTTCACCCACAACTACAAGCCTTCTCCCCACAAATTGGACTTTTTCTTCCAGAAATGCCTCATTTCTCCCAAATATATCACATCTTCACCAAGAAATACCAGGTTTCCCCCTTCAAATAGGACCTTTTCACCCACAAATACCTCTTTTATCCCCAAAAGAGGACAGTTTCTGCCAGAAATGCCACATTTCTCCCAAACACATCACATCTTCTCCAAGAAATACCAGGTTTTCCCCTGGATATAGGACCTTTTCACCCACAAATACCTGTTCTATCCCCATAAGAGGACAGTTTCTTCCAGAAATGCCACATTTCTCCCAAATATATCACATCTTCTCCAAGAAATACGAGGTTTCCCCCTTCAATTAGGACCTTTTCTCCATGAAATACCCGTTTTGTCCCCAAAATAGGACATTTTCTTCCAGAAATGCCACATTTCTCCCAAATAGATCACATCTTCTCCAAGAAATACCAGGTTTCCCCCTTCAAATAGGACCTTTTCAACCACTAATACCTCTTTTATCCCCCAAATAGGACAGTTTCTTCCAGAAATGCCACATTTCTCCCAAGTATATCACATCTTCTCCAAGAAATACCACGTTTCCCCCTTCAAATAGGACCTTTTCCCCAAAAAAACCTCTTTTATCCCCAAAAGAGGACAGTTTCTTCCAGAAATGCCACATTTCTCCCAAATAGATCACATCTTCTCCAAGAAATACCACGTTTCCCCCTTCAAATAGGACCTTCTCACCCACAAATACCTCTTTTATCCCCAAAAGAGGACAGTTTTTTCCAGACATGACACATTTCTCCCAAATAGATCACATCTTCTCCAAGAAATACCACGTTTCCCCCTTCAAATAGGACCTTTTCACCCACAAATACCTGTTTTATCCCTCAAATTGGACATATTCTTCCAGAAAGGCCACATTTCTACCAAATATATCACATCTTCTCCAAGAAATAACACGTTTCCCCCTTCAAATAGGACCTTTTCACCCACAAATACCTGTTTTATCCCCAAAATAGGACAGTTTCTTCCAGAAATGCCACATTTCTCCCAAATATATCACATCTTCTCCAAGAAATACCAGGTTTCCCCCTTCAAATAGGACCTTTTCACCCACAAGTACCTGTTTTATCCCCAAAAGAGGACAGTTTCATCCAGAAAGGCCACATTTCTCCCAAATATATCACATCTCCTCCAAGAAATACCAGGATTCCTCCTGAAATAGGAACTCTTCTCCCACAAATACCACCCTTCTCCCCCCAAATAGGACATTTTCTTCCAGACATGCCACATTTCTCCCAAATATATCACATCTTCTCCAAGAAATACCAGGTTTTCCCCTGGAAATAGGACCTTTTCACCCACAAATACCTGTTCTATCCCCATAAGAGGACAGTTTCTTCCAGAAATGCCACATTTCTGCCAAATATATCACATCTTCTCCAAGAAATACCACGTTTCCCCCTTCAAATAGGAACTTTTCCCCAAAAAAACCTCTTTTATCCCCAAAAGAGGACAGTTTCTTCCAGAAATGCCACATTTCTCCCAAATATATCACATCTTCTCCAAGAAATACCACGTTTCCCCCTTCAAATAGGACCTTTTCTCCATGAAATACCTCTTTCATCCCCAAAATAGAAAAGTTTCTTCCAGAAAGGCCACATTTCTCCCAAATATATCACATCTTCTCCAAGAAATACCAGGTTTCCCCCTTCAAATAGGACCTTTTCAACCACTAATACCTCTTTTATCCCCAAAAGAGGACAGTTTCTTCCGGAAAGGCCACATTTCTCCCAAATATATCACATCTTCTCCAAGAAATGCCAGGATTCCTCCTGAAATAGGACATTCTCACCCAAAACTACCAGCCTTCTCCCCCAAAATTGGACATTTTCTTCCAGAAAGGCCACATTTCTCCCAAATACATCACATCTTCTCCAAGAAATACCAGGTTTCCCCCTTCAAATAGGACCTTTTCTCCCACAAATACCTGTTTTATCCCCTAAAGAGGACAGTTTCTTCCAGAAATGCCACATTTCTCCCAAATATATCACATCTTCTCCAAGAAATACCACGTTTCCCCCTTCAAATAGGACCTTTTCACCCACAAATACCTCTTTTATCCCCAAAATACGACAGTTTCTTCCAGAAATGCCACATTTCTCCCAAATATATCACATCTTCTCCAAGAAATACCACGATTCCTCCTGAAATAGGAACTTTTCTCCCACAAATACCAGCCTTCTTCCCCCAAATAGGACAGTTTCTTCCAGAAATGCCTCATTTCTCCCAAATAGATCACATCTTCTCCAAGAAATACCAGCTTTCCCCCTTCAAATAGGACCTTTTCACCCACAAATACCTCTTTTATCCCCAAAAGAGGACAGTTTCTTCCAGAAATGCCAGATTTCTCCCAAACATATCACATCTTCTCCAAGAAATACCAGGTTTCCTCCTTGAAATAGGACCTTTTCACCCACAAATACCGCTTGTATCCCCAAAATAGGACAGTTTCTTCCAGACATGCCACATTTCTCCCAAATATAGCACATCTTCTCCAAGAAATACCAGGGTTCCCCCTTCAAATAGGAACTATTCACCCACAAATACCTCTTTTATCCCCAAAATAGGACAATTTCTTCCAGAAATGCCACATTTCTCCCAAATAGATCACATCTTCTCCAAGAAATACCAGGGTTCCCCCTTCAAATAGGAACTTTACACCCACAAATACCTCTTTTATCCCCAAAAGAGGACAGTTTCTTCCAGAAAGGCCACATTTCTCCCAAATATATCACATCTTCTCCAAGAAATACCACGTTTCCCCCTTCAAATAGGACCTTTTCACCCACAAATACCTCTTTTATCCCCAAAAGAGGACAGTTTCTTCCAGACATGCCACATTTCTCCCAAATAGATCACATCTTCTCCAAGAAATACCAGGGTTCCCCCTTCAAATAGGACCTTATCACCCACAAATACCTCTTTTATCCCCAAAAGAGGACAGTTTCTTCCAGAAAGGCCACATTTCTCCCAAATATATCACATCTTCTCCAAGAAATACCAGGATTCCTCCAGAAATAGGACCTTCTCACCCACTAATAACAGGCTTCTCCCCCCAAATAGGACAGTTTCTTCCAGACATGCCTCATTTCTCCCAAACATATCACATCTTCTCCAAGAAATACCAGGTTTCCCCCTTCAAATAGGACCTTTTCACCCACAAATACCTCTTTTATCCCCAAAAGAGGACAGTTTCTTCCAGAAATGCCACATTTCTCCCAAATATATCACATCTTCTCCAAGAAATACCAGCTTTCCCCCTTCAAATAGGACCTTTTCAACCACAAATACCTGTTTTATGCCCAAAAGAGGACAGTTTCTTCCAGAAATGACACATTTCTCCCAAATATATCACATCTTCTCCAAGAAATACCAGGATTCCTCCTGAAATAGGACCTTCTCACCCACAACTACCAGCCTTCTCCCCACAAATTAGACATTTTCTTCCAGAAATGCCTCATTTCTCCCAAATATATCACATCTTCTCCAGGAAATACCAGGTTTCCCCCTTCAAATAGGACATTTTCACCCACAAATACCTCTTTTATCCCCAAAAGAGGACAGTTTCTTCCAGAAATGCCACATTTCTCCCAAATATATCACATCTTCTCCAAGAAATACCACGTTTCCCCCTTCAAATAGGACCTTTTCACCCACAAATACCTGTTTGATCCCCAAAATACGACAGTTTCCTCCAGAAATGCCACATTTCTCCCAAATATATCACATCTTCTCCAAGAAATAACACAATTCCCCCTTCAAATAGGACCTTTTCACCCACAAATACCTCTTTTATCCCCAAAAGAGGACAGTTTCTTACAGACATACCACATTTCTCCCAAATATATCACATCTTCTCCAAGACATACCAGCTTTCCCCCTTCAAATAGGACCTTTTCAACCACGAATACGTGTTTTATGCCCAAAATACGACAGTTTCTTCCAGAAATGACACACTTCTCCCAAATATATCACATCTTCTCCAAGAAATACCAGGATTCCTCCTAAATAGGACCTTCTCACACACAACTACCTGCCTTCTCCCCACAAATTAGACAGTTTCTTCCAGAAATGCCACATTTCTCCCAAATATATCACATCTTCTCCAAGAAATACCAGCTTTCCCCCTTCAAATAGGACCTTTTCACCCACAAATACCTCTTTTATCCCCAAAAGAGGACAGTTTCTTCCAGAAATGCCACATTTCTCCAAAATAGATCACATCTTCTCCAAGAAATACCAGGGTTCCCCCTTCAAATAGGACCTTTTCACCCACAAATACCTGTTTTATCCCCAAAAGAGGACAGTTTCTTCCAGAAATGCCACATTTCTCCCAAGTATATCACATCTTCTCCAAGAAATACCAGGTTTCCCCCTTCAAATAGGACCTTCTCACCCACAAATACCTGTTTTATCCCCAAAATAGGACAGTTTCTTCCAGTAATGGCAAATTTCTCCCAAACATTTCACATCTTCTCCAAGAAATACCAGGATTCCTCCTGAAATAGGACATTCTCACCCACTAATAACAGCCTTCTCCCCGCAAATAGGACAGTTTCTTCCAGACATGCCTCATTTCTCCCAAATATATCACATCTTCTCCAAGAAATACCAGGTTTCCCCCTTCAAATAGGAACTTTTCACCCACAAATACCTCCTTTATCCCCAAAAGAGGACAGTTTCTTCCTGACATGCCACATTTCTCCCAAATAGATCACATCTTCTCCAAGAAATACCAGGTTTCCCCCTTCAAATAGGACCTTTTCAACCACAAATTCCTGTTTTATGCCCAAAATACGACAGTTTCTTCCAGAAATGCCACATTTCTCCCAAATATATCACATCTTCTCCAAGAAATACCAGGATTCCTCCTGAAATAGGACCTTCTCACCCAAAACTACCAGCCTTCTCCCCACAAATTAGACATTTTCTTCCAGAAATGCCTCATTTCTCCCAAATATATCACATCTTCTCCAAGAAATACCAGGTTTCCCCCTTCAAATAGGAATTTTTCCCCAAAAAAACCTCTTTTATCCCCAAAAGAGGACAGTTTCTTCCAGAAATGCCACATTTCTCCCAAATATATCACATCTTCTCCAAGAAATACCAGGTTTCCCCCTTGAATTAGGACCTTTTCTCCATGAAATACCTCTTTCATCCCCAAAATAGAAAAGTTTCTTCCAGAAATGCCACATTTCTCCCAAATATATCACATCTTCTCCAAGAAATACCAGGGTTCCCCCTTCAAATAGGACCTTTTCAACCACTAATACCTCTTTTATACCCAAAAGAGGACAGTTTCTTCCGGAAAGGCCACATTTCTCCCAAATATATCACATCTTCTCCAAGAAATGCCAGGATTCCTCCTGAAAGAGGACCTTCTCACCCAAAACTACCAGCCTTCTCCCCACAAATTGGACATTTTCTTCCAGAAAGGCCACATTTCTCCCAAATTGATCACATCTTCTCCAAGAAATACCAGGATTCCTCCTGAAATACGACCTTCTCACCCACAACTACCAGCCTTCTCCCCCCAAATTGGACATTTTCTTCCAGAAATGCCACATTTCTTTTAAATATATCATATCTTCTCCAAGAAATACCAGGTTTCCCCCTTCAAATAGGAAATGTTCACCCACAAATACCTGTTTTATCCCCAAAAGAGGACAGTTTCTTCCACAAATGCCACATTTCTCCCAAAAAGATCACATCTACTCCAAGAAATACCAGGTTTCCCCCTTCAAATAGGACCTTTTCACCCACAAATACCTCTTTTATCCCCAAAAGAGGACAGTTTCTTCCAGAAATGCCAGATTTCTCCCAAACATATCACATCTTCTCCAAGAAATACCAGGTTTCCTCCTTCAAATAGGACCTTTTCACCCACAAATACCTCTTTTATCCCCAAAATAGGACAGTTTCTTCCAGACATGCCACATTTCTCCCAAACATATCACATCTCCTCCAAGAAATACCAGGATTCCTCCTGGAAATAGGAACTTTTCTCCCACAAATACCACCCTTCTCCCCCCAAATAGGACATTTTCTTCCAGACATGCCACATTTCTCCCAAATATATCACATCTCCAAGAAATACCAGGTTTCGAACTTCAAATAGGACCTTTTCACCCACAAATACCTGTTTTAAGCCCAAAATACGACAGTTTCTTCCAGAAATGCCACATTTCTCCAAAATATATCACATCTTCTCCAAGAAATACCACGTTTCCCCCTTCAAATAGGACCTTTTCCCCAAAAAAACCTCTTTTATCCCCAAAAGAGGACAGTTTCTTCCAGACATGCCAGATTTCTCCCAAATAGATCACATCTTCTCCAAGAAATACCAGGTTCCCCCTTCAAATAGGACCTTTTGACCCACAAATACCTGTTTGATCCCCAAAAGAGGACAGTTTCTTCCAGAAAGGCCACATTTCTCCCAAATATATCACATCTTCTCCAAGAAATACCAGGTTTCCCCCTTCAAATAGGACCTTCTCACCCACAAATACCTCTTTTATCCCCAAAAGAGGACAGTTTCTTCCAGAAATGCCACATTTCTCCCAAATAGATCACATCTTCTCCAAGAAATACCAGCTTTCCCCCTTCAAATAGGACCTTTTCAACCACAAATACCTCTTTTATCCCGAAAATTGGACAGTTTCTTCCAGACATGCCACATTTCTCCCAAATATATCACATCTTCTCCAAGAAATACCAGGGTTCCCCCTTCAAATAGGACCTTATCACCCACAAATACCTGTTTTATCCCCTAAACAGGACAGTTTCTTCCAGAAATGCCACATTTCTCCCAAATAGATCACATCTTCTCCAAGAAATACCAGGTTTCCGCCTTCAAATAGGACCTTTTCACCCACAAGTACCTGTTTTATCCGCAAAAGAGGACAGTTTCTTCCAGAAAGGCCACATTTCTCCCAAATATATCACATCTTCACCAAGAAATACCAGGATTCCTCCTGAAATAGGAACTTTTCTCCCACAAATACCACCCTTCTCCCCTCAAATAGGACATTTTCTTCCAGAAATGCCACATTTCACCCAAATATATCACATCTTCTCCAAGAAATAACAGGGTTACCCCTTCAAATAGGACCTTTTCACCCACAAATACCTGTTCTATCCCCATAAGAGGACAGTTTCTTCCAGAAATGCCACATTTCTCCCAAATATATCACATCTTCTCCAAGAAATACCAGCTTTCCCCCTTCAAATAGGAACTTTTCCCAAAAAAAACCTCTTTTATCCCCAAAAGAGGACAGTTTCTTCCAGAAATGCCACTTTTCTCCCAAATATATCACATCTTCTCCAAGAAATACCAGGTTTCCCCCTTCAAATAGGACCTTTTCACCCACAAATACCTGTTTTATCCCCAAAAGAGGACAGTTTCTTCCAGAAATGCCACATTTCTCCCAAATAGATCACATCTTCTCCAAGAAATACCAGGTTTCCCCCTTCAAATTGGACCTTTTCAACCACAAATACCTGTTTTATCCCTCAAATTGGACATATTCTTCCAGAAATGCCAGATTTCTACCCAAATAGATCACATCTTCTTTAAGAAATACCACGTTTCCCCCTTCAAATAGGAACTTTTCACCCACAAATACCTCTTTTATCCCCAAAAGAGGACAGTTTCTTCCAGAAATGCCATATTTCTCCCAAACATATCACATCTTCTCCAAGAAATACCAGCTTTCCCCCTTCAAATAGGACCTTTTCACCAACAAATACCTGTTTTATCCCCAAAATAGGACAGTTTCTTCCAGAAATGCCACATTTCTCCCAAATAGATCACATCTCCTCCAAGAAATACCAGGATTCCTCCTGAAATAGGATCTTTTCTCCCACAAATACCAGCCTTCTCCGCCCAAATAGGACATTTTCTTCCAGACATGCCACATATCACCCAAATATATCACATCTTCTCCAAGAAATACCACGGTTCCCCCTTCAAATAGGACCTTTTCTCCCACAAATACCTGTTTTATCCCCAAAACAGGACATTTTCTTCCAGACATGCCACATTTCTCCCAAATATATCACATCTTCTCCAAGAAATACCAGCTTTCCCCCTTCAAATAGGACCTTTTCACCCACAAGTACCTGTTTTATCCCCAAAAGAGGACATTTTCCTCCAGACATGCCACATTTCTCCCAAACATATCACATCTTCTCCAAGAAATACCAGGTTTTCCCCTTCAAATAGGACCTTTTCACCCACAAATACCTGTTTTATCCCCAAAAGAGGACAGTTTCTTCCAGAAAGGCCGCATTTCTCCCAAATATATCACATCTTTTCCAAGAAATACCAGGATTCCTCCTGAAATAGGACCTTTTCACCCACAAATACGTCTTTTATCCCTCAAATAGGACATTTTCTTCCAGAAATGCCACATTTCTCCCAAATAGATCACATCTTCTCCAAGAAATACCAGGATTCCTCCTGAAATAGGACCTTTTCTCCCACAAATACCAGCCTTCTCCCCCCAAATAGGACAGTTTCTTCCAGAAATGCCACATTTCTCCCAAATATATCACATCTTCTCCAAGAAATACCAGCTTTCCCCCTTCAAATAGGACCTTTTCACCCACAAATACCTCTTTTATCCCCAAAATACGACAGTTTCCTCCAGAAATGCCACATTTCTCCCAAATATATATCATCTTCTCCAAGAAATACCAGCTTTCCCCCTTCAAATAGGACCTTTTCACCCACAAATACCTCTTTTATCCCCAAAAGAGGACAGTTTCTTCCAGACATGCCACATTTCTCCCAAATATATCACATCTTCTCCAAGAAATACCAGGTTTCCCCCTTCAAATAGGACCTTTTCACCCACAAATACCTCTTTTATCCCCAAAAGACGACTGTTTCTTCCAGAAATGCCACATTTCTCCCAAATATATCACATCTTCTCCAAGAAATACCAGGTTTCCCCCTTCAAATTGGACCTTTTCACCCACAAATACCTCTTTTATCCCCAAAAGAGGACAGTTTCTTCCAGAAATGCCACATTTCTCCCAAACATATCACATCACCTCCAAGAAATACCAGCTTTCCCCCTTCAAATAGGACCTTTTCACCCACAAATACCTGTTTTATCCCCCAAAGAGGACAGTTTCTTCCAGAAATGCCACATTTCTCCCAAATATATCACATCTTCTCCATGAAATACCAGGGTTCCCCCTTCAAATAGGACCTTTTCACCCTCAAATACCTCTGTTATCCCCAAATTAGGACATTTTCCGCCAGAAATGCCACATTTCTCCCAAGTATTGCGCATCTTCTCCAAGAAATACCAGGTTTCCCCCTTCAAATAGGACCTTTTCAACCACAAATACCTCTTTTATCCCTCAAATTGGACATATTCTTCCTGAAATGCCAGATTTCTCCCAAATATATCACATCTTCTCCAAGAAATACCAGCTTTCCCCCTTCAAATAGGACCTTTTCACCCACAAGTACCTGTTTTATCCCCAAAAGAGGACAGTTTCTTCCAGAAATGCCACATTTCTTTCAAATATATCATATCTTCTCCAAGAAATACCAGGTTTCCCCCTTCAAATAGGAAATTTTCACCCACAAATACCTGTTTTATCCCCAAAAGAGGACAGTTTCTTACAGACATGCCACATTTCTCCCAAATATATCACATCTTCTCCAAGAAATACCACGTTTCCCCCTTCAAATAGGACCTTTTCACCCACAAATACCTCTTTTATCCCCAAAATAGGACAGTTTTTGCCAGAAATGCCAGATTTCTCCCAAATAGATCACATCTCCTCCAAGAAATACCAGGATTCCTCCTGAAATAGGACCTTTTCTCCCACAAATACCAGACTTCTCCCCCCAAATAGGACATTTTCTTCCAGACATGCCACATATCACCCAAATATATCACATCTTCTCCAAGAAATACCAGGTTTCCCCCTTCAAATAGGACCTTTTCACCCACAAATACCTCTTTTATCCCCAAAATAGAACAGTTTCTTCCAGAAATGCCACATTTCACCCAAACATATCACATCTTCTCCAAGAAGTACCAGGATTCCTCCTGAAATAGGACCTTTTCTCCCTCGAATACCAGCCATCTCCCCCCAAATAGGACAGTTTCTTCCAGAAATGACACATTTCTCCCAAACAGATCACATCTTCTCCAAGAAATACCACGTTTCCCCCTTCAAATAGGAACTTTTCACCCACAAATACCTGTTTTATCCCCAAAATAGGACATTTTCTGCCTGACATGCCAGATTTCTCCCAAATATATCACATCTTCTCCAAGAAATACCAGGTTTCCTCCTTGAAATAGGAACTTTTCACCCACAAATACCTCTTTTATCCCCAAAAGAGCACAGTTTCTTCCAGAAATGCCACATTTCTCCCAAATATATCACATCTTCTCCAAGAAATACCAGCATTCCCCCTTCAAATAGGACCTTTTCACCCACAAATACCTCTTTTATCCCCAAAAGACGACAGTTTCTTCCAGAAATGCCACATTTCTCCCAAATATACCACATCTTCTCCAAGAAATACCAGCTATCCCCCTTCAAATAGGACCTTTTCACCCACAAATACCTCTTTTATCCCCAAAATAGGACAGTTTCTTCCAGACATGCCACATTTCTCCCAAATATATCACATCTTCTCCAAGAAATACCAGGTTTCCCCCTTCAAATACGACCTTTTCACCCACAAATACCTCTTTTATCCCCGTAAGAGGACATATTCTTCCAGAAATGCCACATTTCTCCCAAATATATCACATCTTCTCCAAGAAATACCACGTTTCCCACTTCAAATAGGACCTTTTCACCCACTAATACCATTCTTCTCTCCCCAAATAGGACATTTTCTTCCAGAAATGCCACATTTCTCCCAAATATTTCACATCTTCTCCAAGAAATACCAGGATTCCTCCTGAAATAGGACCTTTTCTCCAACAAATACCAGCCTTCTTCCCCCAAATAGGACAGTTTCTTCCAGAAATGCCTCATTTCTCCCAAATAGATCACATGTTCTCCAAGAAATACCAGCTTTCCCCCTTCAAATAGGACCTTATCACCCACAAATACCTCTTTTATCCCCAAAATTGAACAGTTACGTCCAGAAATGGCACATTTCTCCCAAACATATCACATCTCCTCCAAGAAATACCAGGTTTCCTCCTTGAAATAGGACCTTTTCACCCACAAATACCGCTTGTATCCCCAAATTAGGACAGTTTCTTCCAGACATGCCTCATTTCTCCCAAATATATCACATCTTCTCCAAGAAATACCAGGATTCCCCCTGGAAATAGGACCTTTTCACCCACAAATACCTCTTTTATACCCAAAAGAGGAAAGTTTCTTCCAGAAATGCCACATTTCTTTTAAATATATCATATCTTCTCCAAGAAATACCAGGTTTCCCCCTTCAAATAGGACCTTTTCACCCAAAAATACCTCTTTTATCCCCAAAAGAGGACAGTTTCTTCCAGAAATGCCACATTTCTCCCAAAAAGATCACATCTTCTCCAAGAAATACCAGGTTTCCCCCTTCAAATAGGACCTTTTCAACCACAAATACCTGTTTTATGCCCAAAATACGACAGTTTCTTCCAGAAATGCCACATTTCTCCCAAACATATCACATCTTCTCCAAGAAATACCAGGTTTCGAACTTCAAATAGGACCTTTTCACCCACAAATACCTGTTTTATGCCCATAATACGACAGTTTCTTCGAGAAATGCCACATTTCTCCAAAATATATCACATCTTCTCCAAGAAATACCACGTTTCCCCCTTCAAATAGGACCTTTTCCCTAAAAAAACCTCTTTTATCCCCAAAAGAGGACAGTTTCTTCCAGACATGCCTGATTTCTCCCAAATAGATCACATCTTCTCCAAGAAATACCACGTTTCCCCCTTCAAATAGGACCTTCTCACCCACAAATACCTCTTTTATCCCCAAAAGAGGACAGTTTTTTCCAGATATGCCACATTTCTCCCAAATATATCACATCTTCTCCAAGAAATAGCAGGGTTCCCCCTTCAAATAGGAACTTTTCACCCACAAATACCTCTTTTATCCCCAAAAGAGGACAGTTTCTTCCAGAAATGCCACATTTCTCCCAAATATATCACATCTTCTCCAAGAAATACCAGGTTTCCCCCTTCAAATAGGACCTTTTCACCCACAAATAGCTCTTTTATCCCCAAAATAGGACAGTTTCTTCCAGAAATGCCACATTTCTCCCAAACAGATCACATCTTCTCCAAGAAATACCAGCTTTCCCCCTTCAAATAGGACCTTTTCACCCACAAGTACCTGTTTTATCCCCAAAAGAGGACAGTTGCTTCCAGAAAGGCCACATTTCTCCCAAATATATCACATCTCCTCCAAGAAATACCAGGATTCCTCCTGAAATAGGACCTTTTCTCCCACAAATACCACCCTTCTCCCCCCAAATAGGACATTTTCTTCCAGACATGCCACATTTCTCCCAAATATATCACATCTTCTCCAAGAAATACCAGGTTTCCCCCTTCAAATAGGACCTTTTCACCCACAAATACCTGTTTTAAGCCCAAAACACGACAGTTTCTTCCGGAAAGGCCACATTTCTCCCAAATATATCACAACTTCTCCAAGAAATACCAGCATTCCTCCTGAAATAGGACCTTATCACCCACAAATACCAGCCTTCTCCCCCCAAATTCGACATTTTCTTCCAGAAATGCCACATTTCTCCCAAATATATCACATCTTCTCCAAGAAATACCAGGATTCCTCCTGAAATAGGACCTTTTCACCCACTAATACCAGGCTTCTCTCCCCAAATAGGACATTTTCTTCCAGAAATGCCACATTTCTCCCAAATATTTCACATCTTCTCCAAGAAATACCAGGATTCCTCCTGAAATAGGACCTTTTCTCCCACAAATACCAGCCTTCTTCCCCCAAATAGGACAGTTTCTTCCAGAAATGCCACATTTCTTTTAAATATATCACATCTTCTCCAAGAAATACCACGTTTCCCCCTTCTAATAGGACCTTTTCACCCACAAATACCTCCTTTATCCCCAAAAGAGGACAGTTTCTTCCAGAAATGCCACATTTCTCCCAAATATATCACATCTTCTCCAAGAAATACCAGCATTCCCCCTTCAAATAGGACCTTTTCACCCACAAATACCTCTTTTATCCCCAATATAAGACAGTTTCTTCCAGAAATGCCACATTTCTCCCAAATATACCACATCTTCTCCAAGAAATACCAGCTATCCCCCTTCAAATAGGACCTTTTCACCCACAAATACCTGTTTTATCCCCAAAAGACGACAGTTTCTTCCAGACATGCCACATTTCTCCCAAATATATCACATCTTCTCCAAGAAATACCAGGTTTCCCCCTTCAAATACGACCTTTTCACCCACAAATACCTCTTTAATCCCCGTAAGAGGACATATTCTTCCAGAAATGCCACATTTCTCCCAAATATATCACATCTTCTCCAAGAAATACCACGTTTCCCACTTCAAATAGGACCTTTTCACCCACTAATACCTCCTTTATCCCCAAAAGAGGACAGTTTCTTCCAGAAATGCCACATTTCTCCCAAATATATCACATCTTCTCCAAGAAATATTAGGATTCCCCCTTCTAATAGGACCTTTTCACCCACAAATACCTCCTTTATCCCCAAAAGAGGACAGTTTCTTCCAGAAATGCCACATTTCTCCCAAATATATCACATCTTCTCCAAGAAATACCAGGTTTCCCCCTTCAAATAGGAACTTTTCAACCACAAATACCTCTTTTATCCCCAAAAGAGGACATTTTCTTCCAGAAATGCCACATTTCTCCCAAATATATCACATCTTCTCCAAGAAATACCAGGGTTCCCCCTTCAAATAGGACCTTTTCACCCACACATACCTCTTTGATCCCCAAAACAGGACATTTTCTTCCAGAAAAGCCACATTTCTCCCAAATATATCACATCTTCTCCAAGAAATACCAGCTTTCCCCCTTCAAATAGGACCTTTTCAACCACTAATACCTCTTTTATCCCCAAAAGAGGACAGTTTCTTCCGGAAAGGCCACATTTCTCCCAAATATATCACATCTTCTCCAAGAAATGCCAGGATTCCTCCTGAAATACGACCTTCTCACCCAAAACTCCCAGCCTTCTCCCCCCAAATTGGACATTTTCTTCCAGAAATGCCACATTTCTCCCAAATATATCACATCTTCTCCAAGAAATACCAGGATTCCTCCTGAAATAGGACCTTCTCACCGAAAACTACCAGACTTCTCCCCCTAAATTGGACATTTTCTTCCAGAAAGGCCACATTTCTCCCAAATAGATCACATCTTCTCCAAGAAATACCAGGTTTCCCCCTTCAAATAGGACCTTTTCTCCCACAAATACCTCCTTTATCCCCAAATAGGACAGTTTCTTCCAGAAATGCCACATTTCTCCCAAATAGATCACATCTTCTCCAAGAAATACCAGCTTTCCCCCTTCAAATAGGACCTTTTCACCCACAAATACCTCTTTTATCCCCAAAATACGACAGCTTCTTCCAGACATGCCACATATCTCCCAAATATATCACATCTTCTCCAAGAAATACCAGGATTCCTCCTGAAATAGGACCTTATCTCCCACAAGTACCAGCCTTCTCCCCCCAAATAGGACAGTTTCTTCCGGACATGCCACATTTCTCCCAAATATATCACATCTTCTCCAAGAAATACCAGGGTTCCCCCTTCAAATAGGACCTTTTCACCCACAAATACCTCTTTTATCCCCAAAAGAGGACAGTTTCTTCCAGAAAGGCCAGATTTCTCCCAAATATATCACATCTTCTCCAAGAAATACCAGGATTCCTCCTGAAATAGGACCTTCTCACCCACTAATACCAGGCTTCTCCCCCCAAATTGGACAGTTTCTTCCAGACATGCCTCATTTCTCCCAAATATATCACATCTTCTCCAAGAAATAACAGGTTTCCCCCTTCAAATACAACGTTTTCACACACAAATACCTGTTTTATCCCCAAAAGAGGAAAGTTTCTTCCAGAAATGCCACATTTCTCCCAAATATATCACATCTTCTCCAAGAAATACCACGTTTCCCCCTTCAAATAGGACCTTTTCACCCACAAATACCTGTTTTATCCCCAAAAGAGGACAGTTTCTTCCAGACATGCCACATTTCTCCCAAATAGATCACATCTTCTCCAAGAAATACCAGCTTTCCCCCTTCAAATAGGACCTTTTCAACCACAAATACCTGTTTTATCCCACAAATTGGACATATTCTTCCAGAAATGCCAGATTTCTCCCAAATATATCACATCTTCTCCAAGAAGTACCAGCTTTCCCCCTGGAAATAGGACCTTTTCACCCACAAATACCTCTTTTATCCCCAAAACAGGACAGTTTCTTCCAGAAAGGCCACATTTCTCCCAAACATATCACATCTCCTCCAAGAAATACCAGGATTCCTCCTGAAATAGGACCTTTTCTCCCACAAGTACAAGCCTTCTCCCCCCAAAATGGACTTTTTCCTCCAGAAATGCCACATTTCTCCCAAATATATCACATCTTCTCCAAGAAATACCAGGGTTCCCCCTTCAAATAGGAACTTTTCACCCACAAATACCTCTTTTTTTTTTGATCCCTCAATTTGAGGAATAAAACAGGTATTTGTGGTTGAAAAGGTCCTATTTGAAGGGGGAAACCTGGTATTTCTTGGAGAAGATGCGCAATACTTGGGAGAAATGTGGCATTTCTGGCGGAAAATGTCCTAATTTGGGGATAACAGAGGTATTTGTGGGTGAAAAGGTCCTATTTGAAGGAGGAGAGCTGGTATTTCTTGGAGGAGATGTGATATATTTGGGAGAAATGTGGCATTTCTGGAAGAAACTGTCCTATTTGGGGGAGAAGCCTGCTATTAGTGGGTGAAAAGGTCCTATTTGAAGGGGGAAACCTGGTATTTCATGGAGAAGATGTGATATATTTGGGAGAAATGTGGCATTTCTGGAAGAAACTGTCCTCTTTTGGGGATAAAACAGGTATTTGTGGGTGAAAAGGTCCTATTTGAAGGGGGAAAGCTGGTATTTCTTGGAGGAGATGTGATATGTTTGGGAGAAATGTGGCATTTCTGGAAAAAAATGTCCTCTTTTGGGGATAAAAGAGGTATTTGTGGTTGAAAAGGTCCAATTTGAAGGGGGAAACCTGGTATTTCTTGGAGAAGATGTGATATATTTGGGAGAAATGTGGCATTTCTGGAAGAAACTGTCGTCTTTTGGGGATAAAAGAGGTATTTGTGGGTGAAAAGGTCCTATTTGAAGGGGGAAACCTGGTATTTCTTGGAGAAGATGTGATATATTTGGGAGAAATGTGGCATGTCTGGAAGAAACTGTCCTCTTTTGGGGATAAAAGAGGTATTTGTGGGTGAAAAGGTCCTATTTGAAGGGGGAAACCTGGTATTTCTTGGAGAAGATGATATATATTTGGGAGAAATGTGGCATTTCTGGAGGAAACTGTCGTATTTTGGGGATAAAAGAGGTATTTGTGGGTGAAAAGGTCCTATTTGAAGGGGGAAAGCTGGTATTTCTTGGAGAAGATGTGATATATTTGGGAGAAATGTGGCCTTTCTGGAAGAAACTGTCCTATTTGGGGGGAGAAGGCTGGTATTTGTGGGAGAAAAGGTCCTATTTCCAGGGGAAAACCTGGTATTTCTTGGAGAAGATGTGATCTATTTGGGAGAAATGTGGCATTTCTGGAAGAAAATGTCCTATTTGAGGGATAAAAGACGTATTTGTGGGTGAAAAGGTCCTATTTCAGGAGGAATCCTGGTATTTCTTGGAGAAGATGATATATATTTGGGAGAAATGCGGCCTTTCTGGAAGAAACTGTCCTCTTTTGGGGATAAAAGAGGTATTTGTGGGTGAAAAGGTCCTATTTGAAGGGGAAAACCTGGTATTTCTTGGAGAAGATGTGATATGTTTGGGAGAAATGCGGCCTTTCTGGAAGAAACTGTCCTCTTTTGGGGATAAAAGAGGTATTTGGGGGTGAGAAGGTCCTATTTGAAGGGGGAATCCTGGTATTTCTTGGAGAAGATGTGATATATTTGGGAGAAATGCGGCCTTTCTGGAAGAAACTGTCCTCTTTTGGGGATAAAAGAGGTATTTGTGGGTGAAAAGGTCCTATTTGAAGGGGGAACCCTGGTATTTCTTGGAGAAGATGTGATATGTTTGGGAGAAATGTGGCATGTCTGGAGGAAAATGTCCTCTTTTGGGGATAAAACAGGTACTTGTGGGTGAAAAGGTCCTATTTGAAGGGGGAAAGCTGGTATTTCTTGGAGAAGATGTGATATATTTGGGAGAAATGTGGCATGTCTGGAAGAAAATGTCCTGTTCTGGGGATAAAACAGGTATTTGTGGGAGAAAAGGTCCTATTTGAAGGGGGAACCGTGGTATTTCTTGGAGAAGATGTGATATATTTGGGTGATATGTGGCATGTCTGGAAGAAAATGTCCTATTTGGGCGGAGAAGGCTGGTATTTGTGGGAGAAAAGATCCTATTTCAGGAGGAATCCTGGTATTTCTTGGAGGAGATGTGATCTATTTGGGAGAAATGTGGCATTTCTGGAAGAAACTGTCCTATTTTGGGGATAAAACAGGTATTTGTGGGTGAAAAGGTCCTATTTGAAGGGGGAAAGCTGGTATTTCTTGGAGAAGATGTGATATGTTTGGGAGAAATATGGCATTTCTGGAAGAAACTGTCCTCTTTTGGGGATAAAAGAGGTATTTGTGGGTGAAAAGTTCCTATTTGAAGGGGGAAACGTGGTATTTCTTAAAGAAGATGTGATCTATTTGGGTAGAAATCTGGCATTTCTGGAAGAATATGTCCAATTTGAGGGATAAAACAGGTATTTGTGGTTGAAAAGGTCCAATTTGAAGGGGGAAACCTGGTATTTCTTGGAGAAGATGTGATCTATTTGGGAGAAATGTGGCATTTCTGGAAGAAACTGTCCTCTTTTGGGGATAAAACAGGTATTTGTGGGTGAAAAGGTCCTATTTGAAGGGGGAAACGTGGTATTTCTTGGAGAAGATGTGGTATATTTGGGAGAAATGTGGCATTTCTGGAAGAAACTGTCCTCTTTTAAGGATAAAAGAGGTATTTGTGGGTGAAAACGTTGTATTTGAAGGGGGAAACCTGTTATTTCTTGGAGAAGATGTGATATATTTGGGAAAAATGTGGCATTTCTGGAAGAAACTGTCCTCTTACGGGGATAAAAGAGGTATTTGTGGGTTAAAAGGTCCTATTTGAAGGGGGAAAGCTGGTATTTCTTGGAGAAGATGTGATATATTTGGGAGAAATGTGGCATTTCTGGAAGAAACTGTCCTCTTTTGGGGATAAAAGAGGTATTTGTGGGTGAAAAGGTCCTATTTGAAGGGGGAAAGCTGGTATTTCTTGGAGAAGATGTGATATATTTGGGAGAAATGTGGCATGTCTGGAAGAAGCTGTCGTATTTTGGGGATAAAAGAGGTATTTGTGGGTGAAAAGGTCCTATTTGAAGGGGGAAAGCTGGTATTTCTTGGAGAAGATGTGATCTATTTGGGAGAAATGTGGCATTTCTGGAAGAAACTGTCCTATTTGGGGATAAAGGTGGTATTTGTGGGAGAAAAGGTCCTATTTGAAGGGGGAAACCTGGTATTTCTTGGAGAAGATGTGATCTATTTGGGAGAAATGTGGCCTTTCTGGAAGAAAATGTCCAATTTAGGGGGAGAAGTCTGGTAGTTTTCGGTGAGAAGGTCCTATTTCAGGAGGAATCCTGGTATTTCTTGGAGAAGATGTGATATATTTGGGAGAAATGTGGCATTTCTGGAAGAAAATGTCCAATTTGGGGGGAGAAGGCTGGGAGTTTTGGGTGAGAAGGTCGTATTTCAGGAGGAATCCTGGCATTTCTTGGAGAAGATGTGATATATTTGGGAGAAATGTGGCCTTTCCGGAAGAAACTGTCCTCTTTTGGGGATAAAAGAGGTATTAGTGGTTGAAAAGGTCCTATTTGAAGGGGGAAAGCTGGTATTTCTTGGAGAAGATGTGATATATTTGGGAGAAATGTGGCTTTTCTGGAAGAAAATGTCCTGTTTTGGGGATCAAAGAGGTATGTGTGGGTGAAAAGGTCCTATTTGAAGGGGGAACCCTGGTATTTCTTGGAGAAGATGTGATATATTTGGGAGAAATGTGGCATTTCTGGAAGAAAATGTCCTCTTTTGGGGATAAAAGAGGTATTTGTGGTTGAAAAGGTCCTATTTGAAGGGGGAAACCTGGTATTTCTTGGAGAAGATGTGATATACTTGGGAGAAATGTGGCATTTCTGGAAGAAACTGTCCTGTTTAGGGGATAAAAGAGGTATTTGTGGGTGAAAAGGTCTTATTTGAAGGGGGAATCCTAATATTTCTTGGAGAAGATGTGATATATTTGGTATAAATATGGCATGTCTGGAGGAAACTGTCCTCTTTTGGCGATAAAAGAGGTATGTGTGGGTGAAAAGGTCCTATTTGAAGGGGGAAACCTGGTATTTCTTGGAGAAGATGTGATCTATTTGGGAGAAATGTGGCATTTCTGGAAGAAACTGTCCTCTTTTGGGGATAAAAGAGGTATTTGTGGGTGAAAAGGTCCTATTTGAAGGGGGAACCCTGGTATTTCTTGGAGAAGATGTGATATATTTGGGAGAAATGAGGCATTTCTGGAAGAAACTGTCCAATTTGGGGGGAGAAGGCTTGTACTTGTGGGAGAAAAGGTCCTATTTCAGGAGGAATCCTGGTATTTCTTGGAGGAGATGTGATATGTTTGGGAGAAATGTGGCCTTTCTGGAAGAAACTGTCCTGTTTTGGGGATAAAAGAGGTATTTGTGGGTGAAAAGGTCCTATTTCCAGGGGGAAAGCTGGTACTTCTTGGAGAAGATGTGATATATTTGGGAGAAATCTGGCATTTCTGGAAGAATATGTCCAATTTGTGGGATAAAACAGGTATTTGTGGTTGAAAAGGTCCTATTTGAAGGGGGAAAGCTGGTATTTCTTGGAGAAGATGTGATCTATTTGGGAGAAATGTGGCATGTCTGGAAGAAACTGTCCTCTTTTGGGGATAAAACAGGTATTTGTGGGTGAAAAGGTCCTATTTGAAGGGGGAAACGTGGTATTTCTTGGAGAAGATGTGATATATTTGGGAGAAATGTGGCATTTCTGGAAGAAACTTTCCTCTTTTGGGGATAAAACAGGTATTTGTGTGTGAAAACGTTGTATTTGAAGGGGGAAACCTGTTATTTCTTGGAGAAGATGTGATATATTTGGGAGAAATGAGGCATGTCTGGAAGAAACTGTCCAATTTGGGGGGAGAAGCCTGGTATTAGTGGGTGAGAAGGTCCTATTTCAGGAGGAATCCTGGTATTTCTTGGAGAAGATGTGATATATTTGGGAGAAATCTGGCCTTTCTGGAAGAAACTGTCCTCTTTTGGGGATAAAAGAGGTATTTGTGGGTGAAAAGGTCCTATTTGAAGGGGGAACCCTGGTATTTCTTGGAGAAGATGTGATATATTTGGGAGAAATGTGGCATGTCCGGAAGAAAATGTCCTATTTGGGGGGAGAAGGCTGGTACTTGTGGGAGAAAAGGTCCTATTTCAGGAGGAATCCTGGTATTTCTTGGAGGAGATGTGATATGTTTGGGAGAAATGCGGCCTTTCTGGAAGAAACTGTCCTCTTTTGGGGATAAAAGAGGTATTTGTGGGTGAAAAGGTCCTATTTGAAGGGGGAAACGTGGTATTTCTTGGAGAAGATGTGATATATTTGGGAGAAATGTGGCATTTCTGGAAGAAACTGTCCTCTTTTGGGGATAAAAGAGGTATTTGTGGGTGAAAATGTCCTATTTGAAGGGGGAAACCTAGTATTTCTTGGAGAAGATGTGATATGTTTGGGAGAAATGTGGCATTTCTGGACGTAACTGTTCTATTTTGGGGATAAAAGAGGTATTTGTGGTTGATAAGGTCCTATTTGAAGGGGGAAACATGGTATTTCTTGGAGAAGATGTGATCTATTTGGGAGAAATCTGGCCTTTCTGGAAGAAACTGTCCTATTTGGGGGGAGAAGGCTGGTACTTTTGGGAGAAAAGGTCCTATTTCAGAAGGAATCCTGGTATTTCTTGGAGAAGATGTGATCTATTTGGGAGAAATGTGGCGTTTCTGGAAGAAAATGTCCTCCTTTGGGGATAAAAGAGGTATTTGTGGGTGAAAAGGTCCTATTTGAAGGGGGAAAGCCGGTATTTCTTGGAGAAGATGTGATATATTTGGGAGAAATGTGGCATTTCTGGAAGAAACTGTCCACTTTTGGGGATAAAAGAGGTATTAGAGGTTGAAAAGGACCTATTTGAAGGGGGAAATGTGGTATTTCTTGGAGAAGATGATATATATTTGGGAGAAATGTGGCCTTTCTGGAAGAAACTGTCCTATTTGAGGGATAAAAGAGGTATTTGTGGGTGAAAAGGTCCTATTTCAGGAGGAATCCTGGTATTTCTTGGAGAAGATGTGATATATTTGGGAGAAATGTGGCCTTTCTGGAAGAAACTGTCCTCTTTTGGGGATAAAAGAGGTATTTGTGGGTGAAAAGGTCCTATTTGAAGGGGGAAAGCCGGTATTTCTTGGAGAAGATGTGATATATTTGGGAGAAATGTGGCATTTCTGGAAGAAACTGTCCTCTTTTGGGGATATAAGAGGTATTTGTGGGTGAAAAGGTCCTATTTGAAGGGGGAAACCTGGTATTTCTTGGAGAAGATGTGATATATTTGGGAGAAATGTGGCCTTTCTGGAAGAAACTGTCGTATTTTGGGGATAAAAGAGGTATTTGTGGGTGAAAAGGTCCTATTTGGAGGGGGAAAGCTGGTATTTCTTGGAGAAGATGTGATATATTTGGGAGAAATGTGGCATTTCTGGAAGAAACTGTCCTCTTTTGGGGATAAAAGAGGTATTTGTGGGTGAAAAGGTCCTATTTCAAGGAGGAAACCTGGTATTTCTTGGAGAAGATGTGATATGTTTGGGTGAAATGTGGCATTTCTGGACGTAACTGTTCTATTTTGTGCATAAAACAGGTATTTGTGGTTGATAAGGTCCTATTTGAAGGGGGAAAGCTGGTATTTCTTGGAGAAGATGTGATCTATTTGGGAGAAATCTGGCATTTCTGGAAGAAACTGTCCTATTTGGGGGGAGAAGGCTGGTATTTGTGGGAGAAAAGGTCCTATTTCAGGAGGAATCCTGGTATTTCTTGGAGAAGATGTGATCTATTTGGGAGAAATGTGGCCTTTCTGGAAGAATATGTCCAATTTGAGGGATAAAAGAGGTATTTGTGGGTGAAAAGGTCCTATTTCAGGAGGAATCCTGGTATTTCTTGGAGAAGATGTGATAAGTTTGGGAGAAATGTGGCCTTTCTGGAAGAAACTGTCCTATTTTGGGGATAAAACAGGTATTTGTGGGTGAAAAGGTCCTATTTGAAGGGGGAAACCTGGTATTTCTTGGAGAAGATGTGATCTATTTGGGAGAAATGTGGCCTTTCTGGAAGAAAATGTCCTCTTTTGGGGATAAAACAGGTATTTGTGGGAGAAAAGGTCCTATTTGAAGGGGGAAACGTGGTATTTCTTGGAGGAGATGTGATCTATTTGGGAGAAATGTGGCATGTCTGGAAGAAACTGTCCTCTTTTGGGGATAAAACAGGTACTTGTGGGTGAAAAGGTCCTATTTCAAGGAGGAAACCTGGTATTTCTTGGAGAAGATGTGATATATTTGGGAGAAATGAGGCATGTCTGGAAAAAACTGTCCTATTAGGGGGGAGAAGCCTGGTATTAGTGGGTGAGATGGTCCTATTTCAGGAGGAATCCTGGTATTTCTTGGAGAAGATGTGATATATTAGGGAGAAATATGACAGTTCTGGAAGAAACTGTCCTCTTTTGGGGATAAAAGAGGTATTTGTGGGTGAAAAGGTCCTATTTGAAGGGGGAACCCTGGTATTTCTTGCAGAAGATGTGATATATTTGGGAGAAATGTGGCCTTTCTGGAAGAAACTGTTCTATTTTGGGGATAAAGAGGTATTTTTGGTGAAAATTTTCTATTTGAAGGGGGAAAGCTGGTATTTCTTGGAGAAGATGTGATATATTTGGGAGAAATGTGGCATTTCTGGAAGAAACTGTCGTATTTTGGGGATAAAAGAGGTATTTGTGGGTGAAAAGGTCCTATTTGAAGGGGGAAACCTGGTATTTCTTGGAGAAGATGTGATATATTTGGGAGAAATCTGGCATTTCTGGAAGAATATGTCCAATTTGAGGGATAAAAGAGGTATTTGTGGTTGAAAAGGTCCTATTTGAAGGGGGAAACCTGGTATTTCTTGGAGAAGATGTGATATATTTGGGAGAAATGTGGCATGTCTGGAAGAAACTGTCCTCTTTTGGGGATAAAAGAGGTATTTGTGGGTGAAAAGGTCCTATTTGAAGGGGGAAAGCTGGTATTTCTTGGAGGAGATGTGGTATATTTGGGAGAAATGTGGCCTTTCTGGAAGAAACTGTCCTCTTTTGGGGATAAAACAGGTATTTGTGGCTGAAAACGTTGTATTTGAAGGGGGAAACCTGTTATTTCTTGGAGAAGATGTGATATATTTGGGAGAAATGTGGCCTTTCTGGAAGAAACTGTCCTCTTTTGCGGATAAAACAGGTACTTGTGGGTGAAAAGGTCCTATTTGAAGGGGGAAACGTGGTATTTCTTGGAGAAGATGTGATATATTTGGGAGAAATGTGGCATTTCTGGAAGAAACTTTCCTCTTTTGGGGATAAAACAGGTATTTGTGTGTGAAAACGTTGTATTTGAAGGGGGAAACCTGTTATTTCTTGGAGAAGATGTGATATATTTGGGAGAAATGAGGCATGTCTGGAAGAAACTGTCCAATTTGGGGGGAGAAGCCTGGTATTAGTGGGTGAGAAGGTCCTATTTCAGGAGGAATCCTGGTATTTCTTGGAGAAGATGTGATATATTTGGGAGAAATGTGGCATTTCTGGAAGAAACTGTCCTCTTTTGGGGATAAAACAGGTATTTGTGGCTGAAAACGTTGTATTTGAAGGGGGAAACCTGTTATTTCTTGGAGAAGATGTGATATATTTGGGAGAAATGTGGCCTTTCTGGAAGAAACTGTCCTCTTTTGCGGATAAAACAGGTACTTGTGGGAGAAAAGGTCCTATTTGAAGGGGGAAAGCTGGTATTTCATGGAGATTATGTGATATATTTGGGAGAAATGTGGCATTTCTGGAAGAAAATTTCCAATTTGGGGGGAGAAGTCTGGTAGTTTTGGGAGAGAAGGTCCTATTTCAGGAGGAATCCTGGTATTTCTTGGAGAAGATGTGATAAGTTTGGGAGAAATGTGGCCTTTCTGGAAGAAAATGTCCAATTTGGGGGGAGAAGGCTGGTAGTTTTGGGTGAGAAGGTCCTATTTCAGGAGGAATCCTGGCATTTCTTGGAGAAGATGTGATATATTTGGGAGAAATGTGACCTTTCCGGAAGAAACTGTCCTCTTTTGGGGATAAAAGAGGTATTAGTGGTTGAAAAGGTCCTATTTGAAGGGGAAACGTGGTATTTCTTGGAGAAGATGTGATATATTTGGGAGAAATCTGGCATTTCTGGAAGAAAATGTCCTCTTTTGGGGATAAAACAGGTATTTGTGGGAGAAAAGGTCCTAATTCAAGGGGGAATCCTGGTATTTCTTGGAGAAGATGTGATATATTTGGGAGAAATGTGGCATTTCTGGAAGAAAATGTCCTCTTTTGGGGATAAAAGAGGTATTTGTGGTTGAAACTGTCCTATTTGAAGGGGGAAACCTGGTATTTCTTGGAGAAGATGTGATATATTTGGGAGAAATGTGGCATGTCTGGAAGAAACTGTCCTCTTTTGGGGATAAAAGAGGTATGTGTGGGTGAAAAGGTCCTATTTGAAGGGGGAACCCTGGTATTTCTTGGAGAAGATGTGATCTATTTGGGAGAAATGTGGCATTTCTGGAAGAAACTGTCCTCTTTTGGGGATAAAACAGGTATTTGTGGGTGAAAGGGACCTTTTTGAAGGGGGAAACCTGGTATTTCTTGGAGAAGATGTGATATATTTGGGAGAAATGTGGACTTTCTGGAAGAAACTGTCCTCTTTTGGGGATAAAAGGGGTAGTTGTGGGTGAAAAGGTCCTATTTGAAGGGGGAAACCTGGTATTTCTTGGAGAAGATGTGATATATTTGGGAGAAATGTGGCATGTCTGGAAGAAGCTGTCGTATTTTGGGGATAAAACAGGTATTTGTGGGTGAAAAGGTCCTATTTGAAGGGGGAAAGCTGGTATTTCTTGGAGAAGATGTGATATATTTGGGAGAAATGTGGCATTTCTGGAAGAAACTGTCCTATTTTGAGGATAAAACAGGTATTTGTGGGTGAAAAGGTCCTATTTGAAGGGGGAAAGCTGGTATTTCTTGGAGATGATGTGATATATTTGGGAGAAATGTGGCATGTCTGGATGAAAATGTCCTATTTGGGGGGAGAAGGCTGGTACTTTTGGGAGAAAAGTTCCTCTTTCAGGAGGAATCCTGGTATTTCTTGGAGGAGATGTGATATATTTGGGAGAAATGTGGCCTTTCTGGAAGAAACTGTCCTCTTTTGGGGATAAAACAGGTATCTCTGGGTGAAAAGGTCCTATTTGAAGGGGGAAAGTTGGTATTTCTTGGAGAAGATGTGATCTATTTGGGAGAAATGTGGCCTTTCTGGAAGAAACTGTCCTCTTTTGGGGATAAAAGAGGTATTTGTGGGTGAAAAGGTCCTATTTGAAGGGGGAAACCTGGTATTTCTTGGAGAAGATGATATATATTTGGGAGAAATGTGGCATTTCTGGAAGAAACTGTCCTATTTTGGGGATACAAGAGGTATTTGTGGTTGAAAAGGTCCTATTTCAAGAAGGAAACCTGGTATTTCTTGGAGAAGATGTGATATGTTAGGGAGAAATGTGGCATTTCTGGACGTAACTGTTCTATTTTGTGCATAAAACAGGTATTTGTGGTTGATAAGGTCCTATTTGAAAGGGGAAAGCTGGTATTTCTTGGAGAAGATGTGATCTATTTGGGATAAATCTGGCATTTCTGGAAGAAACTGTCCTATTTGGGAGGAGAAGGCTGGTATTTGTGGAAGAAAAGGTCCTATTTCAGGAGGAATCCTGGTATTTCTCGGAGGAGATGTGATATGTTTGGGAGAAATGTGGCCTTTCTGGAAGAAACTGTCCTCTTTTGGGGATAAAAGAGGTATTTGTGGGTGAAAACGTTGTATTTGAAGGGGGAAAGCTGGTATTTCTTGGAGAAGATGTGATCTATATGGGAGAAATGTGGCATTTCTGGAAGAAACTGTCCTCTTATGGGGATAAAAGAGGGAAGTGTGGGTGAAAAGGTCCTATTTGAAGGGGGAAAGCTGGTATTTCTTGGAGAAGATGTGATCTATTTGGGAGAAATGTGGCATTTCTGGAAGAAACTGTCCTCTTTTGGGGATAAAACAGGTATTTGTGGGTGAAAAGGTCCTATTTGAAGGGGGAACCCTGGTATTTCTTGGAGAAGATGTGATATATTTGGGAGAAATGTGGCATGTCTGGAAGAAGCTGTCCTATTTTGGGGATAAAAGAGGGATGTGTGGGTGAAAAGGTCCTATTTGAAGGGGGAAACCTGGTATTTCTTGGAGAAGATGTGATATATTTGGAAGAAATGTGGCATTTCTGGAAGAAACTGTACTATTTGGGGGATAAAACAGGTATTTTTGGGAGAAAAGGTCCTATTTGAAGGGGGAAAGCTGGTATTTCATGGAGATTATGTGATCTATTTGGGAGAAATGTGGCATTTCTGGAAGAAACTGTCCAATTTGGGGGGAGAAGTCTGGTAGTTTTCGGTGAGAAGGTCCTATTTCAGGAGGAATCCTGGTATTTCTTGGAGAAGATGTGATAAGTTTGGGAGAAATGTGGCCTTTCTGGAAGAAAATGTCCAATTTGGGGGGAGAAGGCTGGTAGTTTTGGGTGAGAAGGTCCTATTTCAGGAGGAATCCTGGCATTTCTTGGAGAAGATGTGATATATTTGGGAGAAATGTGGCCTTTCCGGAAGAAACTGTCCTCTTTCGGGGATAAAAGAGGTATTAGTGGTTGAAAAGGTCCTATTTGAAGGGGGAAAGCTGGTATTTCTTGGAGAAGATGTGATATATTTGGGAGAAATCTGGCATTTCTGGAAGAAAATGTCCTCTTTTGGGGATAAAACAGGTATTTGTGGGAGAAAAGGTCCTATTTGAAGGGGGAAAGCTGGATGTTCTTGCAGGAGATTTGATATATTTGGGAGAAATGTGGCATTTCTGGAAGAAAGTGTCCTCTTTTGGGGATAAAACAGGTATTTGTGGGAGAAAATGTCCTATTTCCAGGGGGAAACCTGGTATTTCTTGGAGAAGATGTGATCTATTTGGGAGAAATGTGGCATTTCTGGAAGAAACTGTCCTCTTTTGGGGATAAAAGAGGTATGTGTGGGTGAAAAGGTCCTATTTGAAGGGGGAACCCTGGTATTTCTTGGAGAAGATGTGATCTATTTGGGAGAAATGAGGCATTTCTGGAAGAAACTGTCCTATTTGGGGGGAGAAGCCTGGTATTAGTGGGTGAGAAGGTCCTATTTGAAGGGGGAACCCTGGTATTTCTTGGAGAAGATGTGATATATTTGGGAGAAATGTGGCCTGTCTGGAAGAAACTGTCCTCTTTTGGGGATAAAAGAGGGATGTGTGGGTGAAAAGGTCCTATATGAAGGGGGAAAGTTGGTATTTCTTGGAGAAGATGTGATATATTTGGGAGAAATGTGGCATGTCTGGAAGAAGCTGTCCTATTTTGGGGATAAAAGAGGGATGTGTGGGTGAAAAGGTCCTATTTGAAGGGGGAAACCTGGTATTTCTTGGAGAAGATGTGATATATTTGGAAGAAATGTGGCATTTCTGGAAGAAACTGTACTATTTGGGGGATAAAACAGGTATTTTTGGGAGAAAAGGTCCTATTTGAAGGGGGAAAGCTGGTATTTCATGGAGATTATGTGATCTATTTGGGAGAAATGTGGCATTTCTGGAAGAAACTGTCCAATTTGGGGGGAGAAGTCTGGTAGTTTTCGGTGAGAAGGTCCTATTTCAGGAGGAATCCTGGTATTTCTTGGAGAAGATGTGATAAGTTTGGGAGAAATGTGGCCTTTCTGGAAGAAAATGTCCAATTTGGGGGGAGAAGGCTGGTAGTTTTGGGTGAGAAGGTCCTATTTCAGGAGGAATCCTGGCATTTCTTGGAGAAGATGTGATATATTTGGGAGAAATGTGGCCTTTCCGGAAGAAACTGTCCTCTTTCGGGGATAAAAGAGGTATTAGTGGTTGAAAAGGTCCTATTTGAAGGGGGAAAGCTGGTATTTCTTGGAGAAGATGTGATATATTTGGGAGAAATCTGGCATTTCTGGAAGAAAATGTCCTCTTTTGGGGATAAAACAGGTATTTTTGGGAGAAAAGGTCCTAATTCAAGGGGGAATCCTGGTGTTTCTTGGAGAAGATGTGATATATTTGGGAGAAACGTGGCATTTCTGGAAGAAAATGTCCTCTTTTGGGGATAAAAGAGGTATTTGTGGTTGAAAAGGTCCTATTTGAAGGGGGAAACCTGGTATTTCTTGGAGAAGATGTGATCTATTTGGGAGAAATGTGGCATTTCTGGAAGAAACTGTCCTCTTTTGGGGATAAAAGAGGTATGTGTGGGTGAAAAGGTCCTATTTGAAGGGGGAACCCTGGTATTTCTTGGAGAAGATGTGATCTATTTGGGAGAAATGAGGCATTTCTGGAAGAAACTGTCCTATTTGGGGGGAGAAGCCTGGTATTAGTGGGTGAGAAGGTCCTATTTGAAGGGGGAACCCTGGTATTTCTTGGAGAAGATGTGATATATTTGGGAGAAATGTGGCCTGTCTGGAAGAAACTGTCCTCTTTTGGGGATAAAAGAGGGATGTGTGGGTGAAAAGGTCCTATATGAAGGGGGAAAGTTGGTATTTCTTGGAGAAGATGTGATATATTTGGGAGAAATGTGGCATTTCTGGAAGAAACTGTCCTATTTTGGGGATAAAACAGGTATTTGTGGGTGAAAAGGTCCTATTTGAAGGGGGAAACGTGGTATTTCTTGGAGAAGATGTGATCTATTTGGGAGAAATGTGGCATGTCTGGAAGAAAACGTCCTATTTGGGGGGAGAAGGCTGGTACTTGTGGGAGAAAAAGACCTATTTCAGGAGGAATCCTGGTATTTCTTGGAAAAGATGTGATCTATTTGGGAGAAATGTGGCCTTTCTGGAAGAAACTGTCCTCTTTTGGGGATAAAAGAGGTATTTGTGGGTGAAAAGGTCCTATTTGAAGGGGAAAACCTGGTATTTCTTGGAGAAGATGTGATATATTTGGGCGAAATGTGGCATTTCTGGAAGAAACTGTCCTATTTTGGGGATAAAAGAGGTATTTGTGGGTGATAATGTCCTATTTGAAGGGGGAAACGTGGTATTTCTTGGAGAAGATGTGATATATTTGGGAGAAATCTGGCATTTCTGGAAGAATATGACAAATTGAGGGATAAAACAGGTATTTGTGGTTGAAAAGGTCCTATCTGAAGGGGGAAACCTGGTATTTCTTGGAGAAGATGTGATATATTTGGGAGAAATGTGGCATGTCTGGAAGAAACTGTCCTATTTTGGGGATAAAACAGGTATTTGTGGGTGAAAAGGTCCTATTTGAAGGGGGAACCCTGGTATTTCTTGGAGAAGATGTGGTATATTTGGGAGAAATGTGGCATTTCTGGAAGAAACTGTCGTATTTTGGGGATAAAAGAGGTATTTGTGGCTGAAAACGTTGTATTTGAAGGGGGAAACCTGTTATTTCTTGGAGAAGATGTGATCTATTTGGGAGAAATGTGGCATTTCTGGAAGAAACTGTACTCTTTTGGGGATAAAAGAGGGATGTGTGGGTGAAAAGGTCCTATTTGAAGGGGGAACCCTGGTATTTCTTGGAGAAGATGTGATATATTTGGGAGAAATGTGGCATGTCAGGAAGAAACTGTCCTCTTTTGGGGATAAAAGAGGTATTTGTGGGTGAAAAGTTCCTATTTGAAGGGGGAACCCTGGTATTTCTTGGAGAAGATGTGATATATTTTGGAGAAATGTGGCATGTCTGGAAGAAGCTGTCGTATTTTGGGGGTAAAACAGGTATTTGTGGGTGAAAAGGTCCTATTTGAAGGGGGAAACCTGGTATTTCTTGGAGAAGAGGTGATCTAATTGGGAGAAATGTGGCATTTCTGGAAGAAAATGTCCTCTTTTGGGGATAAAAGAGGTATTTGTGGGAGAAAAGGTCCTATTTGAAGGGGGAAAGCTGGTATTTCTTGGAGAAGATGTGATCTATTTGGGAGAAATGTGGCATTTCTGGAAGAAAATGTCCAATTTGGGGGGAGAAGGCTGGTAGTTTTGGGTGAGAAGGTCCTATTTCAGGAGGAATCCTGGTATTTCTTGGAGAAGATGTGATATATTTGGGAGCAATGTGGCCTTTCTGGCAGAAACTGTCCTCTTTTGGGGATAAAAGAGGTATTAGGGGTTGAAAAGATCCTATTTGAAGGGGGAAACCTGGTATTTCTTGGAGAAGATGTGATATATTTGGGAGAAATGTGGCATTTCTGGAAGAAAATGTCCTCTTTTGGGGATAAAAGAGGTATTTCATGGAGAAAAGGTCCTAATTAAAGGGGGAAACCTGGTATTTCTTGGAGAAGATGTGATATATTTGGTAGAAATGTGGCATTTCTGGAAGAAACTGTCGTATTTTGGGCATAAAACAGGTATTTGCGGTTGAAAATGTCCTATTTGAAGGGGGAAACCTGGTATTTCTTGGAGAAGATGTGATATATTTGGGAGAAATGTGGCATTTCTGGAAGAAAATGTCCAATTTGTGGGAGAAGGCTGGTTGTTGTGGGTGAGAAGGTCCTACTTCAGGAGGAATCCTGGTATTTCTTGGAGAAGATGTGATCTATTTGGGAGAAATGTGGCATGTCTGGAAGAAACTGTCCTCTTTTGGGGATAAAAAGGTATGTGTGGGTGAAAAGGTCCTATTTGAAGGGGGAAAGCTGGTATTTCTCGGAGAAGATGTGATATATTTGGGAGAAATGTGCCATGACTGGTAGAAACTGTCCTATTTGGGGGGATAAAACAGGCATTTGTGGGTGAAAAGGTCCTATTTGAAGTTGGAAACCTGGTATTTCTTGGAGAAGATGTGATCTATTTGTGAGAAATGTGGCATTTCTGGAAGAAACTGTCCTATTTTGGGGATAAAACAGGTATTTGTGGGTGAGAAGGTCCTATTTGAAAGGGGAAACGTGGTATTTCTTGGAGAAGATGTGATATATTTGGTAGAAATGTGGCATTTCTGGAAGAATATGTCCAATTTGAGGGATAAAACAGGTATTTGTGGTTGAAAAGGTCCTATTTGAAGGGGGAAACCACGTATTTCTTGGAGAAGATGTGATCTATTTGGGAGAAATGTGGCATGTCTGGAAGAAACTGTCCTATTTTGGGGATAAAACAGGTATTTGTGGGTGAAAAGGTCCTATTTGAAGGGGGAAACGTGGTATTTCTTGGAGAAGATGTGGTATATTTGGGAGAAATGTGGCATTTCTGGAAGAAACTGTCCTCTTTTGGGGATAAAACAGGTATTTGTGGGTGAAAACGTTGGATTTGAAGGGGGAAACCTGTTATTTCTTGGAGAAGATGTGATATATTTGGGAGAAATGTGGCATGTCTGGAAGAAACTGTTCCATTTTGGGGATAAAAGAGGTATTTGTGGGTGAAAAGGTCGTATTTGAAGGGGGAAACCTGGTATTTCTTGGAGAAGATGTGATCTATTTGGGAGAAGTGTGGCATGTCTGGAAGAAACTGTCCTCTTTTGGGGATAAAAGAGGTATTTGTGGGTGAAAAGGTCGTATTTGAAGGGGGAACCCTGGTATTTCTTGGAGAAGATGTGATATATTTGGGAGAAATGTGGCATGTCTGGAAGAAGCTGTCCTATTTTGGGGATAAAAGAGGTATGTGTGGGTGAAAAGGTCCTATTTTAAGGGGGAAACCTGGTATTTCTTGGAGAAGATGTGATGTATTTGGGAGAAATGTGGCATTTCTGGAAGAAACTGTTCTATTTTGGGGATAAAAGAGGTATTTGTGGGTGAAAAGGTCCTATTTGAGGGGGAAAGCTGGTATTTCTTGGAGAAGATGTGATATATTTGGGAGAAATGTGGCCTTTCTGGATGAAAATGTCCAATTTGGGGGGAGAAGGCTGGGAGTTGTGGGTGAGAAGGTCCTATTTCAGGAGGAATCCTGGTATTTCTTGGAGAAGATGTGATATATTTGGGAGAAATCTGGCATTTCTGGAAGAAAATGTCCAATTTGGGGGGAGAAGGCTGGTAGTTTTGGTTGAGAAGGTCCTATTTCAGGAGGAATCCTGGCATTTCTTGGAGCAGATGTGATCTATTTGGGAGAAATGTGGCCTTTCTGGAAGAAACTGTCCTCTTTTGGGGATAAAAGAGGTATTAGTGGTTTAAAAGGTCCTATTTGAAGGGGGAAACCTGGTATTTCTTGGAGAAGATGTGATATATTTGGGAGAAATGTGTCATTTCTGGAAGAAAATGTCCTGTTTTGGGGATAAAACAGGTATTTGTGGGTGAAAAGGTCCTAATTCAAGGGGGAAACCTGGTATTTCTTGGAGAAGATGTGATATATTTGGGAGAAATGTGGCATTTCTGGAAGAAACTGTCCTATTTTGGGCATAAAACAGGTATTTGTGGCTGAAAAGGTCCTATTTGAAGGGGGAAACCTGGTATTTCTTGGAGAAGATGTGATATATTTGGGAGAAATGTGGCATTTCTGGAAGAAACTGTCTAATTTGGGGGGAGAAGGCTGGTAGCTGTGGTTTAGAAGGTCCTATTTCAGGAGGAATCCAGGTATTTCTTGGAGAAGATGTGATCTATTTGGGAGAAATGTGGCATTTCTGGAAGAAACTGTCGTATATTGGGGATAAAAGAGGTATTTGTGGGTGAAAAGTTCCTATTTGAAGGGGGAAACCTGGTATTTCCTGGAGAAGATGTGATATATTTGGGAGAAATGTGGCATTTCTGGAAGAAACTGTCCTCTTTTGGGGATAAAAGAGGTATTTGTGGGTGAAAAGGTCCTATTTGAAGGGGAAAGCTGGTATTTCTTGGAGAAGATGTGATCTATTTGGGAGAAAAGTGGCATTTCTGGAAGAAACTGTCCTCTTTTGGGGATAAAACAGGTATGTGTGGCTGAAAGCGTTGTATTTGAAGGGGGAAACCTGTTATTTCTTGGAGAAGATGTGATATATTTGGGAGAAATGTGGCATTTCTGGAAGAAAAAGTCCAATTTGGGGGGAGAAGGCTTGTACTTGTGGGAGAAAAGGTCCTATTTCAGGAGGAATCCTGGTATTTCTTGGAGGAGAAGTGATATGTTTGGGAGATATGTGGCCTTTCTGGAAGAAACTGTCCTATTTTGGGGATAAAAGAGGAATTTGTAGGTGAAAAGGTCCTATTTGAAGGGGGAAACCTGGTATTTCTTGGAGAAGATGTGATATATTTGGGAGAAATGTGGCATGTCTGGAAGAAACTGTCCTATTTTGGGGATAAAAGAGGTATTTGTGGGAGAAAAGGTCCTATTTGAAGGGGGAACCCTGGTATTTCTTGGAGAAGATGTGATCTATTTGGGAGAAATGTGGCATTTCTGGAAGAAACTGTCCTCTTTTGGGGATAAAAGAGGTAATTGTGGGTGAAAAGGTCCTATTTGAAGGGGGAACCCTGGTATTTCTTGGAGAAGATGTGATATATTTGGGAGAAATGTGGCATTTCTGGAAGAAAATGTCCAATTTGGGAGGCGAAGGCTGGTAGTTTTCGGTGAGTAGGTCCTCTTTCAGGAGGAATTCTGGCATTTCTTGGAGAAGATGTGATATATTTGGGAGAAATGTGGCATGTCTGGAAGAAACTGTCCTCTTTTGGGGATAAAAGAGGTATTTGTGGGTGAAAAGGTCCTATTTGAAGGGGGAAAGCTGGTATTTCTTGGAGAAGATGTGATATATTTGGGAGAAATGTGGCATGTCTGGAAGAAACTGTCCTCTTTTGGGGATAAAAGAGGTATTTGTGGGTGAAAAGGTCCTATTTGAAGGGGGAAACCTGGTATTTCTTGGAGAAGATGATATATATTTGGGAGAAATGTGGCATTTCTGGAAGAAACTGTCCTATTTTGGGGATACAAGAGGTATTTGTGGGTGAAAATTTCCTATTTGAAGGGGGAAACGTGGTATTTCTTGGAGAAGATGTGATATATTTGGGAGAAATGTGGCATTTCTGGAAGAAACTGTCCTCTTTTGGGGATAAAAGAGGTATTTGTGGGTGAAAAGGTCCTATTTGAAGGGGGAAACGTGGTATTTCTTGGAGAAGATGTGATATATTTGGGAGAAATCTGGCATTTCAGGAAGAATATGTCCAATTTGAGGGATAAAAGAGGTATTTGTGGTTGAAAAGGTCCTATTTGAAGGGGGAAACCTGGTATTTCTTGGAGAAGATGTGATATATTTGGGAGAAATGTGGCATGTCTGGAAGAAACTGTCCTATTTTGGGGATAAAACAGGTATTTGTGGGTGAAAAGGTCCTATTTGAAGGGGGAACCCTGGTATTTCTTGGAGAAGATGTGGTATATTTGGGAGAAATGTGGCATTTCTGGAAGAAACTGTCCTCTTTTGGGGATAAAACAGGTATTTGTGGCTGAAAACGTTGTATTTGAAGGGGGAAACCTGTTATTTCTTGGAGAAGATGTGATATATTTGGGAGAAATGTGGCCTTTCTGGAAGAAACTGTACTCTTTTGGGGATAAAAGAGGGATGTGTGGGTGAAAAGGTCCTATTTGAAGGGGGAACCCTGGTATTTCTTGGAGAAGATGTGATCTATTTGGGAGAAATGTGGCATTTCTGGAAGAAACTGTCCTCTTTTGGGGATAAAAGAGGTATTTGTGGGTGATAAGGTCCTATTTGAAGGGGGAACCCTGGTATTTCTTGGAGAAGATGTGATATATTTGGGAGAAATGTGGCATGTCTGGAAGAAGCTGTCGTATTTTGGGGGTAAAACAGGTATTTGTGGGTGAAAAGGTCCTATTTGAAGGGGGAAACCTGGTATTTCTTGGAGAAGATGTGATCTAATTGGGAGAAATGTGGCCTTTCTGGAAGAAACTGTCCTATTTTGGGGATAAAAGAGGTATTTGTGGGAGAAAAGGTCCTATTTGAAGGGGGAAAGCTGGTATTTCTTGGAGAAGATGTGGTATATTTGGGAGAAATGTGGCATTTCTGGAAGAAAATGTCCAATTTGGGGGGAGAAGGCTGATAGTTTTGGGTGAGATCGTCCTATTTCAGGAGGAATCCTGGTATTTCTTGGAGAAGATGTGATCTATTTGGGAGAAATGTGGCCTTTCTGGAAGAAACTGTCCCATTTTGGGGATAAAAGAGGTATTAGTGGTTGAAAAGGTCCTATTTGAAGGGGGAAACCTGGTATTTCTTGGAGAAGATGTGATATATTTGGGAGAAATGTGGCATTTCTGGAAGAAAATGTCCTCTTTTGGGGATAAAAGAGGTATTTCATGGAGAAAAGGTCCTAATTCAAGGGGGAAACCTGGTATTTCTTGGAGAAGATGTGATATATTTGGGAGAAATGTGGCATTTCTGGAAGAAAATGTCCTCTTTTGGGGATAAAAGAGTTATTTGTGGGTGAAAAGGTCCTATTTGAAGGGGGAAACCTGGTATTTCTTGGAGAAGATGTGATCTATTTGGGAGAAATGTGGCATTTCTGGAAGAAACTGTCCTCTTTTGGGGATAAAACAGGTATTTGTGGGTGAGAAGGTCCTATTTGAAGGGGGAAACGTGGTATTTCTTGGAGAAGATGTGATATATTTGGTAGAAATGTGGCATTTCTGGAAGAATATGTCCAATTTGAGGGATAAAACAGGTATTTGTGTGTGAAAAGGTCCTATTTGAAGGGGGAAACCTGGTATTTCTTGGAGGAGTTGTGATCTATTATGAGAAATGTGGCATTACTGGAAGAAACTGTCCTATTTTGGGGATAAAAGAGGTATTTGTGGGTGAAAAGGTCCTATTTGAAGGGGGAAACCTGGTATTTCTTGGAGAAGATTTGGTATATTTGGGAGAAATGTGGCATTTCTGGAAGAAACTGTCCTCTTTTGGGATAAAAGAGGTATTTGTGGGTGAAAAGGTCCTATTTCGAGGGGGAAAGCTGGTATTTCTTGGAGAAGATGTGATATATTTGGGAGAAATGTGGCATGTCTGGAAGAAAATGTCCAATTTGTGGGGAGAAGGCTGGTAGCTGTGGGTTAGAAGGTCCTATTTCAGGAGGAATCCTGGTATTTCTTGGAGAAGATGTGATATATTTGGGAGAAATGTGGCATTTCTGGAAGAAACTGTCCTCTTTTGGGGATAAAAGAGGTATTTGTGGGTGAAAAGTTTCTATTTGAAGGGGGAAACCTGGTATTTCTTGGAGAAGATGTGATATATTTGGGAGAAATGTGGCATTTCTGGAAGAAACTGTCCTCTTTTGGGGATAAAAGAGGTATTTGTGGGTGAAAAGGTCCTATTTGAAGGGGGAAACCTGGTATTTCTTGGAGAAGATGTGATCTATTTGGGAGAAATGTGGCATGTCTGGAAGAAACTGTCCTCTTTTGGGGATAAAAGAGGTATTTGTGGGAGAAAAGGTCCTATTTGAAGGGGGAACCCTGGTATTTCTTGGAGAAGATGTGATCTATTTGGGAGAAATGTGGCATTTCTGGAAGAAACTGTCCTATTTTGGGGATAGAACAGGTATTTGTGGGTGAAAAGGTCCTATTTGAAGGGGGAACCCTGGTATTTCTTGGAGAAGATGTGATATATTTGGGAGAAATGAGGCATTTCTGGAAGAAAATGTCCAATTTGGGGGGCGAAGGCTGGTAGTTTTCGGTGAGTAGGTCCTCTTTCAGGAGGAATTCTGGCATTTCTTGGAGAAGATGTGATATATTTGGGAGAAATGTGGCATGTCTGGAAGAAACTGTCCTCTTTTGGGGATAAAAGAGGTATTTGTGGGTGAAAAGGTCCTATTTGAAGGGGGAAAGCTGGTATTTCTTGGAGAAGATGTGATATATTTGGGAGAAATGTGGCCTTTCTGGAAGAAACTGTCCACTTTTGGGGATAAAAGAGGTATTTGTGGGTGAAGAGGTCCTATTTGAAGGGGGAAACCTGGTATTTCTTGGAGAAGATGTGATATATTTGGGAGAAATGTGGCATTTCTGGCAGAAACTGTCCTCTTTTGGGGATAAAAGAGGTATTTGTGGGTGAAAAGGTCCTATTTCAAGGAGGAAACCTGGTATTTCTTGGAGAAGATGTGATATGTTAGGGAGAAATGTGGCATTTCTGGACGTAACTGTTCTATTTTGGGGATAAAAGAGGTATTTGTGGTTGATAAGGTCCTATTTGAAGGGGGAAAGCTGGTATTTCTTGGAGAAGATGTGATCTATTTGGGATAAATCTGGCATTTCTGGAAGAAACTGTCCTATTTGGGAGGAGAAGGCTGGTATTTCTTGGGAGAAAAGGTCCTATTTCAGGAGGAATCCTGGTATTTCTTGGAGGAGATGTGATATGTTTGGGAGAAATGTGGCCTTTCTGGAAGAATCTGTCCTCTTTTGGGAATAAAAGAGGTATTTGTGGGTGAAAAGGTCCTATTTGAAGGGGGAAACCTGGTATTTCTTGGAGAAGATGTGATATGTTTGGGTGAAATGTGGCATTTCTGGAAGAAACTGTTCTGTTTTGGGGATAAAAGAGGTATTTGTAGGTGAAAAGGTCCTACTTGAAGGGGGAAAGCTGGTATTTCTTGGAGAAGATGTGATATATTTGGGTGAAATGTGGCATGTCTGGAAGAAAATGTCCTATTTGGGGGGAGAAGGCTGGTATTTGTGGGAGAAAAGGTCCAATTTCAGGAGGAATCCTGGTATTTCTTGGAAAAGATGTGATCTATTTGGGAGAAATGTGGCATTTCTGGAAGAAACTGTCCTATTTTGGGGATAAAAGAGGTATTTGTGGGTGAAAAGGTCCTATTTGAAGTGGGAAACCTGGTATTTCTTGGAGAAGATGTGATATATTTGGGAGAAATGAGGCATTTCTGGAAGAAACTGTCCTCTTTTGGGGATAAAACAGGTATCTGTGGGTGAAAATTTCCTATTTGAAGGGGGAATCCTGGTATTTCTTGGAGAAGATGTGATATATTTGGGAGAAATGTGCCATTTCTGGAAGAAACTGTCCTATTTTGGGGATGAAAGAGGTATTTGTGGGTGAAAAGGTCCTATTTGAAGGGGGAAACGTGGTATTTCTTGGAGAAGATGTGATATATTTGGGAGAAATCTGGCATTTCTGGAAGAATATGTCCAATTTGAGGGATAAAAGAGGTATTTGTGGTTGAAAAGGTCCTATTTGAAGGGGGAAACCACGTATTTCTTGGAGAAGATGTGATATATTTGGGAGAAATGTGGCATGTCTGGAAGAAACTGTCCTATTTTGGGGATAAAACAGGTATTTGTGGGTGAAAAGGTCCTATTTGAAGGGGGAACCCTGGTATTTCTTGGAGAAGATGTGGTATATTTGGGAGAAATGTGGCATTTCTGGAAGAAACTGTCCTCTTTTGGGGATAAAACAGGTATTTGTGGCTGAAAACGTTGTATTTGAAGGGGGAAACCTGTTATTTCTTGGAGAAGATGTGATATATTTGGGAGAAATGTGGCCTTTCTGGAAGAAACTGTACTCTTTTGGGGATAAAAGAGGGATGTGTGGGTGAAAAGGTCCTATTTGAAGGGGGAACCCTGGTATTTCTTGGAGAAGATGTGATCTATTTGGGAGAAATGTGGCATTTCTGGAAGAAACTGTCCTCTTTTGGGGATAAAAGAGGTATTTGTGGGTGATAAGGTCCTATTTGAAGGGGGAACCCTGGTATTTCTTGGAGAAGATGTGATATATTTGGGAGAAAAGTGGCATTTCTGGAAGAAGCTGTCGTATTTTGGGGGTAAAACAGGTATTTGTGGGTGAAAAGGTCCTATTTGAAGGGGGATACCTGGTATTTCTTGGAGAAGATGTGATCTAATTGGTTGAAATGTGGCATTTCTGGAAGAAACTGTCCTATTTTGGGGATAAAAGAGGTATTTGTGGGAGAAAAGGTCCTATTTGAAGGGGGAAAGCTGGTATTTCTTGGAGAAGATGTGATCTATTTGGGAGAAATGTGGCATTTCTGGAAGAAAATGTCCAATTTGGGCGGAGAAGGCTGGTAGTTTTGGGTGAGAAGGTCCTATTTCAGGAGGAATCCTGGTATTTCTTGGAGAAGATGTGATCTAATTGGGAGAAATGTGGCCTTTCTGGAAGAAACTGTCCCATTTTGGGGATAAAAGAGGTATTAGTGGTTGAAAAGGTCCTATTTGAAGTGGGAAACCTGTTATTTCTTGGAGAAGATGTGATATATTTGGGTGATATGTGGCATGTCTGGAAGAAAATGTCCTATTTGTGGGGAGAAGGGTGGTATTTGTGGGAGAAAAGGTCCTGTTTCAGGAGGAATCCTGGTATTTCTTGGAGAAGATGTGATCTATTTGGGAGAAATGTGGCATTTCTGGCAGAAACTGTCCTATTTTGGGGATAAAAGAGGTATTTGTGGTTGAAAAGGTCCTATTTGAAGTTGGAAACCTGGCATTTCTTGGAGAAGATGTGATATATTTGGGAGAAATGAGGCATTTCTGGAAGAAACTGTCCTCTTTTGGGGATAAAACAGGTATTTGTGGGAGAAAAGGTCCTATTTGAAGGGGGAAAGCTGGTATTTCTTGGAGAAGATGTGATATATTTGGGAGAAATGTGGCATTTCTGGCAGAAACTGTCCTCTTTTGGGGATAAAAGAGGTATTTGTGGGTGAAAAGGTCCTATTTGAAGGGGGAAACGTGGTATTTCTTGGAGAAGATGTGATATATTTGGGAGAAATCTGGCATTTCTGGAAGAATATGTCCAATTTGAGGGATAAAACAGGTATTTGTGGTTGAAAAGGTCCTATTTGAAGGGGGAAACCTGGTATTTCTTGGAGAAGATGTGATATATTTGGGAGAAATGTGTCATGTCTGGAAGAAACTGTCCTATTTTGGGGATAAAACAGGTATTTGTGGGAGAAAAGGTCCTAATTCAAGGGGGAAACCTGGTATTTCTTGGAGAAGATGTGATATATTTGGGAGAAATGTGGCCTTTCTGGAAGAAACTGTACTCTTTTGGGGATAAAAGAGGGATGTGTGGGTGAAAAGGTCCTATTTGAAGGGGGAACCCTGGTATTTCTTGGAGAAGATGTGATCTATTTGGGAGAAATGTGGCATTTCTGGAAGAAACTGTCCTCTTTTGGGGATAAAAGAGGTATTTGTGGGTGAAAAGGTCCTATTTGAAGTTGGAAACCTGGTATTTCTTGGAGAAGATGTGATATATTTGGGAGAAATGTGGCATGTCTGGAAGAAGCTGTCGTATTTTGGGGGTAAAACAGGTATTTGTGGGTGAAAAGGTCCTATTTGAAGGGGGAAACCTGGTATTTCTTGGAGGAGATCTGATCTATTTGGGAGAAATGTGGCATTTCTGGAAGAAAATGTCGAATTTGGGGGGAGAAGGCTGGTAGTTTTGGGTGAGAAGGTCCTATTTCAGGAGGAATCCTGGCATTTCTTGGAGAAGATGTGATCTATTTGGGAGAAATGTGGCCTTTCTGGAAGAAACTGTCCTCTTTTGGGGATAAAAGAGGTATTAGTGGTTGAAAAGGTCCTATTTGAAGGGGGAAACCTGGTATTTCTTGGAGAAGATGTGATATATTTGGGAGAAATGTGGCATTTCTGGAAGAAAATGTCCTCTTTTGGGGATAAAAGAGGTATTTCATGGAGAAAAGGTCCTAATTCAAGGGGGAAACCTGGTATTTCTTGGAGAAGATGTGATATGTTTGGGAGAAATGTGGCATTTCTGGAAGAAACTGTCGTATTTTGGGCATAAAACAGGTATTTGTGGTTGAAAAGGTCCTATTTGAAGGGGGAAACGTGGTATTTCTTGGAGAAGATGTGATATATTTGGGAGAAATGTGGCATTTCTGGAAGAAACTGTCCTCTTTTGGGGATAAAAGATGTATTTGTGGGTGAAAAGGTCCTATTTGAAGGGGGAAACCTGGTATTTCTTGGAGAAGATGTGATATATTTGGGAGAAATGTGGCATTTCTGGAAGGAAATGTCCAATTTGTGGGAGAAGGCTGGTTGTTGTGGGTGAGAAGGTCCTATTTCAGGAGGAATCCTGGTATTTCTTGGAGAAGATGTGATCTATTTGGGAGAAATGTGGCATGTCTGGAAGAAACTGTCCTCTTCTGGGGATAAAAGAGGTATTTGAGGGTGATAAGGTCCTATTTGAAGGGGGAAAGCTGGTATTTCTTGGAGAAGATGTGATCTATTTGGGAGAAATGTGGCATTTCTGGAAGAAACTGTCCTCTTCTGGGGATAAAAGAGGTATTTCTGGGTGATAAGGTCCTATTTGATGGGGGAAAGCTGGTATTTCTTGGAGAAGATGTGATCTATTTGGGAGAAATGTGGCATTTCTGGAAGAAACTGTCCTATTTTGGGGATAAAAGTGGTATTTGTGGGTGATAAGGCCCTATTCAAAGGGGGAAACCTGGTATTTCTTGGAGAAGAGGTGATCTATTTGGGAGAAATGTGGCATTTCTGGAAGAAACTGTCCAATTTGGGGGGAGTAGGCTGGTAGTTTTCGGTGAGAAGGTCCTATTTCAGGAGGAATCCTGGCATGTCTTGGAGAAGATGTGATCTATTTGGGAGAAATGTGGCCTTTCTGGAAGAAACTGTCCTCTTTTGGGGATAAAAGAGGTATTAGTGGTTGAAAACGACCTATTTGAAGGGGGAAATGTGGTATTTCTTGGAGAAGATGATATATATTTGGGAGAAATGTGGCCTTTCTGGAAGAAACTGTCCTCTTTTGGGGATAAAAGAGGTATTTCATGGAGAAAAGGTCCTAATTGAAGGGGGAAACCTGGTATTTCTAGGAGGAGTTGTGATATGTTTGGGAGAAATGTGGCCTTTCTGGCAGAAACTGTCCTCTTTTGGGGATAAAAGAGGTATTTGTGGGTTAAAAGGTCCTATTTGAAGGGGGAAAGCTGGTATTTCTTGGAGAAGATGTGATATATTTGGGAGAAATGTGGCATGTCTGGAAAAAACTATCCTATTTTGGGGATAAAAGAGGTATTTGTGTGTGAGAAGGTCCTATTTGAAGGGGGAAACGTGGTATTTCTTGGAGAAGATGTGATATATTTGGCAGAAATCTGGCATTCCTGGAAGAAACTGTCCTATTTTAAGGATAAATGAGGTTTTTTTGGGGAAAAGGTCCTATTTCGTGGGGGAAACGTGGTATTTCTTGGAGAAGATGTGATAGATTTGGGAGAAATGTGGCATTTCTGGAAGAAACTGTCCTCTTATGGGGATAGAACAGGTATTTGTGGGTGAAAAGGTCCTATTTCCAGGGGAAAACCTGGTATTTCTTGGAGAAGATGTGATATATTTGGGAGAAATGTGGCATGTCTGGAAGAAAATGTCCTATTTGGGGGGAGAAGGGTGGTATTTGTGGGAGAAAAGTTCCTATTTCTGGAGGAATCCTGGTATTTCTTGGAGGAGATGTGATATGTTTGTTAGAAATGTGGCATTTCTGGAAGAAACTGTCCTCTTTTGGGGATAAAAGAGGTATTTGTGGGTGAAAAGGTCCTATTTGAAGGGGGAAACGTGGTATTTCTTGGAGAAGATGTGATCTATTTGGGAGAAATGTGGCATGTCTGGCAGAAACTGTCCTCTTTTGGGGATAAAAGAGGTATTTGTGGGTGAAAAGGTCCTATTTGAAGGGGGAAAGCTGGTATTTCTTGGAGAAGATGTGATATATTTGGGAGAAATGTGGCATTTCTGGAAGAAACTGTCCTCTTCTGGGGATAAAAGAGGTATTTGAGGGTGATAAGGTCCTATTTGAAGGGGGAAAGCTGGTATTTCTTGGAGAAGATGTGATATATTTGGGAGAAATGTGGCATTTCTGGAAGAAACTGTCCCATTTTGGGGATAAAAGTGGTATTTGTGGGTGATAAAGCCCTATTCAAAGGGGGAAACCTGTTATTTCTTGGAGAAGAGGTGATATATTTGGGAGAAATGTGGCATGTCAGGAAGAAACTGTCCTATTTGGGGGGAGAAGGCTGGTATTTGAGGGAGAAATGGTCCTCTTTCAGGAGGAATCCTGGTATTTCTTGGAGAAGATGTGATATATTTGGGAGAAATGTGGCATGTCTGGAAAAAACTGTCCTATTTGAGGATTAAAAGAGGTATTTGTGGGTGAAAAGGTCCTATTTGAAGGGGGAAACCTGGTATTTCTTGGAGAAGATGTGATCTATTTGGGAGAAATCAGGCATTTCTGGAAGAAACTGTCCTATTTTGGGGATAAAAGAATTTCTTGTGGGTGAAAAGGTCTTATTTGAAGGGGGAAACCTGGTATTTCTTGGAGGAGTTGTGATCTATTTGGGAGAAATGTGGCATTTCTGGAAGAAACTGTCCTCTTTTGGGGATAAAAGAGGTATTTGTGGGAGAAAAGGTCCTTTTGAAGGGGGAAACCTGGTATTTCTTGGAGAAGATGTGATATATTTGGGAGAAATGTGGCATTTCTGGTAGAAACTGTCCTATTTTGGGGATAAAAGTGGTATTTGTGGGTGAGAAGGTCCTATTTCCATGGGAAAACCTGGTATTTCTTGGAGAAGATGTGATATATTTGGGAGAAATGTGGCATGTCTGGAAGAAAATGTCCTATTTGGGGGGAGATGGGTGGTATTTGTGGGAGAAAAGTTCCTATTTCAGGAGGAATCCTGGTATTTCTTGGAGGAGACGTGATATGTTTGGGAGAAATGTGCCATTTCTGGAAGAAACTGTCCTCTTTTGGGGATAAAACAGGTATTTGTGGGTGAAAAGGTCCTATTTGAAGGGGGAAAGCTGGTAATTCTATGAGAAGATGTGATATGTTTGGGAGAAATGTGGCATTTCTGGCAGAAACTGTCCTCTTTTGGGGATAAAACAGGTATTTGTGGGTGAAAAGGTCCTATTTGAAGGGGGAAAGCTGGTATTTCTTGGAGAAGATGTGATATATTTGGGAGAAATGTGTCATTTCTGGTAGAAACTGTCCTCTTTTGGGGATAAAAGAGGTATTTGTGGGTGGAAAGGTCCTATTTGAAGGGGGAAACCTGGTATTTCTTGGAGAAGATGTGATATGTTTGGGAGAAATGTGGCATTTCTTTAAGAAACTGTCCAATTTGGGGGGAGAAGGCTGGTATTTGTGGTAGAAAATGTCCTCTTTCAGGAGGAATCCTGGTATTTCTTGGAGAAGATGTGATATATTTGAAGAAATGTGGCATTTCTGGCAGAAACTGTCCTCTTTTGGGGATAAAATAGGTATTTGTGGATGAAAAGGTCCTATTTGAAGGGGGAATCCTGGTATTTCTTGGAGAAGATGTGATATATTTGGGAGAAATGTGGCATTTCTGGAAGAAACTGTCCTCTTTTGGGGATCAAACAGGTATTTGTGGGTGAAAAGGTCCTATTTGAAGGGGGAAAGCTGGTATTTCTTGGAGAAGATGTGATCTATTTGGGAGAAATGTGGCCTTTCTGGAAGAAACTGTCCTATATTGGGGATAAAACAGGTATTTGTGGGAGAAAAGGTCCTTTTTGAAGGGGGAAAGCTGGTATTTCTTGGAGAAGATGTGATCTATTTGGGAGAAATGTGGCCTTTCTGGCAGAAACTGTCCTATTTTGGGGATAAAACAATATTTGTGGGTGAAAAGGTCATATTTGAAGGGGGAAAGCTGGTATTTCTTGGAGAAGTTGTGATATATTTGGGGGAAATGTGGCATTTCTGAAAGAAACTGTCCTCTTTTGGGGATAAAAGAGGTATTTGTGGTTGAAAAGGTCCTATTTGAAGGGGGAAACCTGGTATTTCTAGGAGGAGATGTGATATATTTGGGAGAAATGTGGCATTTCTGGAAGAAACTGTCCTCTTTTGGGGATAAAAGAGGTATTTGTGGGTGAAAAGGTCCTATTTGAAGGGGGAAAGCTGGTATTTCTTGGAGAAGATGTGATATATTTGGGAGAAATGTGGCATGTCTGGAAGAAACTGTCCTCTTTTGGGGATAAAACAGGTATTTGTGGGAGAAAAGGTCCTATTTGAAGGGGGAAAGCTGGTATTTCTTGGAGAAGATGTGATATATTTGGGAGAAATGTGGCATTTCTGGAAGAAACTGTCCTCTTTTGGGGATAAAAGAGGTATTTGTGGGTGAAAAGGTCCTATTTGAAGGGGGAAACCTGGTATTTCTTGGAGAAGATGTGATCTATTTGGGAGAAATGTGGCATTTCTGGAAGAAACTGTCCTCTTTTGGGATAAAACAGGTATTTGTGGGTGAAAAGGTCCTATTTGAAGGGGGAATCCTGTTATTTCTTGGAGAAGATGTGATATATTTGGGAGAAATGTGGCATTTCTGGAAGAAACTGTCCTCTTCTGGGGATAAAAGAGGTATTTGTGGGTGAAAAGGTCCTATTTGAAGGAGGAAAGCTGGTATTTCTGGGAGAAGATGTGATCTATTTGGGAGAAATGTGACATTTCTGGAAGAAACTGTCCTATTTTGGGGATAAAAGAGGTATTTGTGGGTGAAAAGGTCCTATTTGAAGGGGGAAACGTGGTATTTCTTGGAGAAGATGTGATCTATTTGGGAGAAATGTGGCATTTCTGGAAGGAACTGTCCTCTTATGGGGATAAAAGAGGTATTTGTGGGTGAAAAGGTCCTATTTCAAGGGGGAACCTGGTATTTCTTGGTGAAGATGTGATATATTTGGGAGAAATGTGGCATTTCTGGAACAAACAGTCCTATTTTGGGGATAAAACAGGTATTTGTGGGAGAAAAGGTCCTATTTGAAGGGGGAAAGCTGGATGTTCTTGTAGGAGATGTGATATATTTGGGAGAAATGTGGCATGTCTGGAAGAAACTGTCCTCTTTTGGGGATAAAAGAGGTATTTGTGGTTGAAAAGGTCCTATTTCAAGGGGGAAACCTGGCATTTCTTGGAGAAGATGTGATATATTTGGGAGAAATGTGGCATTTCTTGTTGAAACTGTCCTCTTTTGGGGATAAAACAGGTATTTGTGGGTGAAAATTTCCTATTTGAAGGGGGAAACGTGGTATTTCTTGGAGAAGATGTGATATGTTTGGGAGAAATGAGGCCATTTTGGCAGAAACTGTCCTCTTTTGGGGATAAATGAGGCATATGTGGGTGAAAAGGTCCTATTTGAAGGGGGAAACGTGGTATTTCTTGGAGAAGATGTGATACATTTGGGAGAAATCTGGCCTTTCTGGCAGAAACTGTCCTATTTTGGGGATAAAAGAGGTATTTGTGGGAGATAAGTTTCTATTTCAAGGGGGAAAGCTGGTATTTCTGTGGCCTTTCTGGCAGAAACTGTCCTCTTTTGGGGATAAAAGAGGTATTTGTGGGTGAAAAGGTCCTATTTCCAGGGGAAAACCTGGTATTTCTTGGAGAAGATGTGATCTATTTGGAAGAAATGTGGCATGTCTGGAAGAAAATGTCCTATTTGTGGCGAGAAGGCTGGTATTTGTGGCTGAAAAGGTCCTATTTGAAGGGGGAAACCTGGTATTTCTTGGAGAAGATGTGATATATTTGAAGAAATGTGGCATTTCTGGAAGAAACTGTCCTCTTTTGTGGATCAAACAGGTATTTGTGGGTGAAAAGGTCCTATTTGAAGGGGGAAACCTGGTATTTCTTGGAGAAGATGTGATCTATTTGGGAGAAATGTGGCATTTCTGGAAGAAACTGTCCTCTTTTGGGGATAAAACAGGTATTTGTGGGAGAAAAGGTCCTATTTGAAGGGGGAAAGCTGGTATTTCTTGGAGAAGATGTGATCTATTTGGGAGAAATGTGGCATTTCTGGAAGAAACTGTCCTCTTTTGGGGATAAAAGAGGTATTTGTGGGTGAAAAGGTCCTATTTGAAGGGGGAAACTTGGTATTTCTTGGAGAAGATGTGATATGTTTCGGAGAAATGTGGCATGTCAGGAAGAAACAGTCCTATTTTGGGGATAAAATAGGTATTTGTGGGTGAAAAGGTCCACTTTCAAGGGGGAAAGCTGGTATTTCTTGGAGAAGATGTGATATATTTGGGAGAAATGTGGCCTTTCTGGAAGAAACTGTCCTATTTTGCGGATAAAACAGGTATTTGTGGGTGAAAAGGTCCTATTTGAAGGGGGAAACCTGGTAGTTCTTGGAGAAGCTGTGATATATTTAGAGAAACCTGGCATTTAAGGAAGAAACTGTCCTCTTTTGGGGATAAAAGAGGTATTTGTGGGTGAAAAGGTCCTATTTGAAGTTGGAAACCTGGTATTTCTTGGAGAAGATGTGATCTGTTTGGGAGAAATGTGGCATTTCTGGAAGAAACTGTCCTATTTTGGGGTTAAACCAGGTATTTGTGTGTGAAAAGGTCCTATTTGATGGGGAAAACCTGTTATTTCTTGGAGAAGATGTGATCTATTTGGGAGAAATGTGGCATTTCTGGAAGAAACTGTCCTCTTTTGGGGATAAAAGAGGTATTTGTGGGTGAAAAGGTCCTATTTGAAGGGGGAAACCTGGTATTTCTTGGAGAAGCTGAGATATATTTGGGAGAAACCTGGCATTTCTTTAAGAAACTGTCCTATTTTGGGGATAAAACAGGTATTTGTGGGTGAAAAGGTCCTATTTGAAGGGGGAAACCTGGTATTTCTTGTTGAAGATGTGATATATTTGGGAGAAATGTGGCATTTCTGGAACAAACTGTCCTATTTTGGGGATAAAACAGGTATTTGTGGGAGAAAAGGTCCTATCTGAAGGGGGGAAAGCTGGATGTTCTTGCAGGAGATGTGATATATTTGGGCGAAATGTGGCATGTCTGGAAGAAACTGTCCTCTTTTGGGGATAAAAGAGGTATTTGTGGTTGAAAAGGTCCTATTTGAAGGGCGAAACCAGGCATTTCTTGGAGAAGATGTGATATATTTGGGAGAAATGTGGCATTTCTGGAAGAAACTGTCCTATTTTGGGGATAAAACAGGTATTTGTGGGTGAAAAGGTCCTATTTCCAGGGGGAAACCTGGTATTTCTTGGAGAAGATGTGATGTGTTCGGGAGAAATGAGGCCATTCTGGCAGAAACTGTCCTCTTTTGGGGATAAATGAGATATATGTGGGTGAAAAGGTCCTATTTGAAGGGGGAAACGTGGTATTTCTTGGAGAAGATGTGATACATTTGGGAGAAATCGGGCCTTTCTGGCAGAAACTGTCCTATTTTGGGGATAAAAGAGGTATTTGTGGTAGAAAAGTTTCTATTTCAAGGGGGATAGCTGGTATTTCTGTGGCCATTATGTAAGAAACTGTCCTCTTTTGGGGATAAAAGAGGTATTTGTGGGTGAAAAGGTCCTATTTGAAGTTGGAAAGCTGGTATTTCTTGGAGAAGATGTGATATGTTTGGGAGAAATGTGGCATTTCTGGAAGAATCTGTCGTATTTTGGGGATAAAAGAGGTATTTGTGGGTGAGAAGGTCCTATTTGAAGGGGGAAACCTGTTATTTCTTGGAGAAGATGTGATATATTTGGGAGAAATGTGGCATTTCTGGAAGAAACTGTCCTCTTTTGGGGATAAAAGAGGTATTTGTGGGTGAAACGGTCCTATTTGAAGGGGGAAAGCTGGTATTTCTTGGAGAAGATGTGATATGTTTGGGAGAAATGTGGCATTTCTGGAAGAAACTGTCCTCTTTTGGGGGGAAAAGGCTGGTTTTGGTGGGAGAAAAGGTACTATTTCAGGAGAAATCCTGGTATTTCTTGGAGGAGATGTGATATGTTTATGAGAAATGTGGCATTTCTGGAAGAAACTGTCCTATTTTGGGGATAAAAGAGGTATTTGTGGGTGATAAGGTCCTATTTGAAGGGGGAACCCTGGTATTTCTTGGAGAAGATGTGATATATTTGGGAGAAATGTGGCCTTTCTGGAAGAAACTGTCCTATTTGAGTGATAAAAGAGGTATTTGTGGGTGAAAAGGGGGGGAATGAAGGGGGAAAGCTGGTAGTTTTACCTCTTTTATCCCCAAAATAGAACAATTTCTTCCAGAAAGGCCACATTTCTCCCAAATATATCACTATTTCTCCAAGAAATACCAGCTTTCCCCCTTCAAATAGGACCGTTTCACCCACAAATACCTCTTTTATCGCCAAAATAGGACATTTTCTGCCATACATGCCATATTTCTCCCAAATGAACCACAACTTCTCCATGAAATACCTGCTTTCCCCCTTCAAATAGGACCTTTTTACCCAAAAATACCAGTTTCATCCCCAAAAGAGGACAGTTTCTTCCAGAAATGCCACATTTCTCCCAAATATACCACATCTTCTCCAAGAAATACCAGCTTTCCCCCTTCAAATAGGACCTTTTCACCCACAAAGACCTGTTTTATCCCCAAAATAGGACAGTTTCTTCCAGAAATGCCACATTTCTCCCAAATATATCACAACTCCTCCAAGAAATACCAGGTTTCCCCCTGGAAATAGGACCTTTTCACCCACAAATACCTCTTTTACGCCCAAAATACGACATTTTCTGCCAGAAATGCCACATTTCTCCGAAATATATCACATCTCCTCCATGAAATACCAGGTTTTCCCTTGGAAATAGAGCCTTTTCACCCACAAATACCTGTTTTATCCCCAAAACAGGACAGTTTCTTCCAGAAATGCCACATTTCTCCCAAATAGATCACATCTTCTCCAAGAAATACCACGTTTCCCCCTTCAAATAGGACCTTTTCTCCCACAAATACCTGTTTTCTCCCCAAAATAGGACAGTTTCTTCCAGAAATGCCACATATCTCCCAAACATATCACATCTTCTCCAAGAAATATCAGGTTTCCCCCTTGAAATTGGACCTTTTGACCCACAAATACCTCTTTTATCCCCAAAAGAGGACAGTTTCTTCCAGAAAGGCCACATTTCTCCCAAATATATCACATCTTCTCCAAGAAATACCAGCTTTCCCCCTTCAAATAGGAACTTCTCACCCACAAATACCTCCTTTATCCCCAAAATAGGACAGTTTCTGCCAGAAAGGCCACATTTCTCCCAAACATATCACATCTTCTCCAAGAAATACCAGCTTTCCCCCTTCAAATAGGACCTTTTCACCCACAAAAAATTCTTTTATCCCCAAAAGAGGACAGTTTCTTCCAGACATGCCACATTTCTCCCAAACATATCACATCTTCTCCAAGAAATACCAGGTTTCCCCCTGGAAATAGGACATTTTCTCCCACAAATACCTGTTTTATCCCCAAAAGAGGACACTTTCTTCCAGAAATGCCACATTTCTCCCAAATATATCAAATCTCCTGCAAGAACATCCAGCTTTCCCCCTTCAAATAGGACCTTTTCTCCCACAAATACCTGTTTTATCCCCAAAAGAGGACAGTTTCTTCCAGAAATGCCACATTTCTCCCAAATATATCACATCTTCTCCAAGAAATACCAGGGTTGCCCCATCAAATAGGACCTTTTCACCCACAAATACCTCTTTTATCCCCAAAAGAGGACAGTTTCTGCCAGAAATGCCATATTTCTCCCAAACATATCACATCTTCTCCAAGAAATACCAGGTTTCCCCCTTCAAATAGGACCTTTTCACCCACAAATACCTCTTTTATCCCCAAAAGAGGACAGTTTCTTCCGGAAATGGCACATTTCTCCCAAACATATCACATCTCCTCCAAGAAATACCAGGATTCCTCCTGAAATAGGAACTTTTCTCCCACAAATACCACCCTTCTCCCCCCAAATCGGACATTTTCTTCCAGACATGCCACATTTCTCCCAAATATATCACATCTTCTCCAAGAAATACCAGGTTTCCCTCTTCATATAGGTCCTTTTCACCCACAAATACCTCTTTTATCCCCAAAAGAGGACAGTTTCTTCCAGAAATGCCACATTTCTCCCAAATATATCACATCTTCTCCTAGAAATGCCACGTTTCCCCCTTCAAATAGGACCTTTTCACCCACAAATACCTCTTTTATCCCCAAAAGAGGACAGTCTCTTCCTGACATGCCACATTTCTCCCAAATATATCACATCTTCTCATAGAATTACCAGCTTTCCCCCTTCAAATAGGACCTTTTCACCCACAAATTCCTCTTTTATCCCCAAAACAGGACAGTTTCTCCCAGAAATGCCACATTTCTCCCAAGCATATCACATATTCTCCAAGAAATACCAGCTTTCCCCCTTCAAATAGGACCTTATCACCCACAAATACCTCTTTTATCCCCAAAAGAGGACAGTTTCTTCCAGAAATGCCTGATTTCTCCCAAATATATCACATCTTCTCCAAGAAATACCAGGTTTCCCCCTTCAAATACGACCTTTTCACCCACAAATACCTCTTTTATCCCTCAAAAACGACAGTTTCTTCCAGACAAGCCACATTTCTCCCAAATATATCACATCTTCTCCAAGAAATACCAGCTTTCCCCCTTCAAATAGGACCTTTTCACCCACAAATACCTGTTTTATCCCCAAAAGAGGACAGTTTCTGCCAGAAATGGCACATTTCTCCCAAACATATCACATCTCCTCCAAGAAATACCAGGATTCCTCCTGAAATAGGAACTTTTCTCCCACAAATACCACCCTTCTCCCCCCAAATTGGACATTTTCTTCCAGACATGCCACATATCTCCCAAATATATCACATCTTCTCCAAGAAATACCAGGTTTTCCCCTGGAAATAGGACCTTTTCACCCACAAATACCTGTTCTATCCCCATAAGAGGACAGTTTGTTCCAGGAATGCCAGATTTCTCCCAAATATATCACATCTTCTCCAAGAAATACCACGTTTCCCCCTTCAAATAGGACCTTTTCACCCACAAATACCTCTTTTATCCCCAAAATAGGACAATTTTTTCAGACATGCCACATTTCTCCCAAATATATCACATCTTCTCCAAGAAATACCAGGGTTCCCCCTTCAAATAGGACCTTTTCACCCACAAATACCTGTTTTACCCCCAAAATAGGACAGTTTCTGCCATACATGCCATATTTCTCCCAAATATATCACATCTTCTCCAAGAAATACCAGGTTTCCCCCTTCAAATAGGACCTTTTCACCCACAAATACCTCTTTTATCCCCAAAAGAGGACAGTTTCTTCCAGAAATGCCACATTTCTCCCAAATAGATCACATCTTCTCCAAGAAATAACAGCTTTCCCCCTTCAAATAGGACCTTTTCACCCACAAATACCTGTTTTATCCCCAAAAGAGGACAGTTTCTGCCAGAAAGGCCACATTTCTCCCAAACATATCACATCTCCTCCAAGAAATACCAGGATTCCTCCTGAAATAGGAACTTTTCTCCCACAAACACCACCCTTCTCCCCTCAAATAGGACATTTTCTTCCAGAAAGGCCACATTTCTCCCAAATATATCACATCTTCTCCAAGAAATACCAGGGTTCCCCCTTCAAATAGGACCTTCTCACCCACAAATACCTCTTTTATCCCCAAAATAGGACAGTTTCTGCCGGAAAGGCCATATTTCTCCCAAACATATCACATCTTCTCCAAGAAATACCAGGTTTCCCCCTTCAAATAGGACCTTTTCACCCACAAATACCTCTTTTATCCCCAAAAGAGGACAGTTTCTTCCAGAAATGGCACATTTCTCCCAAACATATCACATCTCCTCCAAGAAATACCAGGATTCCTCCTGAAATAGGAACTTTTCTCCCACAAATACCACCCTTCTCCCCCCAAATCGGACATTTTCTTCCAGACATGCCACATTTCTCCCAAATATATCACATCTTCTCCAAGAAATACCAGGTTTCCCTCTTCAAATAGGTCCTTTTCACCCACAAATACCTCTTTTATCCCCAAAAGAGGACAGTTTCTTCCAGAAATGCCACATTTCTCCCAAATATATCACATCTTCTCCTAGAAATGCCACGTTTCCCCCTTCAAATAGGACCTTTTCACCCACAAATACCTGTTTTATCCCCAAAAGAGGACAGTCTCTTCCTGACATGCCACATTTCTCCCAAATACATCACATCTTCTCATAGAATTACCAGCTTTCCCCCTTCAAATAGGACCTTTTCACCCACAAATACCTCTTTTATCCCCAAAACAGGACAGTTTCTCCCAGAAATGCCACATTTCTCCCAAGCATATCACATATTCTCCAAGAAATACCAGCTTTCCCCCTTCAAATATGACCTTATCACCCACAAATACCTCTTTTATCCCCAAAAGAGGACAGTTTCTTCCAGAAATGCCTGATTTCTCCCAAATATATCACATCTTCTCCAAGAAATACCAGGTTTCCCCCTTCAAATACGACCTTTTCACCCACAAATACCTCTTTTATCCCTCAAATACGACAGTTTCTTCCAGACAAGCCACATTTCTCCCAAATATATCACATCTTCTCCAAGAAATACCAGCTTTCCCCCTTCAAATAGGACCTTTTCACCCACAAATACCTGTTTTATCCCCAAAATAGGACAGTTTCTGCCAGAAATGGCACATTTCTCCCAAACATATAACATCTCCTCCAAGAAATACCAGGATTCCTCCTGAAATAGGAAATTTTCTCCCACAAATACCACCCTTCTCCCCCCAAATAGGACATTTTCTTCCAGACATGCTACATATCTCCCAAATATATCACATCTTCTCCAAGAAATACCAGGTTTTCCCCTGGAAATAGGACCTTTTCACCCACAAATACCTGTTCTATCCCCATAAGAGGACAGTTTGTTCCAGGAATGCCAGATTTCTCCCAAATATATCACATCTTCTCCAAGAAATACCACGTTTCCCCCTTCAAATAGGACCTTATCACCCACAAATACCTCTTTTATCCCCAAAATAGGACAATTTTTTCAAGACATGCCACATTTCTCCCAAATATATCACATCTTCTCCAAGAAATACCAGGGTTCCCCCTTCAAATAGGACCTTTTCACCCACAAATACCTGTTTTACCCCCAAAATAGGACAGTTTCTTCCAGAAATGCCACATTTCTCCCAAATATATCACATCTTCTCCAAGAAATACCAGGTTTCCCCCTTCAAATAGGACCTTTTCACCCACAAATACCTGTTTTATCCCCAAAAGAGGACAGTTTCTGCCAGAAATGCCACATTTCTCCCAAATAGATCACATCTTCTCCAAGAAATAACAGCTTTCCCCCTTCAAATAGGACCTTTTCACCTACAAATACCTGTTTTATCCCCAAAAGAGGACAGTTTCTGCCAGAAAGGCCACATTTCTCCCAAACATATCACATCTCCTCCAAGAAATACCAGGATTCCTCCTGAAATATGAACTTTTCTCCCACAAATACCACCCTTCTCCCCCCAAATAGGACATTTTCTTCCAGACATGCCACATTTCTCCCAAATATATCACATCTTCTCCAAGAAATACCAGGGTTCCCCCTTCAAATAGGACCTTTTCAACCACTAATACCTCTTTTATCCCCAAAATAGGACAGTTTCTGCCAGAAAGGCCACATTTCTCCCAAATATATCACATCTTCTCCAAGAAATACCACGTTTCCCCTTTCAAATAGGACCTTTTCACCCACAAAAAATTCTTTTATCCCCAAAAAAGAACAGTTTCTTCCAGACATGCCACATTTCTCCCAAATATATCACATCTTCTCCAAGAAATACCAGGTTTCCCCCTGGAAATAGGACATTTTCACCCACAAATACCTCTTTTATCCCCAAAATAGGACAGCTTCTTCCAGACATGTCACATTTCTCCCAAATATATCACATCTTCTCCAAGAAATACCAGGTTTCCCCCTTCAGATAGGACCTTTTCACCCACAAGTACCTGTTTTATCCCCAAAAGAGGACAGTTTCTTCCAGACATGCCACATTTCTCCCAAATATATCACATCTCCTGCAAGAACATCCAGCTTTCCCCCTTCAAATAGGACCTTTTCACCCACAAATACCTGTTTTATCCCCAAAAGAGGACAGTTTCTTCCAGAAATGCCACATTTCTCCCAAATATATCACATCTTCTCCAAGAAATACCAGGGTTCCCCCTTCAAATAGGAACTTTTCACCCTCAAATACCTGATCTATCCCCAAAATAGGACAGTTTCTGCCAGAAATGCCACATTTCTCCCAAATATATCACATCTTCTCCAAGAAATACCACGTTTCCCCCTTCAAATAGGACCTTTTCACCCACAAATACCTGTTTTATCCCCAAAATAGGACAGTTTCTTCCAGAAATGCCTGATTTCTCCCAAACATATCACATCTCCTCCAAGAAATACCAGGATTCCTCCTGAAATAGGAACTTTTCTCCCACAAATACCACCCTTCTCCCCCCAAAGAGGACATTTTCTTCCAGAAATGCCACATTTCTCCCAAATATATCACATCTCCAAGAAATACCTGGTTTCCTCCTGAAATTGGACCTTGTCACCCACAGATTCCTGTTTTATCCCTTTGTTCCGAGCGACTTTTCGTTTTGGAGTGTTTATCCGTTGCTACACTTCAGCATTCTGTGACGAATAAAATAGAAGAGAAAAGCCCCACTAATAAGGCAGCTAGAAGGTCCAGTAGCCACACACATTGTGCTTTCAGGGAGGACGTTCCAGAAAGTCGAGAGTTGTGGCTTCTTTCCTCCGGAGAAAAAACCCCCTGTTTTCAGGCTATTCAGTAGTCTGCAACTGCAGACTGTCCGGTGTGGTTCAGCGCAAATGCCGCTTTCGAGCCACGAGAGAGGAGGAGCGGCATTCCTATGCCGAGAACGAGCGAATTCAGCCTACTGCATTGCCTGAAAACAGGGGGCTTTTTCTCCGCAGGAAAGAAGCCACAACTCTCGACTTTCTGGAAAGTCCTCCCCGAAAGCACTACGTGCGTTGCTCCTCGAACTTCTAGCTGCCTTATTAGTGAGGTTTCCACTTCTACTCTATTCGTCACAGAATGCTGAAGTGTAGCATCGGATAAACACTCCAAAACGAAATGTCTCCGGAAAAAGGGATATGAATGAGAGAGAAGCGTAGTGCATTCTGCATGGACAGAAGGAGAAGTCAGAAGCGCTCCATTGCGATGTGCGCAGAAGAAGCCGCTCACTCGTCGGAGCAAAGCATCCGGCTGAAGTCTCTCTTTCCCGGCATCCGAGAGAAACGAGAGCGCTGCTGAAGGCTGCAAGCGGCACTCGGGCAGAACCGCGATGGACCGGCCAGCAACTGCAGACTCTCCGGAGCGGTTCAGAGCGAGTGCCGCTTTCGAGCCACGAGAGCGAAGGAGCGGTATTCCTATGCCGAGAAGGAGCGAATTCAGCGTCCAGCATTGCCTGAAAACAGGGGGTTTTTTCTCCGAAGGAAACAAGCCACAACTCTCGACTTTCTGGAACGTCCTCCCTGAAAGCACAACGTGTGTGGCTACTGGACTTCTAGCTGCCTTATTAGTGGGGCTTTTCTCTTCTATTTTATTCGTCACAGAATGCTGAAGTGTAGCATCGGAAAAACTGTCCAAAACGAAAAGTCGCTCGGAACAAAGGGATAAAACAGGAATCTGTGGGTGACAAGGTCCTATTTCAGGAGGAAACCTGGTATTTCTTGGAGATGTGATATATTTGGGAGAAATGTGGCATGTCTGGAAGAAACTGTCGTATATTGGGGATAAAAGAGGTATTTGTGGGTGAAAAGGTCCTATTTGAAGAGGGAAACCTGGTATTTCTTGGAGAAGATGTGATATATTTGGGAGAAATGTGGCATTTCTGGAAGAAACTGTCGTATATTGGGGATAAAAGAGGTATTTGTGGGTGAGAAGGTCCTATTTGAAGGGGGAAACGTGGTATTTCTTGGAGAAGATGTGATATATTTGGGAGAAATGTGGCATTTCTGGAAGAAAATGTCCTATTTTGGGGATAAAAGAGGTATTTGTGGGTGAAAAGGTCCTATTTGAAGGGGGAAACCTGGTATTTCTTGGAGAAGATGTGATATATTTGGGAGAAATGTGGCATGTCAGGAAGAAACTGTCCTATTTTGGGGATAAAAGAGGTATTTGTGGGTGAAAAGGTCCTATTTGAAGGGGGAAACCTGGTATTTCTTGGAGAAGATGTGATATATTTGGGAGAAATGTGGCATGTCTGGAAGAAACTGTCCTATTTTGGGGATAAAAGAGGTATTTGTGGGTGAAAAGGTCCTATTTGAAGGGGGAAAGCTGTTATTTCTTGGAGAAGAGGTGATATATTTGGGAGAAATGTGGCCTTTCTGGAAGAAACTGTCCTATTTTGGGGATAAAAGAGGTATTTGTGGGTGAAAAGGTCCTATTTGAAGGGGGAAACCTGGTATTTCTTGGAGAAGATGTGATATATTTGGGAGAAATGTGGCATGTCTGGAAGAAACTGTCCTCTTTTGGGGATAAAAGAGGTATTTGTGGGAGAAAAGGTCCTATTTGAAGGGGGAAACCTGGTATTTCTTGGAGAAGATGTGATATATTTGGGAGAAATGTGGCATGTCTGGAAGAAACTGTCCTCTTTTGGGGATAAAAGAGGAATTTGTGGGTGAAAAGGTCCTATTTGAAGGGGGAAAGCTGGTATTTCTTGGAGAAGATGTGGTATATTTGGGAGAAATGTGGCATTTCTGGAAGAAACTGTCCTCTTTTGGGGATAAAAGAGGTATTTGTGGGTGAAAAGGTCCTATTTGAAGGGGGAACCCTGGTATTTCTTGGAGAAGATGTGATATATTTGGGAGAAATGTGGCATGTTTTGCAGAAACTGTCCTCTTTTGGGGATAAAACAGGTATGTCATGGAGAAAAGGTCCTATTTGAAGGGGGAAAGCTGTTATTTCTTGGAGAAGATGTGATCTATTTGGGAGAAATGTAGCATGTCTGGAAGAAACTGTCCTATTTTGGGGATATAACAGGTATTTGTGGGTGAAAAGGTCCTATTTGAAGGGGGAAAGCTGGTATTTCTTGGAGAAGATGTGATATATTTGGGAGAAATGTGGCATTTCTGGAAGAAACTGTCCACTTTTGGGGATAAAAGAGGTATTTGTGGGTGAAAAGGTCATATTTGAAGTTGGAAACCTGGTATTTCTTGGAGAAGATGTGATATGTTTGGGAGAAATGTGGCATTTCTGGAAGAAACTCTCCTCTTATGGGGATAGAACAGGTATTTGTGGGTGAAAAGGTCCTATTTCCTGGGGAAAACCTGGTATTTCTTGGAGAAGATGTGATATATTTCGGAGAAATGTGGCATGTCTGGAAGAAAATGTCCTATTTGGGGGGAGAAGGGTGGTATTTGTGGGAGAAAAGTTCCTATTTCAGGAGGAATCCTGGTATGTCTTGGAGGAGATGTGATATGTTTGGGAGAAATGTGCCATTTCTGGAAGAAACTGTCCTCTTTTGGGGATAAAAGAGGTATTTGTGGGTGAAAAGGTCCTATTTGCAGGGGGAAACCTGGTATTTCTTGGAGAAGATGTGATATGTTTGGGAGAAATATGGCATTTCTGGCAGAAACTGTCCTCTTTTGGGGATAAAAGAGGTATTTGTGGGTGAAAAGGTCCTATTTGAAGGGGGAAAGCTGGTATTTCTTGGAGAAGATGTGATATGTTTGGGAGAAATGTGGCATGTCTGGAAGAAACTGTCCTCTTTTGGGGATAAAACAGGTATTTGTGGGTGAAAAGGTCGTATTTGAAGGGGGAAACCTGGTATTTCTTGGAGAAGATGTGATCTATTTGGGAGAAATGTGGCATTTCTGGAAGAAACTGTCCTATTTTGGGGATAAAAGAATTTTTTGTGGGTGAAAAGGTCCTATTTCCAGGGGGAAACGTGGTATTTCTTGGAGAAGATGTGATATGTTTGGGAGAAATGTGGCCTTTCTGGCAGAAACTGTCCTATTTGGGGGATAAAACAGGTATTTGTGGGTGATAAGGTCCTATTTGAAGGGGGAAACCTGGTATTTCTTGGAGAAGATGTGATATATTTGGGAGAAATGTGGCATTTCTGGCAGAAACTGTCCTCTTTTGGGGATAAAAGAGGTATTTGTGGGTGAAAAGGTCCTATTTGAAGGGGGAAACGTGGCATTTCTTGGAGAAGATGTGATGTATTTGGGAGAAATGTGGCATGTCTGGAAGAAACTGTCCTCTTTTGGGGATAAAAGAGGTATTTGTGGGTGAAAAGGTCCTATTTGAAGGGGGAAAGCTGGTATTTCTTGGAGAAGATGTGATATATTTGGGAGAAATCAGGCATTTCTGGAAGAAACTGTCCTATTTTGGGGATAAAAGAATTTTTTGTGGGTGAAAAGGTCCTATTTGAAGGGGGAAACCTGGTATTTCTTGGAGAAGATGTGATATGTTTGGGAGAAATGTGGCCTTTCTGGAAGAAACTGTCCTCTTTTGGGGATAAAAGTGGTATTTGTGGGTGATAAGGTCCTATTTGAAGGGGGAAAGCTGGTATTTCTTGGAGAAGATGTGATATATTTGGGAGAAATGTGGCATTTCTGGCAGAAACTGTCCTATTTTGGGGATAAAACAGGTATTTGTGGGTGAAAAGGTCCTATTTGAAGGGGGAAAGCTGGTATTTCTTGGAGAAGATGTGATATATTTGGGAGAAATGTGGCATGTCTGGAAGAAACTGTCCTCTTTTGGGGATAAAAGAGGTACTTGTGGTTGAAAAGGTCCTATTTGAAGGGGGAAAGCAGGTATTTCTTGGAGAAGATGTGATATATTTAGGAGAAATGTGGCATGTCAGGAAGAAACTGTCCTCTTTTGGGGATAAAAGAGGTATTTGTGGGTGAAAAGGTCCTATTTCCAGGGGAAAACCTGGTATTTCTTGGAGAAGATGTGATATATTTGGGAGAAATCTGGCATTTCTGGCAGAAAATGTCCTCTTTTGGGGATAAAACAGGTATTTGTGGGTGAAAAGGTCCTATTTGAAGGGGGAAAGCAGGTATTTCATGGAGAAGATGTGATTTATTTGGGAGAAATGTGGCCTTTCTGGAAGAAAATGTCCAATTTGGGGGGAGAAGGCTGGTAGTTTTGCGTGAGAAGGTCCTATTTCAGGAGGAATCCTGGCATTTCTTGGAGAAGATGTGATATATTTGGGAGAAATGTGGCCTTTCTGGAAGAAACTGTCCTCTTTTGGGGGTATAAGAGGTATTAGTGGTTGAAAAGGTCCTATTTGAAGGGGGAAACCTGGTATTTGTGGGAGAAGATGATATATATTTGGGAGAAATGTGGCCTTTCTGGAAGAAACTGTCCTCTTTTGGGGATAAAAGAGGTATTTCATGGAGAAAAGGTCCTATTTGAAGGGGGAAACCTGGTATTTCTTGGAGGAGCTGTGATATATTTGGGAGAAATGAGGCATTTCTGGCAGAAACTGTAATCTTTTGGGGATAAAAGAGGTATTTGTGGGTGAAAAGGTTCTATTTGAAGGTGGAAACCTGGTATTTCTTGGAGAAGATGTGATACATTTGGGAGAAATGTGGCATTCCTGGAAGAAACTGTCCTTTTTTGGGGATAAAAGAGGTTTTTTTGGGGAAAAGGTCCAATTTGAAGGGGGAATTGCGTTATTTCTTGGAGAAGATGTGATATATTTGGGAGAAATGTGGCATTTCTGGAAGAAACTGTCCTCTTATGGGGATAGAACAGGTATTTGTGGGTGAAAAGGTCCTATTTCCAGGGGAAAACCTGGTATTTCTTGGAGAAGATGTGATATATTTGGGAGAAATGTGGCCTTTCTGGAAGAAAATGTCCTATTTGGGGGGAGAAGGGTGGTATTTGTGGGAGAAAAGTTCCTATTTCAGGAGGAATCCTGGAATTTCTTGGAGGAGATGTGATATGTTTGGGAGAAATGTGCCATTTCTGGAAGAAACTGTCCTCTTTTGGGGATAAAACAGGTATTTGTGGGTGAGAAGGTCCTATTTGAAGGGGGAAAGCTGGTATTTCTTGGAGAAGATGTGATCTATTTGGGAGAAATGTGGCATTTCTGGCAGAAACTGTCCTCTTTTGGGGATAAAACAGGTATGTCATGGAGAAAAGGTCCTATTTGAAGGGGGAAAGCTGATATTTCTTGGAGAAGATGTGATCTATTTGGGAGAAATGTAGCATGTCTGGAAGAAACTGTCCTATTTTGGGGATAAAAGAGGTATTTGTGGGTGAAAAGGTCCTATTTGAAGGGGGAAAGCTGGTATTTCTTGGAGAAGATGTGATATATTTTTGGGAGAAATATGGCCTTTCTGGAAGAAACTGTCCACTTTTGGGGATAAAAGAGGTATTTGTGGGTGAAAAGGTCCTATTTGAAGGGGGAAAGCTGGTATTTCTTGGAGAAGATGTGATATGTTTGGGAGAAATGTGGCATTTCTGGAAGAAACTCTCCTCTTATGGGGATAGAACAGGTATTTGTGGGAGAAAAGATCCTATTTCCAGGGGAAAACCTGGTATTTCTTGGAGAAGATGTGATATATTTGGGAGAAATGTGGCATGTCTGGAAGAAAATGTCCTATTTGGGGGGAGAAGGGTGGTATTTGTGGGAGAAAAGTTCCTATTTCAGGAGGAATCCTGGTATTTCTTGGAGGAGATGTGATATGTTTGGGAGAAATGTGCCATTTCTGGAAGAAACTGTCCTCTTTTGGGGATAATAGAGGTATTTGTGGGTGAAAAGGTCCTATTTGAAGGGGGAAACCTGGTATTTCTTGGAGAAGATGTGATATGTTTGGGAGAAATGTGGCATTTCTGGGAGAAACTGTCCTCTTTTGGGGATAAAAGAGGTATTTGTGGGTGAAAAGGTCCTATTTGAAGGGGGAAAGCTGGTATTTCTTGGAGAAGATGTGATCTATTTGGGAGAAATGTGGCACGTCTGGAAGAAACTGTCCTCTTTTGGGGATAAAACAGGTACTTGTGGGTGAAAAGGTCCTATCTGAAGGGGGAAACCTGGTATTTCTTGGAGAAGATGTGATCTATTTGGGAGAAATGTGGCATTTCTGGAAGAAACTGTCCTATTTTGGGGATAAAAGAATTTTTTCTGGGTGAAAAGGTCCTATTTGAAGGGGGAACCCTGGTATTTCTTGGAGAAGATGTGATATGTTTGGGAGAAATGTGGCCTTTCTGGCAGAAACTGTCCTATTTGGGGGATAAAAGTGGTATTTGTGGGTGATAAGGTCCTATTTGAAGGGGGAAACCTGGTATTTCTTGGAGAAGATGTGATATATTTGGGAGAAATGTGGCATTTCTGGCAGAAACTGTCCTCTTTTGGGGATAAAAGAGGTATTTGTGGGTGAAAAGGTCCTATTTGAAGGGGGAAAGCTGGTATTTCTTGGAGAAGATGTGATATATTTGGGAGAAATGTGGCATTCCTGGAAGAAACTGCCCTCTTTTGGGGATAAAAGAGGTTTTTTTGGGGAAAAGGTCCTATTTGAAGGGGGAAACCTGGTATTTCTTGGAGAAGATGTGATATATTTGGGAGAAATGTGGCATTTCTGGAAGAAACTGTCCTCTTATGGGGATAGAACAGGTATTTGTGGGTGAAAAGGTCCTATTTGAAGGGGGAAAGCTGGTATTTCTTGGAGAAGATGTGATATATTTGGGAGAAATCAGGCATTTCTGGAAGAAACTGTCCTATTTTGGGGATAAAAGAATTTTTTGTGGGTGAAAAGGTCCTATTTGAAGGGGGAACCCTGGTATTTCTTGGAGAAGATGTGATATATTTGGGAGAAATGTGGCATTTCTGGAAGAAACTGTCCTCTTTTGGGGATAAAAGAGGTATTTGTGGGTGAAAAGTTCCTATTTGAAGGGGGATAGCTGGTATTTCTTGGAGAAGATGTGATATATTTGGGAGAAATGTGGCATTTCTGGAAGAAACTGTCCTCTTTTGGGGATAAAACAGGTTCTTGTGGGTGAAAAGGTCCTATTTGAAGGGGGAAAGCAGGTATTTCTTGGAGAAGATGTGATATATTTGGGAGAAATGTGGCATTTCTGGCAGAAACTGTCCTCTTTTGGGGATAAAAGAGGTATTTGTGGGTGAAAAGGTCCTATTTGAAGGGGAAAACCTGGTATTTCTTGGAGAAGATGTGATATATTTGGGAGAAATGTGGCATTTCTGGCAGAAACTGTCCTCTTTTGGGGATAAAAGAGGTATTTGTGGGTGAAAAGGTCCTATTTGAAGTTGGTAACGTGGTATTTCTTGGAGAAGATGTGATATATTTGGGAGAAATGTGGCATTTCTGGAAGAAACTGTCCTCTTTTGGGGATAAAAGTGGTATTTGTGGGTGAAAAGGTCCTATTTGAAGGGGGAAACCTGGTATTTCTTGGAGAAGAGGTGATATATTTGTGAGAAATGTGGCATGTCTGGCAGAAACTGTCCTATTTGGGGGATAAAACAGGTATTTGTGGGAGAAAAGGTCCTATTTGAAGGGGGAAAGCTGGTATTTCTTGGAGAAGATGTGATCTATTTGGGAGAAATGTGGCCTTTCTGGAAGAAAATGTCCAATTTGGGGGGAGAAGGCTGGTAGTTTTCGGTGAGAAGGTCCTATTTCAGGAGGAATCGTGGTATTTCTTGGAGAAGATGTGATATATTTGGGAGAAATCTGGCCTTTCTGGCAGAAACTGTCCTCTGTTGGGGATAAAAGAGGTATTAGTGGTTGAAAAGGTCCTATTTGAAGGGGGAAACCTGGTATTTCTTGGAGAAGTTGAAACATATTTGGGAGAAATGTGGCCTTTCTGGAAGAAACTGTCCTCTTTTGTGGATAAAAGAGGTATTTCATGGAGAAAAGGTCCTAATTCAAGGGGGAAACCTGGTATTTCTTGGGGGAGTTGTGATATATTTGGGAGAAATGTGGCATTTCTGGAAGAAACTGTCCTCTTTTGGGGATAAAACAGGTATTTGTGGGAGTAAAGGTCCTATTTGAAGGGGGAACCGTGGTATTTCTTGGAGAAGATGTGATATATTTGGGAGAAATGTGGCATGTCTGGAAAAAACTGTCCTCTTTTGGCGATAAAAGAAGTATTTGTGGGTGAGAAGGTCCTATTTGAAGGGGGAAACGTGGTATTTCTTGGAGAAGATGTGATCTATTTGGGAGAAATGTGGCATTCCTGTAAGAAACTGTCCTCTTTTGGGGATAAAAGAGGTGTTTTTGGGGAAAAGGTCCTATTTGAAGGGGGAAAGCTGGTATTTCTTGGAGAAGATGTGATATATTTGGGAGAAATGTGGCATTTCTGGAAGAAACTGTCGTATTTTGGGCATAAAACAGGTATTTGTGGTTGAAAAGGTCCTATTTGAAGGGGGAAACCTGGTATTTCTTGGAGAAGATGTGATATATTTGGGAGAAATGTGTCATGTGTGGAAGAAAATGTCCTATTCGTGGGGAGAAGGCTGGTATTTGTGGGAGAAAAGTTCCTATTTCAGGAGAAATCCTGGTATTTCTTGGAGAAGATGTGATATATTTGGGAGAAATGTGGCATGTCTGGAAGAAACTGTCCTATTTTGGGGATAAAACAGGTATTTGTGGGTGTAAAGGTCCTATTTGAAGGGGGAAACCTGGTATTTCTTGGAGAAGATGTGATCTATTTGGGAGAAATGTGGCATTTCTGGAAGAAACTGTCCTATTTTGGGGATAAAACAGGTATTTGTGGGTGAAAAGGTCCTATTTGAAGGGGGAAAGCTGGTATTTCTTGGAGAAGATGTGATATATTTGGGAGAAATGTGGCATGTCTGGAAGAAAGTGTCCTGTTTTGGGGATAAAACAGGTATTTGTGGGAGAAAGGGTCCTATTTGAAGGGGGAAAGCTGGTATTTCTTGAAGGAGATGTGATCTATTTGGGAGAAATGTGGCATGTCTGGAAGAAACTGTCCTCTTTTGGGGATAAAAGAGGTATTTGTGGGTGAAAAGGTCCTATTTGAAGGGGGAAACATGGTATTTCTTGGAGAAGATGTGATATGTTTGGGAGAAATGTGGCCTTTCTGGAAGAAACTGTCCTCTTTTGGGGGAGAAGCCTCCTATTAGTGGGTGAAAAGGTCCTATTTGAAGGGGGAAAGCTGGTATTTCTTGGAGAAGATGTGATATATTTGGGAGAAATGTGGCATATCTGGAAGAAACTGTCCTATTTTGGGGATAAAACAGGTATTTGTGGGTGAAAAGGTCCTATTTGAAGGGGGAAAGCTGGTATTTCTTGGAGAAGATGTGATATGTTTGGGAGAAATGTGGCCTTTCTGGAAGAATATGTCCTATTTGAGGGGAGAAGGCTGGTAATTGTGGGTGAAAAGGTCCTATTTGAAGGGGTAAAGCAGGTATTTCTTGGAGAAGATGTGATATATTTGGGAGAAATGTGGCATGTCTGGAAGAAACTGTCCTCTTTTGGGGATAAAAGAGGTATTTGTGGGTGAAAAGGTCCTATTTGAAGGGGGAAACCTGGTACTTCTTGGAGAAGATGTGATATATTTGGGAGAAATGTGGCATGTCAGGAAGAAACTGTCCTATTTGGGGGATAAAACAGGTATATGTGGGAGAAAAGGTCCTATTTGAAGGGGGAAAGCTGGTATTTCATGGAGAAGATGTGATCTATTTGGGAGAAATGTGGCATGTCTGGAAGAAAATGTCCTATTTGGGGGGAGAAGGGTGGTATTTTTGGGTGAAAAGGTCCTATTTGAAGGGGGAAACCTGGTATTTCTTGGAGGAGATGTGATATGTTTGGGAGAAATGTGCCATTTCTGGAAGAAAGTGTCCTGTTTTGGGGATAAAAAAGGTATTTGTGGGTGAAAAGGTCCTATTTGAAGGGGGAACCCTGGTATTTCTTGGAGAAGATGTGATCTATTTGGGAGAAATGTGGCATTTCTTGAAGAAACTGTCCTATTTTGGGGATAAAACAGGTACTTGTGGGTGAAAAGGTCCTATTTGAAGGGGGAAACCTGGTATATCTTGGAGAAGTTGTGGTATATTTGGGAGAAATGTGGCATTTCTGGAATAAACTGTCCTATTTTGGGGATAAAAGAGGTATTTGTGGGTGAAAAGGTCCTACTTCCAGGGGAAAACCTGTTATTTCTTGGAGAAGATGTGATATATATTTGGGAGAAATGTGGCATTTCTGGAAGAAACTGTCCTCTTTTGGGGATAAAAGAGGTATTTGTGGGTGAAAAGGTCCTATTTGAAGGGGGAAAGCTGGTATTTCTTGGAGAAGATGTGATATATTTGGGAGAAATGTGGCATTTCTGGAAGAAACTGTCCTCTTTTGGGGATAAAAGAGTTATTTGTGGGTGAGAAGGTCCTATTTGAAGGGGGAACCCTGGTATTTCTTGGAGAAGATGTGATGTTTTTTGGGAGAAATCTGGCATTTCTGGAAGAAACTGTCCACTTTTGGGGATAAAACAGGTATTTGTGGGTGAAAAGTTCCTATATGAAGGGGGAAACCTGGTATTTCTTGGAGAAGAGGTGATATATTTGGGAGAAATCTGGCATTCCTGGAAGAAACTGTCCTATTTGGGGGATAAAACAAGTATTTGTGGGAGAAAAGGTCCTATTTGAAGGGGGAAAGCTGGTATTTCTTGGAGAAGATGTGATCTATTTGGGAGAAATGTGGCCTTTCTGGAAGAAAATGTCCAATTTGGGGGGAGAACGCTGGTAGTTTTCGGTGAGAAGGTCCTATTTCAGGAGGAATCGTGGTATTTCTTGGAGAAGATGTGATATATTTGGGAGAAATGTGGCCTTTCTGGAAGAAAATGTCCAATTTGGGGGGAGAAGGCTGGTATTTGTGGGAGAAAAGGTCCTATTTGAAGGGGGAAAGCTGGTATTTCTTGGAGAAGATGTGATATGTTTGGGAGAAATGTGGCATTTCTGGAAGGAACAGTCCTATTTTGGGGATAAAAGAGGTATTTGTGGGTGAGAAGGTCCTATTTGAAGGGGGAATTGTGTTATTTCTTGGAGAAGATGTGATCTATCTGGGAGAAATGTGGCATTTCTGGCAGAAACTGTCCTCTTTTGGGGATAAAACAGGTATTTGTGGGTGAGAAGGTCCTATTTGAAGGGGGAATCCTGGTATTTCTTGGAGAAGATGCGATATATTTGGGAGAAATGTGGCATGTCTGGAAGAAACTGTCCTATTTGAGGGATAAAAGAGGTATTTGTGGGTGAAAAGTTCGTATTTGAAGGGGGAAACCTGGTATTTCTTGGAGAAGATGTGATCTATTTGGGAGAAATGTGGCATTTCTGGAAGAAACTGTCCTCTTCTGGGGATAAAAGAGGTATTTGTGGGTGAAAAGGTCCTATTTGAAGGGGGAAACCTGGTATTTCTTGGAGAAGATGTGATATGTTTGGGAGAAATGTGGCATTTCTGGGAGAAACTGTCCTCTTTATGGATAAAACAGGTATTTGTGGGTGAAAAGGTCCTATTTGAAGGGGGAAACCTGGTATTTCTTGGAGAAGATGTGATATGTTTGGGAGAAATGTGGCATTTCTGGGAGAAACTGTCCTCTTTATGGATAAAACAGGTATTTGTGGGTGAAAAGGTCCTATTTGAAGGGGGAAAGCTGGTAATTCTATGAGAAGATATGATATATTTGGGAGAAATGTGGCATGTCAGGAAGAAACTGTCCTCTTTGGGGGATAAAAGAGGTATTTGTGGGTGAAAAGGTCCTATTTGAAGGGGGAAAGCTGGTATTTGTGGGAGAAGATGTGATATATTTGGGAGAAATGTGGCATGTCTGGAAGAAACTGTCCTATTTTAGGGATTTAACAGGTATTTGTGGGTGAAAAGGTCCTATTTGAAGGGGGAAAGCTGGTATTTCTTGGAGAAGATGTGATATATTTGGGAGAAATGTGGCATTTCTGGCAGAAACTGTCCTATTTTGGGGATAAAAGAGGTATTTGTGGGTGAAAAGGTCCTATTTGAAGGGGGAAAGCAGGTATTTCTTGGAGAAGATGTGGTATATTTGGGAGAAATGTGGCATTTCTGGAAGAAACTGTCCTCTTTTGGGGATAAAAGAGGTATTTGTGGGTGAAAACCTTGTATTTGAAGGGGGAAACCTGTTATTTCTTGGAGAAGATGTGATATATATTTGGGAGAAATGTGGCATTTCTGGAAGAAACTGTCCTCTTTTGGGGATAAAAGAGGTATTTGTGGGTGAAAAGGTCCTATTTGAAGGGGGAAACCTGTTATTTCTTGGAGAAGATGTGATATATTTGGGAGAAATGTGGCATTTCTGGAAGAAACTGTCCTATTTTGGGGATAAAAGTGGTATTTGTGGGTGATAAGGTCCTATTCGAAGGGGGAAAGCTGGTATTTCTTGGAGAAGAGGTGATATATTTGGGAGAAATGTGGCATGTCTGGCAGAAACTGTCCTCTTCTGGGGATAAAAAAGGTATTTGTGGGAGAAAAGGTCCTATTTGAAGGGGGAAAGCTGGTATTTCTTGGAGAAGATGTGATCTATTTGGGAGAAATGTGGCATGTCTGGAAGAAAATGTCCAATTTGGGGGGAGAAGGCTGGTAGTTTTCAGTGAGAAGGTCCTATTTCAGGAGGAATCCTGGTATTTCTTGGAGAAGATGTGATATATTTGGGAGAAATGTGGCCTTTCTGGAAGAAACTGTCCTCTTTTGGGGATAAAAGAGGTATTAGTGGTTGATAAGGTCCTATTTGAAGGGGGAAACCAGGTATTTGTGGGAGAAGATGATATATATTTGGGAGAAATGTGGCCTTTCTGGAAGAAACTGTCCTCTTTTGGGGATAAAAGAGGTATTAGTGGTTGATAAGGTCGTATTTGAAGGGGAAAACCTGGTATTTCTTGGAGAAGATGTGATATATTTGGGTGAAATGTGGCCTTTCTGGAAGAAACTGTCGTCTTTTGGGGGGAGAAGGGTGGTATTTGTGGGTGAAAAGGTCGTATTTGAAGGGGGAAACCTGGTATTTCTTGGAGAAGATGATATATATTTGGGAGAAATGTGGCATGTCTGGAAGAAACTATCCTCTTTTGGGGATAAAAGAGGTATTTGTGGGTGAAAAGGTCCTATTTGAAGGGGGAAACCTGGTATTTCTTGGAGAAGATGTGATCTATTTGGGAGAAATGTGGCCTTTCTGGAAGAAAGTGTCCTGTTTTGGGGATAAAACAGGTATTTGTGGGAGAAAAGGTCCTATTTGAAGGGGGAAAGCTGGTATTTCTTGAAGGAGATGTGATATATTTGGGAGAATTTGGCATGTCTGGAAGAAACTGTCCTCTTCTGGGGATAAAAGAGGTACTTGTGGGTGAAAAGGTCCTATTTCCAGAGGGAAACGTGGTATTTCTTGGAGAAGATGTGATCTATTTGGGAGAAATCTGGCATGTCTGGAAGAAACTGTCCTATTTGGGGGAGAAGCCTGCTATTAGTGGGTGAAAAGGTCCTATTTGAAGGGGGAAAGCTGGTATTTCTTGGAGAAGATGTGATCTATTTGGGAGAAATGTGGCCTTCCTGGATGAAAATGTCCTATTTGGGGGGAGAAGGCTGTTAGTTTTCGGTGAGAAAGTCCTATTTCAGGAAGAATCCTGGCATTTCTTGGAGAAGATGTGATATATTTGGGAGAAATGTGGCATTTCTGGTAGAAACTGTCCTCTTTTGGGGATAAAAGAGGTATTAGTGGTTGAAAAGGTCCTATTTGAAGGGGGAAACGTGGTATTTCTTGGAGAAGATGATATATATTTGGGAGAAATGTGGCCTTTCTGGAAGAAACTGTCCTCTTTTGTGGATAAAAGAGGTATTTCATGGAGAATAGGTCCTAATTCAAGGGGGAAACCTGGTATTTCTTGGAGGAGTTGTGATATATTTGGGAGAAATGTGGCCTTTCTGGAAGAAACTGTCCACTTTTGGGGATAAAACAGGTATTTGTGGGAGAAAAGGTCCTATTTGAAGGGGGAAACCTGGTATTTCTTGGAGAAGATGTGATATATTTGGGAGAAATGAGGCATTCCTGGAAGAAACTGTCCTCTTTTGGGGATAAAAGAGGTGTTTTTGGGGAAAAGGTCCTATTTGAAGGGGGAACCCTGGTATTTCTTGGAGAAGATGTGATCTATTTGGGAGAAATGTGGCATTTCTGGAAGAAACTGTCCTCTTATGGGGATAGAACAGGTATTTGTGGGTGAAAAGGTCCTATTTCCTGGGGAAAACCTGGTATTTCTTGGAGAAGATGTGATATATTTCGGAGAAATGTGGCATGTCTGGAAGAAAATGTCCTATTTGGGGGGAGAAGGGTGGTATTTGTGGGAGAAAAGTTCCTATTTCAGGAGGAATCCTGGTATGTCTTGGAGGAGATGTGATATGTTTGGGAGAAATGTGCCATTTCTGGAAGAAACTGTCCTCTTTTGGGGATAAAACAGGTATTTGTGGGTGAAAAGGTCCTATTTGAAGGGGGAAACCTGGTATTTCTTGGAGAAGATGTGATATGTTTGGGAGAAATATGGCATTTCTGGCAGAAACTGTCCTCTTTTGGGGATAAAAGAGGTATTTGTGGGTGAAAAGGTCCTATTTGAAGGGGGAAAGCTGGTATTTCTTGGAGAAGATGTGATATATTTGGGAGAAATGTGGCATGTCTGGAAGAAACTGTCCTCTTTTGGGGATAAAACAGGTACTTGTGGGTGAAAAGGTCCTATCTGAAGGGGGAACCGTGGTATTTCTTGGAGAAGATGTGATATATTTGGGAGAAATGTGGCATTTCTGGAAGAAACTGTCCTCTTTTGGGGATAAAAGAATTTTTTGTGGGTGAAGAGGTCCTATTTCCAGGGGGAAACGTGGTATTTCTTGGAGAAGATGTGATATGTTTGGGAGAAATGTGGCCTTTCTGGCAGAAACTGTCCTATTTGGGGGATAAAAGTGGTATTTGTGGGTGATAAGGTCCTATTTGAAGGGGGAAAGCTGGTATTTCATGTAGAAGATGTGATCTATTTGGGAGAAATGTGGCCTTTCTGGAAGAAAATGTCCAATTTGGGGGGAGAAGGCTGGATGTTTTCGGTGAGAAGGTCCTATTTCAGGAGGAATCCTGGTATTTCTTGGAGAAGATGTGATATATTTTTTGGAGAAATGTGGCCTTTCTGGAAGAAACTGTCCTCTTTTGGGGATATAAGAGGTATTAGTGGTTGAAAAGGTCCTATTTGAAGGGGGAAACCTGGTATTTGTGGGAGAAGATGATATATATTTGGGAGAAATGTGGCCTTTCTGGAAGAAACTGTCCTCTTTTGGGGATAAAAGAGGTATTTCATGGAGAAAAGGTCCTATTTGAAGGGGGAAACTTGGTATTTCTTGGAGAAGATGTGATATATTTGGGAGAAATGTGGCATTTCTGGCAGAAACTGTAATCTTTTGGGGATAAAAGAGGTATTTGTGGGAGAAAAGGTCCTATTTGAAGGGGGAACCCTGGTATTTCTTGGAGAAGATGTGATATATTTGGGAGAAATGTGGCATGTCTGGAAAAAACTGTCCTATTTTGGGGATAAAAGAGGTATTTGTGGGTGAGAAGGTCCTATTTGAAGGGGGAAAGGTGGTATTTCTTGGAGAAAATGTGATATATTTTGGAGAAATGTGGCATTCCTGGAAGAAACTGTCCTTTTTTGGGGATAAAAGAGGTTTTTTTGGGGAAAAGGTCATATTTGAAGGGGGAATTGCGGTATTTCTTGGAGAAGATGTGATATATTTGGGAGAAATGTGGCATTTCTGGAAGAAACTGTCCTCTTATGGGGATAGAACAGGTATTTGTGGGTGAAAAGGTCCTATTTCCTGGGGAAAACCTGGTATTTCTTGGAGAAGATGTGATATATTTGGGAGAAATGTGGCCTTTCTGGAAGAAAATGTCCTATTTGGGGGGAGAAGGGTGGTATTTGTGGGAGAAAAGTTCCTATTTCAGGAGGAATCCTGGTATTTCTTGGAGGAGATGTGATATGTTTGGGAGAAATGTGCCATTTCTGGAAGAAACTGTCCTCTTTTGGGGATAAAACAGGTATTTGTGGGTGAGAAGGTCCTATTTGAAGGGGGAAAGCTGGTATTTCTTGGAGAAGATGTGATCTATTTGGGAGAAATGTGGCATTTCTGGCAGAAACTGTCCTCTTTTGGGGATAAAACAGGTATGTCATGGAGAAAAGGTCCTATTTGAAGGGGGAAAGCTGATATTTCTTGGAGAAGATGTGATCTATTTGGGAGAAATGTAGCATGTCTGGAAGAAACTGTCCTCTTTTGGGGATAAAAGAGGTATTTGTGGGTGAAAAGGTCCTATTTGAAGGGGGAAAGCTGGTATTTCTTGGAGAAGATGTGATATATTTTTGGGAGAAATGTGGCCTTTCTGGAAGAAACTGTCCACTTTTGGGGACAAAAGAGGTATTTGTGGGTGAAAAGGTCCTATTTGAAGGGGGAAAGCTGGTATTTCTTGGAGAAGATGTGATATGTTTGGGAGAAATGTGGCATTTCTGGAAGAAACTCTCCTATTATGGGGATAGAACAGGTATTTGTGGGTGAAAAGATCCTATTTCCAGGGGAAAACCTGGTATTTCTTGGAGAAGATGTGATATATTTGGGAGAATTGTGGCATGTCTGGAAGAAAATGTCCTATTTGGGGGGAGAAGGGTGGTATTTGTGGGAGAAAAGTTCCTATTTCAGGAGGAATCCTGGCATTTCTTGGAGGAGATGTGATATGTTTGGGAGAAATGTGCCATTTCTGGAAGAAACTGTCCTCTTTTGGGGATAAAAGAGGTATTTGTGGGTGAAAAGGTCCTATTTGAAGGGGGAAAGCTGGTATTTCTTGGAGAAGATGTGATATATTTGGGAGAAATATGGCATTTCTGGCAGAAACTGTCCTCTTTTGGGGATAAAAGAGGTATTTGTGGGTGAAAAGGTCCTATTTGAAGGGGGAAAGCTGGTATTTCTTGGAGAAGATGTGATATATTTGGGAGAAATGTGGCATGTCTGGAAGAAACTGTCCTATTTTGGGGATAAAACAGGTATTTGTGGGTGAAAAGGTCCTAATTCAAGGGGGAAACCTGTTATTTCTTGGAGAAGATGTGATATATTTGGGAGAAATGTGGCATGTCTGGAAGAAAATGTCCTGTTTTGGGGATAAAAGAGGTATTTGTGGGAGAAAAGGTCCTATTTGAAGGGGGAAACCTGGTATTTCTTGGAGGAGATGTGATCTATTTGGGAGAAATGTGGCATTTCTGGAAGAAACTGTCCTCTTTTGGGGATATAAGAGGTATTTGTGGGTGAAAAGGTCCTACTTCCAGGGGAAAACCTGTTATTTCTTGGAGAAGATGTGATATATATTTGGGAGAAATGTGGCATTTCTGGAAGAAACTGTCCTCTTTTGGGAATAAAAGAGGTATTTGTGGGTGAAATGTTCCTATTTGAAGGGGGAAAGCTGGTATTTCTTGGAGAAGATGTGATGTATTTGGGAGAAATGTGGCATGTCTGGAAGAAACTGTCCTCTTTTGGGGATAAAACAGGTACTTGTGGGTGAAAAGGTCCTATCTGAAGGGGGAAACCTGGTATTTCTTGGAGAAGATGTGATATATTTGGGAGAAATGTGGCATTTCTGGAAGAAACTGTTCTATTTTGGGGAAAAATGAATTTTTTCTGGGTGAAAAGGTCCTATTTGAAGGGGGAAAGCTGGTATTTCTTGGAGAAGATGTGATATGTTTGGGAGAAATGTGGCCTTTCTGGCAGAAACTGTCCTATTTGGGGGATAAAAGTGGTATTTGTGGGTGATAAGGTCCTATTTGAAGGGGGAAACCTGGTATTTCTTGGAGAAGATGTGATATATTTGGGAGAAATGTGGCATTTCTGGCAGAAACTGTCCTCTTTTGGGGATAAAAGAGGTATTTGTGGGTGAAAAGGTCCTATTTGAAGGGGGAAAGCTGGTATTTCTTGGAGAAGATGTGATATATTTGGGAGAAATGTGGCATTCCTGGAAGAAACTGCCCTCTTTTGGGGATAAAAGAGGTTTTTTTGGGGAAAAGGTCCTATTTGAAGGGGGAAACCTGGTATTTCTTGGAGAAGATGTGATATATTTGGGAGAAATGTGGCATTTCTGGAAGAAACTGTCCTCTTATGGGGATAGAACAGGTATTTGTGGGTGAAAAGTTCCTATTTGAAGGGGGAAAGCTGGTATTTCTTGGAGAAGATGTGATATATTTGGGAGAAATCAGGCATTTCTGGAAGAAACTGTCCTATTTTGGGGATAAAAGAATTTTTTGTGGGTGAAAAGGTCCTATTTGAAGGGGGAAACCTGGTATTTCTTGGAGAAGATGTGATATGTTTGGGAGAAATGTGGCCTTTCTGGAAGAAACTGTCCTCTTTTGGGGATAAAAGTGGTATTTGTGGGTGATAAGGTCCTATTTGAAGGGGGAAACCTGGTATTTCTTGGAGAAGATGTGATATATTTGGGAGAAATGTGGCATTTCTGGAAGAAAGTGTCCTATTTTGGGGATAAAACAGGTATTTGTGGGTGAAAAGTTCCTATTTGAAGGGGGAAAGCTGGTATTTCTTGGAGAAGATGTGATATATTTGGGAGAAATGTGGCATTTCTGGAAGAAACTGTCCTCTTTTGGGGATAAAACAGGTACTTGTGGGTGAAAAGGTCCTATTTGAAGGGGGAAAGCAGGTATTTCTTGGAGAAGATGTGATATATTTGGGAGAAATGTGGCATTTCTGGCAGAAACTGTCCTCTTTTGGGGATAAAAGAGGTATTTGTGGGTGAAAAGGTCCTATTTGAAGGGGAAAACCTGGTATTTCTTGGAGAAGATGTGATATATTTGGGAGAAATCTGGCATTTCTGGCAGAAACTGTCCTCTTTTGGGGATAAAAGAGGTATTTGTGGGTGAAAAGGTCCTATTTGAAGTTGGAAACGTGGTATTTCTTGGAGAAGATGTGATATATTTGGGAGAAATGTGGCATTTCTGGAAGAAACTGTCCTCTTTTGGGGATAAAAGTGGTATTTGTGGGTGAAAAGGTCCTATTTGAAGGGGGAAACCTGGTATTTCTTGGAGAAGAGGCGATATATTTGTGAGAAATGTGGCAAGTCTGGCAGAAACTGTCCTATTTGGGGGATAAAACAGGTATTTGTGGGAGAAAAGGTCCTATTTGAAGGGGGAAAGCTGGTATTTCTTGGAGAAGATGTGATCTATTTGGGAGAAATGTGGCCTTTCTGGAAGAAAATGTCGAATTTGGGGGGAGAAGGCTGGTAGTTTTGGGTGAGAAGGTCCTATTTCAGGAGGAATCCTGGTATTTCTTGGAGAAGATGTGATATATTTGGGAGAAATCTGGCCTTTCTGGCAGAAACTGTTCTCTTTTGGGGATAAAAGAGGTATTAGTGGTTGAAAAGGTCCTATTTGAAGGGGGAAACCTGGTATTTCTTGGAGAAGTTGAAACATATTTGGGAGAAATGTGGCCTTTCTGGAAGAAACTGTCCTCTTTTGTGGATAAAAGAGGTATTTCATGGAGAAAAGGTCCTAATTCAAGGGGGAAACCTGGTATTTCTTGGGGGAGTTGTGATATATTTGGGAGAAATGTGGCATGTCAGGAAGAAACTGTCCTCTTTTGGGGATAAAACAGGTATTTGTGGGAGAAAAGGTCCTATTTGAAGGGGGAACCCTGGTATTTCTTGGAGAAGATGTGATATATTTGGGAGAAATGTGGCATGTCTGGAAAAAACTGTCCTCTTTTGGGGATAAAAGATGTATTTGTGGGTGAGAAGGTCCTATTTGAAGGGGGAAACGTGGTATTTCTTGGAGAAGATGTGATATATTTGGGAGAAATCTGGCATTCCTGTAAGAAACTGTCCTCTTTTGGGGATAAAAGAGGTGTTTTTGGGGAAAAGGTCCTATTTGAAGGGGGAAAGCTGGTATTTCTTGGAGAAGATGTGATATATTTGGGAGAAATGTGGCATTTCTGGAAGAAACTGTCGTATTTTGGGCATAAAACAGGTATTTGTGGGTGAAAAGGTCCTATTTGAAGGGGGAACCCTGGTATTTCTTGGAGAAGATGTGATATATTTGGGAGAAATGTGGCATGTGTGGAAGAAAATGTCCTATTCGTGGGGAGAAGGCTGGTATTTGTGGGAGAAAAGTTCCTATTTCAGGAGAAATCCTGGTATTTCTTGGAGAAGATGTGATATATTTGGGAGAAATGTGGCATGTCTGGAAGAAACTGTCCTATTTTGGGGATAAAACAGGTATTTGTGGGTGTAAAGGTCCTATTTGAAGGGGGAAACGTGGTATTTCTTGGAGAAGATGTGATATATTTGGGAGAAATGTGGCATTTCTGGCAGAAACTGTCCTCTTTTGGGGATAAAACAGGTATTTGTGGGTGAAAAGGTCCTATTTGAAGGGGGAAAGCTGGTATTTCTTGGAGAAGATGTGATATATTTGGGAGAAATGTGGCATGTCTGGAAGAAACTGTCCTCTTTTGGGCATAAAACAGGTACTTGTGGGTGAAAAGGTCCTATCTGAAGGGGGAAACCTGGTATTTCTTGGAGAAGATGTGATATATTTGGGAGAAATGTGGCATTTCTGGAAGAAACTGTTCTATTTTGGGGAAAAAAGAATTTTTTCTGGGTGAAAAGGTCCTATTTGAAGGGGGAAAGCTGGTATTTCTTGGAGAAGATGTGATATGTTTGGGAGAAATGTGGCCTTTCTGGCAGAAACTGTCCTATTTGGGGGATAAAAGTGGTATTTGTGGGTGATAAGGTCCTATTTGAAGGGGGAAACCTGGTATTTCTTGGAGAAGATGTGATATATTTGGGAGAAATGTGGCATTTCTGGCAGAAACTGTCCTCTTTTGGGGATAAAAGAGGTATTTGTGGGTGAAAAGTTCCTATTTGAAGGGGGAAAGCTGGTATTTCTTGGAGAAGATGTGATATATTTGGGAGAAATGTGGCATGTCAGGAAGAAACTGCCCTCTTTTGGGGATAAAAGAGGTTTTTTTGGGGAAAAGGTCCTATTTGAAGGGGGAAACCTGGTATTTCTTGGAGAAGATGTGATATATTTGGGAGAAATGTGGCATTTCTGGAAGAAACTGTCCTCTTTTGGGGATAAAAGTGGTATTTGTGGGTGAAAAGGTCCTATTTGAAGGGGGAAACGTGGTATTTCTTGGAGAAGAGGTGATATATTTGTGAGAAATGTGGCATGTCTGGCAGAAACTGTCCTATTTGGGGGATAAAACAGGTATTTGTGGGAGAAAAGGTCCTATTTGAAGGGGGAAAGCTGGTATTTCTTGGAGAAGATGTTCTATAGTTGGGAGAAATGTGGCCTTTCTGGAAGAAAATGTCCAATTTGGGGGGAGAAGGCTGGTAGTTTTCGGTGAGAAGGTCCTATTTCAGGAGGAATCCTGGTATTTCTTGGAGAAGATGTGATCTATTTGGGAGCAATGTGGCCTTTCTGGCAGAAACTGTCCTCTTTTGGGGATAAAAGAGGTATTAGTGGTTGAAAAGGTCCTATTTGAAGGGGGAAACCTGGTATTTCTTGGAGAAGTTGTAACATATTTGGGAGAAATGTGGCCTTTCTGGAAGAAACTGTCCTCTTTTGTGGATAAAAGAGGTATTTCACGGAGAAAAGGTCCTAATTCAAGGGGGAAACCTGGTACTTCTTGGGGGAGTTGTGATATATTTGGGAGAAATGTGGCATGTCAGGAAGAAACTGTCCTCTTTTGGGGATAAAACAGGTATTTGTGGGAGAAAAGGTCCTATTTGAAGGGGGAACCCTGGTATTTCTTGGAGAAGATGTGATATATTTGGGAGAAATGTGGCATGTCTGGAAAAAACTGTCCTCTTTTGGGGATAAAAGAGGTATTTGTGGGTGAGAAGGTCCTATTTGATGGGGGAAACGTGGTATTTCTTGGAGAAGATGTGATATATTTGGGAGAAATCTGGCACTCCTGTAAGAAACTGTCCTCTTTTGGGGATAAAAGAGGTGTTTTTGGGGAAAAGGTCCTATTTGAAGGGGGAAAGCTGGTATTTCTTGGAGAAGATGTGATATGTTTGGGAGAAATGTGGCCTTTCTGGAAGAAACTGTCCTATTTGAGGGGAGAAGGCTGGTATTTGTGGGTGAAAAGGTACTATTTGAAGGGGTAAAGCAGGTATTTCTTGGAGAAGATGTGATATATTTGGGAGAAATGTGGCATGTCTGGAAGAAACTGTCCTCTTTTGGGGATAAAAGAGGTAGTTGTGGGTGAAAAGGTCCTATTTGAAGGGGGAAAGCTGGTACTTCTTGGAGAAGATGTGATATATTTGGGAGAAATGTGGCATGTCAGGAATAAAGTGTACTATTTGGGGGATAAAACAGGTATATGTGGGAGAAAAGGTCCTATTTGAAGGGGGAAATCTGGTATTTCATGGAGAAGATGTGATCTATTTGGGAGAAATGTGGCATGTCTGGAAGAAAATGTCCTATTTGGGGGGAGAAGGGTGGTATTTTTGGGTGAAAAGGTCCTATTTGAAGGGGGAAACCTGGTATTTCTTGGAGGAGATGTGATATGTTTGGGAGAAATGTGCCATTTCTGGAAGAAAGTGTCCTGTTTTGGGGATAAAACAGGTATTTGTGGGTGAAAAGGTCCTATTTCCAGGGGAAAACCTGGTATTTCTTGGAGAAGATGTGATCTATTTGGGAGAAATCTGGCATTTCTTGAAGAAACTGTCCTATTTTGGGGATAAAACAGGTACTTGTGGTTGAAAAGGTCCTATTTGAAGGGGGAAACCTGGTATATCTTGGAGAAGTTGTGGTATATTTGGGAGAAATGTGGCATTTCTGGAATAAACTGTCCTATTTTGGGGATAAAAGAGGTATTTGTGGGTGAAAAGGTCCTACTTCCAGGGGAAAACCTGTTATTTCTTGGAGAAGATGTGATATATATTTGGGAGAAATGTGGCATTTCTGGAAGAAACTGTCCTCTTTTGGGGATAAAAGAGGTATTTGTGGGTGAAAAGTTCCTATTTGAAGGGGGAAAGCTGGTATTTCTTGGAGAAGATGTGATATATTTGGGAGAAATGTGGCATTTCTGGAAGAAACTGTCCTCTTTTGGGGATAAAAGAGTTATTTGTGGGTGATAAGGTCCTATTTGAAGGGGGAACCCTGGTATTTCTTGGAGAAGATGTGATGTTTTTTGGGAGAAATCTGGCATTTCTGGAAGAAACTGTCCTCTTTTGGGGATAAAACAGGTATTTGTGGGTGAAAAGATCCTATATGAAGGGGGAAACCTGGTATTTCTTGGAGAAGAGGTGATATATTTGGGAGAAATCTGGCATTTCTGGAAGAAACTGTCCTCTTTTGGGGATAAAAGTGGTATTTGTGGGAGAAAAGGTCCTATTTGAAGGGGGAAAGCTGGTATTTCTTGGAGAAGATGTGATATATTTGGGAGAAATGTGGCATTTCTGGAAGAAAATGTCCAATTTGGGGGGAGAACGCTGGTAGTTTTCGGTGAGAAGGTCCTATTTCAGGAGGAATCGTGGTATTTCTTGGAGAAGATGTGATCTATTTGGGAGAAATGTGGCCTTTCTGGAAGAAAATGTCCAATTTGGGGGGAGAAGGCTGGTATTTGTGCGAGAAAAGGTCCTATTTGAAGGGGGAAAGCTGGTATTTCTTGGAGAAGATGTGATCTATCTGGGAGAAATGTGGCATTTCTGGAAGAAACTGTCCTATTTTGGGGATAAAAGAGGTATTTGTGGGTGAGAAGGTCCTATTTGAAGGGGGAATTGTGTTATTTCTTGTAGAAGATGTGATCTATCTGGGAGAAATGTGGCATTTCTGGCAGAAACTGTCCTCTTTTGGGGATAAAACAGGTATTTGTGGGTGAGAAGGTCCTATTTGAAGGGGGAATCCTGGTATTTCTTGGAGAAGATGCGATATATTTGGGAGAAATGTGGCATGTCAGGAAGAAACTGTCCTATTTGAGGGATAAAAGAGGTATTTGTGGGTGAAAAGGTCGTATTTGAAGGGGGAAACCTGGTATTTCTTGGAGAAGATGTGATCTATTTGGGAGAAATGTGGCATTTCTGGCAGAAACTGTCCTATTTTGGGGATAAAAGAGGTATTTGTGGGTGAAAAGGTCCTATTTGAAGGGGGAAACCTGGTATTTCTTGGAGAAGATGTGATATGTTTGGGAGAAATGTGGCATTTCTGGGAGAAACTGTCCTCTTTATGGATAAAACAGGTATTTGTGGGTGAAAAGGTCCTATTTGAAGGGGGAAACCTGGTATTTCTTGGAGAAGATGTGATCTATTTGGGAGAAATGTGGCATGTCTGGAAGAAACTGTCCTATTTTAGGGATTTAACAGGTATTTGTGGGTGAAAAGGTCCTATTTGAAGGGGGAAAGCTGGTATTTCTTGAAGGAGATGTGATATATTTGGGAGAATTTGGCATGTCTGGAAGAAACTGTCCTCTTCTGGGGATAAAAGAGGTACTTGTGGGTGAAAAGGTCCTATTTGAAGGGGGAAACCTGGTATTTCTTGGAGAAGATGTGATCTATTTGGGAGAAATCTGGCATGTCTGGAAGAAACTGTCCTATTTTGGGGATAAAACAGGTATTTGTGGGTGAAAAGGTCCTATTTGAAGGGGGAAAGCTGGTATTTCTTGGAGAAGATGTGATATGTTTGGGAGAAATGTGGCCTTTCTGGAAGAAACTGTCCTATTTGAGGGGAGAAGGCTGGTATTTGTGGGTGAAAAGGTCCTATTTGAAGGGGTAAAGCAGGTATTTCTTGGAGAAGATGTGATATATTTGGGAGAAATGTGGCATGTCTGGAAGAAACTGTCCTCTTTTGGGGATAAAAGAGGTAGTTGTGGGTGAAAAGGTCCTATTTGAAGGGGGAAACCTGGTACTTCTTGGAGAAGATGTGATATATTTGGGAGAAATGTGGCATGTCTGGCAGATACTGTCCTCTTTTGGGGGGATAAAACAGGTATTTGTGGGAGAAAAGGTCCTATTTGAAGGGGGAAAGCTGGTATTTCATGGAGAAGATGTGATCTATTTGGGAGAAATGTGGCATGTCTGGAAGAAAATGTCCTATTTGGGGGGAGAAGGGTGGTATTTGTGGGTGAAAAGGTCCTATTTGAAGGGGGAAACCTGGTATTTCTTGGAGGAGATGTGATATGTTTGGGAGAAATGTGCCATTTCTGGAAGAAACTGTCCTCTTTTGGGGATAAAACAGGTATTTGTGGGTGAAAAGGTCCTATTTCCAGGGGAAAACCTGGTATTTCTTGGAGAAGATGTGATCTATTTGGGAGAAATCTGGCATTTCTTGAAGAAACTGTCCTCTTTTGGGGATAAAACAGGTACTTGTGGGTGAAAAGGTCCTATTTGAAGGGGGAAACCTGGTATATCTTGGAGAAGTTGTGGTATATTTGGGAGAAATGTGGCATTTCTGGAATAAACTGTCCTATTTTGGGGATAAAAGAGGTATTTGTGGGTGAAAAGGTCCTACTTCCAGGGGAAAACCTGTTATTTCTTGGAGAAGATGTGATATATATTTGGGAGAAATGTGGCATTTCTGGAAGAAACTGTCCTCTTTTGGGGATAAAAGAGTTATTTGTGGGTGATAAGGTCCTATTTGAAGGGGGAAAGCTGGTATTTCTTGGAGAAGATGTGATATATTTGGGAGAAATGTGGCATGTCTGGAAGAAAGTGTCCTGTTTTGGGGATAAAACAGGTATTTGTGGGAGAAAGGGTCCTATTTGAAGGGGGAAAGCTGGTATTTCTTGAAGGAGATGTGATATATTTGGGAGAATTTGGCATGTCTGGAAGAAACTGTCCTCTTCTGGGGATAAAAGAGGTACTTGTGGGTGAAAAGGTCCTATTTGAAGGGGGAAACCTGGTATTTCTTGGAGAAGATGTGATCTATTTGGGAGAAATCTGGCATGTCTGGAAGAAACTGTCCTATTTTGGGGATAAAACAGGTATTTGTGGGTGAAAAGGTCCTATTTGAAGGGGGAAAGCTGGTATTTCTTGGAGATGATGTGATATGTTTGGGAGAAATGTGGCCTTTCTGGAAGAAACTGTCCTATTTGAGGGGAGAAGGCTGGTATTTGTGGGTGAAAAGGTCCTATTTGAAGGGGTAAAGCAGGTATTTCTTGGAGAAGATGTGATATATTTGGGAGAAATGTGGCATGTCTGGAAGAAACTGTCCTCTTTTGGGGATAAAAGAGGTAGTTGTGGGTGAAAAGGTCCTATTTGAAGGGGGAAACCTGGTACTTCTTGGAGAAGATGTGATATATTTGGGAGAATTGTGGCATGTCAGGAAGAAAGTGTAATATTTGGGGGATAAAACAGGTATATGTGGGAGAAAAGGTCCTATTTGAAGGGGGAAAGCTGGTATTTCATGGAGAAGATGTGATCTATTTGGGAGAAATGTGGCATGTCTGGAAGAAAATGTCCTATTTGGGGGGAGAAGGGTGGTATTTTTGGGTGAAAAGGTCCTATTTGAAGGGGGAAACCTGGTATTTCTTGGAGGAGATGTGATATGTTTGGGAGAAATGTGCCATTTCTGGAAGAAAGTGTCCTGTTTTGGGGATAAAACAGGTATTTGTGGGTGAAAAGGTCCTATTTCCAGGGGAAAACCTGGTATTTCTTGGAGAAGATGTGATCTATTTGGGAGAAATCTGGCATTTCTTGAAGAAACTGTCCTCTTTTGGGGATAAAACAGGTACTTGTGGGTGAAAAGGTCCTATTTGAAGGGGGAAACCTGGTATATCTTGGAGAAGTTGTGGTATATTTGGGAGAAATGTGGCATTTCTGGAATAAACTGTCCTATTTTGGGGATAAAAGAGGTATTGGTGGGTGAAAAGGTCCTACTTCCAGGGGAAAACCTGTTATTTCTTGGAGAAGATGTGATATATATTTGGGAGAAATGTGGCATTTCTGGAAGAAACTGTCCTCTTTTGGGGATAAAAGAGGTATTTGTGGGTGAAAAGTTCCTATTTGAAGGGGGAAAGCTGGTATTTCTTGGAGAAGATGTGATATATTTGGGAGAAATGTGGCATTTCTGGAAGAAACTGTCATCTTTTGGGGATAAAAGAGTTATTTGTGGGTGATAAGGTCCTATTTGAAGGGGGAACCCTGGTATTTCTTGTAGAAGATGTGATGTTTTTTGGGAGAAATCTGGCATTTCTGGAAGAAACTGTCCTCTTTTGGGGATAAAACAGGTATTTGTGGGTGAAAAGATCCTATATGAAGGGGGAAAGCTGGTATTTCTTGAAGGAGATGTGATATATTTGGGAGAATTTGGCATGTCTGGAAGAAACTGTCCTCTTCTGGGGATAAAAGAGGTACTTGTGGGTGAAAAGGTCCTATTTGAAGGGGGAAACCTGGTATTTCTTGGAGAAGATGTGATCTATTTGGGAGAAATCTGGCATGTCTGGAAGAAACTGTCCTATTTTGGGGATAAAACAGGTATTTGTGGGTGAAAAGGTCCTATTTGAAGGGGGAAAGCTGGTATTTCTTGGAGAAGATGTGATATATTTGGGAGAAATGTGGCATGTCTGGAAGAAAGTGTCCTGTTTTGGGGATAAAACAGGTATTTGTGGGAGAAAGGGTCCTATTTGAAGGGGGAAAGCTGGTATTTCTTGAAGGAGATGTGATATATTTGGGAGAATTTGGCATGTCTGGAAGAAACTGTCCTCTTCTGGGGATAAAAGAGGTACTTGTGGGTGAAAAGGTCCTATTTGAAGGGGGAAACCTGGTATTTCTTGGAGAAGATGTGATCTATTTGGGAGAAATCTGGCATGTCTGGAAGAAACTGTCCTATTTTGGGGATAAAACAGGTATTTGTGGGTGAAAAGGTCCTATTTGAAGGGGGAAAGCTGGTATTTCTTGGAGAAGATGTGATATGTTTGGGAGAAATGTGGCCTTTCTGGAAGAAACTGTCCTATTTGAGGGGAGAAGGCTGGTATTTGTGGGTGAAAAGGTCCTATTTGAAGGGGGAAAGCTGGTATTTCTTGGAGAAGATGTGATATATTTGGGAGAAATGTGGCATGTCTGGAAGAAACTGTCCTCTTTTGGGGATAAAAGAGGTAGTTGTGGGTGAAAAGGTCCTATTTGAAGGGGGAAACCTGGTACTTCTTGGAGAAGATGTGATATATTTGGGAGAAATGTGGCATGTCAGGAAGAAAGTGTACTATTTGGGGGATAAAACAGGTATATGTGGGAGAAAAGGTCCTATTTGAAGGGGGAAAGCTGGTATTTCTTGGAGAAGATGTGATCTATTTGGGAGAAATGTGGCATGTCTGGAAGAAAATGTCCTATTTGGGGGGAGAAGGGTGGTATTTTTGGGTGAAAAGGTCCTATTTGAAGGGGGAAACCTGGTATTTCTTGGAGGAGATGTGATATGTTTGGGAGAAATGTGCCATTTCTGGAAGAAACTGTCCTGTTTTGGAGATAAAACAGGTATTTGTGGGTGAAAAGGTCCTATTTCCAGGGGAAAACCTGGTATTTCTTGGAGAAGATGTGATCTATTTGGGAGAAATCTGGCATTTCTTGAAGAAACTGTCCTATTTTGGGGATAAAACAGGTACTTGTGGGTGAAAAGGTCCTATTTGAAGGGGGAAACCTGGTATATCTTGGAGAAGTTGTGGTATATTTGGGAGAAATGTGGCATTTCTGGAATAAACTGTCCTATTTTGGGGATAAAAGAGGTATTTGTGGGTGAAAAGGTCCTACTTCCAGGGGAAAACCTGTTATTTCTTGGAGAAGATGTGATATATATTTGGGAGAAATGTGGCATTTCTGGAAGAAACTGTCCTCTTTTGGGGATAAAAGAGGTATTTGTGGGTGAAAAGTTCCTATTTGAAGGGGGAAAGCTGGTATTTCTTGGAGAAGATGTGATATATTTGGGAGAAATGTGGCATTTCTGGAAGAAACTGTCCTCTTTTGGGGATAAAAGAGTTATTTGTGGGTGATAAGGTCCTATTTGAAGGGGGAACCCTGGTATTTCTTGGAGAAGATGTGATGTTTTTTGGGAGAAATCTGGCATTTCTGGAAGAAACTGTCCTCTTTTGGGGATAAAACAGGTATTTGTGGGTGAAAAGATCCTATATGAAGGGGGAAACCTGGTATTTCTTGGAGAAGATGTGATCTATTTGGGAGAAATGTGGCATTTCTGGAAGAAACTGTCCTCTTTTGGGGATAAAAGTGGTATTTGTGGGAGAAAAGGTCCTATTTGAAGGGGGAAAGCTGGTATTTCTTGGAGAAGATGTGATATATTTGGGAGAAATGTGGCATTTCTGGAAGAAAATGTCCAATTTGGGGGGAGAACGCTGGTAGTTTTCGGTGAGAAGGTCCTATTTCAGGAGGAATCGTGGTATTTCTTGGAGAAGATGTGATATATTTGGGAGAAATGTGGCCTTTCTGGAAGAAAATGTCCAATTTGGGGGGAGAAGGCTGGTATTTGTGGGAGAAAAGGTCCTATTTGAAGGGGGAAAGCTGGTATTTCTTGGAGAAGATGTGATCTATTTGGGAGAAATGTGGCATTTCTGGAAGAAACTGTCCTATTTTGGGGATAAAAGAGGTATTTGTGGGTGAGAAGGTCCTATTTGAAGGGGGAAACCTGTTATTTCTTGGAGAAGATGTGATCTATCTGGGAGAAATGTGGTATTTCTGGCAGAAACTGTCCTCTTTTGGGGATAAAACAGGTATTTGTGGGTGAGAAGGTCCTATTTGAAGGGGGAATCCTGGTATTTCTTGGAGAAGATGCGATATATTTGGGAGAAATGTGGCATGTCTGGAAGAAACTGTCCTATTTGAGGGATAAAAGAGGTATTTGTGGGTGAAAAGGTCGTATTTGAAGGGGGAAACCTGGTATTTCTTGGAGAAGATGTGATCTATTTGGGAGAAATGTGGCATTTCTGGCAGAAACTGTCCTATTTTGGGGATAAAAGAGGTATTTGTGGGTGAAAAGGTCCTATTTGAAGGGGGAAACCTGGTATTTCTTGGAGAAGATGTGATATGTTTGGGAGAAATGTGGCATTTCTGGGAGAAACTGTCCTCTTTGTGGATAAAACAGGTATTTGTGGGTGAAAAGGTCCTATTTGAAGGGGGAAAGCTGGTATTTCTTGGAGAAGATGTGATCTATTTGGGAGAAATGTGGCATTTCTGGGAGAAACTGTCCTCTTTATGGATAAAACAGGTATTTGTGGGTGAAAAGGTCCTATTTGAAGGGGGAAAGCTGGTAATTCTATGAGAAGATATGATATATTTGGGAGAAATGTGGCATGTCAGGAAGAAACTGTCCTCTTTTGGGGATAAAAAAGGTATTTGTGGGTGAAAAGGTCCTATTTGAAGGGGAAAGCTGGTATTTGTGGGAGAAGCTGTGATATATTTGGGAGAAATGTGGCATTTCTGGAAGAAACTGTCCTCTTTTGGGGATAAAAGAGGTATTTGTGGGTGAAAAGGTCCTATTTGAAGGGGGAAAGCTGGTATTTCTTGGAGAAGATGTGATATATTTGGGAGAAATGTGGCATTTCTGGAAGAAACTGTCCTATTTTGGGGATAAAACAGGTACTTGTGGGTGAAAAGGTCCTATTTGAAGGGGGAAAGCAGGTATTTCTTGGAGAAGATGTGGTATATTTGGGAGAAATGTGGCATTTCTGGAAGAAACTGTCCTATTTTGGGGATAAAAGAGGTATTTGTGGGTGAAAACGTTGTATTTGAAGGGGGAAACCTGTTATTTCTTGGAGAAGATGTGATATATATTTGGGAGAAATGTGGCATTTCTGGAAGAAACTGTCCTCTTTTGGGGATAAAAGAGGTATTTGTGGGTGAAAAGGTCCTATTTGAAGGGGGAAACCTGTTATTTCTTGGAGAAGATGTGATATATTTGGGAGAAATGTGGCATTTCTGGAAGAAACTGTCCTATTTTGGGGATAAAAGTGGTATTTGTGGGTGATAAGGTCCTATTCGAAGGGGGAAAGCTGGTATTTCTTGGAGAAGAGGTGATATATTTGGGAGAAATGTGGCATTTCTGGAAGAAACTGTCCTATTTGGGGGATAAAAAAGGTATTTTTGGAGAAAAGGTCCTATTTGAAGGGGGAAAGCTGGTATTTCTTGGAGAAGATGTGATATATTTGGGAGAAATTTGGCCTTTCTGGAAGAAAATGTCCAATTTGGGGGGAGAAGGCTGGTAGTTTTGGGTGAGAAGGTCCTATTTCAGGAGGAATCCTGGTATTTCTTGGAGAAGATGTGATATATTTGGGAGAAATGTGGCCTTTCTGGAAGAATATGTCCAATTTGGGGGGAGAAGGCTGGTAGTTTTGGGTGAGAAGGTCCTATTTCAGGAGGAATCCTGGCATTTCATGGAGAAGATATGATATATTAGGGAGAAATGTGGCCTTTCTGGAAGAAACTGTCCTCTTTTGGGGATAAAAGAGGTATTAGTGGTTGATAAGGTCCTATTTGAAGGGGGAAACCTGGTATTTCTTGGAGAAGATGTGATCTATTTGGGAGAAATCTGGCATGTCTGGAAGAAACTGTCCTCTTTTGGGGATAAAACAGGTATGTCATGGAGAAAAGGTCCTATTTGAAGGGGGAAACCTGGTATTTCTTGGAGAAGATGTGATATATTTGGGAGAAATGTGGCATTTCTGGAAGAAAGTGTCCTATTTTGGGGATAAAACAGGTATTTGTGGGTGAAAAGTTCCTATTTGAAGGGGGAAAGCTGGTATTTCTTGGAGAAGATGTGATATATTTGGGAGAAATGTGGCATTTCTGGAAGAAACTGTCCTCTTTTGGGGATAAAACAGGTACTTGTGGGTGAAAAGGTCCTATTTGAAGGGGGAAAGCAGGTATTTCTTGGAGAAGATGTGATATATTTGGGAGAAATGTGGCATTTCTGGCAGAAACTGTCCTCTTTTGGGGATAAAAGAGGTATTTGTGGGTGAAAAGGTCCTATTTGAAGGGGAAAACCTGGTATTTCTTGGAGAAGATGTGATATATTTGGGAGAAATCTGGCATTTCTGGAAGAAACTGTCCTCTTTTGGGGATAAAAGAGGTATTTGTGGGTGAAAAGGTCCTATTTGAAGGGGGAAACGTGGTATTTCTTGGAGAAGATGTGATATATTTGGGAGAAATGTGGCATTTCTGGAAGAAACTGTCCTCTTTTGGGGATAAAAGTGGTATTTGTGGGTGAAAAGGTCCTATTTGAAGGGGGAAACCTGGTATTTCTTGGAGAAGAGGCGATATATTTGTGAGAAATGTGGCAAGTCTGGCAGAAACTGTCCTATTTGGGGGATAAAACAGGTATTTGTGGGAGAAAAGGTCCTATTTGAAGGGGGAAAGCTGGTATTTCTTGGAGAAGATGTGATCTATTTGGGAGAAATGTGGCCTTTCTGGAAGAAAATGTCGAATTTGGGGGGAGAAGGCTGGTAGTTTTGGGTGAGAAGGTCCTATTTCAGGAGGAATCCTGGTATTTCTTGGAGAAGATGTGATATATTTGGGAGAAATCTGGCCTTTCTGGCAGAAACTGTCCTCTTTTGGGGATAAAAGAGGTATTAGTGGTTGAAAAGGTCCTATTTGAAGGGGGAAACCTGGTATTTCTTGGAGAAGTTGAAACATATTTGGGAGAAATGTGGCCTTTCTGGAAGAAACTGTCCTCTTTTGTGGATAAAAGAGGTATTTCATGGAGAAAAGGTCCTAATTCAAGGGGGAAACCTGGTATTTCTTGGGGGAGTTGTGATATATTTGGGAGAAATGTGGCATGTCAGGAAGAAACTGTCCTCTTTTGGGGATAAAACAGGTATTTGTGGGAGAAAAGGTCCTATTTGAAGGGGGAACCCTGGTATTTCTTGGAGAAGATGTGATATATTTGGGAGAAATGTGGCATGTCTGGAAAAAACTGTCCTCTTTTGGGGATAAAAGAGGTATTTGTGGGTGAGAAGGTCCTATTTGAAGGGGGAAACGTGGTATTTCTTGGAGAAGATGTGATATATTTGGGAGAAATCTGGCATTCCTGTAAGAAACTGTCCTCTTTTGGGGATAAAAGAGGTGTTTTTGGGGAAAAGGTCCTATTTGAAGGGGGAAACCTGGTATTTCTTGGAGAAGATGTGGTATATTTGGGAGAAATGTGGCATTTCTGGAAGAAACTGTCGTATTTTGGGCATAAAACAGGTATTTGTGGGTGAAAAGGTCCTATTTGAAGGGGGAAAGCTGGTATTTCTTGGAGAAGATGTGATATATTTGGGAGAAATGTGGCATGTGTGGAAGAAAATGTCCTATTCGTGGGGAGAAGGCTGGTATTTGTGGGAGAAAAGTTCCTATTTCAGGAGAAATCCTGGTATTTCTTGGAGAAGATGTGATATATTTGGGAGAAATGTGGTATGTCTGGAAGAAACTGTCCTATTTTGGGGATAAAACAGGTATTTGTGGGTGTAAAGGTCCTATTTGAAGGGGGAAACGTGGTATTTCTTGGAGAAGATGTGATATATTTGGGAGAAATGTGGCATTTCTGGCAGAAACTGTCCTCTTTTGGGGATAAAAGAGGTATTTGTGGGTGAAAAGGTCCTATTTGAAGGGGGAAAGCTGGTATTTCTTGGAGAAGATGTGATATATTTGGGAGAAATGTGGCATGTCTGGAAGAAAATGTCCTCTTTTGGGGATAAAACAGGTACTTGTGGGTGAAAAGGTCCTATCTGAAGGGGGAAACCTGGTATTTCTTGGAGAAGATGTGATATATTTGGGAGAAATGTGGCATTTCTGGAAGAAACTGTTCTATTTTGGGGAAAAAAGAATTTTTTCTGGGTGAAAAGGTCCTATTTGAAGGGGGAAAGCTGGTATTTCTTGGAGAAGATGTGATATGTTTGGGAGAAATGTGGCCTTTCTGGCAGAAACTGTCCTATTTGGGGGATAAAAGTGGTATTTGTGGGTGATAAGGTCCTATTTGAAGGGGGAAACCTGGTATTTCTTGGAGAAGATGTGATATATTTGGGAGAAATGTGGCATTTCTGGCAGAAACTGTCCTCTTTTGGGGATAAAAGAGGTATTTGTGGGTGAAAAGGTCCTATTTGAAGGGGGAAAGCTGGTATTTCTTGGAGAAGATGTGATATATTTGGGAGAAATGTGGCATGTCAGGAAGAAACTGCCCTCTTTTGGGGATAAAAGAGGTTTTTTTGTGGAAAAGGTCCTATTTGAAGGGGGAAACCTGGTATTTCTTGGAGAAGATGTGATATATTTGGGAGAAATGTGGCATTTCTGGAAGAAACTGTCCTCTTTTGGGGATAAAAGTGGTATTTGTGGGTGAAAAGGTCCTATTTGAAGGGGGAAACGTGGTATTTCTTGGAGAAGAGGTGATATATTTGTGAGAAATGTGGCATGTCTGGCAGAAACTGTCCTATTTGGGGGATAAAACAGGTATTTGTGGGAGAAAAGGTCCTATTTGAAGGGGGAAAGCTGGTATTTCTTGGAGAAGATGTTCTATAGTTGGGAGAAATGTGGCCTTTCTGGAAGAAAATGTCCAATTTGGGGGGAGAAGGCTGGTAGTTTTCGGTGAGAAGGTCCTATTTCAGGAGGAATCCTGGTATTTCTTGGAGAAGATGTGATCTATTTGGGAGCAATGTGGCCTTTCTGGCAGAAACTGTCCTCTTTTGGGGATAAAAGAGGTATTAGTGGTTGAAAAGGTCCTATTTGAAGGGGGAAAGCTGGTATTTCTTGGAGAAGATGTGATATATTTGGGAGAAATGTGGCCTTTCTGGAAGAAACTGTGTTATTTTGGGCATAAAACAGGTATTTGTGGTTGAAAAGGTCCTAATTCAAGGGGGAAACCTGGTATTTCTTGGGGGAGTTGTGATATATTTGGGAGAAATGTGGCATGTCAGGAAGAAACTGTCCTCTTTTGGGGATAAAACAGGTATTTGTGGGAGAAAAGGTCCTATTTGAAGGGGGAACCCTGGTATTTCTTGGAGAAGATGTGATATATTTGGGAGAAATGTGGCATGTCTGGAAAAAACTGTCCTCTTTTGGGGATAAAAGAGGTATTTGTGGGTGAGAAGGTCCTATTTGAAGGGGGAAACGTGGTATTTCTTGGAGAAGATGTGATATATTTGGGAGAAATCTGGCACTCCTGTAAGAAACTGTCCTCTTTTGGGGATAAAAGAGGTGTTTTTGGGGAAAAGGTCCTATTTGAAGGGGGAAAGCTGGTATTTCTTGGAGAAGATGTGATATGTTTGGGAGAAATGTGGCCTTTCTGGAAGAAACTGTCCTATTTCAGGGGAGAAGGCTGGTATTTGTGGGTGAAAAGGTCCTATTTGAAGGGGTAAAGCAGGTATTTCTTGGAGAAGATGTGATATATTTGGGAGAAATGTGGCATGTCTGGAAGAAACTGTCCTCTTTTGGGGATAAAAGAGGTAGTTGTGGGTGAAAAGGTCCTATTTGAAGGGGGAAAGCTGGTACTTCTTGGAGAAGATGTGATATATTTGGGAGAAATGTGGCATGTCAGGAAGAAAGTGTACTATTTGGGGGATAAAACAGGTATATGTGGGAGAAAAGGTCCTATTTGAAGGGGGAAAGCTGGTATTTCATGGAGAAGATGTGATCTATTTGGGAGAAATGTGGCATGTCTGGAAGAAAATGTCCTATTTGGGGGGAGAAGGGTGGTATTTTTGGGTGAAAAGGTCCTATTTGAAGGGGGAAACCTGGTATTTCTTGGAGGAGATGTGATATGTTTGGGAGAAATGTGCCATTTCTGGAAGAAAGTGTCCTGTTTTGGGGATAAAACAGGTATTTGTGGGTGAAAAGGTCCTATTTCCAGGGGAAAACCTGGTATTTCTTGGAGAAGATGTGATCTATTTGGGAGAAATCTGGCATTTCTTGAAGAAACTGTCCTATTTTGGGGATAAAACAGGTACTTGTGGTTGAAAAGGTCCTATTTGAAGGGGGAAACCTGGTATATCTTGGAGAAGTTGTGGTATATTTGGGAGAAATGTGGCATTTCTGGAATAAACTGTCCTATTTTGGGGATAAAAGAGGTATTTGTGGGTGAAAAGGTCCTACTTCCAGGGGAAAACCTGTTATTTCTTGGAGAAGATGTGATATATATTTGGGAGAAATCTGGCATTTCTGGAAGAAACTGTCCTCTTTTGGGGATAAAAGAGGTATTTGTGGGTGAAAAGTTCCTATTTGAAGGGGGAAAGCTGGTATTTCTTGGAGAAGATGTGATATATTTGGGAGAAATGTGGCATTTCTGGAAGAAACTGTCCTCTTTTGGGGATAAAAGAGTTATTTGTGGGTGATAAGGTCCTATTTGAAGGGGGAACCCTGGTATTTCTTGGAGAAGATGTGATGTTTTTTGGGAGAAATCTGGCATTTCTGGAAGAAACTGTCCTCTTTTGGGGATAAAACAGGTATTTGTGGGTGAAAAGATCCTATATGAAGGGGGAAACCTGGTATTTCTTGGAGAAGAGGTGATATATTTGGGAGAAATCTGGCATTTCTGGAAGAAACTGTCCTCTTTTGGGGATAAAAGTGGTATTTGTGGGAGAAAAGGTCCTATTTGAAGGGGGAAAGCTGGTATTTCTTGGAGAAGATGTGATATATTTGGGAGAAATGTGGCATTTCTGGAAGAAAATGTCCAATTTGGGGGGAGAACGCTGGTAGTTTTCGGTGAGAAGGTCCTATTTCAGGAGGAATCGTGGTATTTCTTGGAGAAGATGTGATCTATTTGGGAGAAATGTGGCCTTTCTGGAAGAAAATGTCCAATTTGGGGGGAGAAGGCTGGTATTTGTGCGAGAAAAGGTCCTATTTGAAGGGGGAAAGCTGGTATTTCTTGGAGAAGATGTGATCTATCTGGGAGAAATGTGGCATTTCTGGAAGAAACTGTCCTATTTTGGGGATAAAAGAGGTATTTGTGGGTGAGAAGGTCCTATTTGAAGGGGGAATTGTGTTATTTCTTGTAGAAGATGTGATCTATCTGGGAGAAATGTGGCATTTCTGGCAGAAACTGTCCTCTTTTGGGGATAAAACAGGTATTTGTGGGTGAGAAGGTCCTATTTGAAGGGGGAATCCTGGTATTTCTTGGAGAAGATGCGATATATTTGGGAGAAATGTGGCATGTCTGGAAGAAACTGTCCTATTTGAGGGATAAAAGAGGTATTTGTGGGTGAAAAGGTCGTATTTGAAGGGGGAAACCTGGTATTTCTTGGAGAAGATGTGATCTATTTGGGAGAAATGTGGCATTTCTGGCAGAAACTGTCCTATTTTGGGGATAAAAGAGGTATTTGTGGGTGAAAAGGTCCTATTTGAAGGGGGAAACCTGGTATTTCTTGGAGAAGATGTGATATGTTTGGGAGAAATGTGGCATTTCTGGGAGAAACTGTCCTCTTTATGGATAAAACAGGTATTTGTGGGTGAAAAGGTCCTATTTGAAGGGGGAAACCTGGTATTTCTTGGAGAAGATGTGATATATTTGGGAGAAATGTGGCATGTCTGGAAGAAAGTGTCCTATTTTAGGGATTTAACAGGTATTTGTGGGTGAAAAGGTCCTATTTGAAGGGGGAAAGCTGGTATTTCTTGAAGGAGATGTGATATATTTGGGAGAATTTGGCATGTCTGGAAGAAACTGTCCTCTTCTGGGGATAAAAGAGGTACTTGTGGGTGAAAAGGTCCTATTTGAAGGGGGAAACCTGGTATTTCTTGGAGAAGATGTGATCTATTTGGGAGAAATCTGGCATGTCTGGAAGAAACTGTCCTATTTTGGGGATAAAACAGGTATTTGTGGGTGAAAAGGTCCTATTTGAAGGGGGAAAGCTGGTATTTCTTGGAGAAGATGTGATATGTTTGGGAGAAATGTGGCCTTTCTGGAAGAAACTGTCCTATTTGAGGGGAGAAGGCTGGTATTTGTGGGTGAAAAGGTCCTATTTGAAGGGGTAAAGCAGGTATTTCTTGGAGAAGATGTGATATATTTGGGAGAAATGTGGCATGTCTGGAAGAAACTGTCCTCTTTTGGGGATAAAAGAGGTAGTTGTGGGTGAAAAGGTCCTATTTGAAGGGGGAAACCTGGTACTTCTTGGAGAAGATGTGATATATTTGGGAGAAATGTGGCATGTCAGGAAGAAAGTGTACTATTTGGGGGATAAAACAGGTATATGTGGGAGAAAAGGTCCTATTTGAAGGGGGAAACCTGGTATTTCATGGAGAAGATGTGATCTATTTGGGAGAAATGTGGCATGTCTGGAAGAAAATGTCCTATTTGGGGGGAGAAGGGTGGTATTTTTGGGTGAAAAGGTCCTATTTGAAGGGGGAAACCTGGTATTTCTTGGAGGAGATGTGATATGTTTGGGAGAAATGTGCCATTTCTGGAAGAAAGTGTCCTGTTTTGGGGATAAAACAGGTATTTGTGGGTGAAAAGGTCCTATTTCCAGGGGAAAACCTGGTATTTCTTGGAGAAGATGTGATCTACTTGGGAGAAATCTGGCATTTCTTGAAGAAACTGTCCTATTTTGGGGATAAAACAGGTACTTGTGGGTGAAAAGGTCCTATTTGAAGGGGGAAACCTGGTATATCTTGGAGAAGTTGTGGTATATTTGGGAGAAATGTGGCATTTCTGGAATAAACTGTCCTATTTTGGGGATAAAAGAGGTATTTGTGGGTGAAAAGGTCCTACTTCCAGGGGAAAACCTGTTATTTCTTGGAGAAGATGTGATATATATTTGGGAGAAATGTGGCATTTCTGGAAGAAACTGTCCTCTTTTGGGGATAAAAGAGGTATTTGTGGGTGAAAAGTTCCTATTTGAAGGGGGAAAGCTGGTATTTCTTGGAGAAGATGTGATATATTTGGGAGAAATGTGGCATTTCTGGAAGAAACTGTCCTCTTTTGGGGATAAAAGAGTTATTTGTGGGTGATAAGGTCCTATTTGAAGGGGGAACCCTGGTATTTCTTGTAGAAGATGTGATGTTTTTTGGGAGAAATCTGGCATTTCTGGAAGAAACTGTCCTCTTTTGGGGATAAAACAGGTATTTGTGGGTGAAAAGATCCTATATGAAGGGGGAAAGCTGGTATTTCTTGAAGGAGATGTGATATATTTGGGAGAATTTGGCATGTCTGGAAGAAACTGTCCTCTTCTGGGGATAAAAGAGGTACTTGTGGGTGAAAAGGTCCTATTTGAAGGGGGAAACCTGGTATTTCTTGGAGAAGATGTGATCTATTTGGGAGAAATCTGGCATGTCTGGAAGAAACTGTCCTATTTTGGGGATAAAACAGGTATTTGTGGGTGAAAAGGTCCTATTTGAAGGGGGAAAGCTGGTATTTCTTGGAGAAGATGTGATATATTTGGGAGAAATGTGGCATGTCTGGAAGAAAGTGTCCTGTTTTGGGGATAAAACAGGTATTTGTGGGAGAAAGGGTCCTATTTGAAGGGGGAAAGCTGGTATTTCTTGAAGGAGATGTGATATATTTGGGAGAATTTGGCATGTCTGGAAGAAAATGTCCTCTTCTGGGGATAAAAGAGGTACTTGTGGGAGAAAAGGTCCTATTTGAAGGGGGAAACCTGGTATTTCTTGGAGAAGATGTGATCTATTTGGGAGAAATCTGGCATGTCTGGAAGAAACTGTCCTATTTTGGGGATAAAACAGGTATTTGTGGGTGAAAAGGTCCTATTTGAAGGGGGAAAGCCGGTATTTCTTGGAGAAGATGTGATATGTTTGGGAGAAATGTGGCCTTTCTGGAAGAAACTGTCCTATTTGAGGGGAGAAGGCTGGTATTTGTGGGTGAAAAGGTCCTATTTGAAGGGGTAAAGCAGGTATTTCTTGGAGAAGATGTGATATATTTGGGAGAAATGTGGCATGTCTGGAAGAAACTGTCCTCTTTTGGGGATAAAAGAGGTAGTTGTGGGTGAAAAGGTCCTATTTGAAGGGGGAAACCTGGTACTTCTTGGAGAAGATGTGATATATTTGGGAGAAATGTGGCATGTCAGGAAGAAAGTGTACTATTTGGGGGATAAAACAGGTATATGTGGGAGAAAAGGTCCTATTTGAAGGGGGAAAGCTGGTATTTCATGGAGAAGATGTGATCTATTTGGGAGAAATGTGGCATGTCTGGAAGAAAATGTCCTATTTGGGGGGAGAAGGGTGGTATTTTTGGGTGAAAAGGTCCTATTTGAAGGGGGAAACCTGGTATTTCTTGGAGGAGATGTGATATGTTTGGGAGAAATGTGCCATTTCTGGAAGAAAGTGTCCTGTTTTGGGGATAAAACAGGTATTTGTGGGTGAAAAGGTCCTATTTCCAGGGGAAAACCTGGTATTTCTTGGAGAAGATGTGATCTATTTGGGAGAAATCTGGCATTTCTTGAAGAAACTGTCCTATTTTGGGGATAAAACAGGTACTTGTGGGTGAAAAGGTCCTATTTGAAGGGGGAAACCTGGTATATCTTGGAGAAGTTGTGGTATATTTGGGAGAAATGTGGCATTTCTGGAATAAACTGTCCTATTTTGGGGATAAAAGAGGTATTTGTGGGTGAAAAGGTCCTACTTCCAGGGGAAAACCTGTTATTTCTTGGAGAAGATGTGATATATATTTGGGAGAAATGTGGCATTTCTGGAAGAAACTGTCCTCTTTTGGGGATAAAAGAGGTATTTGTGGGTGAAAAGTTCCTATTTGAAGGGGGAAAGCTGGTATTTCTTGGAGAAGATGTGATATATTTGGGAGAAATGTGGCATTTCTGGAAGAAACTGTCCTCTTTTGGGGATAAAAGAGTTATTTGTGGGTGATAAGGTCCTATTTGAAGGGGGAAAGCTGGTATTTCTTGAAGGAGATGTGATATATTTGGGAGAATTTGGCATGTCTGGAAGAAACTGTCCTCTTCTGGGGATAAAAGAGGTACTTGTGGGTGAAAAGGTCCTATTTGAAGGGGGAAACCTGGTATTTCTTGGAGAAGATGTGATCTATTTGGGAGAAATCTGGCATGTCTGGAAGAAACTGTCCTATTTTGGGGATAAAACAGGTATTTGTGGGTGAAAAGGTCCTATTTGAAGGGGGAAAGCTGGTATTTCTTGGAGAAGATGTGATATGTTTGGGAGAAATGTGGCCTTTCTGGAAGAAACTGTCCTATTTGAGGGGAGAAGGCTGGTATTTGTGGGTGAAAAGGTCCTATTTGAAGGGGTAAAGCAGGTATTTCTTGGAGAAGATGTGATATATTTGGGAGAAATGTGGCATGTCTGGAAGAAACTGTCCTCTTTTGGGGATAAAAGAGGTAGTTGTGGGTGAAAAGGTCCTATTTGAAGGGGGAAACCTGGTACTTCTTGGAGAAGATGTGATATATTTGGGAGAAATGTGGCATGTCAGGAAGAAAGTGTACTATTTGGGGGATAAAACAGGTATATGTGGGAGAAAAGGTCCTATTTGAAGGGGGAAAGCTGGTATTTCATGGAGAAGATGTGATCTATTTGGGAGAAATGTGGCATGTCTGGAAGAAAATGTCCTATTTGGGGGGAGAAGGGTGGTATTTGTGGGTGAAAAGGTCCTATTTGAAGGGGGAAACCTGGTATTTCTTGGAGGAGATGTGATATGTTTGGGAGAAATGTGCCATTTCTGGAAGAAACTGTCCTCTTTTGGGGATAAAACAGGTATTTGTGGGTGAAAAGGTCCTATTTCCAGGGGAAAACCTGGTATTTCTTGGAGAAGATGTGATCTATTTGGGAGAAATCTGGCATTTCTTGAAGAAACTGTCCTATTTTGGGGATAAAACAGGTACTTGTGGGTGAAAAGGTCCTATTTGAAGGGGGAAACCTGGTATATCTTGGAGAAGTTGTGGTATATTTGGGAGAAATGTGGCATTTCTGGAATAAACTGTCCTATTTTGGGGATAAAAGAGGTATTTGTGGGTGAAAAGGTCCTACTTCCAGGGGAAAACCTGTTTTTTCTTGGAGAAGATGTGATATATATTTGGGAGAAATGTGGCATTTCTGGAAGAAACTGTCCTCTTTTGGGGATAAAAGAGGTATTTGTGGGTGAAAAGTTCCTATTTGAAGGGGGAAAGCTGGTATTTCTTGGAGAAGATGTGATATATTTGGGAGAAATGTGGCATTTCTGGAAGAAACTGTCCTCTTTTGGGGATAAAAGAGTTATTTGTGGGTGAAAAGGTCCTATTTGAAGGGGGAAAGCTGGTATTTCTTGGAGAAGATGTGATATATTTGGGAGAAATGTGGCATGTCTGGAAGAAAGTGTCCTGTTTTGGGGATAAAACAGGTATTTGTGGGAGAAAGGGTCCTATTTGAAGGGGGAAAGCTGGTATTTCTTGAAGGAGATGTGATATATTTGGGAGAATTTGGCATGTCTGGAAGAAACTGTCCTCTTCTGGGGATAAAAGAGGTACTTGTGGGTGAAAAGGTCCTATTTGAAGGGGGAAACCTGGTATTTCTTGGAGAAGATGTGATCTATTTGGGAGAAATCTGGCATGTCTGGAAGAAACTGTCCTATTTTGGGGATAAAACAGGTATTTGTGGGTGAAAAGGTCCTATTTGAAGGGGGAAAGCTGGTATTTCTTGGAGATGATGTGATATGTTTGGGAGAAATGTGGCCTTTCTGGAAGAAACTGTCCTATTTGAGGGGAGAAGGCTGGTATTTGTGGGTGAAAAGGTCCTATTTGAAGGGGTAAAGCAGGTATTTCTTGGAGAAGATGTGATATATTTGGGAGAAATGTGGCATGTCTGGAAGAAACTGTCCTCTTTTGGGGATAAAAGAGGTAGTTGTGGGTGAAAAGGTCCTATTTGAAGGGGGAAACCTGGTACTTCTTGGAGAAGATGTGATATATTTGGGAGAAATGTGGCATGTCAGGAAGAAAGTGTACTATTTGGGGGATAAAACAGGTATATGTGGGAGAAAAGGTCCTATTTGAAGGGGGAAAGCTGGTATTTCATGGAGAAGATGTGATCTATTTGGGAGAAATGTGGCATGTCTGGAAGAAAATGTCCTATTTGGGGGGAGAAGGGTGGTATTTTTGGGTGAAAAGGTCCTATTTGAAGGGGGAAACCTGGTATTTCTTGGAGGAGATGTGATATGTTTGGGAGAAATGTGCCATTTCTGGAAGAAAGTGTCCTGTTTTGGGGATAAAACAGGTATTTGTGGGTGAAAAGGTCCTATTTCCAGGGGAAAACCTGGTATTTCTTGGAGAAGATGTGATATATTTGGGAGAAATCTGGCATTTCTTGAAGAAACTGTCCTATTTTGGGGATAAAACAGGTACTTGTGGGTGAAAAGGTCCTATTTGAAGGGGGAAACCTGGTATATCTTGGAGAAGTTGTGGTATATTTGGGAGAAATGTGGCATTTCTGGAATAAACTGTCCTATTTTGGGGATAAAAGAGGTATTTGTGGGTGAAAAGGTCCTACTTCCAGGGGAAAACCTGTTATTTCTTGGAGAAGATGTGATATATATTTGGGAGAAATGTGGCATTTCTGGAAGAAACTGTCCTCTTTTGGGGATAAAAGAGGTATTTGTGGGTGAAAAGTTCCTATTTGAAGGGGGAAAGCTGGTATTTCTTGGAGAAGATGTGATATATTTGGGAGAAATGTGGCATTTCTGGAAGAAACTGTCCTCTTTTGGGGATAAAAGAGTTATTTGTGGGTGATAAGGTCCTATTTGAAGGGGGAACCCTGGTATTTCTTGTAGAAGATGTGATGTTTTTTGGGAGAAATCTGGCATTTCTGGAAGAAACTGTCCTCTTTTGGGGATAAAACAGGTATTTGTGGGTGAAAAGATCCTATATGAAGGGGGAAAGCTGGTATTTCTTGAAGGAGATGTGATATATTTGGGAGAATTTGGCATGTCTGGAAGAAACTGTCCTCTTCTGGGGATAAAAGAGGTACTTGTGGGTGAAAAGGTCCTATTTGAAGGGGGAAACCTGGTATTTCTTGGAGAAGATGTGATCTATTTGGGAGAAATCTGGCATGTCTGGAAGAAACTGTCCTCTTTTGGGGATAAAAGAGGTATTTGTGGGTGAAAAGGTCCTATTTGAAGGGGGAAAGCTGGTATTTCTTGGAGAAGATGTGATATATTTGGGAGAAATGTGGCATGTCTGGAAGAAAGTGTCCTGTTTTGGGGATAAAACAGGTATTTGTGGGAGAAAGGGTCCTATTTGAAGGGGGAAAGCTGGTATTTCTTGAAGGAGATGTGATATATTTGGGAGAATTTGGCATGTCTGGAAGAAACTGTCCTCTTCTGGGGATAAAAGAGGTACTTGTGGGTGAAAAGGTCCTATTTGAAGGGGGAAACCTGGTATTTCTTGGAGAAGATGTGATCTATTTGGGAGAAATCTGGCATGTCTGGAAGAAACTGTCCTATTTTGGGGATAAAACAGGTATTTGTGGGTGAAAAGGTCCTATTTGAAGGGGGAAAGCTGGTATTTCTTGGAGAAGATGTGATATGTTTGGGAGAAATGTGGCCTTTCTGGAAGAAACTGTCCTATTTGAGGGGAGAAGGCTGGTATTTGTGGGTGAAAAGGTCCTATTTGAAGGGGTAAAGCAGGTATTTCTTGGAGAAGATGTGATATATTTGGGAGAAATGTGGCATGTCTGGAAGAAACTGTCCTCTTTTGGGGATAAAAGAGGTAGTTGTGGGTGAAAAGGTCCTATTTGAAGGGGGAAACCTGGTACTTCTTGGAGAAGATGTGATATATTTGGGAGAAATGTGGCATGTCAGGAAGAAAGTGTACTATTTGGGGGATAAAACAGGTATATGTGGGAGAAAAGGTCCTATTTGAAGGGGGAAAGCTGGTATTTCATGGAGAAGATGTGATCTATTTGGGAGAAATGTGGCATGTCTGGAAGAAAATGTCCTATTTGGGGGGAGAAGGGTGGTATTTTTGGGTGAAAAGGTCCTATTTGAAGGGGGAAACCTGGTATTTCTTGGAGGAGATGTGATATGTTTGGGAGAAATGTGCCATTTCTGGAAGAAAGTGTCCTGTTTTGGGGATAAAACAGGTATTTGTGGGTGAAAAGGTCCTATTTCCAGGGGAAAACCTGGTATTTCTTGGAGAAGATGTGATCTATTTGGGAGAAATCTGGCATTTCTTGAAGAAACTGTCCTATTTTGGGGATAAAACAGGTACTTGTGGGTGAAAAGGTCCTATTTGAAGGGGGAAACCTGGTATATCTTGGAGAAGTTGTGGTATATTTGGGAGAAATGTGGCATTTCTGGAATAAACTGTCCTATTTTGGGGATAAAAGAGGTATTTGTGGGTGAAAAGGTCCTACTTCCAGGGGAAAACCTGTTATTTCTTGGAGAAGATGTGATATATATTTGGGAGAAATGTGGCATTTCTGGAAGAAACTGTCCTCTTTTGGGGATAAAAGAGGTATTTGTGGGTGAAAAGTTCCTATTTGAAGGGGGAAAGCTGGTATTTCTTGGAGAAGATGTGATATATTTGGGAGAAATGTGGCATTTCTGGAAGAAACTGTCCTCTTTTGGGGATAAAAGAGTTATTTGTGGGTGATAAGGTCCTATTTGAAGGGGGAACCCTGGTATTTCTTGGAGAAGATGTGATGTTTTTTGGGAGAAATCTGGCATTTCTGGAAGAAACTGTCCTCTTTTGGGGATAAAACAGGTATTTGTGGGTGAAAAGATCCTATATGAAGGGGGAAACCTGGTATTTCTTGGAGAAGAGGTGATATATTTGGGAGAAATCTGGCATTTCTGGAAGAAACTGTCCTCTTTTGGGGATAAAAGTGGTATTTGTGGGAGAAAAGGCCCTATTTGAAGGGGGAAAGCTGGTATTTCTTGGAGAAGATGTGATATATTTGGGAGAAATGTGGCATTTCTGGAAGAAAATGTCCAATTTGAGGGGAGAACGCTGGTAGTTTTCGGTGAGAAGGTCCTATTTCAGGAGGAATCGTGGTATTTCTTGGAGAAGATGTGATCTATTTGGGAGAAATGTGGCATTTCTGGAAGAAACTGTCCTATTTTGGGGATAAAAGAGGTATTTGTGGGTGAGAAGGTCCTATTTGAAGGGGGAAACCTGTTATTTCTTGGAGAAGATGTGATCTATCTGGGAGAAATGTGGTATTTCTGGAAGAAACTGTCCTCTTTTGGGGATAAAACAGGTATTTGTGGGTGAGAAGGTCCTATTTGAAGGGGGAATCCTGGTATTTCTTGGAGAAGATGCGATATATTTGGGAGAAATGTGGCATGTCTGGAAGAAACTGACCTATTTGAGGGATAAAAGAGGTATTTGTGGGTGAAAAGGTCGTGTTTGAAGGGGGAAACCTGGTATTTCTTGGAGAAGATGTGATCTATTTGGGAGAAATGTGGCATTTCTGGCAGAAACTGTCCTATTTTGGGGATAAAAGAGGTATTTGTGGGTGAAAAGGTCCTATTTGAAGGGGGAAACCTGGTATTTCTTGGAGAAGATGTGATATGTTTGGGAGAAATGTGGCATTTCTGGGAGAAACTGTCCTCTTTGTGGATAAAGCAGGTATTTGTGGGTGAAAAGGTCCTATTTGAAGGGGGAAAGCTGGTATTTCTTGGAGAAGATGTGATATGTTTGGGAGAAATGTGGCATTTCTGGGAGAAACTGTCCTCTTTATGGATAAAACAGGTATTTGTGGTTGAAAAGGTCCTATTTGAAGGGGGAAAGCTGGTAATTCTATGAGAAGATATGATATATTTGGGAGAAATGTGGCATGTCAGGAAGAAACTGTCCTCTTTTGGGGATAAAAAAGGTATTTGTGGGTGAAAAGGTCCTATTTGAAGGGGAAAGCTGGTATTTGTTGGAGAAGCTGTGATATATTTGGGAGAAATGTGGCATTTCTGGAAGAAACTGTCCTCTTTTGGGGATAAAAGAGGTATTTGTGGGTGAAAAGGTCCTATTTGAAGGGGGAAAGCTGGTATTTCTTGGAGAAGATGTGATATATTTGGGAGAAATGTGGCATTTCTGGAAGAAACTGTCCTATTTTGGGGATAAAACAGGTACTTGTGGGTGAAAAGGTCCTATTTGAAGGGGGAAAGCAGGTATTTCTTGGAGAAGATGTGGTATATTTGGGAGAAATGTGGCATTTCTGGAAGAAACTGTCCTATTTTGGGGATAAAAGAGGTATTTGTGGGTGAAAACGTTGTATTTGAAGGGGGAAACCAGTTATTTCTTGGAGAAGATGTGATATATATTTGGGAGAAATGTGGCATTTCTGGAAGAAACTGTCCTCTTTTGGGGATAAAAGAGGTATTTGTGGGTGAAAAGGTCCTATTTGAAGGGGGAAACCTGTTATTTCTTGGAGAAGATGTGATATATTTGGGAGAAATGTGGCATTTCTGGAAGAAACTGTCTTATTTTGGGGATAAAAGTGGTATTTGTGGGTGATAAGGTCCTATTCGAAGGGGGAAAGCTGGTATTTCTTGGAGAAGAGGTGATATATTTGGGAGAAATGTGGCATTTCTGGAAGAAACTGTCCTATTTGGGGGATAAAAAAGGTATTTGTGGGAGAAAAGGTCCTATTTGAAGGGGGAAAGCTGGTATTTCTTGGAGAAGATGTGATCTATTTGGGAGAAATTTGGCCTTTCTGGAAGAAAATGTCCAATTTGGGGGGAGAAGGCTGGTAGTTTTCAGTGAGAAGGTCCTATTTCAGGAGGAATCCTGGTATTTCTTGGAGAAGATGTGATCTATTTGGGAGAAATGTGGCCTTTCTGGAAGAATATGTCCAATTTGGGGGGAGAAGGCTGGTAGTTTTGGGTGAGAAGGTCCTATTTCAGGAGGAATCCTGGCATTTCATGGAGAAGATGTGATATATTAGGGAGAAATGTGGCCTTTCTGGAAGAAACTGTCCTCTTTTGGGGATAAAAGTGGTATTAGTGGTTGATAAGGTCCTATTTGAAGGGGGAAACCTGGTATTTCTTGGAGAAGATGATATGTATTTGGGAGAAATGTGGCCTTTCTGGAAGAAACTGTCCACTTTTGGGGACAAAAGAGGTATTTCATGGAGAAAAGGTCCTATTTGAAGGGGGAAACCTGGTATTTCTTGGAGGAGTCGTGATATATTTGGGAGAAATGTGGCATGTCTGGAATAAACTGTCCTGTTATGGGGATAGAACAGGTTTTTGTGGGTGAAAAGGTCCTATTTCCAGGGGAAAACCTGGTATTTCTTGGAGAAGATGTGATATATTTGGGTGAAATGTGGCCTTTCTGGAAGAAACTGTCGTCTTTTGGGGGGAGAAGGGTGGTATTTGTGGGAGAAAAGTTCCTATTTCAGGAGGAATCCTGGTATATTTTGAGGAGATGTGATATATTTGGGAGAAATGTGGCATTTCTGGAAGAAACTGTCCTCTTTTGGGGATAAAAGAGGTATTTGTGGGTGAAAAGGTCCTATTTGAAGGGGGAAACCTGGTATTTCTAGGAGAAGATGTGATATGTTTGGGAGAAATATGGCATTTCTGGAAGAAACTGTCCTATTTTGGGGATAAAACAGGTATTTGTGGGTGAAAAGGTCCTATTTGAAGGGGGAAACCTGGTATTTCTTGGAGAAGATGATATATATTTGGGAGAAATGTGGCATGTCTGGAAGAAACTGTCCTCTTTTGGGGATAAAAGAGGTATTTGTGGGTGAAAAGGTCCTATTTGAAGGGGGAAAGCTGGTATTTCTTGGAGAAGATGTGATATATTTGGGAGAAACGTGGCCTTTCTGGAAGAAAGTGTCCTGTTTTGGGGATAAAACAGGTATTTGTGGGAGAGAAGGTCCTATTTGAAGGGGGAAAGCTGGTATTTCTTGAAGGAGATGTGATATATTTGGGAGAATTTGGCATGTCTGGAAGAAACTGTCCACTTCTGGGGATAAAAGAGGTACTTGTGGGTGAAAAGGTCCTATTTCCAGAGGGAAACCTGGTATTTCTTGGAGAAGATGTGATCTATTTGGGAGAAATCTGGCATGTCTGGAAGAAACTGTCCTATTTGGGGGAGAAGCCTGCAATTAGTGGGTGAAAAGGTCCTATTTGAAGGGGGAAAGCTGGTATTTCTTGGAGAAGATGTGATCTATTTGGGAGAAATGTGGCCTTCCTGGATGAAAATGTCCTATTTGGGGGGAGAAGGCTGTTAGTTTTCGGTGAGAAGGTCCTATTTCAGGAAGAATCCTGGCATTTCTTGGAGAAGATGTGATATATTTGGGACAAATGTGGCATTTCTGGTAGAAACTGTCCTCTTTTGGGGATAAAAGAGGTATTAGTGGTTGAAAAGGTCCTATTTGAAGGGGGAAACGTGGTATTTCTTGGAGAAGATGATATATATTTGGGAGAAATGTGGCCTTTCTGGAAGAAACTGTCCTCTTTTGTGGATAAAAGAGGTATTTCATGGAGAATAGGTCCTAATTCAAGGGGGAAACCTGGTATTTCTTGGAGGAGTTGTGATATAGTTGGGAGAAATGTGGCCTTTCTGGAAGAAACTGTCCTCTTTTGGGGATAAAACAGGTATTTGTGGGTGAAAAGGTCCTATTTGAAGGGGGAAACCTGGTATTTCTTGGAGAAGATGTGATATATTTGGGAGAAATGTGGCATTCCTGGAAGAAACTGTCCTCTTTTGGGGATAAAAGAGGTGTTTTTGGGGAAAAGGTCCTATTTGAAGGGGGAAACCTGGTATTTCTTGGAGAAGATGTGATATATTTGGGAGAAATGTGGCATTTCTTGAAGAAACTGTCCTCTTATTTGGATAGAACTGGTATTTGTGGGTGAAAAGGTCCTATTTCCAGGGGAAAACCTGGTATTTCTTGGAGAAGATGTGATATGTTTGGGAGAAATGTGGCATGTCTGGAAGAAAATGTCCTATTTGGAGGGAGAAGGGTGGTATTTGTGGGAGAAAAGTTCCTATTTCAGGAGGAATCCTGGTATTTCTTGGAGAAGATGTGATATATTTGGGAGAAATGTGGCATTTCTGGAAGGAACTGTTCTCTTTTGGGGATAAAAGAGGTATTTGTGGGTGAAAAGGTCCTATTTGAAGGGGGAAAGCTGGTATTTCTTGGAGAAGATGTGATATATTTGGGAGAAATGTGGCATGTCTGGAAGAAACTGTCCTCTTTTGGGGATAAAAGAGGTATTTGTGGGTGAAAAGGTCCTATTTGAAGGGGAAAGCTGGTATTTCTTGGAGAAGATGTGATATATTTGGGAGAAATGTGGCATGTCTGGAAGAAACTGTCCTCTTTTGGGGATAAAAGAGGTATTTGTGGGTGACAAGGTCCTCTTTCAAGGGGGAAACCTGGTATTTCTTGGAGAAGATGTGATCTATTTGGGAGAAATGTGGCATGTCTGGAAGAAACTGTCCTCTTTTGGGTATCAAACAGGTATTTGTGGGTGAAAAGGTCGTATTTGAAGGGGGAAAGCTGGTATTTCTTGGAGAAGCTGTGATATATTTAGAGAAACCTGGCATTTATGGAAGAAACTGTCCTATTTAGGGGATAAAAGAGGTATTAGTGGGTGATAAGGTCCTATTTGAAGGGGGAAACGTGGTATTTCTTGGAGAAGATGTGATATGTTTGGGAGAAATGTGGCCTTTCTGGAAGAAACTGTCCTCTTTTGGGGTTAAAAGAGGTATTTGTGGGTGAAAAGGTCCTATTTGAAGGGGGAAACGTGGTATTTCTTGGAGAAGATGTGATATATTTGGGAGAAATGTGGCCTTTCTGGAAGAAACTGTCCTCTTTTGGGGATAGAACAGGTATTTGTGGGTGAAAAGGTCCTATTTGAAGGAGGAAAGCTGGTATTTCTGGGAGAAGATGTGATCTATTTGGGAGAAATCTGGCATTTCTGGAAGAAACTGTCCTCTTATGGGGATAGAACAGGTATTTGTGGGTGAAAAGGTCCTATTTCCAGGGGAAAACCTGGTATTTCTTGGAGAAGATGTGATATATTTGGGAGAAATGTGGCATGTCTGGAAGAAAATGTCCTATTTGGGGGGAGAAGGGTGGTATTTGTGGGAGAAAAGTTCCTATTTCAGGAGGAATCCTGGTATTTCTTGGAGGAGACGTGATATGTTTCGGAGAAATGTGCCATTTCTGGAAGAAACTGTCCTCTTTTGGGGATAAAAGAGGTATTTGTGGGTGAGAAGGTCCTATTTGAAGGGGGAAACCTGGTATTTCTTGGAGGAGATGTGTTATATTTGGGAGAAATGTGGCCTTTCTGGAAGAAACTGTCCTCTTCTGGGGATAAAAGAGGTATTTGTGGGTGAAAAGGTCCTATTTGAAGGGGGAAACCTGGTATTTCTTGGAGAAGATGTGATATATTTGGGAGAAATGTGGCATTTCTGGAAGAAACTGTGCTCTTTTGGGGATAAAAGAGGTATTTGTGGGAGAAAAGTTCCTATTTGAAGGGGGAAAGCTGGTATATCTTGGAGAAGATGTGATATATTTGGGAGAAATGTGGCATTTCTGGAAGAAACTGTCCTATTTTGGGGATAAAAGTGGTATTTGTGGGTGACAAGGTCCTATTTGAAGGAGGAAAGCTGGTATTTCTTGGAGAAGATGTGATATATTTGGGAGAAATGTGGCATTTCTGGAAGAAACTGTCCTATTTTGGGGATAAAAGAGGTATTTGTGGGTGATAAGGTCCTATTTGAAGGGGGAATGCTGGTATTTCTTGGAGAAGATGTGATATATTTGGGAGAAATGTGGCATTTCTGGAAGGAACTGTCCTCTTTTGGGGATAAAAGAGGTATTTGTGGGTGAAAAGGTCCTATTTGAAGGGGGAACCTGGTATTTCTTGGAGAAGATGTGATATATTTGGGAGAAATGTGGCATGTCTGGAAGAAACTGTCCTATTTTGGGGATAAAACAGGTATTTGTGGGAGAAAAGTTCCTATTTGAAGGGGGAAAGCTGGATGTTCTTGCAGGAGATGTGATCTATTTGGGAGAAATGTGGCATGTCTGGAAGAAACTGTCCTCTTTTGGGGATAAAAGAGATTTTTGTGGTTGAAAAGGTCCTATTTCAAGTGGGAAACCTGGCATTTCTTGGAGAAGATGTGATATATTTGGGAGAAATGTGGCATTTCTGGAAGGAACTGTCCTCTTTTGGGGATAAAAGAGGTATTTGTGGGTGAAAAGGTCCTATTTGAAGGGGGAAACGTGGTATTTCTTGGAGAAGATGTGATCTATTTGGGAGAAATGAGGCCATTCTGGCAGAAACTGTCCACTTTTGGGGATAAATGAGGTATATGTGGGTGAAAAGGTCCTATTTGAAGGGGGAAACGTGGTATTTCTTTTAGAAGATGTGATACATTTGGGAGAAATCTGGCCTTTCTGGCAGAAACTGTCCTCTTTTGGGGATAAAAGAGGTATTTGTGGGAGAAAAGTTCCTATTTCAAGGGGGAAAGCTGGTATTTCTGTGGCCTTTCTGGAAGAAACTGTCCTCTTTTGGGGATAAAAGAGGTATTTGTGGGTGAAAAGGTCCTATTTGAAGGGGGAAAGCTGGTATTTCTTGGAGAAGATGTGATATGTTTGGGAGAAATGTGGCATTTCTGGAAGAAACTGTCCTCTTTTGGGGATAAAAGAGGTATTTGTGGGTGAAAAGGTCCTATTTGAAGGGGGAAACCTGGTATTTTTTGGAGAAGATGTGATATATTTGGGAGAAATGTGGCATGTCTGGAAGAAACTGTCCTCTTTTGGGGATAAAAGAGGTATTTGTGGGTGACAAGGTCCTCTTTCAAGGGGGAAACCTGGTATTTCTTGGAGAAGATGTGATATATTTGGGAGAAATGTGGCCTTTCTGGCAGAAACTGTCCTCTTTTGGGGATCAAACAGGTATTTGTGGGTGAAAAGGTCGTATTTGAAGGGGGAAACGTGGTATTTCTTGGAGAAGCTGTGATATATTTAGAGAAACCTGGCATTTATGGAAGAAACTGTGCTATTTAGGGGATAAAAGAGGTATTAGTGGGTGATAAGGTCCTATTTGAAGGGGGAAACCTGATATTTCTTGGAGAAGATGTGATATGTTTGGGAGAAATGTGGCCTTTCTGGAAGAAACTGTCCTCTTTTGGGGTTAAAAGAGGTATTTGTGGGTGAAAAGGTCCTATTTGAAGGGGGAAACGTGGTATTTCTTGGAGAAGATGTGATATATTTGGGAGAAATGTGGCATTTCTGGAAGAAACTGTCCTCTTTTGGGGATAAAAGAGTTATTAATGTCTGAAATAGTCCTATTTGAAGGGGGAAACCTGGTATTTCTTGGAGAAGATGTGATATATTTGGGAGAAACCTGGCATTTAAGGAAGAAACTGTCCTCTTTTGGGGATAAAAGAGGTATTTGTGGGTGAAAAGGTCCTATTTGAAGGGGGAAACCTGGTATTTCTTGGAGAAGATGTGATATATTTGGGAGAAATGTGGCATTTCTGGAAGAAACTGTCCTATTTTGGGGATAAACAGGTATTTGTGGGTGAAAAGGTCCTATTTGAAGGGGGAACCGTGGTATTTCTTGGAGAAGATGTGATATGATTGGGAGAAATGTGGCATTTCTGGAAGAAACTGTCCTCTTTTGGGGATATAAGAGGTATTTGTGGGTGAAAAGGTCCTATTTGGAGGGGGAAACCTGGTATTTGTGGGAGAAGATGTGATATATTTGGGAGAAACGTGGCATGTCTGGAAGAAACTGTTCTATTTTGGGGATAAAAGTGGTATTTGTGGGTGAAAAGGTCCTATATGAAGGGGGAAACGTGGCATTTCTTGGAGAAGATGTGATATATTTGGGAGAAATGTGTCATTTCTGGAAGAAAGTGTCCTGTTTTGGGGATAAAAGAGGTATTTGTGGGTGAAAAGGTCCTATTTGAAGGGGGAAAGCTGGTATTTCTTGTAGAAGATGTGATATATTTGGGAGAAATGTGGCATTTCTGGAAGAAACTGTCGTATTTTGGGCATAAAACAGGTATTTGTGGTTGAAAAGGTCCTATTTGAAGGGGGAAACCTGGTATTTCTTGGAGAAGATGTGATCTATTTGGGAGAAATGTGGCATTTCTGGAAGAAACTGTCCTATATGGGGGATAAAAGAGGCATTTGTGGGTGAAAAGTTCCTATTTCAAGGGGGAAACGTGGTATTTCTTGGAGAAGATGTGATATATTTGGGAGAAATGTGGCATTACTGGAAGAAACTGTCCTATTTGGGGGGAGAAGCCTGGTATTAGTGGGTGAGAAGGTCCTATTTCAGGAGGAATCCAGGTATTTCTTGGAGAAGATGTGATCTATTTGGGAGAAATGTGGCATGTCTGGAAAAAACTGTCCTATTTTAGGGATAAAAATGTATTTGTGGGTGAAAACGTTGTATTTGAAGGGGGAAACCTGTTATTTCTTGGAGAAGATGTGATCTATTTGGGAGAAATGTGGCATGTCTGGAAGAAACTGTCCTATTTTAAGGATATAAGTGGTATTTGTGGGTGATAAGGTCCTATTTGAAGGGGGAACCCTGATATTTCTTGGAGAATATGTGATACATTTGGGAGAAATGTGTCATTTCTGGAAGAAACTGTCCTCTTTTGGGGATAAAAGAGGTATTTGTGGGTGAAAAGGTCCTATTTGAAGGGGGAAAGCTGGTATTTCTTGGAGAAGAGGTGATATATTTGGGAGAAATGTGGCCTTTCTGGAAGAAACTGTCCTGTTTTGGGGATAAAACAGGAATTTGTGGGTGAAAATTACCTATTTGAAGGGGGAAACCTGGTATTTCTTGGAGGAGATTTGATATATTTGGGAGAAATGTGGCATTTCTGGAAGAAACTGTCCTATTTTGGGGATAAAACATGTATTTGTGGGTGAAAAGGTCCTATTTGAAGGGGGAAACGTGGTATTTCTTGGAGAAGATGTGATATATTTGGGAGAAATCTGGCATTTCTGGAAGAAACTGTCCTATTTGGGGGGAGAAGCCTGGTATTAGTGGGTGAGAAGGTCCTATTTCAGGAGGAATCCTGGTATTTCTTGGAGAAGATGTGATATATTTGGGAGAAATGTGGCATGTCTGGAAAAAACTGTCCTATTTTGGGGATAAAAGAGGTATTTGTGGGTGAAAACGTTGTATTTGAAGGGGGAAACCTGATATTTCTTGGAGAAGATGTGATATATTTGGGAGAAATGTGGCATTTCTGGAAGAAACTGTCCTCTTTTGGGGATAAAAGTGGTATTTGTGGGTGATAAGGTCCTATTTGAAGGGGGAACCCTGATATTTCTTGGAGAAGATGTGATACATTTTGGGGAAATGTGGCATGTCTGGAAGAAACTGTCCTCTTTTGGGGATAAAAGAGGTATTTGTGGGTGAAAAGGTCCTATTTCCAGGGGAAAACCTGGTATTTCTTGGAGAAGATGTGATATATTTGGGAGAAATGTGGCATGTCTGGAAGAAAATGTCTAATTTGTGGGGAGAAGGCTGGTACTTGAGGGAGAAAAGGTCCTTTTCCAGGAGGAATCCTGGTATTTCTTGGAGGAGATGTGATATGCTTGGGAGAAATGTGGCCTTTCTGGAAGAAACTGTCCTCTTTTGGGGATAAAAGAGGTATTTGTGGGTGAAAAGGTCCTATTTGAAGGGGGAACCCTGGTATTTCTTGGAGAAGATGTGATCTATTTGGGAGAAATGTGTCATTTCTGGAAGAAACTGTCCTCTTTTGGGGATAAAACAGGTATTTGTGGGTGAAAATTCCCTATTTGAAGGGGGAAACCTGGTATTTCTTTGAGAAGATATGATATATTTGGGAGAAATGTGGCATTTCTGGAAGAAACTGTCCTCTTTTGGGGATAAAAGAGGTATTTGTGGGTGAAAAGGTCCTATTTGAAGGGGGAAACCTGGTATTTCTTGGAGAAGATGTGATATATTTGGGAGAAATGTGGCATTTCTGGAAGAAAATGTCCTCTTTTGGGGATAAAAGAGGTATTTCATGGAGAAAAGGTCCTAATTCAAGGGGGAAACCTGGTATTTCTTGGAGAAGATGTGATCTATTTGGGTGAAATGTGGCATGTCTGGAAGAAACTGTCCTCTTTTGGGGATAAAAGAGGTATTTGTGTGTGAAAAGGTCCTATTTGAAGGGGGAACCCCGGTATTTCTTGGAGAAGATGTGGTATATTTGGGAGAAATGTGGCATGTCTGGAAGAAACTGTCCTATTTTGGGGATAAAAGAGGTATTTGTGGGTGAAAACGTTGTATTTGAAGGGGGAAACCTGTTATTTCTTGGAGAAGATGTGATCTATTTGGGAGAAATGTGGCATGTCTGGAAGAAACTGTCCTCTTTTGGGGATAAAAGAGGTATTTGTGGGTGAAAAGGTCCTATTTGAAGGGGGAAACGTGGTATTTCTTGGAGAAGATGTGATCTATTTGGGAGAAATCTGGCATGTCTGGAAGAAACTGTCCTCTTTTGGGGATAAAAGAGGTATTTGTGGGTGAAAAGGTCCTATTTGAAGGGGGAAACCTGGTATTTCTTGGAGAAGATGTGATCTATTTGGGAGAAATGTGGCATTTCTGGAAGAAACTGTCCTATTTTGGGGATAAAAGAGGTATTTGTGGGAGAAAAGGTCCTATTTGAAGGGGGAAACCTGGTATTTCTTGGAGAAGATGTGATCTATTTGGGAGAAATGTGGCATGTCTGGAAGAAAATGTCCAATTTGCGGGGAGAAGGCTGGTAGTTTTCGGTGAGAAGGTCCTATTTCAGGAGGAATCCTGGTATTTCTTGGAGAAGATGTGATCTATTTGGGAGAAATGTGGCATTTCTGGAAGAAAATGTCCAATTTGGGGGGAGAAGGCTGGTAGATTTGGGTGAGAAGGTACAATTTCAGGAGGAATCCTGGCATTTCTTGGAGAAGATGTGATCTATTTGGGAGAAATGTGGCATTTCTGGAAGAAACTGTCCTCTTTTGGGGATAGAACAGGTATTTGTGGGTGAAAAGTTCCTATTTGAAGGGGGAAAGCTGGTATTTCTTGGAGAAGATGTGATATATTTGGGAGAAATGTGGCATTTCTGGAAGAAAATGTCCACTTTTGGGGATAAAAGAGGTATTTCATGGAGAAAAGGTCCTATTTGAAGGGGGAAACCTGGCATTTCTTGTAGAAGATGTGGTATATTTGGGAGAAATGTGGCATTTCTGGAAGAAAATGTCCTCCTTTGGGCATAAAACAGGTATTTGTGGGTGAAAAGTTCCTATTTCAAGGGGGAAACCTGGTATTTCTTGGAGAAGATGTGATGTATTTGGGAGAAATCTGGCATTTCTGGAAGAAACTGTCCTATTTGGGGGGAGAAGCCTGGTATTAGTGGGTGAGAAGGTCCTATTTCAGGAGGAATCCTGGTATTTCTTGGAGAAGATGTGATATATTTGGGAGAAATGTGGCATGTCTGGAAAAAACTGTCCTATTTTGGGTATAAAAAAGGTATTTGTGGGTGAAAAAGTTGTATTTGAAGGGGGAAACCTGTTATTTCTTGGAGAAGATGTGATCTATTTGGGAGAAATCTGGCATTTCTGGAAGAATATGCCCGCTTTGGGGATAAAAGGGGTATTTGTGGGTGAAAAGGTCCTATTTGAAGGGGGAACCCTGATATTTCTTGGAGAAGATGTGATATATTTGGGAGAAATGTGGCATGTCTGGCAGAAACTGTCCTCTTTTGGGGATAAAAGAGGTATTTGTGGGTGAAAAGGTCCTATTTGAAGGGGGAAAGCTGGTATTTCTTGGAGAAGATGTGATATATTTGGGAGAAATGTGGCATTCCTGGAAGAAACTGCCCTCTTTTGGGGATAAAAGAGGTTTTTTTGGGGAAAAGGTCCTATTTGAAGGGGGAAACCTGGTATTTCTTGGAGAAGATGTGATATATTTGGGAGAAATGTGGCATTTCTGGAAGAAACTGTCCTCTTATGGGGATAGAACAGGTATTTGTGGGTGAAAAGTTCCTATTTGAAGGGGGAAAGCTGGTATTTCTTGGAGAAGATGTGATATATTTGGGAGAAATCTGGCATTTCTGGAAGAATATGTCCAATTTGAGGGATAAAAGAGGTATTTGTGGTTGAAAACTTCCTATTTGAAGGGGGAAACCTGTTATTTCTTTGAGAAGATATGATATATTTGGGAGAAATGTGGCCTTTCTGGAAGAAACTGTCCTATTTTGGGGATAAAAGCGGTATTTGTGGGTGAAAATTTCCTATTTGAAGGGGGAAACGTGGTATTTCTTGGAGAAGATGTGATATATTTTGGAGAAATCTGGCATTTCTGGAAGAATATGTCCTATTTGAGGGATAAAACAGGTATTTGTGGTTGAAAAGGTCCTCTTTGAAGGGGGAAACCCGGTATTTCTTGGAGAAGATGTGATCTATTTGGGAGAAATGTGGCATGTCTGGATGAAACTGTCCTCTTTTGGGGATAAAAGAGGTATTTCATGGAAAAAAGGTCCTAATTCAAGGGGGAAACGTGGTATTTCTTGGAGAAGATGTGATATATTTGGGAGAAATGTGGCCTTTCTGGAAGAAACTGTCGTATTTTGGGCCTAAAACAGGTATTTGTGGTTGAAAAGGTCCTATTTGAAGGGGGAAACCTGGTATTTCTTGGAGAAGATGTGATCTATTTGGGAGAAATGTGGCATTTCTGGAAGAAACTGTCCTCTTTCGGGGATAAAAGAGGTATTTGTGGGTGAAAAGGTCCTATTTGAAGGGGGAAACCTGGTATTTCTTGGAGAAGATGTGATATATTTAGGAGAAATGAGGCATTTCTGGAAGAAAATGTCCAATTTGTGGGGAGAAGGCTGGTAGTTGTGGGTGAGAAGGTCCTATTTCAGGAGGAATCCTGGTATTTCTTGGAGAAGATGTGATCTATTTGGGAGAAATGTGGCCTTTCTGGAAGAAACTGTCCTCTTTTGGGGATAAAAGAGGTATTTGTGGGTGAAAAGGTCCTATTTGAAGGGGGAAACCTGGTATTTCTTGGAGAAGATGTGATCTATTTGGGAGAAATGTGGCATTTCTGGAAGAAACTGTCCTCTTTTGGGGATAAAAGAGGTATTTGTGGATGAAAAGGTCCTATATGAAGGGGGAAACCTGGTATTTCTTGGAGAAGATGTGATATATTTAGGAGAAATGAGGCATTTCTGGAAGAAAATGTCCAATGTTTGGGGAGAAGGCTGGTAGTTGTGGGTGAGAAGGTCCTATTTCAGGAGGAATCCTTGTATTTCTTGGAGAAGATGTGATATATTTGGGAGAAATGTGGCATTTCTGGAAGAAAATGTCCACTTTTGGGGATAAAAGAGGTATTTGTGGGTGAAAAGGTCCTATTTGAAGGGGGAACCCTGGTATTTCTTGGAGAAGATGTGATCTATTTGGGAGAAATGTGGCATTTCTGGAAGAAACTGTCCTCTTTCGGGGATAAAAGAGGTATTTGTGGGTGAAAAGGTCCTATTTCAGGAGGAACCCTGGTATATCTTGGAGAAGATGTGATATATTTGGGAGAAATGTGGTCTTTCTGGAAGAAACTGTCCTCATTTGGGGATTAAAGAGGTATTAGTGGTTGAAAAGGTCCTATTTCCAGGGGAAAACCTCGTATTTCTTGGAGAAGATGTGATATATTTGGGAGAAATGTGGCATGTCTGGAAGAAAATGTCCTATTTGGGGGGAGAAGGCTGGTAGTTTTGGGTGAGAAGGTCCTATTTCAGGAGGAATCCTGGCATTTCTTGGAGAAGATGTGATCTATTTGGGAGAAATGTGGCCTTTCTGGAAGAAACTGTCCTCTTTTGGGGATAAAAGAGGTATTAGTGGTTGAAAAGGTCCTATTTGAAGGGGGAAACCTGGTATTTCTTGGAGAAGATGTGATCTATTTGGGAGAAATGTGGCATGTCTGGAAGAAAATGTCCTCTTTTGGGGATAAAAGAGGTATTTCATGGAGAAAAGGTCCTAATTCAAGGGGGAAACCTGGTATTTCTTGGAGAAGATGTGATATATTTGGGAGAAATGTGGCCTCTCTGGAAGAAACTGTCGTATTTTGCGCATAAAACAGGTATTTGTGGTTGAAAAGGTCCTATTTGAAGGGGGAAACCTGGTATTTCTTGGAGAAGATGTGATATATTTGGGAGAAATGTGTCATTTCTGGAAGAAACTGTCCTCTTTTGGGGATAAAAGAGGTATTTGTGGGTGAAAAGGTCCTATTTGAAGGGGGAAACCTGGTATTTCTTGGAGAAGATGTGATATATTTGGGAGAAATGAGGCATTTCTGGAAGAAAATGTCCAATTTGTGGGGAGAAGGCTGGTAGTTGTGGGTGAGAAGGTCCTATTTCAGGAGGAATCCTTGTATTTCTTGGAGAAGATGTGATATATTTGGGAGAAATGTGGCATTTCTGGAAGAAAATGTCCACTTTTGGGGATAAAAGAGGTATTTGTGGGTGAAAAGGTCCTATTTGAAGGGGGAACCCTGGTATTTCTTGGAGAAGATGTGATCTATTTGGGAGAAATGTGGCATTTCTGGAAGAAACTGTCCTCTTTCGGGGATAAAAGAGGTATTTGTGGGTGAAAAGGTCCTATTTCAGGAGGAACCCTGGTATATCTTGGAGAAGATGTGATATATTTGGGAGAAATGTGGTCTTTCTGGAAGAAACTGTCCTCATTTGGGGATTAAAGAGGTATTAGTGGTTGAAAAGGTCCTATTTCCAGGGGAAAACCTCGTATTTCTTGGAGAAGATGTGATATATTTGGGAGAAATGTGGCATGTCTGGAAGAAAATGTCCTATTTGGGGGGAGAAGGCTGGTAGTTTTGGGTGAGAAGGTCCTATTTCAGGAGGAATCCTGGCATTTCTTGGAGAAGATGTGATCTATTTGGGAGAAATGTGGCCTTTCTGGAAGAAACTGTCCTCTTTTGGGGATAAAAGAGGTATTAGTGGTTGAAAAGGTCCTATTTGAAGGGGGAAACCTGGTATTTCTTGGAGAAGATGTGATCTATTTGGGAGAAATGTGGCATGTCTGGAAGAAAATGTCCTCTTTTGGGGATAAAAGAGGTATTTCATGGAGAAAAGGTCCTAATTCAAGGGGGAAACCTGGTATTTCTTGGAGAAGATGTGATATATTTGGGAGAAATGTGGCCTCTCTGGAAGAAACTGTCGTATTTTGGGCATAAAACAGGTATTTGTGGTTGAAAAGGTCCTATTTGAAGGGGAAACCTGGTATTTCTTGGAGAAGATGTGATATATTTGGGAGAAATGTGTCATTTCTGGAAGAAACTGTCCTCTTTTGGGGATAAAAGAGGTATTTGTGGGTGAAAAGGTCCTATTTGAAGGGGGAAACCTGGTATTTCTTGGAGAAGATGTGATATATTTGGGAGAAATGAGGCATTTCTGGAAGAAAATGTCCAATTTGTGGGGAGAAGGCTGGTAGTTGTGGGTGAGAAGGTCCTATTTCAGGAGGAATCCTCGTATTTCTTGGAGAAGATGTGTTCTATTTGGGAGAAATGTGGCATTTCTGGAAGAAACTGTCCTCTTTTGGGGATAAAAGAGGTATTTGTGGGTGAAAAGGTCCTATTTGAAGGGGGAAACCTGGTATTTCTTGGAGAAGATGTGATCTATTTGGGAGAAATGTGGCATTTCCGGAAGAAACTGTCCTCTTTTGGGGATAAAAGAGGTATTTGTGGATGAAAAGGTCCTATATGAAGGGGGAAACCTGGCATTTCTTGGAGAAGATGTGATATATTTGGGAGAAATGTGTCATTTCTGGAAGAAACTGTCCTCTTTTGGGGATAAAAGAGGTATTTGTGGGTGAAAAGGTCCTATTTGAAGGGGGAAACCTGGTATTTCTTGGAGAAGATGTGATCTATTTGGGAGAAATGTGGCATTTCTGGAAGAAACTGTCCTATTTTGGGGATAAAAGAGGTATTTGTGGGTGAAAAGGTCCTATTTGAAGGGGGAAACCTGGTATTTCTTGGAGATGATGTGATATATTTGGGAGAAATGTGTCATTTCTGGAAGAAACTGTCCTCTTTTGGGGATAAAAGAGGTATTTGTGGGTGAAAAGGTCCTATTTGAAGGGGGAAACGTGGCATTTCTTGGAGAAGATGTGATATATTTGGGAGAAATGAGGCATTTCTGGAAGAAACTGTCCAATTTGTGGGGAGAAGGCTGGTAGTTTTGGGTGAGAAGGTCCTATATCAGGAGGAATCCTGGCATTTCTTGGAGAAGATGTGATATATTTGGGAGAAATGTGGCATGTCAGGAAGAAACTGTCCTATTTTGGGGATAAAAGAGGTATTTGTGGGTGAAAAGGTCCTATTTGAAGGGGGAAAGCTGGTATGTCTTGGAGAAGATGTGATCTATTTGGGAGAAATGTGGCATTTCTGGAAGAAACTGTCCTCTTTTGGAAACTGTCCTCTTTTGGGGATAAAACAGGTATTTGTGGGTGATAAGGTCCTATTTGAAGGGGGAAAGCTGGTATTTCTTGGAGAAGATGTGATATATTTGGGAGAAATGTGGCATGTCTGGCAGAAACTGTCCTCTTTTGGGGATAAAACAGGTATTTGTGGGAGAAAAGGTCCTGTTTGAAGGGGGAAAGCTGGTATTTCATGGAGAAGATGTGATATGTTTGGGAGAAATGTGGCATTTCTGGAAGAAAATGTCCAATTTGGGGGGAGAAGGCTGGTAGTTTTCGGTGAGAAGGTCCTATTTCAGGAGGAATCCTGGTATTTCCTGGAGAAGATGTGATATATTTGGGAGAAATGTGGCATGTCTGGAAGAAACTGTCCTCTTTTGGGGATAAAAGAGGTATTTGTGGGTGAAAAGGTCCTATTTGAAGGGGGAAACCTGGTATTTCTTGGAGAATTTGTGATATATTTGGGAGAAATGTGGCATTTCTGGAAGAAACTGTCGTATTTTGGGCATAAAACAGGTATTTGTGGTTGAAAAGGTCCTATTTGAAGGGGGAAAGCTGGTATTTCTTGGAGAAGATGTGATCTATTTGGGAGAAATGTGGCATGTCTGGAAGAAACTGTCCTATTTTGGGGATAAAAGAGGTATTTGTGGGTGAGAAGGTCCTATTTGAAGGGGGAAACCTGGTATTTCTTGGAGAAGATGTGATATATTTGGGAGAAATGTGGCATTTCTGGAAGAAAATGTCCAATTTGTGGGGAGAAGGCTGGTAGTTGTGGGTGAGAAGGTCCTATTTCAGGAGGAATCCTCGTATTTCTTGGAGAAGATGTGATCTATTTGGGAGAAATGTGGCATTTCTGGAAGAAACTGTCCTCTTTTGGGGATAAAAGAGGTATTTGTGGGTGAAAAGGTCCTATTTGAAGGGGGAAACCTGGTATTTCTTGGAGAAGATGTGATCTATTTGGGAGAAATGTGGCATTTCCGGAAGAAACTGTCCTCTTTTGGGGATAAAAGAGGTATTTGTGGATGAAAAGGTCCTATATGAAGGGGGAAACCTGGCATTTCTTGGAGAAGATGTGATATATTTGGGAGAAATGTGTCATTTCTGGAAGAAACTGTCCTCTTTTGGGGATAAAAGAGGTATTTGTGGGTGAAAAGGTCCTATTTGAAGGGGGAAACCTGGTATTTCTTGGAGAAGATGTGATCTATTTGGGAGAAATGTGGCATTTCTGGAAGAAACTGTCCTCTTTTGGGGATAAAAGAGGTATTTGTGGGTGAAAAGGTCCTATTTGAAGGGGGAAACCTGGTATTTCTTGGAGATGATGTGATATATTTGGGAGAAATGTGTCATTTCTGGAAGAAACTGTCCTCTTTTGGGGATAAAAGAGGTATTTGTGGGTGAAAAGGTCCTATTTGAAGGGGGAAACGTGGCATTTCTTGGAGAAGATGTGATATATTTGGGAGAAATGAGGCATTTCTGGAAGAAACTGTCCAATTTGTGGGGAGAAGGCTGGTAGTTTTGGGTGAGAAGGTCCTATATCAGGAGGAATCCTGGCATTTCTTGGAGAAGATGTGATATATTTGGGAGAAATGTGGCATGTCAGGAAGAAACTGTCCTCTTTTGGGGATAAAAAAGGTATTTGTGGGTGAAAAGGTCCTATTTGAAGGGGGAAAGCTGGTATGTCTTGGAGAAGATGTGATCTATTTGGGAGAAATGTGGCATTTCTGGAAGAAACTGTCCTCTTTTGGGGATAAAACAGGTATTTGTGGGTGAAAAGGTCCTATTTGAAGGGGGAAACGTGGTATTTCTTGGAGAAGATGTGATATATTTGGGAGAAATGTGGCATGTCTGGCAGAAACTGTCCTCTTTTGGGGATAAAACAGGTATTTGTGGGAGAATAGGTCCTATTTGAAGGGGGAAAGCTGGTATTTCATGGAGAAGATGTGATATGTTTGGGAGAAATGTGGCATTTCTGGAAGAAAATGTCCAATTTGGGGGGAGAAGGCTGGTAGTTTTCGGTGAGAAGGTCGTATTTCAGGAGGAATCCTGGTATTTCCTGGAGAAGATGTGATATATTTGGGAGAAATGTGGTATGTCTGGAAGAAACTGTCCTCTTTTGGGGATAAAGAGGTATTTGTGGGTGAAAAGGTCCTATTTGAAGGGGGAAACGTGGTATTTCTTGGAGAAGATGTGATATATTTGGGAGAAATTAGGCATTTCTGGAAGAAACTGTCCTATTTAGGGGATAAAAGAATTTTTTTTGGGTGAAAAGGTCCTATTTGAAGTGGGTAACCTGTTATTTCTTGGAGAAGATGTGATATGTTTGGGAGAAATGTGGCCTTTCTGGAAGAAACTGTCCTATTTTGGGGATAAAAGTGGTATTTGTGGGTGATAAGGTCCTATTTGAAGGGGGAAACGTGGTATTTCTTGGAGAAGATGTGATATATTTGGGAGAAATGTGGCATGTCAGGAAGAAACAGTCCTATTTGGGGGGAGAAGGCTGGTATTTGAGGGAGAAAAGGTCCTCTTTCAGGAGGAATCCTGGTATTTCTTGGAGAAGATGTGATATGTTTGGGAGAAATGTGGCATTTCTGGTAGAAAATGTCCTCTTTTGGGGATAAAAGTGGTATTTGTGGGTGATAAGGTCCTATTTGAAGGGGGAACCCTGGTATTTCGTGGAGAAGATGTGAAATATTTGGGAGAAATGTGGCATTTCTGGAAGAAACTGTCCTCTTTTGTGGATAAAAGAGGTAATTGTGGGTGAAAAGGTCCTATTTGAAGGGGGAAACGTGGCATTTCTTGGAGAAGATGTGATATATTTGGGAGAAATCTGGCATTTCTTGAAGAAACTGTCCTCTTTTGGGGATAAAACAGGTACTTGTGGGTGAAAAGGTCCTATTTGAAGGGGGAAACCCGGTATTTCTTGGAGAAGATGTGGTATATTTGGGAGAAATGTGGTATTTCTGGAAGAAACTGTCCTCTTTTGGGGATATAAAGAGGTATTTGTGGGTGAAAACTTTGTATTTGAAGAGGGAAACCTGGTATTTCTTGGAGAAGATGTGATATATTTGGGAGAAATGTGGCATTTCTGGAAGAAACTGTCCTCTTTTGGGGATAAAACAGGTATTTGTGGGTGAAAAGGTCCTATTTGAAGTTGGAAACCTGGTATTTCTTGGAGAAGATGTGATATATTTGGGAGAAATGTGGCATTTCTGGAAGAAACTGTCCTCTTCTGGGGATAAAAGAGGTATTTGTGGGTGAAAAGGTCCTATTTGAAGGGGGAACCCTGGTATTTCTTGGGGAAGATGTGATATATTTGGGAGAAATGTGGCATTTCTGTAAGAAACTGTCCTCTTTTGGGGATAAAAGAGGTATTTGTGGGTGAAAAGGTCCTATTTGAAGGGGGAAACGTGGTATTTCTTGGAGAAGAGGTGATATATTTGGGAGAAATGTGGCATGTCTGGAAGAAACTGTCCTATTTTGAGGATAAAACAGGTATTTGTGGGAGAAAATGTCCTATTTGAAGGGGGAAAGCTGGTATTTCTTGGAGAAGATGTGATATATTTGGGAGAAATGTGGCATGTCTGGAAGAAACTGTCCTATTTGGGGGGAGAAGGCTGGTAGTTTACGGTGAGAAGGTCCTATTTCAGGAGGAATCCTGGCATTTCTTGGAGAAGATGTGATATATTTGGGAGAAATGAGGCATTTCTGGAAGAAACTGTCCTCTTTTGCGGATAAAAGAGGTTTTTTTGGGGAAAAGGTCCTATTTGAAGGGGGAATCCTGGTATTTCTTGGAGAACATGTGATATGTTTGGGAGAAATATGGCATTTCTGGAAGAAACTGTCCTCTTCTGGGGATAGAACAGGTATTTGTGGGTGAAAAGGTCCTATTTGAAGGGGGAAACCTGGTATTTCTTGGAGAAGATGTGATCTATTTGGGAGAAATGTGGCCTTTCTGGAAGAAACTGTCCTCTTTTGGGGATAAAAGAGGTATTTGTGGGTGAAAAGGTCCTATTTGAAGGGGGAAACCTGGTATTTCTTGGAGAAGATGTGATATATTTGGGAGAAATGTGGCATGTCTGGAAGAAACTGTCCTATTTTGGGGATAAAACAGGTATTTGTGGGAGAAAAGGTCCTATTTGAAGGGGGAAACCTGGTATTTCTTGGAGAAGATGTGATCTATTTGGGAGAAATGTGGCATGTCAGGAAGAAAGTGTACTATTTGGGGGATAAAACAGGTATTTGTGGGTGAAAAGGTCCTATTTGAAGGGGGAAAGCTGGTATTTCTTGGAGAAGATGTGATATATTTGGGAGAAATGTGGCATTTCTGGAAGAAAGTGTCCTGTTTTGGGGATAAAACAGGTATTTCATGGAGAAAAGGTCCTATTTGAAGGGGGAAAGCTGGTATTTCTTGAAGGAGATGTGATATATTTGGGAGAAATGTGGCATTTCTGGAAGAAACTGTCCTCTTTTGGGGATAAAAGAGGTATTTGTGGGTGAAAAGGTCCTATTTCCAGGGGGAAACCTGGTATTTCTTGGAGAAGATGTGATATATTTGGTAGAAATATGCCATTTCTGGAAGAAACTGTCCTCTTTTGGGGATATAACAGGTACTTGTGGGTGAAAAGGTCCTATTTGAAGGGGGAAACCTGGTATTTCTTGGAGAAGATGTGATATGTTTGGGAGAAATGTGGCATTTCTGGAAGAAACTGTCGTATTTGGGGGGAGAAGGCTGGTATTTGTGGGAGAAAAGGTCCTCTTTCAGGAGGAATCCTGGTATTTCTTGGAGAAGATGTGATCTATTTGGGAGAAATGTGGCATTTCTGGAAGAAACTGTCCTCTTTTGGGGATAAAGAGGTATTTGTGGGTGAAAAGGTCCTATTTGAAGGGGGAAACGTGGTATTTCTTGGAGAAGATGTGATATATTTGGGAGAAATTAGGCATTTCTGGAAGAAACTGTCCTATTTTGGGGATAAAAGAATTTTTTTGCGTGAAAAGGTCCTATTTGAAGTGGGAAACCTGTTATTTCTTGGAGAAGATGTGATATGTTTGGGAGAAATGTGGCCTTTCTGGAAGAAACTGTCCTATTTTGGGGATAAAAGTGGTATTTGTGGGTGATAAGGTCCTATTTGAAGGGGGAAACGTGGTATTTCTTGGAGAAGATGTGATATATTTGGGAGAAATGTGGCATGTCAGGAAGAAACAGTCCTATTTGGGGGGAGAAGGCTGGTATTTGAGGGAGAAAAGGTCCTCTTTCAGGAGGAATCCTGGTATTTCTTGGAGAAGATGTGATATGTTTGGGAGAAATGTGGCATTTCTGGAAGAAACTGTCCTCTTTTGGGGATAAAAGTGGTATTTGTGGGTGATAAGGTCCTATTTGAAGGGGGAACCCTGGTATTTCGTGAAGAAGATGTGATATATTTGGGAGAAATGTGGCATTTCTGGAAGAAACTGTCCTCTTTTGGGGATAAAAGAGGTATTTGTGGGTGAAAAGGTCCTATTTGAAGGGGGAAACGTGGCATTTCTTGGAGAAGATGTGATATATTTGGGAGAAATCTGGCATTTCTTGAAGAAACTGTCCTCTTTTGGGGATAAAACAGGTACTTGTGGGTGAAAAGGTCCTATTTGAAGGGGGAAACCTGGTATTTCTTGGAGAAGATGTGGTATATTTGGGAGAAATGTGGTATTTCTGGAAGAAACTGTCCTCTTTTGGGGATAAAAGAGGTATTTGTGGGTGAAAACTTTGTATTTGAAGGGGGAAACCTGGTATTTCTTGGAGAAGATGTGATATATTTGGGAGAAATGTGGCATTTCTGGAAGAAACTGTCCTCTTTTGGGGATAAAACAGGTATTTGTGGGTGAAAAGGTCCTATTTGAAGTTGGAAACCTGGTATTTCTTGGAGAAGATGTGATATATTTGGGAGAAATGTGGCATTTCTGGAAGAAACTGTCCTCTTCTGGGCATAAAAGAGGTATTTGTGGGTGAAAAGGTCCTATTTGAAGGGGGAACCCTGGTATTTCTTGGGGAAGATGTGATATATTTGGGAGAAATGTGGCATTTCTGTAAGAAACTGTCCTCTTTTGGGGATAAAAGAGGTATTTGTGGGTGAAAAGTTCCGATTTGAAGGGGGAAACGTGGTATTTCTTGGAGAAGAGGTGATATATTTGGGAGAAATGTGGCATGTCTGGAAGAAACTGTCGTATTTGGGGGATAAAACAGGTATTTGTGGGAGAAAAGGTCCTATTTGAAGGGGGAAAGCTGGTATTTCTTGGAGAAGATGTGATCTATTTGGGAGAAATGTGGCCTTTCTGGAAGAAAATGTCCAATTTTGGGGGAGAAGGCTGGTAGTTTACGGTGAGAAGGTCCTATTTCAGGAGGAATCCTGACATTTCTTGGAGAAGATGTTCTATATTTGGGAGAAATGAGGCATTTCTGGAAGAAACTGTCCTCATTTGGGGATAAAAGAGGTATTAGTGGTTGAAAAGGTCCTATTTGAAGGGGAATTCCAGGAATGCCAGATTTCTCCCAAATATATCACATCTTCTCCAAGAAGTACCAGCTTTCCCCCTTCAAATAGGACCTTTTCACCCACAAATACCTCTTTTATCCCCAGAAGAGGACAGTTTCTTCCAGAAATGCCACATTTCTCCCAAATATATCACATCTTCTCCAAGAAATACCACGTTTCCCCCTTCAAATATGACCTTTTCTGCCACTAATACCTCTTTTATCCCAAAAAGAGGACAGTTTCTGCCAGAAATGCCACATTTCTCCCAAATATATCACAACTCCTCCAAGAAATACCAGGTTTCCCCCTTCAATTAGGACCTTTTCTCCATGAAATACCTGTTTTATCCCCAAAAGAGGACATTTTCTTCCAGAAATGCCACATTTCTCCCAAATATATCACATCTTCTCCAAGAAATACCAGCTTTCCCCCTTCAAATAGGACCTTTTCAACCACTAATACCTCTTTTATCCCCAAAAGAGGACAGTTTCTTCCAGAAATGCCACATTTCTCCCAAACATATCACATCTTCTCCAAGAAATACCACCTTTCCCCCTTCAAATAGGACCTTTTTACCCACAAATACCTCTTTTATCCCCAAAATAGGACAGTTTCTTCCAGAAATGGCACATTTCTCCCAAACATATCACACCTCCTCCAAGAAATACCAGGATTCCTCCTGAAATAGGACCTTTTCTCCCACAAGTACCAGCCTTCTCCCCCCAAATAGGACATTTTCTTCCAGAAATGCCACATTTCTCCCAAATATATCACATCTTCTCCAAGAAATACCACGTTTCCCCCTTCAAATAGGACCTTTTCACCCACAAATACCTGTTCTATCCCCATAAGAGGACAGTTTCTTCCAGAAATGGCACATTTCTCCCAAATATATCACATCTTCTCCAAGAAAAACCACGTTTCCCCCTTCAAATAGGACCTTTTCCCCAAAAAAACCTCTTTTATCCCCAAAATAGGACAGTTTCTTCCAGGAATGCCACATTTCTCCCAAATATATCACATCTTCTCCAAGAAATACCAGGTTTCCCCCTTCAAATAGGACCTTTTCACCCACAAATACCTCTTTTATCCCCAAAATAGGACAGTTTTTTCCAGACATGCCACATTTCTCCCAAATATATCACATCTTCTCCAAGAAATACCAGGGTTCCCCCTTCAAATAGGACCTTTTCTCCCACAAATACCTCTTTTATCCCCAAAAGAGGACAGTTTCTTCCAGAAATGCCACATTTCTCCCAAATATATCACAACTCCTCCAAGAAATACCAGCTTTCCCCCTTCAAATAGGACCTTTTCTCCATGAAATACCTCTTTTATCCCCAGAAGAGGACAGTTTCTTCCAGAAAGGCCACATTTCTCCCAAATAGATCACATCTTCTTTAAGAAATACCAGGTTTCCCCCTTCAAATAGGACCTTCTCACCCACAAATTCCTCTTTTATCCCCAAAAGAGGACAGTTTCTTCCAGAAATGCCACATTTCTCCCAAATATATCACATCTTCTCCAAGAAATACCAGCTTTCCCCCTTCAAATAGGACCTTTTCACCCACAAATACCTCTTTTATCCCCAAAAGAGGACAGTTTCTTCCGCTATTCCAGATTTCTCCCAAATATACCACATCTTCTCCAAGAAATACCAGGTTTCCCCCTTCAAATAGGACCTTTTCACCATGAAATACCTCTTTTATCCCCAAAAGAGGACAGTTTCTGCCAGAAAGGCCACATTTCTCCCAAAAAGATCACATCTTCTCCAAGAAATACCAGGTTTCCCCCTTCAAATAGGACCTTTTCACCCACAAAAAATTCTTTTATCCCCAAAATAGGACAGTCTTTTCCAGAAATGTCTGATTTCTCCCAAATATATCACATCTTCTCCAAGAAATACCAGGTTTCCCCCTTCAAATAGGACCTTTTCAACCACTAATACCTCTTTTATCCCCAAAAGAGGACAGTTTCTTCCAGAAATGCCACATTTCTCCCAAATATATCACATCTTCTCCAAGAAATACCAGGTTTCCCCCTTCAAATAGGACCTTTTCTCCCACAAATACCTGTTTGATCCCCCAAATAGGACAGTTTCTTCCAGAAATGCCACATTTCTCCCAAATAGATCACATCTTCTCCAAGAAATACCAGGTTTCCCCCTTCAAATAGGACCTTTTCACCCACAAATACCTCTTTTATCCCCAAAAGAGGACAGTTTCTTCCAGAAAGGCCACATTTCTACCAAATATATCACCTCTTCTCCAAGAAATACCAGCTTTCTCCCTTCAAATAGGACCTTTTCACCCACAAATACCTCTTTTATCCCCAAAAGAGGACAGTTTCTTCCAGAAATGCCAAATTTCTACCCAAATAGATCACATCTCCTCCAAGAAATACCAGGGTTCCTCCTGAAATAGGACCTTGTCTCCCACAAATACCAGCCTTCTCCCCCCAAATAGGACATTTTCTTCCAGACATGCCACATATCACCCAAATATATCACATCTTCTCCAAGAAATACCAGCTTTCCCCCTTCAAATAGGACCTTTTCACCTACAAATACCTTTTTTATCCCCAAAATAGGACAGTTTCTTCCAGAAATGCCACATTTCTCCCAAATATATCACATCTTCTCCAAGAAATACCAGGTTTTCCCCTTCAAATAGGACCTTTTCACCCACAAATACCTGTTCTATCCAAATAAGAGGACCGTTTCTTCCAGAAATGCCACATTTCTCCCAAATATATCACATCTTCTCCAAGAAATACCAGGTTTCCCCCTTCAAATCGGATCTTTTCCCCAAAAAAACCTCATTTATCCCCAAAAGAGGACAGTTTCTTCCAGGAATGCCAGATTTCTCCCAAATATATCACATCTTCTCCAAGAAATACCAGCTTTCCCCCTTCAAATAGGACCTTTTCACCGACAAATACCTCTTTTATCCCCAAAATAGGACAGTTTTTTCCAGACATGCCACATTTCTCCCAAATAGATCACATCTTCTCCAAGAAATACCAGCTTTCCCCCTTCAAATAGGACCTTTTCTCCATGAAATACCTCTTTTATCCCCAAAAGAGGACAGTTTTTTCCAGACATGCCACATTTCTCCCAAATATATCACAACTCCTCCAAGAAATACCAGCTTTCCCCCTTCAATTAGGACCTTTTCTACATGAAATACCTGTTTTATCCCCAAAAGAGGACATTTTCTTCCAGAAATGCCACATTTCTCCCAAATATATCACATCTTCTCCAAGAAATGCCAGTATTCCTCCTGAAAGAGGACCTTCTCACCCAAAACTACCAGCCTTCTCCCCCCAAATTGGACATTTTCTTCCAGAAATGCCACATTTCTCCCAAATATATATCATCTTCTCCAAGAAATACCAGGATTCCTCCTGAAATAGGGCCTTCTCACCCAAAACTACCAGCCTTCTCCCCCCAAATTGGACATTTTCTTCCAGAAATGCTACATTTCTCCCAAATAGATCACATCTTCTCCAAGAAATACCAGCTTTCCCCCTTCAAAGAGGACCTTTTCTCCCACAAATACCTGTTTTATCCCCCAAATAGGACAGTTTCTTCCAGACATGCCACATTTCTCCCAAATATATCACCTCTTCTCCAAGAAATACCAGGTTTCCCCCTTCAAATAGGACCTTTTCAACCACTAATACCTCTTTTATCCCCAAAAGAGGACAGTTTCTTCCAGAAATGCCACATTTCTCCCAAATATATCACATCTTCTCCAAGAAATACCAGCTTTACCCATTCAAATAGGACCTTTTCACCCACAAATACCTCTTTTATCCCCAAAATAGGACAGTTTCTTCCTGACATGCCACATTTCTCCCAAATAGATCACATCTTCTCCAAGAAATACCAGCTTTCCCCCTTCAAATAGGACCTTTTCACCCACAAATACCTCTTTTATCCCCAAAAGAGGACAGTTTCTTCCAGAAATGCCACATTTCTCCCAAATAGATCACATCTTCTCCAAGAAATACCACGTTTCCCCCTTCAAATAGGACCTTTTCACCCACAAATACCTGTTTTATCCCCAAAAGAGGACAGTTTCTTCCAGACATGCCACATTTCTCCCAAATAGATCACATCTTCTCCAAGAAATACCAGCTTTCCCCCTTCAAATAGGACCTTTTCACCCACAAATACCTCTTTTATCCCCAAAAGAGGACAGTTTCTTCCAGAAAGGCCACATTTCTCCCAAACTTATCACATCTCCTCCAAAAAATACCAGGATTCCTCCTGAAATAGGACCTTTTCTCCCACAAGTACCAGCCTTCTCCCCCCAAATTGGACATTTTCTTCCAGACATGCCACATTTCTCCCAAATATATCACATCTTCTCCAAGAAATACCAGCTTTCCCCCTTCAAATAGGACCTTTTCACCCACACATACCTGTTTCATCCCCAAAAGAGGACAGTTTCTTCCAGACATGCCACATTTCTCCCAAATAGATCACATCTTCTGCAAGAAATAACAGGGTTCCCCCTTCAAATAGGACCTTTTCACCCACAAATACCTCTTTTATCCCCAAAAGTGGACAGTTTCTTCCAGAAAGGCCACATTTCTCCCAAATATATCACATCTTCTCCAGGAAATACCAGGATGACTCCTGAAATACGATCTTCTCACCCACAACTACCAGCCTTCTCCCCACAAATTGGACATTTTCTTTCAGAAATGCCACATTTCTCCCAAATATATCACATCTTCTCCAAGAAATACCAGGTTTCCCCCTGGAAATAGGACCTTTTCACCCACAAATACCTCTTTTATCCCCAAAATAAGACAGTTTCTTCAAGAAATGCCACATTTCTCCCAAATATATCACATCTTCTCCAAGAAATACCAGCTTTCCCCCTTCAAATAGGACCTTTTCAACCACAAATACCTGTTTTATGCCCAAAATAACACAGTTTCTTCCAGAAAGGCCACATTTCTCCCAAATATATCACATCTTCTCCAAGAAATACCAGCTTTCCCCCTTCAAATAGGACCTTTTCAACCACTAATACCTCTTTTATCCCCAAAAGAGGACAGTTTCTTCCGGAAAGGCCACATTTCTCCCAAATATATCACATCTTCTCCATGAAATGCTAGGATTCCTCCTGAAATAGGACCTTCTCACCCAAAACTACCAGCCTTCTCCCCCGAAATTGGACATTTTCTTCCAGAAAGGCCACATTTCTCCCAAATATATCACATCTTCTCCAAGAAATACCAGGATTCCTCCTGAAATAGGACCTTCTAACCGAAAACTACCAGCCTTCTCCCCCCAAATTGGACATTTTCTTCCAGACATGCCACATTTCTCCCAAATATATCACATCTTCTCCAAGAAATACCAGCTTTCCCCCTTCAAATAGGACCTTATCACCCACAAATACCTCTTTTATCCCCAAAATAGGACAGTTTCTTCCAGAAATGCCACATTTCTCCCAAATATATCACATCTTCTCCAAGAAATACCAGCTTTCCCCCTTCAAATAGGACCTTTTCACCCACAAATACCTATTTTATCCCCAAAGAGGACAGTTTCTTCCAGAAATGCCAGATTTCTCCCAAATATATCACATCTTCTCCAAGAAATAACAGGTTTCCCCCTTCAAATACAACGTTTTCAGCCACAAATACCTGTTTTATCCCCAAAATAGGACAGTTTCTTCCAGACATGCCACATTTCTCCCAAATAGATCACATCTTCTCCAAGAAATACCAGCTTTCCCCCTTCAAATATGACTTTTTCAACCACAAATACCTGTTTTATGCCCAAAATACGACAGTTTCTTCCTGACATGCCACATTTCTCCCAAATATATCACATCTTCTCCAAGAAATACCAGGTTTCCCCCTTCAAATAGGACCTTTTCACCCACAAATACCTGTTTTATACCCAAAAGAGGACAGTTTCTTCCAGAAAGGCCACATTTCTCCCAAATAGATCACATCTTCTCCAGGAAATACCAGGATTCCTCCTGAAATAGGACCTTCTCACCCACAACTACCAGCCTTCTCCCCACAAATTGGACATTTTCTTCCAGAAATGCCTCATTTCTCCCAAATACATCACATCTTCACCAAGAAATACCAGGTTTCCCCCTTCAAATAGGACCTTTTCACCCACAAATACCTCTTTTATCCCCAAAAGAGGACAGTTTCTTCAAGAAATGCCACATTTCTCCCAAATATATCACATCTTCTCCAAGAAATACCAGGTTTCCCCCTTCAAATAGAACCTTTTCACCCACAAATACCTCTTTTATCCCTAAAAGCGGACAGTTTCTTCCAGAAAGGCCACATTTCTCCCAAATAGATCACATCTTCTCCAAGAAATACCAGGTTTCCCCCTTCAAATAGGACCTTTTCTCCCACAAATACCTGTTTTATCCCCAAAATAGGACAGTTTCACCCAGACATGCCACATTTCTCCCAAATAGATCACATCTTCTCCAAGAAATACCAGCTTTCCCCCTTCAAATACGACCTTTTCAACCACAAATACCTCTTTTATCCCCAAAAGAGGACAGTTTTTTCCAGAAAGGCCACATTTCTCCCAAACATATCACATCTCCTCCAAGAAATACCAGGATTCCTCCTGAAATAGAACCTTTTCTCCCACAAGTACCAGCCTTCTCCCCCCAAATAGGACAGTTTCTTCCAGACATGCCACATTTCTCCCAAATATACCACATCTTCTCCAAGAAATACCAGGTTTCCCCCTTCAAATAGGACCTTTTCACCCACAAATACCTCTTTTATCCCCAAAAGAGGACAGTTTCTTCCAGAAATGCCACATTTCTCCCAAATATATCACATCTTCTCCAAGAAATACCAGCTTTCCCCCTTCAAATAGGACCTTATCACCCACAAATACCTGTTTTATGCCTAAAATACGACAGTTTCTTCCAGAAATGCCACATTTCTCCCAAATATATCACATCTTCTCCAAGAAATACCAGCTTTCCCCCTTCAAATAGGACCTTTTCACCCACAAATACCTCTTTTATCCCCAAAATAGGACAGTTTCTTCCAGAAATGCCACATTTCTCCCAAATATATCACATCTTCTCCAAGAAATACCAGCTTTCCCCCTTCAAATACGACCTTTTCAACCGCAAATACCTGTTTTATGCCCAAAATACGACAGTTTCATCCAGAAATGCCACATTTCTCCCAAATATATCACATCTTCTCCAAGAAATACCAGGTTTCCCCCTTGAATTAGGACCTTTTCTCCACTAATACCTCTTTTATCCCCATTAGAGGACAGTTTCTTCCAGAAATGCCACATTTCTCCCAAATATATCACATCTTCTCCAAGAAATACCAGGTTTCCCCCTGGAAATAGGACCTTTTCACCCACAAATACCTCTTTTATCCCCAAAAGAGGACAGTTTCTTCCAGAAAGGCCACATTTCTCCCAAATAGATCACATCTTCTCCAAGAAATGCCAGGATTCCTCCTGAAATAGGACCTTCTCACCGTAAACTACCAGCCTTCTCCCCCCAAATTGGACATTTTCTTCCAGACATGCCACATTTCTCCCAAATAGATCACATCTTCTCCAAGAAATACCAGCTTTCCCCCTTCAAATAGGATCTTTTCTCCCACAAATACCTGTTTTATCCCCTAAATAGCATAGTTTCTTCCAGACATGCCACATTTCTCCCAAATATATCACATCTTCTCCAAGAAATAACAGGTTTCCCCCTTGAATTAGGACCTTTTCACCCACAAATACCTCTTTTATCCCCAAAATAGGACAGTTTCTTCCAGAAATGCCACATTTCTCCCAAATAGATCACATCTTCTCCAAGAAATACCAGGTTTCCCCCTTCAAATACGACCTTTTCACCCACAAATACCTGTTTTATCCCAAAATAGGACAGTTTCTTCCAGACATGCCACATTTCTCCCAAATAGATCACATCTTCTCCAAGAAATACCAGGTTTCCCCCTTCAAATAGGACCTTTTCAACCACAAATACCTGTTTTATCCCTCAAATTGGACAGTTTCTTCCAGAAAGGCCAGATTTCTCCCAAATATATCACATCTTCTCCAAGAAATACCACGTTTCCCCCTTCAAATAGGACCTTTTCAACCACAAATACCTCTTTTATCCCCAAAAGAGGACAGTTTCTTCCAGAAATGCCACATTTCTCCCAAATATATCACATCTTCTCCAAGAAATACCAGCTTTCCCCCTTCAAATAGGAACTTTTCACCCACAAATACCTCTTTTATCCCCAAAAGAGGACAGTATCTTCCAGAAATGCCACATTTCTCCCAAATAGATCACATCTTCTCCAAGAAATACCAGGTTTCCCCCTTCAAATAGGACCTTTTCAACCACAAATACCTCTTTTATCCCCAAAAGAGGACAGTTTCTTCCAGAAAGGCCACATTTCTCCCAAATATATCACATATTCTCCAAGAAATACCAGGGTTCCCCCTTCAAATAGGACCTTTTCAACCACAAATACCTGTTTTAGACCCTAAATAGGACAGTTTCTTCCAGACATGCCACATTTCTCCCAAATAGATCACATCTTCTCCAAGAAATACCAGCTTTCCCCCTTCAAATAGGAACTTTTCACCCACAAATACCTCTTTTATCCCCAAAAGAGGACAGTTTCTGCCAGAAAGGCCACATTTCTCCCAAACATATCACATCTCCACCAGGAAATACCAGGATTCCTCCTGAAATAGGACCTTTTCTCCCACAAGTACCAGCCTTCTCCCCCCAAATAGGACATTTTCTTCCAGAAATGCCACATTTCTCCCAAATATACCATATCTTCTCCAAGAAATACCAGGTTTCCCCCTTCAAATAGGACCTTTTCACCCACAAATACCTGTTTTATCCTTAAAATAGGACAGTTTCTTCCAGACATGCCACATTTCTCCCAAATATATCACATCTTCTCCAAGAAGTACCAGCTTTCCCCCTTCAAATTGGACCTTTTCAACCACAAATACCTGTTTTATCCCTCAAATTGGACAGTTTCTTCCAGAAAGGCTACATTTCTCCCAAATATATCACATATTCTCCAAGAAATACCACGTTTCCGCCTTCAAATACGACCTTTTCACCCACAAATACCTCTTTTATCCCCAAAAGAGGACAGTTTCTTCCAGAAAGGCCACATTTCTCCCAAATATATCATATCTTCTCCAAGAAATACCAGGTTTCCCCCTTCAAATAGGAAATGTTCTCCCACAAATACCTGTTTTATCCCCAAAAGAGAACAGTTTCTTCCAGAAATGCCACATTTCTCCCAAATAGATCACATCTTCTCTAAGAAATACCAGGTTTCCCCCTTCAAATAGGACCTTTTCACCCACAAATACCTCTTTTATCCCCAAAAGAGGAAAGTTTCTTCCAGAAATGCCTCATTTCTCCCAAATATATCACATCTTCTCCAAGAAATAACAGCCTTCCCCCTTCAAATAAGACCTTTTCACCCACAAATACCTGTTCTATCCCCAAAATAGTACAGTTTCTTCCAGAAATGCCACATTTCTCCCAAATAGATCACATCTTCTCCAAGAAATACCAGGTTTCCCCCTTCAAATAGGACCTTTTCACCCACAAATACCTCTTTTATCCCCAAAAGAGGACAGTTTCTGCCAGAAATGCCACATTTCTCCAAAATATATCACATCTTCTCCAAGAAATACCAGGTTTCCCCCTTCAAATAGGACCTTTTCACCCACAAGTACCTCTTTTATCCCCAAAACAGGACACTTTCTTCCAGAAATGCCACATTTCTCCCAAATAGATCACATCTTCTCCAAGAAATACCAGGTTTCCCCCTTCAAATAGGACCTTTTCAACCACAAATACCTGTTTTATGCCCAAAATACGACAGTTTCTTCCAGGAATGCCAGATTTCTCCCAAATAGATCACATCTTCTCCAAGAAATACCAGGGTTCCCCCTTCAAATAGGACCTTTTCAACCACAAATACCTGTTTTATCCCCAAAATAGGAGAGTTTCTTCCAGACATGCCACATTTCTCCCAAATAGATCACATCTTCTCCAAGAAATACCAGCTTTCCCCCTTCAAATAGGAACTTTTCACCCACAAATACCTCTTTTATCCCCAAAATACGACAGTTTCTTCCAGACATGCCACATTTCTCCCAAACATATCACATCTCCACCAAGAAATACCAGGATTCCTCCTGAAATAGGACCTTTTCTCCCACAATTACCAGCCTTCTCCCCCCAAATTGGACATTTTCTTCCAGAAATGCCACATTTCTCCCAAATATACCATATCTTCTCCAAGAAATACCAGGTTTCCCCCTTCAAATAGGACCTTTTCACCCACAAATACCTGTTTTATCCTCAAAATAGGACAGTTTCTTCCAGACATGCCACATTTCTCCCAAATATATCACATCTTCTCCAAGAAATACCAGGTTTCCCCCTTCAAATAGGACCTTTTCACCAACAAATACCTGTTTTATCCCTCAAATTGGACATATTCTTCCAGAAATGCCACATTTCTCCCAAATATATCACATCTTCTCCAAGAAATACCACGTTTCTGCCTTCTAATAGGACCTTTTCACCCACAAATACCTATTTTATCCCCAAAATAGGACAGTTTCTTCCAGAAATGCCACATTTCTCCCAAATATATCATATCTTCTCCAAGAAATACCAGGTTTCCCCCTTCAAATAGGAAATGTTCACCCACAAATACCTGTTTTATCCCCAAAAGAGGACAGTTTCTTCCAGAAAGGCCACATTTCTCCCAAATAGATCACATCTTCTCCAAGAAATACCAGGTTTCCCCCTTCAAATAGGACCTTTTCACCCACAAATACCTCTTTTATCCCCAAAACAGGACACTTTCTTCCAGAAATGCCTCATTTCTCCCAAATATATCACATCTTCTCCAAGAAATACCAGCCTTCCCCCTTCAAATAAGAACTTTTCACCCAGAAATACCTGTTTTATCCCCAAAATACGACAGTTTCTTCCAGGAATGCCAGATTTCTCCCAAATATATCACATCTTCTCCAAGAAATACCAGGATTCCTCCTGAAATAGGACCTTCTCACCCACAACTACCAGCCTTCTCCCCCCAAATAGGACAGTTTCTTCCAGACATGCCTCATTTCTCCCAAATATATCACATCTTCTCCAAGAAATACCAGGTTTCCCCCTGGAAATAGGACCTTTTCACCCACAAATACCTCTTTTATCCCCAAAAGAGGACAGTTTCTTCCGGAAAGGCCACATTTCTCCCAAATAGATCACATCTTCTCCAAGAAATACCAGGGTTCCCCCTTCAAATAGGACCTTTTCACCCACAAATACCTCTTTTATCCCTAAAAGAGGACAATTTCTTCCAGAAATGCCACATTTCTCCCAAATATATCACTTCTTCTCCAAGAAATACCACGTTTCCCCCTTCAAATAGGACCTTTCCACCCACAAATACCTCTTTTATCCCCAAAAGAGGACAGTTTCTTCCAGACATGCCACATTTCTCCCAAATATATCACATCTTCTCCAAGAAATACCAGGATTCCTCCTGAAATAGGACCTTCTCACCCACAACTACCAGCCTTCTCCCCACAAATTAGACATTTTCTTCCAGAAATGCCTCATTTCTCCCAAATATATCACATCTTCTCCAAGAAATACCAGCTTTCCGCCTTCAAATAGGACCTTTTCACCCACAAATACCTCTTTTATCCCCAAAAGAGGACAGTTTCTTCCAGAAATGCCACATTTCTCCCAAATATATCACATCTTCTCCAAGAAATACCAGGGTTCCCCCTTCAAATAGGACCTTTTCACCCACAAATACCTCTTTTATCCCCAAAAGAGGACAGTTTCTTCCAGAAATGCCACATTTCTCCCAAATATATCACATCTTCTCCAAGAAATACCAGCTTTCCCCCTTCAAATAGGACCTTTTCACCCACAAATACCTATTTTATCCCCAAAATAGGACAGTTTCTTCCAGAAATGCCACATTTCTCCCAAATATATCATATCTTCTCCAAGAAATACCAGGTTTCCCCCTTCAAATAGGAAATGTTCTCCCACAAATACCTGTTTTATCCCCAAAAGAGAACAGTTTCTTCCAGAAATGCCACATTTCTCCCAAATAGATCACATCTTCTCTAAGAAATACCAGGTTTCCCCCTGGAAATAGGACCTTTTCACCCACAAATACCTCTTTTATCCCCAAAAGAGGACAGTTTCTTCCAGACGTGCCACATTTCTCCCAAATAGATCACATCTTCTCCAAGAAATACCAGGGTTCCCCCTTCAAATAGGACCTTTTCAACCACAAATACCTCTTTTATCCCCAAAAGAGGACAGTTTCTTCCAGAAATGCCACATTTCTCCCAAATATATCACATCTTCTCCAAGAAATACCACGTTTCCCCCTTCAAATAGGAACTTTTCACCCACAAATACCTCTTTTATCCCCAAAATAGGACAGTTTCTTCCAGAAATGCCACATTTCTCCCAAAGAGATCACATCTTCTCCAAGAAATACCAGCCTTCCCACTTCAAATAGGACCTTTTCACCCACAAATACCTCTTTTATCCCCAAAAGAGGACAGTTTCTGCCAGAAATGGCACATTTCTCCCAAATACATCACATCTTCTCCAAGAAATAACAGGATTTCTCCTGAAATAGGACATTCTCACCCACTAATAACAGGCTTCTCCCCCCAAATAGGACAGTTTCTTCCAGACATGCCTCATTTCTCCCAAATATATCACATCTTCTCCAAGAAATACCAGGTTTCCCCCTTCAAATAGGACCTTTTCACCCACAAATACCTCTTTTATCCCCAAAACAGGACACTTTCTTCCAGAAATGCCACATTTCTCCCAAATATATCACATCTTCTCCAAGAAATACCAGGTTTCCCCCTTCAATTAGGACCTTTTCAACCACAAATACCTGTTTTATGCCCAAAATAGGACAGTTTCTTCCAGAAATGCCACATTTCTCCCAAATATATCACATCTTCTCCAAGAAATAACAGGATTCCTCCTGAAATAGGACCTTCTCACCCACAACTACCAGCCTTCTCCCCACAAATTAGACATTTTCTTCCAGAAATGCCTCATTTCTCCCAAATATATCACATCTTCTCCAAGAAATACCAGGTTTCCCCCTTCAAATAGGACCTTTTCACCCACAAATACCTCTTTTATCCCCAAAAGAGGACAGTTTCTTCCAGAAATGCCACATTTCTCCCAAATATATCACATCTTCTCCAAGAAATACCAGGTTTCCCCCTTCAAATAGGACCTTTTCACCCACAAATACCTCTTTTATCCCCAAAAGAGGACAGTTTCTTCCAGAAATGCCACATTTCTCCCAAATATATCACATCTTCTCCAAGAAATACCACGTTTCCCCCTTCAAATAGGACCTTTTCACCCACAAATACCTATTTTAACCCCAAAATAGGACAGTTTCTTCCAGAAATGCCACATTTCTCCCAAATATATCATATCTTCTCCAAGAAATACCAGGTTTCCCCCTTCAAATAGGACCTTTTCTCCCACAAATACCTGTTTTATCCCAAAAGAGAACAGTTTCTTCCAGAAATGCCACATTTCTCCCAAATAGATCACATCTTCTCTAAGAAATACCAGGTTTCCCTCTTCAAATAGGACCTTTTCACCCACAAATACCTCTTTTATCCCCAAAAGAGGAAAGTTTCTTCCAGAAATGCCTCATTTCTCCCAAATATATCACATCTTCTCCAAGAAATAACAGCCTTCCCCCTTCAAATAAGACCTTTTCACCCACAAATACCTGTTCTATCCCCAAAATAGGACAGTTTCTTCCAGAAATGCCAGATTTCTCCCAAATATATCACATCTTCTCCAAGAAATACCAGGATTCCTCCTGAAATAGGACCTTCTCACCCACTAATAACAGGCTTCTCCCCCCAAATAGGACAGTTTCTTCCAGACATGCCTCATTTCTCCCAAATATATCACATCTTCTCCAAGAAATACCAGGTTTCCCCCTGGAAATAGGACCTTTTCACCCACAAATACCTCTTTTATCCCCAAAACAGGACACTTTCTTCCAGAAATGCCACATTTCTCCCAAAGAGATCACATCTTCTCCAAGAAATACCACGTTTCCCCCTTCAAATAGGACCTTTTCAACCACAAATACCTGTTTTATGCCCAAAATACGACAGTTTCTTCCAGGAATGCCAGATTTCTCCCAAATAGATCACATCTTCTCCAAGAAATACCTGGGTTCCCCCTTCAAATAGGACATTTTCAACCACAAATACCTGTTTTAGACCCTAAATAGGACAGTTTCTTCCAGACATGCCACATTTCTCCCAAATAGATCACATCTTCTGCAAGAAATACCAGCTTTCCCCCTTCAAATAGGAACTTTTCACCCACAAATACCTCTTTTATCCCCAAAAGAGGACAGTTTTTTCCAGAAAGGCCACATTTCTCCCAAACATATCACATCTCCTCCAAGAAATACCAGGATTCCTCCTGAAATAGGACCTTTTCTCCCACAAGTACCAGCCTTCTCCCCCAAATACGACAGTTTCTTCCAGAAATGCCACATTTCTCCCAAATATACCATATCTTCTCCAAGAAATACCAGGTTTCCCCCTTCAAATAGGACCTTTTCACCCACAAATACCTGTTTTATCCTCAAAATAGGACAGTTTCTTCCAGACATGCCACATTTCTCCCAAATATATCACATCTTCTCCAAGAAATACCAGGTTTCCCCCTTCAAATACGACCTTTTCACCCACAAATACATGTTTTATCCCTCAAATTGGACATATTCTTCCAGAAATGCCACATTTCTCCCAAATATATCACATCTTCTCCAAGAAATACCACGTTTCCGCCTTCTAATAGGACCTTTTCAACCACTAATACCTCTTTTATCCCCAAAAGAGGACAGTTTCTTCCAGACATGCCACATTTCTCCCAAATAGATCACATCTTCTCCAAGAAATACCAGCTTTACCCCTTCAAATAGGACCTTTTCACCCACAAATACCTCTTTTATCCCCAAAATAGGACAGTTTCTTCCTGACATGCCACATTTCTCCCAAATAGATCACATCTTCTCCAAGAAATACCAGCTTTCCCCCTTCAAATAGGACCTTTTCACCCACAAATACCTCTTTTATCCCCAAAAGAGGACAGTTTCTTCCAGAAATGCCACATTTCTCCCAAATAGATCACATCTTCTCCAAGAAATACCACGTTTCCCCCTTCAAATAGGACCTTTTCACCCACAAATACCTGTTTTATCCCCAAAAGAGGACAGTTTCTTCTAGACATGCCACATTTCTCCCAGATAGATCACATCTTCTCCAAGAAATACCAGCTTTCGCCCTTCAAATAGGACCTTTTCACCCACAAATACCTCTTTTATCCCCAAAAGAGGACAGTTTCTTCCAGAAAGGCCACATTTCTCCCAAACTTATCACATCTCCTCCAAAAAATACCAGGATTCCTCCTGAAATAGGACCTTTTCTCCCACAAGTACCTGCCTTCTCCCCCCAAATTGGACATTTTCTTCCAGACATGCCACATTTCTCCCAAATATATCACATCTTCTCCAAGAAATACCAGGTTTTCCACTGGAAATAGGACCTTTTCACCCACACATACCTGTTTCATCCCCAAAAGAGGACAGTTTCTTCCAGACATGCCACATTTCTCCCAAATAGATCACATCTTCTGCAAGAAATAACAGGGTTCCCCCTTCAAATAGGACCTTTTCACCCACAAATACCTCTTTTATCCCCAAAAGAGGACAGTTTCTTCCAGAAAGGCCACATTTCTCCCAAATAGATCACATCTTCTCCAAGAAATACCAGGATTCCTCGTGAAATAGGAACTTCTCACCCACAACTACCAGCCTTCTCCCCACAAATTGGACATTTTCTTTCAGAAATGCCACATTTCTCCCAAATATATCACATCTTCTCCAAGAAATACCAGGGTTCCCCCTTCAAATAGGACCTTTTCACCCACAAATACCTCTTTTATCCCCAAAATAAGACAGTTTCTTCAAGAAATGCCACATTTCTCCCAAATATATCACATCTTCTCCAAGAAATACCAGCTTTCCCCCTTCAAATAGGACCTTTTCAACCACAAATACCTGTTTTATGCCCAAAATAACACAGTTTCTTCCAGAAAGGCCACATTTCTCCCAAATATATCACATCTTCTCCAAGAAATACCAGCTTTCCCCCTTCAAATAGGACCTTTTCACCCACAAATACCTCTTTTATCCCCAAAAGAGGACAGTTTCTTCCGGAAAGGCCACATTTCTCCCAAATATATCACATCTTCTCCAAGAAATGCTAGGATTCCTCCTGAAATAGGACCTTCTCACCCAAAACTACCAGCCTTCTCCCCCCAAATTGGACATTTTCTTCCACAAAGGCCACATTTCTCCCAAATATATCACATCTTCTCCAAGAAATACCAGGATTCCTCCTGAAATAGGACCTTCTCACCGAAAACTACCAGCCTTCTCCCCCCAAATTGGACATTTTCTTCCAGACATGCCACATTTCTCCCAAATACATCACATCTTCTCCAAGAAATACCAGCTTTCCCCCTTCAAATAGGACCTTATCACCCACAAATACCTATTTTATCCCCAAAATAGGACAGTTTCTTCCAGAAATGCCAGATTTCTCCCAAATATATCACATCTTCTCCAAGAAATAACAGGTTTCCTCCTTCAAATACAACGTTTTCAGCCACAAATACCTGTTTTATCCCCAAAAGAGGACAGTTTCTTCCAGAAATGCCTAATTTCTCCCAAATAGATCACATCTTCTCCAAGAAATACCAGCTTTCCCCCTTCAAATATGACCTTTTCAACCACAAATACCTGTTTTATGCCCAAAATACGACAGTTTCTTCCTGACATGCCACATTTCTCCCAAATATATCACATTTTCTCCAAGAAATACCAGCTTTACCCCTTCAAATAGGACCTTTTCACCCACAAATACCTGTTTTATCCCCAAAAGAGGACAGTTTCTTCCAGAAAGGCCACATTTCTCCCAAATAGATCACATCTTCTCCAGGAAATACCAGGATTCCTCCTGAAATAGGACCTTCTCACCCACAACTACCAGCCTTCTCCCCACAAATTGGACATTTTCTTCCAGAAATGCCTCATTTCTCCCAAATACATCACATCTTCACCAAGAAATACCAGGTTTCCCCCTTCAAATAGGACCTTTTCACCCACAAATACCTCTTTTATCCCCAAAAGAGGACAGTTTCTTCAAGAAATGCCACATTTCTCCCAAATATATCACATCTTCTCCAAGAAATACCAGGTTTCCCCCTTCAAATAGAACCTTTTCACCCACAAATACCTCTTTTATCCCCAAAAGAGGACAGTTTCTTCCAGAAAGGCCACATTTCTCCCAAATAGATCACATCTTCTCCAAGAAATACCAGGTTTCCCCCTTCAAATAGGACCTTTTCTCCCACAAATACCTGTTTTATCCCCTAAATAGGACAGTTTCTCCCAGACATGCCACATTTCTCCCAAATAGATCACATCTTCTCCAAGAAATACCAGCTTTCCCCCTTCAAATACGACCTTTTCAACCACAAATACCTCTTTTATCCCCAAAAGAGGACAGTTTTTTCCAGAAAGGCCACATTTCTCCCAAACATATCACATCTCCTCCAAGAAATACCAGGATTCCTCCTGAAATAGAACCTTTTCTCCCACAAGTACCAGCCTTCTCCCCCCAAATAGGACAGTTTCTTCCAGACATGCCACATTTCTCCCAAATATACCACATCTTCTCCAAGAAATACCACGTTTCCCCCTTCAAATAGGCACTTTTCACCCACAAATACCTCTTTTATCCCCAAAAGAGGACAGTTTCTTCCAGAAATGCCACATTTCTCCCAAATAGATCACATCTTCTCCAAGAAATACCAGCTTTCCCCCTTCAAATAGGACCTTATCACCCACAAATACCTGTTATATGCCTAAAATACGACAGTTTCTTCCAGAAATGCCACATTTCTCCCAAATATATCACATCTTCTCCAAGAAATACCAGCTTTCCCCCTTCAAATAGGACCTTTTCACCCACAAATACCTCTTTTATCCCCAAAAGAGGACAGTTTCTTCCAGAAATGACACATTTCTCCCAAATATATCACATCTTCTCCAAGAAATACCAGCTTTCCCCCTTCAAATACGAACTTTTCAACCGCAAATACCTGTTTTATGCCCAAAATACGACAGTTTCTTCCAGAAATGCCACATTTCTCCCAAATAGATCACATCTTCTCCAAGAAATACCAGCTTTCCCCCTTGAATTAGGACCTTTTCTCCACTAATACCTCTTTTATCCCCATAAGAGGACAGTTTCTTCCAGAAATGCCACATTTCTCCCAAATATATCACATCTTCTCCAAGAAATACCAGCTTTCCCCCTTCAAATAGGACCTTTTCACCCACAAATACCTCTTTTATCCCCAAAAGAGGACAGTTTCTTCCGGAAAGGCCACATTTCTCCCAAATATATCACATCTTCTCCAAGAAATACCAGGGTTCCCCCTTCAAATAGGACCTTTTCAACCACAAATACCTGTTTTAGACCCTAAATAGGACAGTTTCTTCCAGACATGCCACATTTCTCCCAAATAGATCACATTTTCTCCAAGAAATACCAGCTTTCCCCCTTCAAATAGGAACTTTTCACCCACAAATACCTCTTTTATCCCCAAAAGAGGACAGTTTCTGCCAGAAAGGCCACATTTCTCCCAAACATATCACATCTCCACCAGGAAATACCAGGATTCCTCCTGAAATAGGACCTTTTCTCCCACAAGTACCAGCCTTCTCCCCCCAAATAGGACATTTTCTTCCAGAAATGCCACATTTCTCCCAAATATACCATATCTTCTCCAAGAAATACCAGGTTTCCCCCTTCAAATAGGACCTTTTCACCCACAAATACCTGTTTTATCCTTAAAATAGGACAGTTTCTTCCAGACATGCCACATTTCTCCCAAATAGATCACATCTTCTCCAAGAAGTACCAGCTTTCCCCCTTCAAATAGGACCTTTTCAACCACAAATACCTGTTTTATCCCTCAAATTGGACAGTTTCTTCCAGAAAGGCTACATTTCTCCCAAATATATCACATATTCTCCAAGAAATACCACGTTTCCGCCTTCAAATACGACCTTTTCACCCACAAATACCTATTTTATCCCCAAAATAGGACAGTTTCTTCCAGAAATGCCACATTTCTCCCAAATATATCATATCTTCTCCAAGAAATACCAGGTTTCCCCCTTCAAATAGGAAATGTTCTCCCACAAATACCTGTTTTATCCCCAAAAGAGAACAGTTTCTTCCAGAAATGCCACATTTCTCCCAAATAGATCACATCTTCTCTAAGAAATACCAGGTTTCCCCCTGGAAATAGGACCTTTTCACCCACAAATACCTCTTTTATCCCCAAAAGAGGAAAGTTTCTTCCAGAAATGCCTCATTTCTCCCAAATATATCACATCTTCTCCAAGAAATAACAGCCTTCCCCCTTCAAATAAGACCTTTTCACCCACAAATACCTGTTCTATCCCCAAAATAGTACAGTTTCTTCCAGAAATGCCACATTTCTCCCAAATAGATCACATCTTCTCCAAGAAATACCAGGATTCCTCCTGAAATAGGACCTTCTCACCCACTAATAACAGGCTTCTCCCCCCAAATAGGACAGATTCTTCCAGACATGCCTCATTTCTCCAAAATATATCACATCTTCTCCAAGAAATACCAGGTTTCCCCCTTCAGATAGGACCTTTTCACCCACAAATACCTCTTTTATCCCCAAAACAGGACACTTTCTTCCAGAAATGCCACATTTCTCCCAAATAGATCACATCTTCTCCAAGAAATACCAGCTTTCCCCCTTCAAATAGGACCTTTTCAACCACAAATACCTGTTTTATGCCCAAAATAACACAGTTTCTTCCAGGAATGCCAGATTTCTCCCAAATAGATCCCATCTTCTCCAAGAAATACCAGGGTTCCCCCTTCAAATAGGACCTTTTCAACCACAAATACCTGTTTTATCCCCAAAATAGGACAGTTTCTTCCAGACATGCCACATTTCTCCCAAATAGATCACATCTTCTCCAAGAAATACCAGCTTTCCCCCTTCAAATAGGAACTTTTCACCCACAAATACCTCTTTTATCCCCAAAAGAGGACAGTTTCTTCCAGACATGCCACATTTCTCCCAAACATATCACATCTCCTCCAAGAAATACCAGGATTCCTCCTGAAATAGGACCTTTTCTCCCACAATTACCAGCCTTCTCCCCCCAAATTGGACATTTTCTTCCAGAAATGCCACATTTCTCCCAAATATACCATATCTTCTCCAAGAAATACCAGGTTTCCCCCTTCAAATAGGACCTTTTCACCCACAAATACCTGTTTTATCCTCAAAATAGGACAGTTTCTTCCAGACATGCCACATTTCTCCCAAATATATCACATCTTCTCCAAGAAATACCAGGCTTCCCCCTTCAAATAGGACCTTTTCACCCACAAATACCTGTTTTATCCCTCAAATTGGACATATTCTTCCAGAAATGCCACATTTCTCCCAAATATATCACATCTTCTCCAAGAAATACCACGTTTCCGCCTTCTAATAGGACCTTTTCACCCACAAATACCTATTTTATCCCCAAAATAGGACAGTTTCTTCCAGAAATGCCACATTTCTCCCAAATATATCATATCTTCTCCAAGAAATACCAGGTTTCCCCCTTCAAATAGGAAATGTTCACCCACAAATACCTGTTTTATCCCCAAAAGAGGACAGTTTCTTCCAGAAATGCCACATTTCTCCCAAATATATCACATCTTCTCCAAGAAATACCAGGTTTCCCCCTTCAAATAGGACCTTTTCACCCACAAATACCTCTTTTATCCCCAAAAGAGGAAAGTTTCTTCCAGAAATGCCTCATTTCTCCCAAATATATCACATCTTCTCCAAGAAATACCAGCCTTCCCCCTTCAAATAAGAACTTTTCACCCAGAAATACCTTCTTTATCCCCAAAATACGACAGTTTCTTCCAGGAATGCCACATTTCTCCCAAATAGATCACATCTTCTCCAAGAAATACCAGGATTCCTCCTGAAATAGGACCTTCTCACCCACAACTACCAGCCTTCTCCCCAAAATAGGACAGTTTCTTCCAGAAATGCCTCATTTCTCCCAAATATATCACATCTTCTCCAAGAAATACCAGGTTTCCCCCTGGAAATAGGACCTTTTCACCCACAAATACCTCTTTTATCCCCAAAAGAGGACAGTTTCTTCCGGAAAGGCCACATTTCTCCCAAATAGATCACATCTTCTCCAAGAAATACCAGGGTTCCCCCTTCAAATAGGACCTTTACACCCACAAATACCTCTTTTATCCCCAAAAGAGGACAATTTCTTCCAGAAATGCCACATTTCTCCCAAATATATCACTTCTTCTCCAAGAAATACCACGTTTCCCCCTTCAAATAGGACCTTTCCACCCACAAATACCTCTTTTATCCCCAAAAGAGGACAGTTTCTTCCAGACATGCCACATTTCTCCCAAATATATCACATCTTCTCCAAGAAATACCAGGATTCCTCCTGAAATAGGACCTTCTCACCCACAACTACCAGCCTTCTCCCCACAAATTAGACATTTTCTTCCAGAAATGCCTCATTTCTCCCAAATATATCACATCTTCTCCAAGAAATACCAGGTTTCCCCCTTCAAATAGGAAATTTTCTCCCACAAATACCTGTTTTATCCCCAAAAGAGAACAGTTTCTTCCAGAAATGCCACATTTCTCCCAAATAGATCACATCTTCTCTAAGAAATACCAGGTTTCCCCCTGGAAATAGGACCTTTTCACCCACAAATACCTCTTTTATCCCCAAAAGAGGACAGTTTCTTCCAGAAAGGCCACATTTCTCCCAAAGAGATCACATCTTCTCCAAGAAATACCAGGGTTCCCCCTTCAAATAGGACCTTTTCACCCACAAATACCTCTTTTATCCCCATAAGAGGACAGTTTATTCCAGAAATGCCACATTTCTCCCAAATAGATCACATCTTCTCCAAGAAATAACACGTTTCCCCCTTCAAATAGGACCTTTTCACCATGAAATACCTCTTTTATCCCCAAAATAGGACAGTTTCTTCCAGAAATGCCACATTTCTCCCAAATATATCACATCTTCTCCAAGAAATACCAGGTTTCCCCCTTCAAATAGGACCTTTTCACCCACAAATACCTGTTTTATCCCCAAAATAGGACATTTTCTTCCAGAAATGCCTCATTTCTCCCAAATATATCACATCTTCTCCAAGAAATACCAGGTTTCCCCCTTCAAATAGGACCTTTTCACCCACAAATACCTCTTTTATCCCCAAAAGAGGACAGTTTCTTCCAGAAATGCCACATTTCTCCCAAATATAGCACATCTTCTCCAAGAAATACCAGGTTTCCCCCTTCAAATAGGACCTTTTCACCCACAAATACCTGTTTTATGCCCAAAATACGACAGTTTCTTCCAGAAATGCCACATATCTCCCAAATATATCACATCTTCTCCAAGAAATACCACGTTTCCCCCTTCAAATAGGACCTTTTCACCCACAAATACCTGTTTTATCCCCAAAATAGGACAGTTTCTTCCAGACATGCCACATTTCTCCCAAATATATCACATCTTCTCCAAGAAATACCAGGTTTCCCCCTTAAAATAGGACCTTTTCAACCACAAATACCTGTTTTATCCCTCAAGTTGGACATATTCTTCCAGAAATGCCACATTTCTCCCAAATATATCACATCTTCTCCAAGAAATACCACGTTTCCCCCTTCAAATAGGACCTTTTCTCCCACAAATACCTGTTTTATCCCCAAAATAGGACAGTTTCTTCCAGAAATGCCACATTTCTCCCAAATAGATCACATCTTCTCCAAGAAATACCAGCTTTCCCCCTTCAAATAGGAACTTTTCACCCTCAAATACCTCTTCTATCCCCAAAAGAGGACAGTTTCTTCCAGAAATGCCACATTTCTCCCAAATATATCACATCTTCTCCAAGAAATACCAGGTTTCCCACTTCAAATAGGACCTTTTCACCCACAAATACCTCTTTTATCCCCCCAAATAGGACAGTTTCTTCCAGAAATGCCACATTTCTCCCAAATATATCACATCTTCTCCAAGAAATACCAGGATTTCTCCTGAAATAGGACATTCTCACCCACTAATAACAGGCTTCTCCCCCCAAATAGGACAGTTTCTTCCAGACATGCCTCATTTCTCCCAAATATATCACATCTCCTCCAAGAAATACCAGGTTTCCCCCTTCAAATAGGACCTTTTCACCCACAAATACCTGTTTTATCCCCAAAACAGGACACTTTCTTCCAGAAATGCCACATTTCTCCCAAATATATCACATCTTCTCCAAGAAATACCAGGTTTCCCCCTTCAATTAGAACCTTTTCAACCACAAATACCTGTTTTATGCCCAAAATAGGACAGTTTCTTCCAGAAATGCCACATTTCTCCCAAATAGATCACATCTTCTCCATGAAATACCAGGATTCCTCCTGAAATAGGACCTTCTCACCCACAACTACCAGCCTTCTCCCCACAAATTAGACATTTTCTTCCAGAAATGCCTCATTTCTCCCAAATATATCACATCTTCTCCAAGAAATACCAGGTTTCCCCCTTCAAATAGGAACTTTTCACCCACAAATACCTCTTTTATCCCCAAAAGAGGACAGTTTCTTCCAGAAATGCCACATTTCTCCCAAATATATCACATCTTCTCCAAGAAATACCAGGGTTCCCCCTTCAAATAGGACCTTTTCACCCACAAATACCTCTTTTATCCCCAAAAGAGGACAGTTTCTTCCAGAAAGGCCACATTTCTCCCAAATATATCACATCTTCTCCAAGAAATACCAGGTTTCCCCCTTCAAATAGGACCTTTTCACCCACAAATACCTATTTTATCCCCAAAATAGGACAGTTTCTTCCAGAAATGCCACATTTCTCCCAAATATATCATATCTTCTCCAAGAAATACCAGGTTTCCCCCTTCAAATAGGACCTTTTCTCCCACAAATACCTGTTTTATCCCCAAAAGAGAACAGTTTCTTCCAGAAATGCCACATTTCTCCCAAATAGATCACATCTTCTCTAAGAAATACCAGGTTTCCCTCTTCAAATAGGACCTTTTCACCCACAAATACCTCTTTTATCCCCAAAAGAGGAAAGTTTCTTCCAGAAATGCCTCATTTCTCCCAAATGTATCACATCTTCTCCAAGAAATAACAGCCTTCCCCCTTCAAATAAGACCTTTTCACCCACAAATACCTGTTCTATCCCCAAAATAGGACAGTTTCTTCCAGAAATGCCACATTTCTCCCAAATATATCACATTTCCCCTAGAAATACCAGGTTTCCACCTTCAAATAGGACCTTTTCAAACACAAATACCTGTTTTATCCCCAGAATAGGACAGTTTCTTCCAGAAAGGCCACATTTCTCCCAAATAGATCACATCTTCTCCAAGAAATACCAGATTTCCACCTTCAAATAGGACCTTTTCACCCACAAATACCTCTTTTATCCCCAAAACAGGACACTTTCTTCCAGAAATGCCACATTTCTCCCAAATATATCACATCTTCTCCAAGAAATACCAGGTTTCCCCCTTCAAATAGGACCTTTTCACCCAGAAATACCTGTTTTATCCCCAAAATACGACAGTTTCTTCCAGGAATGCCAGATTTCTCCCAAATATATCACATCTTCTCCAAGAAATACCAGGATTCCTCCTGAAATAGGACCTTCTAACGCACAACTACCAGCCTTCTCCCCCCAAATAGGACAGTTTCTTCCAGAAATGCCTAATTTCTCCCAAATAGATCACATCTTCTCTAAGAAATACCAGGTTTCCCCCTTCAAATAGGACCTTTTCACCCACAAATACCTCTTTTATCCCCAAAAGAGGAAAGTTTCTTCCAGAAATGCCTCATTTCTCCCAAATATATCACATCTTCTCCAAGAAATAACAGCCTTCCCCCTTCAAATAAGACCTTTTCACCCACAAATACCTGTTCTATCCCCAAAATAGGACAGTTTCTTCCAGAAATGCCACATTTCTCCCAAATAGATCACATCTTCTCCAAGAAATACCAGGATTCCTCCTGAAATAGGACCTTCTCACCCACTAATAACAGGCTTCTCCCCCCAAATAGGACAGTTTCTTCCAGACATGCCTCATTTCTCCCAAATATATCACATCTTCTCCAAGAAATACCAGGTTTCCCCCTGGAAATAGGACCTTTTCACCCACAAATACCTCTTTTATCCCCAAAACAGGACACTTTCTTCCAGAAATGCCACATTTCTCCCAAAGAGATCACATCTTCTCCAAGAAATACCACGTTTCCCCCTTCAAATAGGACCTTTTCAACCACAAATACCTGTTTTATGCCCAAAATACGACAGTTTCTTCCAGGAATGCCAGATTTCTCCCAAATAGATCACATCTTCTCCAAGAAATACCTGGGTTCCCCCTTCAAATAGGACCTTTTCAACCACAAATACCTGTTTTAGACCCTAAATAGGACAGTTTCTTCCAGACATGCCACATTTCTCCCAAATAGATCACATCTTCTCCAAGAAATACCAGCTTTCCCCCTTCAAATAGGAACTTTTCACCCACAAATACCTCTTTTATCCCCAAAAGAGGACAGTTTCTTCCAGAAATGCCACATTTCTCCCAAACAAATCACATCTCCTCCAAGAAATACCAGGATTCCTCCTGAAATAGGACCTTTTCTCCCACAAGTACCAGCCATCTCCCCCCAAATACGACAGTTTCTTCCAGAAATGCCACATTTCTCCCAAATATACCATATCTTCTCCAAGAAATACCAGGTTTCCCCCTGGAAATAGGACCTTTTCACCCACAAATACCTGTTTTATCCTCAAAATAGGACAGTTTCTTCCAGACATGCCACATTTCTCCCAAATAGATCACATCTTCTCCAAGAAATACCAGGTTTCCCCCTTCAAATAGGACCTTTTCACCCACAAATACATGTTTTATCCCTCAAATTGGACATATTCTTCCAGAAATGCCACATTTCTCCCAAATATATCACATCTTCTCCAAGAAATACCACGTTTCCGCCTTCTAATAGGACCTTTTCACCCACAAATACCTATTTTATCCCCAAAATAGGACAGTTTCTTCCAGAAATGCCACATTTCTCCCAAATATATCATATCTTCTCCAAGAAATACCAGCCTTCCCCCTTCAAATAGGACCTTTTCACCCACAAATACCTGTTTTATCCCCAAAAGAGGACAGTTTCTTCCAGAAATGCCACATTTCTCCCAAATAGATCACATCTTCTCCAAGAAATACCAGCTTTCCCCCTTCAAATAGGACCTTTTCACCCACAAATACCTCTTTTATCCCCAAAAGAGGAAAGTTTCTTCCAGAAATGCCTCATTTCTCCCAAATATATCACATCTTCTCCAAGAAATACCAGGGTTCCCCCTTCAAATAAGACCTTTTCACCCACAAATACCTGTTTTATCCCCAAAAGAGGACAGTTTCTTCCAGAAATGCCACATTTCTCCCAAATAGATCACATCTTGTCCAAGAAATACCAGGATTCCTCCTGAAATAGGACCTTCTCACCCACTAATAACAGGCTTCTCCCCCCAAATAGGACAGTTTCTTCCAGACATGCCTCATTTCTCCCAAATATATCACATCTTCTCCAAGAAATACCAGATTTCCACCTTCAAATAGGACCTTTTCACCCACAAATACCTCTTTTATCCCCAAAAGAGGACACTTTCTTCCAGAAATGCCACATTTCTCCCAAATATATCACATCTTCTCCAAGAAATACCAGGTTTCCCCCTTCAAATAGGACCTTTTCACCCAGAAATACCTGTTTTATCCCCAAAATACGACAGTTTCTTCCAGGAATGCCAGATTTCTCCCAAATATATCACATCTTCTCCAAGAAATACCAGGATTCCTCCTGAAATAGGACCTTCTAACGCACAACTAGCAGCCTTCTCCCCCCAAATAGGACAGTTTCTTCCAGACATGCCTCATTTCTCCCAAATATATCACATCTTCTCCAAGAAATACCAGGTTTCCCCCTGGAAATAGGACCTTTTCACCCACAAATACCTCTTTTATCCCCAAAAGAGGACAGTTTCTTCCAGAAAGGCCAAATTTCTCCCAAATAGATCACATCTTCTCCAAGAAATACCAGGGTTCCCCCTTCAAATAGGACCTTTTCACCCACAAATACCTCTTTTATCCCCAAAAGAGGACAGTTTCTTCCAGAAATGCCACATTTCTCCCAAATATATCACATCTTCTCCAAGAAATACCAGCTTTCCCCCTTCAAATAGGACCTTTTCTCCAACAAATACCTGTTTTATCCCCAAAATAGGACAGTTTCTTCCAGACATGCCACATTTCTCCCAAATAGATCACATCTTCTCCAAGAAATACCAGGTTTCCCCCTTCAAATAGGACCTTTTCACCCACAAATACCTGTTTTATGCCCAAAATACGACAGTTTCTTCCAGAAATGCCACATTTCTCCCAAATAGATCACATCTTCTCCAAGAAATACCAGGGTTCCCCCTTCAAATAGGACCTTTTCACCCACAAATACCTCTTTTATCCCCAAAATAGGACAGTTTCTTCCAGACATGCCACATTTCTCCCAAATATATCACATCTTCTCCAAGAAATACCAGGTTTCCCCCTTCAAATAGGACCTTTTCAACCACAAATACCTGTTTTATCCCTCAAGTTGGACATATTCTTCCAGAAATGCCACATTTCTCCCAAACATATCACATCTTCTCCAAGAAATACCACGTTTCCCCCTTCAAATAGGACCTTTTCTCCCACAAATACCTGTTTTATCCCCAAAATAGGACAGTTTCTTCCAGAAATGCCACATTTCTCCCAAATATACCACATCTTCTCCAAGAAATACCAAGTTTCCCCCTTCAAATAGGAACTTTTCACCCACAAATACCTCTTCTATCCCCAAAAGAGGACAGTTTCTTACAGAAAGGCCACATTTCTCCCAAATATATCACATCTTCTCCAAGAAATACCAGCCTTCCCCCTTCAAATAGGACCTTTTCACCCACAAATACCTGTTTTATCCCCAAAATAGGACAGTTTCTTCCAGAAATGCCACATTTCTCCCAAATATATCAGATCTTCTCCAAGAAATACCAGGATTCCTCCTGAAATAGGACCTTCTCACCCACAACTACCAGCCTTCTCCCCACAAATTGGACATTTTCTTCCAGAAATGCCTCATTTTTCCCAAATATATCACATCTTCTCCAAGAAATACCAGGTTTCCCCCTTCAAATAGGACCTTTTCACCCACAAATACCTCTTTTATCCCCAAAAGAGGACAGTTTCTTCCGGAAAGGCCACATTTCTCCCAAATATATCACATCTTCTCCAAGAAATGCCAGGATTCCTCCTGAAATAGGACCTTCTCACCCACAACTACCAGCCTTCTCCCCCCAAATTGGACATTTTCTTCCAGAAAGGCCACATTTCTCCCAAATATATCACATCTTCTCCAAGAAATACCAGGATTCCTCCTGAAATAGGACCTTCTCACCCAAAACTACCAGCCTTCTCCCCCCAAATTGGACATTTTCTTCCAGAAAGGCCACATTTCTCCCAAATAGGTCACATCTTCTCCAAGAAATACCAGCTTTCCCCCTTCAAATAGGACCTTTTCTCCCACAAATACCTGGCTTCTCCCCCAAATAGGACAGTTTCTTCCAGAAATGCCACATTTCTCCCAAATATATCACATCTTCTCCAAGAAATACCAGCTTTCCCCCTTCAAATAGGACCTTTTCACCCACAAATACCTCTTTTATCCCCAAAATAGGACAGCTTCTTCCAGACATGCCACATTTCTCCTAAACATATCACATCTTCTCCAAGAAATACCAGGGTTCCCCCTTCAAATAGGACCTTATCACCCACAAATACCTGTTTTATGCCCAAAATACGACAGTTTCTTCCAGAAATGCCACATTTCTCCCAAATATATCACATCTTCTCCAAGAAATACCACGTTTCCCCCTTCAAATAGGACCTTTTCTCCCACAAATACCTCTTTTATCCCCAAAATAGGACAGTTTCTTCCAGAAATGCCACATTTCTCCCAAATATATCACATCTTCTCCAAGAAATACCAGGTTTCCCCCTTCAAATAGGACCTTTTCAACCACAAATACCTGTTTTATCCCTCAAATTGGACATATTCTTCCAGAAATGCCACATTTCTCCCAAATATATCACATCTTCTCCAAGAAATACCACGTTTCCCCCTTCAAATAGGACCTTTTCACCCAGAAATACCTGTTTTATCCCCAAAATAGGACAGTTTCTTCCAGAAATGCCATATTTCTCCCAAATATATCATATCTTCTCCAAGAAATACCTGCTTTCCCCCTTCAAATAGGAACTTTTCACCCACAAATACCTCTTTTATCCCCAAAAGAGGACAGTTTCTTCCAGAAATGCCACATTTCTCCCAAATCACATCTTCTCCAAGAAATACCACGTTTCCCCCTTCAAATAGGACCTTTTCACCCACAAATACCTCTTTTATCCCCAAAAGAGGACAGATTCTTCCAGAAAGGCCACATTTCACCCAAATAGATCACATCTTCTCCAAGAAATACCAGCTTTCCCCCTTCAAATAGGACCTTTTCAACCACAAATACCTGTTTTATCCCCAAAATAGGACAGTTTCTTCCAGACATGCCACATTTCTCCCAAATAGATCACATCTTCTCCAAGAAATAACAGCTTTCCCCCTTCAAATAGGAACTTTTCACCCACAAATACCTATTTTATCCCCAAAACAGGACAGTTTCTTCCAGAAAGGCCACATTTCTCCCAAACTTATCACATCTCCTCCAAGAAATACCAGGCTTCCTCCTGAAATAGGACCTTTTCTCCCACAAGTACCAGCCTTCTCCCCCCAAATAGGACATTTTCTTCCAGAAATGCCACATTTCTCCCAAATATACCACATCTTCTCCAAGAAATACCAGGTTTCCCCCTTCAAATAGGACCTTTTCACCCACAAATACCTGTTTTATCCTCAAAATAGGACAGTTTCTTCCAGACATGCCATATTTCTCCCAAATATATCACATCTTCTCCAAGAAATACCAGGTTTCCCCCTTCAAATAGGACCTTTTCAACCACAAATACCTGTTTTATCCCTCAAATTGGACAGTTTCTTCCAGAAAGGCCACATTTCTCCCAAATAGATCACATCTTCTCCAAGAAATACCACGTTTCTGCCTTCAAATAGGACCTTTTCACCCACAAATACCTCTTTTATCCCCAAAATAGGACAGTTTCTTCCAGACATACCACATTTCTCCCAAATATATCACATCTTCTCCAAGAAATACCAGGATTCCTCCTGAAAGAGGACCTTCTTACCCACAACTACCTGCCTTCTCCCCACAAATTGGACATTTTCTTCCAGAAATGCCACATTTCTCCCAAATATATCACAACTACTCCAAGAAATACCAGGGTTCCCCCTTCAAATAGGACCTTTTCACCCACAATTACCTCTTTTATCCCCAAAAGAGGACAGTTTCTTCCAGAAATGCCACATTTCTCCCAAATATATCACATATTCTCCAAGAAATACCAGCTTTCCCCCTTCAAATAGGACCTTTTCACCCACAAATACCTGTTTTATGCCCAAAATACGACAGTTTCTTCCAGAAATGCCACATTTCTCCCAAATATATCACATCTTCTCCAAGAAATACCAGGTTTCCCCCTTTAAATAGGACCTTTTCAACCACTAATACCTCTTTTATCCCCAAAAGAGGACAGTTTCTTCCGGAAAGGCCACATTTCTCCCAAATAGATCACATCTTCTCCAAGAAATACCAGGATTCCTCCTGAAATAGGACCTTCTCACCCAAAACTACCAGCCTTCTCCCCCCAAATTGGACATTTTCTTACTGAAATGCCACATTTCTCCCAAATATATCACATCTCCTCCAAGAAATACCAGGTTTCCTCCTGAAATAGGACCTTCTCACCGAAAACTACCAGCCTTCTACCCCCAAATTGGACATTTTCTTCCAGACATGCCACATTTCTCCCAAATATATCACATCTTCTCCAAGAAATACCAGGGTTCCCCCTTCAAATAGGACCTTATCACCCACAAATACCTCTTTTATCCCCAAAAGAGGACAGTTTCTTCCAGAAATGCCACATTTCTCCCAAATATATCACATCTTCTCCAAGAAAAACCACGGTTCCCCCTTCAAATAGAACCTTTTCACCCACAAATACCTGTTTTATCCCCAAAATAGGACAGTTTCTTCCAGAAATGCCACATTTCTCCCAAATATACCACATCTTCTCCAAGAAATACCAGGTTTCCCCCTTCAAATAGGACCTTTTCACCCACAAATACCTGTTTTATCCCCAAAATAGGACAGTTTCTTCCAGACATGCCACATTTCTCCCAAATAGATCACATCTTCTCCAAGAAATACCAGCTTTCCCCCTTCAAATAGGACCTTTTCAACCACAAATACCTGTTTTATCCCTCAAATTGGACATATTCTTCCAGAAATGCCACATTTCTCCCAAATATATTACATCTTCTCCAAGAAATACCAGGTTTCCCCCTTCAAATAGGACCTTTTCAACCACAAATACCTGTTTTATGCCCAAAATACGACAGTTTCTTCCAGAAATGCCACATTTCTCCCAAATATATCACATCTCCTCCAAGAAATACCAGGATTTCTCCTGAAATAGGACCTTCTAACCCACAACTGCCAACCTTCTCCCCACAAATTAGACATTTTCTTCCAGAAATGCCTCATTTCTCCCAAATATATCACATCTTCTCCAAGAAATACCAGGTTTCCCCCTGGAAATAGGACCTTTTCACCCACAAATACCTGTTTTATCCCCCAAATAGGACAGTTTCTTCCAGAAATGCCACATTTCTCCCAAATATATCACATCTTCTCCAAGAAATACCAGCTTTCCCCCTTCAAATACGACCTTTTCAACCACAAATACCTCTTTTATCCCCAAAAGAGGACAGTTTCTTCCAGAAATGCCACATTTCTCCCAAATATATCACATCTTCTCCAAGAAATACCAGCTTTCCCCCTTCAAATAGGACCTTTTCACCCACAAATACCTGTTTTATGCCCAAAATACGACAGTTTCTTCCAGAAATGCCACATTTCTCCCAAATATATCACATCTTCTCCAAGAAATACCAGGTTTCCCCCTTAAAATAGGACCTTTTGAACCACTAATACCTCTTTTATCCCCAAAAGAGGACAGTTTCTTCCGGAAAGGCCACATTTCTCCCAAATATATCACATCTTCTCCAAGAAATACCAGGATTCCTCCTGAAATAGGACCTTCTCACCCAAAACTACCAGCCTTCTCCCCCCAAATTGGACATTTTCTATACAGAAATGCCACATTTCTCCCAAATATATCACATCTCCTCCAAGAAATACCAGGTTTCCTCCTGAAATAGGACCTTCTCACCGAAAACTACCAGCCTTCTACCCCCAAATTGGACATTTTCTTCCAGACATGCCACATTTCTCCCAAATATATCACATCTTCTCCAAGAAATACCAGGTTTCCCCCTTCAAATAGGACCTTTTCAACCACAAATACCTCTTTTATCCCCAAAAGAGGACAGTTTCTTCCAGAAATGCCACATTTCTCCCAAATATATCACATCTTCTCCAAGAAATACCAGCTTTCCCCCTTCAAATACGACCTTTTCAACCACAAATACCTCTTTTATCCCCAAAATACGACAGTTTCTTCCAGAAATGCCACATTTCTCCCAAATAGATCACATCTCCTCCAAGAAATACCAGGTTTCCCCCTTCAAATAGGACCTTTTCACCCACAAATACCTCTTTTATCCCCAAAAGAGGACAGTTTCTTCCAGAAAGGCCACATTTCTCCCAAATATATCACATCTCCTCCAAGAAATACCAGGGTTCCTCCTGAAATAGGACCTTCTCACCCACAACTACCAGCCTTCTCCCCACAAATTGGACAGTTTCTTCCAGACATGCCACATTTCTCCCAAATATATCACATCTTCTCCAAGAAATACCACGTTTCCCCCTTCAAATAGGACCTTTTCACCCACAAATACCTATTTTATCCCCAAAATAGGACAGTTTCTTCCAGAAATGCCTGATTTCTCCCAAATATATCATATCTTCTCCAAGAAATACCAGGTTTCCCCCTTCAAATAGGAAATGTTCTCCCAAAAATACCTGTTTTATCCCCAAAAGAGAACAGTTTCTTCCAGAAATGCCACATTTCTCCCAAATAGATCACATCTTCTCCAAGAAATACCAGGTTTCCCCCTTCAAATAGCACCTTTTCACCCACAAATACCTCTTTTATCCCCAAAAGAGGAAAGTTTCTTCCAGAAATGCCTCATTTCTCCCAAATATATCACATCTTCTCCAAGAAATAACAGCCTTCCCCCTTCAAATAAGACCTTTTCACCCACAAATACCTGTTCTATCCCCAAAATAGGACAGTTTCTTCCAGAAATGCCACATTTCTCCCAAATAGATCACATCTTGTCCAAGAAATACCAGGATTCCTCCTGAAATAGGACCTTCTCACCCACTAATAACAGGCTTCTCCCCCCAAATAGGACAGTTTCTTCCAGACATGCCAGATTTCTCCCAAATATATCACATCTTCTCCAAGAAATACCAGGTTTCCCCCTTCAAATAGGACCTTTTCACCCACAAATACCTCTTTTATCCCCAAAAGAGGACACTTTCTTCCAGAAATGCCACATTTCTCCCAAAGAGATCACATCTTCTCCAAGAAATACCACGTTTCCCCCTTCAAATAGGACCTTTTCAACCACAAATACCTGTTTTATGCCCAAAATACGACAGTTTCTTCCAGGAATGCCAGATTTCTCCCAAATAGATCACATCTTCTCCATGAAATACCTGGGTTCCCCCTTCAAATAGGACCTTTTCAACCACAAATACCTGTTTTAGACCCTAAATAGGACAGTTTCTTCCAGACATGCCACATTTCTCCCAAATAGATCACATCTTCTGCAAGAAATACAGCTTTCCCCCTTCAAATAGGAACTTTTCACCCACAAATACCTCTTTTATCCCCAAAAGAGGACAGTTTCTTCCAGAAATGCCACATTTCTCCCAAACATATCACATCTCCTCCAAGAAATACCAGGATTCCTCCTGAAATAGGACCTTTTCTCCCACAAGTACCAGCCTTCTCCCCCCAAATAGGACATTTTCTTCCAGACATGCCACATTTCTCCCAAATATACCATATCTTCTCCAAGAAATACCAGGTTTCCCCCTTCAAATAGGACCTTTTCACCCACAAATACCTCTTTTATCCTCAAAATAGGACAGTTTCTTCCAGACATGCCACATTTCTCCCAAATATATCACATCTTCTCCAAGAAATACCAGGTTTCCCCCTTCAAATAGGACCTTTTCACCCACAAATACCTATTTTATCCCTCAAATTGGACATATTCTTCCAGAAATGCCACATTTCTCCCAAATATATCACATCTTCTCCAAGAAATACCACGTTTCCGCCTTCTAATAGGACCTTTTCACCCACAAATACCTATTTTATCCCCAAAATAGGACAGTTTCTTCCAGAAATGCCACATTTCTCCCAAATATATCATATCTTCTCCAAGAAATACCAGGTTTCCCCCTTCAAATAGGAAATGTTCACCCACAAATACCTGTTTTATCCCCAAAAGAGGACAGTTTCTTCCAGAAATGCCACATTTCTCCCAAATAGATCACATCTTCTCCAAGAAATACCAGCTTTCCCCCTTCAAATAGGACCTTTTCAACCACAAATACCTGTTTTATGCCCAAAATACGACAGTTTCTTCCAGAAATGCCACATTTCTCCCAAATATATCACATCTCCTCCAAGAAATACCAGGATTTCTCCTGAAATAGGACCTTCTAACCCACAACTACCAACCTTCTCCCCACAAATTAGACATTTTCTTCCAGAAATGCCTCATTTCTCCCAAATATATCACATCTTCTCCAAGAAATACCAGGTTTCCCCCTGGAAATAGGACCTTTTCACCCACAAATACCTGTTTTATCCCCCAAATAGGACAGTTTCTTCCAGAAATGCCACATTTCTCCCAAATATATCACATCTTCTCCAAGAAATACCAGCTTTCCCCCTTCAAATACGACCTTTTCAACCACAAATACCTCTTTTATCCCCAAAAGAGGACAGTTTCTTCCAGAAATGCCACATTTCTCCCAAATATATCACATCTTCTCCAAGAAATACTAGCTTTCCCCCTTCAAATAGGACCTTTTCACCCACAAATACCTGTTTTATGCCCAAAATACGACAGTTTCTTCCAGAAATGCCACATTTCTCCCAAATATATCACATCTTCTCCAAGAAATACCAGGTTTCCCCCTTAAAATAGGACCTTTTGAACCACTAATACCTCTTTTATCCCCAAAAGAGGACAGTTTCTTCCGGAAAGGCCACATTTCTCCCAAATATATCACATCTTCTCCAAGAAATACCAGGATTCCTCCTGAAATAGGACCTTCTCACCCAAAACTACCAGCCTTCTCCCCCCAAATTGGACATTTTCTATACAGAAATGCCACATTTCTCCCAAATATATCACATCTCCTCCAAGAAATACCAGGTTTCCTCCTGAAATAGGACCTTCTCACCGAAAACTACCAGCCTTCTACCCCCAAATTGGACATTTTCTTCCAGACATGCCACATTTCTCCCAAATATATCACATCTTCTCCAAGAAATACCAGGTTTCCCCCTTCAAATAGGACCTTTTCAACCACAAATACCTCTTTTATCCCCAAAAGAGGACAGTTTCTTCCAGAAATGCCACATTTCTCCCAAATATATCACATCTTCTCCAAGAAATACCAGCTTTCCCCCTTCAAATACGACCTTTTCAACCACAAATACCTCTTTTATCCCCAAAATACGACAGTTTCTTCCAGAAATGCCACATTTCTCCCAAATAGATCACATCTCCTCCAAGAAATACCAGGTTTCCCCCTTCAAATAGGACCTTTTCACCCACAAATACCTCTTTTATCCCCAAAAGAGGACAGTTTCTTCCAGAAAGGCCACATTTCTCCCAAATATATCACATCTCCTCCAAGAAATACCAGGGTTCCTCCTGAAATAGGACCTTCTCACCCACAACTACCAGCCTTCTCCCCACAAATTGGACAGTTTCTTCCAGACATGCCACATTTCTCCCAAATATATCACATCTTCTCCAAGAAATACCACGTTTCCCCCTTCAAATAGGACCTTTTCACCCAGAAATACCTATTTTATCCCCAAAATAGGACAGTTTCTTCCAGAAATGCCTGATTTCTCCCAAATATATCATATCTTCTCCAAGAAATACCAGGTTTCCCCCTTCAAATAGGAAATGTTCTCCCACAAATACCTGTTTTATCCCCAAAAGAGAACAGTTTCTTCCAGAAATGCCACATTTCTCCCAAATAGATCACATCTTCTCCAAGAAATACCAGGTTTCCCCCTTCAAATAGCACCTTTTCACCCACAAATACCTCTTTTATCCCCAAAAGAGGAAAGTTTCTTCCAGAAATGCCTCATTTCTCCCAAATATATCACATCTTCTCCAAGAAATAACAGCCTTCCCCCTTCAAATAAGACCTTTTCACCCACAAATACCTGTTCTATCCCCAAAATAGGACAGTTTCTTCCAGAAATGCCACATTTCTCCCAAATAGATCACATCTTGTCCAAGAAATACCAGGATTCCTCCTGAAATAGGACCTTCTCACCCACTAATAACAGGCTTCTCCCCCCAAATAGGACAGTTTCTTCCAGACATGCCAGATTTCTCCCAAATATATCACATCTTCTCCAAGAAATACCAGGTTTCCCCCTTCAAATAGGACCTTTTCACCCACAAATACCTCTTTTATCCCCAAAAGAGGACACTTTCTTCCAGAAATGCCACATTTCTCCCAAAGAGATCACATCTTCTCCAAGAAATACCACGTTTCCCCCTTCAAATAGGACCTTTTCAACCACAAATACCTGTTTTATGCCCAAAATACGACAGTTTCTTCCAGGAATGCCAGATTTCTCCCAAATAGATCACATCTTCTCCAAGAAATACCTGGGTTCCCCCTTCAAATAGGACCTTTTCAACCACAAATACCTGTTTTAGACCCTAAATAGGACAGTTTCTTCCAGACATGCCACATTTCTCCCAAATAGATCACATCTTCTGCAAGAAATACAGCTTTCCCCCTTCAAATAGGAACTTTTCACCCACAAATACCTCTTTTATCCCCAAAAGAGGACAGTTTCTTCCAGAAATGCCACATTTCTCCCAAACATATCACATCTCCTCCAAGAAATACCAGGATTCCTCCTGAAATAGGACCTTTTCTCCCACAAGTACCAGCCTTCTCCCCCCAAATAGGACATTTTCTTCCAGACATGCCACATTTCTCCCAAATATACCATATCTTCTCCAAGAAATACCAGGATTCCCCCTTCAAATAGGACCTTTTCACCCACAAATACCTCTTTTATCCTCAAAATAGGACAGTTTCTTCCAGACATGCCACATTTCTCCCAAATATATCACATCTTCTCCAAGAAATACCAGGTTTCCCCCTTCAAATAGGACCTTTTCACCCACAAATACCTATTTTATCCCTCAAATTGGACATATTCTTCCAGAAATGCCACATTTCTCCCAAATATATCACATCTTCTCCAAGAAATACCACGTTTCCGCCTTCTAATAGGACCTTTTCACCCACAAATACCTATTTTATCCCCAAAATAGGACAGTTTCTTCCAGAAATGCCACATTTCTCCCAAATATATCATATCTTCTCCAAGAAATACCAGGTTTCCCCCTTCAAATAGGAAATGTTCACCCACAAATATCTGTTTTATCCCCAAAAGAGGACAGTTTCTTCCAGAAATGCCACATTTCTCCCAAATAGATCACATCTTCTCCAAGAAATACCAGCTTTCCCCCTTCAAATAGGACCTTTTCACCCACAAATACCTCTTTTATCCCCAAAAGAGGAAAGTTTCTTCCAGAAATGCCTCATTTCTCCCAAATATATCACATCTTCTCCAAGAAATAACAGCCTTCCCCCTTCAAATAAGACCTTTTCACCCACAAATACCTGTTTTATCCCCAAAAGAGGACAGTTTCTTCCAGAAATGCCACATTTCACCCAAATAGATCACATCTTGTCCAAGAAATACCAGGATTCCTCCTGAAATAGGACCTTCTCACCCACTAATAACAGGCTTCTCCCCCCAAATAGGACAGTTTCTTCCAGACATGCCAGATTTCTCCCAAATATATCACATCTTCTCCAAGAAATACCAGATTTCCACCTTCAAATAGGACCTTTTCACCCACAAATACCTCTTTTATCCCCAAAAGAGGACACTTTCTTCCAGAAATGCCACATTTCTCCCAAAGAGATCACATCTTCTCCAAGAAATACCACGTTTCCCCCTTCAAATAGGACCTTTTCAACCACAAATACCTGTTTTATGCCCAAAATACGACAGTTTCTTCCAGGAATGCCAGATTTCTCCCAAATAGATCACATCTTCTCCAAGAAATACCTGGGTTCCCCCTTCAAATAGGACCTTTTCAACCACAAATACCTGTTTTAGACCCTAAATAGGACAGTTTCTTCCAGACATGCCACATTTCTCCCAAATAGATCACATCTTCTGCAAGAAATACAGCTTTCCCCCTTCAAATAGGAACTTTTCACCCACAAATACCTCTTTTATCCCCAAAAGAGGACAGTTTCTTCCAGAAATGCCACATTTCTCCCAAACATATCACATCTCCTCCAAGAAATACCAGGATTCCTCCTGAAATAGGACCTTTTCTCCCACAAGTACCAGCCTTCTCCCCCCAAATAGGACATTTTCTTCCAGACATGCCACATTTCTCCCAAATATACCATATCTTCTCCAAGAAATACCAGGTTTCCCCCTTCAAATAGGACCTTTTCACCCACAAATACCTGTTTTATCCTCAAAATAGGACAGTTTCTTCCAGACATGCCACATTTCTCCCAAATATATCACATCTTCTCCAAGAAATACCAGGTTTCCCCCTTCAAATAGGACCTTTTCACCCACAAATACCTATTTTATCCCTCAAATTGGACATATTCTTCCAGAAATGCCACATTTCTCCCAAATATATCACATCTTCTCCAAGAAATACCACGTTTCCGCCTTCTAATAGGACCTTTTCACCCACAAATACCTATTTTATCCCCAAAATAGGACAGTTTCTTCCAGAAATGCCACATTTCTCCCAAATATATCATATCTTCTCCAAGAAATACCAGGTTTCCCCCTTCAAATAGGAAATGTTCACCCACAAATACCTGTTTTATCCCCAAAAGAGGACAGTTTCTTCCAGAAATGCCACATTTCTCCCAAATAGATCACATCTTCTCCAAGAAATACCAGCTTTCCCCCTTCAAATAGGACCTTTTCACCCACAAATACCTCTTTTATCCCCAAAAGAGGAAAGTTTCTTCCAGAAATGCCTCATTTCTCCCAAATATATCACATCTTCTCCAAGAAATACCAGCCTTCCCCCTTCAAATAAGACCTTTTCACCCACAAATACCTGTTTTATCCCCAAAAGAGGACAGTTTCTTCCAGAAATGCCACATTTCTCCCAAATAGATCACATCTTGTCCAAGAAATACCAGGATTCCTCCTGAAATAGGACCTTCTCACCCACTAATAACAGGCTTCTCCCCCCAAATAGGACAGTTTCTTCCAGACATGCCACATTTCTCCCAAATAGATCACATCTTCTCCAAGAAATACCAGATTTCCACCTTCAAATAGGACCTTTTCACCCACAAATACCTCTTTTATCCCCAAAATAGGACACTTTCTTCCAGAAATGCCACATTTCTCCCAAATATATCACATCTTCACATAGAATTACCAGCTTTCCCCCTTCAAATAGGACCTTTTCACCCAGAAATACCTGTTTTATCCCCAAAATACGACAGTTTCTTCCAGGAATGCCAGATTTCTCCCAAATATATCACATCTTCTCCAAGAAATACCAGGATTCCTCCTGAAATAGGACCTTCTAACGCACAACTACCAGCCTTCTCCCCCCAAATAGGACAGTTTCTTCCAGAAATGCCTAATTTCTCCCAAATATATCACATCTTCTCCAAGAAATACCAGGTTTCCCCCTGGAAATAGGACCTTTTCACCCACAAATACCTCTTTTATCCCCAAAAGAGGACAGTTTCTTCCAGAAAGGCCACATTTCTCCCAAATAGATCACATCTTCTCCAAGAAATACCAGGGTTCCCCCTTCAAATAGGACCTTTTCACCCACAAATACCTCTTTTATCCCCAAAATAGGACAGTTTCTTCCAGAAATGCCACATTTCTCCCAAATATATCACATCTTCTCCAAGAAATACCAGCTTTCCCCCTTCAAATAGGACCTTTTCACCCACAAATACCTCTTTTATCCCCAAAAGAGGACAGTTTCTTCCAGACATGCCACATTTCTCCCAAATAGATCACATCTTCTCCAAGAAATACCAGGATTCCTCCTGAAATAGGACCTTCTCACCCACAACTACCAGCCTTCTCCCCACAAATTGGACATTTTCTTCCAGAAATGCCTCATTTCTCCCAAATATATCACATCTTCTCCAAGAAATACCAGGTTTCCCCCTTCAAATAGGACCTTTTCAACCACAAATACCTCTTTTATCCCCAAAAGAGGACAGTTTCTTCCAGAAATGCCACATTTCTCCCAAATATAGCACATCTTCTCCAAGAAATACCAGGTTTCCCCCTTCAAATAAGACCTTTTCAACCACAAATACCTGTTTTATGCCCAAAATACGACAGTTTCTTCCAGAAATGCCATATTTCTCCCAAATATATCACATCTTCTCCAAGAAATACCAGGTTTCCCCCTTGAATTAGGACCTGTTCTCCATGAAATACCTCTTTTATCCCCAAAAGAGGACAGTTTCTGCCAGAAATGCCACATTTCTCCCAAATATATCACATCTTCTCCAAGAAATACCAGGTTTCCCCCTTCAAATAGGACCTTTTCACCCACAAATACCTCTTTTATCCCCAAAAGAGGACAGTTTCTTCCGGAAAGGCCACATTTCTCCCAAATATATCACATCTTCTCCAAGAAATGCCAGGATTCCTCCTGAAATAGGACCTTCTCACCCAAAACTACCAGCCTTCTCCCCCCAAAATAGGACAGTTTCTTCCGGAAAGGCCACATTTCTCCCAAATATATCACATCTTCTCCAAGAAATGCCAGGATTCCTCCTGAAATAGGACCTTCTCACCGAAAACTACCAGCCTTCTCCCCCCAAATTGGACTTTTTCTTCCAGACATGCCACATTTCTCCCAAATATATCACATCTCCTCCAAGAAATACCAGCTTTCCCCCTTCAAATAGGACCTTTTCTCCAACAAATACCTGTTTTATCCCCATAATAGGACAGTTTCTTTCAGACATGCCGAATTTCTCCCAAATATATCACATCTTCTCCAAGAAATACCAGGTTTCCCCCTTCAAATAGGACCTTTTCACCCACAAATACCTGTTTTATGCCCAAAATACGACAGTTTCTTCCAGAAATGCCACATTTCTCCCAAATAGATCACATCTTCTCCAAGAAATACCAGGGTTCCCCCTTCAAATAGGACCTTTTCACCCACAAATACCTGTTTTATCCCCAAAATAGGACAGTTTCTTCCAGACATGCCACATTTCTCCCAAATATATCACATCTTCTCCAAGAAATACCAGGTTTCCCCCTTCAAATAGGACCTTTTCAACCACAAATACCTCTTTTATCCCTCAAGTTGGAAATATTCTTCCAGAAATGCCACATTTCTCCCAAATATATCACATCTTCTCCAAGAAATACCACGTTTCCCCCTTCAAATAGGACCTTTTCTCCCACAAATACCTGTTTTATCCCCAAAATAGGACAGTTTCTTCCAGAAATGCCACATTTCTCCCAAATAGATCACATCTTCTCCAAGAAATACCACGTTTCCCCCTTCAAATAGGAACTTTTCACCCACAAATACCTCTTCTATCCCCAAAAGAGGACAGTTTCTTCCAGAAAGGCCACATTTCTCCCAAATATATCACATCTTCTCCAAGAAATACCAGCCTTCCCCCTTCAAATAGGACCTTTTCACCCACAAATACCTGTTTTATCCCCAAAATAGGACAGTTTCTTCCAGACATGCCACATTTCTCCCAAATATATCACATCTTCTCCAAGAAATACCAGGATTCCTCCTGAAATAGGACATTCTCACCCACTAATAACAGGCTTCTCCCCCCAAATAGGACAGTTTCTTCCAGACATGCCTCATTTCTCCCAAATATATCACATCTTCTCCAAGAAATACCAGGTTTCCCCCTTCAAATAGGACCTTTTCACCCACAAATACCTCTTTTATCCCCAAAAGAGGACACTTTCTTCCAGAAATGCCACATTTCTCCCAAATAGATCACATCTTCTCCAAGAAATACCAGGTTTCCCCCTTCAAATAGGACCTTTTCAACCACAAATACCTGTTTTATGCCCAAAATACGACAGTTTCTTCCAGAAATGCCACATTTCTCCCAAATATATCACATCTTCTCCAAGAAATACCAGGATTCCTCCTGAAATAGGACCTTCTCACCCACAACTACCAGCCTTCTCCCCACAAATTAGACATTTTCTTCCAGAAATGCCTCATTTCTCCCAAATATATCACATCTTCTCCAAGAAATACCAGGTTTCCCCCTTCAAATAGGGCCTTTTCACCCACAAATACCTCTTTTATCCCCAAAAGAGGACAGTTTCTTCCAGAAATGACACATTTCTCCCAAATATATCACATCTTCTCCAAGAAATACCAGGTTTCCCCCTTCAAATAGGAACTTTTCACCCACAAATACCTGTTTTATCCCCAAAATAGGACAGTTTCTTCCAGACATGCCACATTTCTCCCAAATATATCACATCTTCTCCAAGAAATACCAGGTTTCCCCCTTCAAATAGGACCTTTTCACCCACAAATACCTCTTTTATCCCCAAAAGAGGACAGTTTCTTCCAGACATGCCACATTTCTCCCAAATATATCACATCTTCTCCAAGAAATACCAGGATTCCTCCTGAAATAGGACCTTCTCACCCACAACTACCAGCCTTCTCCCCACAAATTGGACATTTTCTTCCAGAAATGCCTCATTTTTCCCAAATATATCACATCTTCTCCAAGAAATACCAGGTTTCCCCCTGAAAATAGGACCTTTTCACCCACAAATACCTCTTTTATCCCCAAAAGAGGACAGTTTCTTCCGGAAAGGCCACATTTCTCCCAAATATATCACATCTTCTCCAAGAAATGCCAGGATTCCTCCTGAAATAGGACCTTCTCACCCACAACTACCAGCCTTCTCCCCCCAAATTGGACATTTTCTTCCAGAACGGCCACATTTCTCCCAAATATATCACATCTTCTCCAAGAAATACCAGGATTCCTCCTGAAATAGGACCTTCTCACCCAAAACTACCAGCCTTCTCCCCCCAAATTGGACATTTTCTTCCAGAAAGGCCACATTTCTCCCAAATATGTCACATCTTCTCCAAGAAATACCAGCTTTCCCCCTTCAAATAGGACCTTTTCTCCCACAGATACCTGGCTTCTCCCCCAAATAGGACAGTTTCTTCCAGAAATGCCACATTTCTCCCAAATTTATCACATCTTCTCCAAGAAATACCAGCTTTCCCCCTTCAAATAGGACCTTTTCACCCACAAATACCTCTTTTATCCCCAAAATAGGACAGCTTCTTCCAGACATGCCACATTTCTCCTAAACATATCACATCTTCTCCAAGAAATACCAGGGTTCCCCCTTCAAATAGGACCTTATCACCCACAAATACCTGTTTTATGCCCAAAATACGACAGTTTCTTCCAGAAATGCCACATTTCTCCCAAATATATCACATCTTCTCCAAGAAATACCAGGGTTCCCCCTTCAAATAGGACCTTTTCTCCCACAAATACCTCTTTTATCCCCAAAAGAGGACAGTTTCTTCCAGACATGCCACATTTCTCCCAAATAGATCACATCTTCTCCAAGAAATACCAGGTTTCCCCCTTCAAATAGGACCTTTTCAACCACAGATACCTGTTTTATCCCTCAAATTGGACATATTCTTCCAGAAATGCCACATTTCTCCCAAATATATCACATCTTCTCCAAGAAATACCACGTTTCCCCCTTCAAATAGGACCTTTTCACCCAGAAATACCTGTTTTATCCCCAAAAGAGGACAGTTTCTTCCAGAAATGCCACATTTCTCCCAAATATATCACATCTTCTCCAAGAAATACCAGGTTTCCCCCTTCAAATAGGACCTTTTCACCCACAAATACCTCTTTTATCCCCAAAAGAGGACAGATTCTTCCAGAAAGGCCACATTTCTCCCAAATAGATCACATCTTCTCCAAGAAATACCAGCTTTCCCCCTTCAAATAGGACCTTTTCTCCAACAAATACCTGTTTTATCCCCAAAAGAGGACAGTTTCTTCCAGACATGCCACATTTCTCCCAAATAGATCACATCTTCTCCAAGAAATAACAGCTTTCCCCCTTCAAATAGGAACTTTTCACCCACAAATACCTCTTTTATCCCCAAAACAGGACAGTTTCTACCAGAAATGCCACATTTCTCCCAAACTTATCACATCTCCTCCAAGAAATACCAGGATTCCTCCTGAAATAGGACCTTTTCTCCCACAAGTACCAGCCTTCTCCCCCCAAATAGGACATTTTCTTCCAGAAATGCCACATTTCTCCCAAATATACCACATCTTCTCCAAGAAATACCAGGTTTCCCCCTTCAAATAGGACCTTTTCAACCACAAATACCTGTTTTATCCTCAAAATAGGACAGTTTCTTCCAGACATGCCACATTTCTCCCAAATATATCACATCTTCTCCAAGAAATACCAGGTTTCCCCCTTCAAATAGGACCTTTTCAACCACAAATACCTGTTTTATCCCTCAAATTGGACAGTTTCTTCCAGAAATGCGACATTTCTCCCAAATAGATCACATCTTCTCCAAGAAATACCACCTTTCTGCCTTCAAATAGGACCTTTTCACCCACAAATACCTCTTTTATCCCCAAAATAGGACAGTTTCTTCCAGACATACCACATTTCTCCCAAATATATCACATCTTCTCCAAGAAATACCAGGATTCCTCCTGAAAGAGGACCTTCTTACCCACAACTACCAGCCTTCTCCCCACAAATTGGACATTTTCTTCCAGAAATGCCACATTTCTCCCAAATATATCACATCTCCTCCAAGAAATACCAGGTTTCCTCTTGAAATAGGACCTTCTCACCGAAAACTACCAGCCTTCTACCCCCAAATTGGACATTTTCTTCCAGACATGCCACATTTCTCCCAAATATATCACATCTTCTCCAAGAAATACCAGGGTTCCCCCTTCAAATAGGACCTTATCACCCACAAATACCTCTTTTATCCCCAAAAGAGGACAGTTTCTTCCAGAAATGCCACATTTCTCCCAAATTTATCACATCTTCTCCAAGAAATACCAGCTTTCCCCCTTCAAATAGGACCTTTTCACCCACAAATACCTCTTTTATCCCCAAAATAGGACAGTTTCTTCCAGAAATGCCACATTTCTCCCAAATATATCACATCTTCTCCAAGAAATACCAGGTTTCCCCCTTCAAATAGGACCTTTTCACCCACAAATACCTGTTTTATACCCAAAATAGGACAGTTTCTTCCAGAAATGCCACATTTCTCCCAAATATACCACATCTTCTCCAAGAAATACCAGGTTTCCCCCTTCAAATAGGACCTTTTCACCCACAAATACCTGTTTTATCCCCAAAATAGGACAGTTTCTTCCAGACATGCCACATTTCTCCCAAATAGATCACATCTTCTCCAAGAAATACCAGCTTTCCCCCTTCAAATAGGACCTTTTCACCCACAAATACCTCTTTTATCCCTCAAATTGGACATATTCTTCCAGAAATGCCACATTTCTCCCAAATATATCACATCTTCTCCAAGAAATACCAGGTTTCCCCCTTCAAATAGGACCTTTTCAACCACAAATACCTGTTTTATGCCCAAAATAGGACAGTTTCTTCCAGAAATGCCACATTTCTCCCAAATATATCACATCTCCTCCAAGAAATACCAGGATTTCTCCTGAAATAGGACCTTCTAACCCACAACTACCAGCCTTCTCCCCACAAATTAGACATTTTCTTCCAGAAATGCCTCATTTCTCCCAAATATATCACATCTTCTCCAAGAAATACCAGCTTTCCCCCTTCAAATAGGACCTTTTCACCCACAAATACCTCTTTTATCCCCAAAAGAGGACAGTTTCTTCCAGAAAGGCCACATTTCTCCCAAATATATCACATCTTCTCCAAGAAATACCAGCTTTCCCCCTACAAATACGACCTTTTCAACCACAAATACCTATTTTATCCCCAAAATACGACAGTTTCTTCCAGAAATGCCACATTTCTCCCAAATAGATCACATCTCCTCCAAGAAATACCAGGTTTCCCCCTTCAAATAGGACCTTTTCACCCACAAATACCTCTTTTATCCCCAAAAGAGGACAGTTTCTTCCAGAAAGGCCACATTTCTCCCAAATATATCACATCTCCTCCAAGAAATACCAGGATTCCTCCTGAAATAGGACCTTCTCACCCACAACTACCAGCCTTCTCCCCACAAATTGGACAGTTTCTTCCAGACATGCCACATTTCTCCCAAATATATCACATCTTCTCCAAGAAATACCAGGTTTCCCCCTTCAAATAGGACCTTTTCACCCACAAATACCTCTTTTATCCCCAAAATAGGACAGTTTCTTCCAGAAATGCCAGATTTCTCCCAAATAGATCATATCTTCTCCAAGAAAAAGCAGGTTTCCCCCTTCAAATACAACGTTTTCAGCCACAAATACCTGTTTTATCCCCAAAAGAGGACAGTTTCTTCCAGAAATGCCACATTTCTCCCAAATATAACATATCTTCTCCAAGAAATACCAGGTTTCCCCCTTCAAATAGGACCTTTTCACCCACAAATACCTCTTTTATCCCCAGAAGAGGACAGTTTCTTCCAGAAAGGCCACATTTCTCCCAAATAGATCACATCTTCTCCAAGAAATACCAGGTTTCCCCCTTCAAATAGCACCTTTTCACCCACAAATACCTCTTTTATCCCCAAAAGAGGAAAGTTTCTTCCAGAAATGCCACATTTCTCCCAAATAGATCACATCTTCTCCAAGAAATACCAGGTTTCCCCCTTCAAATAGGACCTTTTCACACACAAATACCTCTTTTATCCCCAAAAGAGGACAGTTTCTTCCAGAAATGCCACATTTCTCCCAAATAGATCACATCTTCTCCAAGAAATACCAGGTTTCCCCCTTCAAATAGGACCTTTTCAACCACAAATACCTGTTTTATCCCCAAAACAGGACAGTTTCTTCCAGAAATGCCACATTTCTCCCAAATAGATCACATTTTCTCCAAGAAATACCAGGATTCCTCCTGAAATAGGATCTTCTCACCCACTAATAACAGGCTTCTCCCCCCAAATAGGACAGTTTCTTCCAGACATGCCTCATTTCTCCCAAATATATCACATCTTCTCCAAGAAATACCAGGTTTCCCCCTTCAAATAGGACCTTTTCATCCTCAAATACCTGTTTTATGCCCAAAATACGACAGTTTCTTCCAGAAATGCCACATTTCTCCCAAATATATCACATCTTCTCCAAGAAATACCAGGATTCCTCCTTGAAATAGGACCTTCTAAAGCACAACTACCAGCCTTCTCCCCACAAATTAGATATTTTCTTCCAGAAATGCCTCATTTCTCCCAAATATATCACATCTTCTCCAAGAAATACCAGGTTTCCCCCTGGAAATAGGACCTTTTCACCCACAAATACCTCTTTTATCCCCAAAAGAGGACAGTTTCTTCCAGAAATGCCACATTTCTCCCAAATAGATCACACCTTCTCTAAGAAATACCAGCATTCCCCCTTCAAATAGGACCTTTTCACCCACAAATACCTGTTTTATCCCCAAAATAGGACAGTTTCTTCCAGAAATGCCACATTTCTCCCAAAATATATCACATCTTCTCCAAGAAATACCAGCTTTCCCCCTTCAAATAGGACCTTTTCACCCACGAATACCTCTTTTATCCCCAAAAGAGGACAGTTTCTTCCAGACATGCCACATTTCTCCCAAATATATCACATCTTCTTCAAGAAATACCAGCTTTCCCCCTTCAAATAGGACCTTTTCAACCACAAATACCTGTTTTATGCCCAAAATACGACAGTTTCTTCCAGAAATGACACATTTCTCCCAAATATATCACATCTTCTCCAAGAAATACCACGTTTCCCCCTTCAAATAGGAAATTTTCTCCATGAAATACCTCTTTTATCCCCAAAAGAGGACATTTTCTTCCAGAAATGCCACATTTCTCCCAAATATATCACATCTTCTCCAAGAAATACCAGCTTTCCCCCTTCAAATAGGACCTTTTCAACCACTAATACCTCTTTTATCCCCAAAAGAGGACAGTTTCTTCCGGAAAGGCCACATTTCTCCCAAATATATCACATCTTCTCCAAGAAATGCCAGGATTCCTCCTGAAATAGGACCTTCTCACCCAAAACTACCAGCCTTCTCCCCCCAAATTGGACATTTTCTTCCAGAAAGGCCACATTTCTCCCAAATATGTCACATCTTCTCCAAGAAATACCAGGATTCCTCCTGAAATAGGACCTTCTCACCGAAAACTACCAGCCTTCTCCCCCCAAATTGGACATTTTCTTCCAGACATGCCACATTTCTCCTAAATAGATCACATCTTCTCCAAGAAATACCAGCTTTCCCCCTTCAAATAGGACCTTTTCTCCCACAAATATCTGTTTTATCCCCCAAATAGGATAGTTTCTTCAAGAAATGCCACATTTCTCCCAAATATATCACATCTTCTCCAAGAAATACCAGGTTTTCCCCTTCAAATAGCACCTTTTCAACCACAAATACCTGTTTTATCCCCAAAAGAGGACAGCTTCTTGCAGGCATGCCACATTTCTCCCAAACATATCACATCTTCTCCAAGAAATACTAGGTTTCCCCCTTCAAATAGGACCTTTTCACCCACAAATACCTCTTTTATCCCCAAAAGAGGACAGTTTCTTCCAGAAATGCCACATTTCTCCCAAATATATCACATCTTGTCCAAGAAATACCAGGGTTCCCCCTTCAAATAGGACCTTTTCACCCACAAATACCTGTTTTATCCCCAAAAGAGGACAGTTTCTTCCAGACATGCCACATTTCTCCCAAATATATCACATCTTCTCCAAGAAATACCACGTTTCCCCCTTCAAATAGGACCTATTCAACCACAAATACCTGTTTTATCCCTCAAATAGTACATATTCTTCCAGAAATGCCACATTTCTCCCAAATATATCACATCTTCTCCAAGAAATACCACGTTTCCCCCTTCAAATAGGACCTTTTCACCCAGAAGTACCTCTTTTATCCCCAAAAGAGGACAGTTTCTTCCAGAAATGCCACATTTCTCCCAAATATATCACATCTCCTCCAAGAAATACCAGGATTCCTCCTGAAATAGGACCTTTTCTCCCTCAAGTACCAGCCTTCTCCCCCCAAATAGGGCATTTTCTTCCAGACATGCCACATATCACCCAAATATATCACATCTTCTCCAAGAAATACCAGCTTTCCCCCTTCAAATAGGACCTTATCACCCACAAATACCTGTTTTATCCCCAAAATAGAACAGTTTCTTCCAGAAATGCCACTTTTCACCCAAACGTATCATATCTTCTCCAAGAAATACCAGGATTCCCCCTTCAAATAGGACCTTTTCACCCACAAGTACCTGTTTTATCCCCAAAAGAGGACAGTTTCTTCCAGAAATGCCACAATTCTCCCTAATAGATCACATCTCCTCCAAGAAATACCACGGTTCCCCCTTCAAATAGGACCTTTTCTCCCACAAATACCTGTTTTATCCCCAAAACAGGACATTTTCTTCCAGACATGCCACATTTCTCCCAAATAGATCACATCTTCTCCAAGAAATACCAGCTTTCCCCCTTCAAATAGGACCTTTTCACACACAAATACCTCTTTTATCCCCAAAAGAGGACAGTTTCTTCCAGACATGCCACATTTCTCCCAAATATATCACATCTTCTCCAAGAAATAACAGCTTTCCCCCTTCAAATAGGACCTTTTCACCCACGAATACCTCTTTTATCCCCAAAATAGGACAGTTTCTTCCAGAAATGCCACATTTCTCCCAAATATATCACATCTTCTCCAAGAAATAACAGGTTTCCCCCTTCAAATAGGACCTTCTCACCCACAACTACCAGCCTTCTCCCCACAAATTGGACATTTTCTTCCAGAAATGCCTCATTTCTCCCAAATATATCACATCTTCTCCAAGAAATACCAGCTTTCCCCCTTCAAATAGGACCTTTTCACCCACAAATACCTCTTTTATCCCCAAAAGAGGACAGTTTCTTCCAGACATGCCACATTTCTCCCAAATATATCACATATTCTCCAAGAAATACCAGGTTTCCCCCTTCAAATAGGACCTTTTCAACCACAAATACCTGTTTTATGCCCAAAATACGACAGTTTCTTCCAGAAATGACACATTTCTCCCAAATATATCACATCTTCTCCAAGAAATACCAGGGTTCCCCCTTCAAATAGGAAATTTTCTCCATGAAATACCTCTTTTATCCCCAAAAGAGGACATTTTCTTCCAGAAATGCCACATTTCTCCCAAATAGATCACATCTTCTCCAAGAAATACCAGCTTTCCCCCTTCAAATAGGACCTTTTCAACCACTAATACCTCTTTTATCCCCAAAAGAGGACAGTTTCTTCCGGAAAGGCCACATTTCTCCCAAATATATCACATCTTCTCCAAGAAATGCCAGGATTCCTCCTGAAATAGGACCTTCTCACCCACAACTACCAGCCTTCTCCCCCCAAATTGGACATTTTCTTCCAGAAAGGCCACATTTCTCCCAAATATATCACATCTTCTCCAAGAAATACCAGGATTCCTCCTGAAATAGGACCTTCTCACCCACAACTACCAGCCTTCTCCCCCCAAATTGGACATTTTCTTCCAGACATGCCACATTTCTCCCAAATATATCACATCTTCTCCAAGAAATACCAGCTTTCCCCCTTCAAATAGGACCTTTTCTCCCACAAATATCTGTTTTATCCCCCAAATAGGATAGTTTCTTCAAGAAATGCCACATTTCTCCCAAATATATCACATCTTCTCCAAGAAATACCAGGTTTCCCCCTTCAAATAGCACCTTTTCAACCACAAATACCTGTTTTATCCCCAAAAGAGGACAGCTTCTTGCAGGCATGCCACATTTCTCCCAAACATATCACATCTTCTCCAAGAAATACTAGGTTTCCCCCTTCAAATAGGACCTTTTCACCCACAAATACCTCTTTTATCCCCAAAAGAGGACAGTTTCTTCCAGAAATGCCACATTTCTCCCAAATATATCACATCTTGTCCAAGAAATACCAGGGTTCCCCCTTCAAATAGGACCTTTTCACCCACAAATACCTGTTTTATCCCCAAAATAGGACAGTTTCTTCCAGACATGCCACATTTCTCCCAAATATATCACATCTTCTCCAAGAAATACCAAGTTTCCCCCTTCAAATAGGACCTATTCAACCACAAATACCTGTTTTATCCCTCAAATAGTACATATTCTTCCAGAAATGTCAGATTTCTCCCAAATATATCACATCTTCTCCAAGAAATACCACGTTTCCCCCTTCAAATAGGACCTTTTCACCCACAAGTACCTCTTTTATCCCCAAAAGAGGACAGTTTCTTCCAGAAATGCCACATTTCTCCCAAATATATCACATCTCCTCCAAGAAATACCAGGATTCCTCCTGAAATAGGACCTTTTCTCCCTCAAGTACCAGCCTTCTCCCCCCAAATAGGGCATTTTCTTCCAGACATGCCACATATCACCCAAATATATCACATCTTCTCCAAGAAATACCAGCTTTCCCCCTTCAAATAGGACCTTATCACCCACAAATACCTGTTTTATCCCCAAAATAGAACAGTTTCTTCCAGAAATGCCACTTTTCACCCAAACGTATCATATCTTCTCCAAGAAATACCAGGATTCCCCCTTCAAATAGGACCTTTTCACCCACAAGTACCTGTTTTATCCCCAAAAGAGGACAGTTTCTTCCAGAAATGCCACAATTCTCCCAAATAGATCACATCTCCTCCAAGAAATACCACGGTTCCCCCTTCAAATAGGAACTTTTCTCCCACAAATACCTGTTTTATCCCCAAAACAGGACATTTTCTTCCAGACATGCCACATTTCTCCCAAATAGATCACATCTTCTCCAAGAAATACCAGCTTTCCCCCTTCAAATAGGACCTTTTCACACACAAATACCTCTTTTATCCCCAAAAGAGGACAGTTTCTTCCAGACATGCCACATTTCTCCCAAATATATCACATCTTCTCCAAGAAATAACAGCTTTCCCCCTTCAAATAGGACCTTTTCACCCACAAATACCTCTTTTATCCCCAAAATAGGACAGTTTCTTCCAGAAATGCCACATTTCTCCCAAATATATCACATCTTCTCCAAGAAATAACAGGTTTCCCCCTTCAAATAGGACCTTCTCACCCACAACTACCAGCCTTCTCCCCACAAATTGGACATTTTCTTCCAGAAATGCCTCATTTCTCCCAAATATATCACATCTTCTCCAAGAAATACCAGCTTTCCCCCTTCAAATAGGACCTTTTCACCCACAAATACCTCTTTTATCCCCAAAAGAGGACAGTTTCTTCCAGACATGCCACATTTCTCCCAAATATATCACATATTCTCCAAGAAATACCAGGTTTCCCCCTTCAAATAGGACCTTTTCAACCACAAATACCTGTTTTATGCCCAAAATACGACAGTTTCTTCCAGAAATGACACATTTCTCCCAAATATATCACATCTTCTCCAAGAAATACCAGGTTTCCCCCTTGAATTAGGACCTTTTCTCCATGAAATACCTCTTTTATCCCCAAAAGAGGACATTTTCTTCCAGAAATGCCACATTTCTCCCAAATAGATCACATCTTCTCCAAGAAATACCAGCTTTCCCCCTTCAAATAGGACCTTTTCAACCACTAATACCTCTTTTATGCCCAAAAGAGGACAGTTTCTTCCGGAAAGGCCACATTTCTCCCAAATATATCACATCTTCTCCAAGAAATACCAGGGTTCCCCCTTCAAATAGGACCTTCTCACCCAAAACTACCAGCCTTCTCCCCCCAAATTGGACATTTTCTTCCAGAAAGGCCACATTTCTCCCAAATATATCACATCTTCTCCAAGAAATACCAGGATTCCTCCCGAAATAGGACCTTCTCACCGAAAACTACCAGCCTTCTCCCCCCAAATTGGACAGTTTCTTCCAGAAATGCCACATTTCTCCCAAATAGATCACATTTTCTCCAAGAAATACCAGCTTTCCCCCTTCAAATAGGACCTTTTCTCCCACAAATACCTGTTTTATCCCCCAAATAGGACAGTTTCTTCAAGAAATGCCACATTTCTCCCAAAGATATCACATCTTCTCCAAGAAATACCAGGTTTCCCCCTTCAAATAGCACCTTTTCACCCACAAATACCTGTTTTATCCCCAAAAGAGGACAGCTTCTTGCAGACATGCCTCATTTCTCCCGAATATATCACATCTTCTCCAAGAAATACCAGGTTTCCCCCTTCAAATAGGACCTTTTCACCCACAAATACCTCTTTTATCCCCAAAAGAGGACAGTTTCTTCCAGGAATGCCTCATTTCTCCCAAATATATCACATCTTCTCCAAGAAATACCAGGTTTCCCCCTTCAAATAGGATCTTATCACCCACAAATACCTCTTTTATCCCCAAAAGAGGACAGTTTCTTCCAGAAATGCCACATTTCTCCCAAATAGATCACATCTACTCCAAGAAATACCAGGGTTCCCCCTTCAAATAGGAACTTTTCACCCACAAATACCTGTTTTATCCCCAAAATAGGACAGTTTCTTCCAGACATGCCACATTTCTCCCAAATATATCACATCTTCTCCAAGAAATACCAGCTTTCCCCCTTCAAATAGGACCTTTTCACCCACAAGTACCTGTTTTATCCCCAAAAGAGGACAGTTTCTTCCAGAAATGCCACAATTCTCCCAAATAGATCACATCTCCTCCAAGAAATGCCAGGATTCCCTCTTCAAATAGGACCTTTTCTCCCACAAATACCTGTTTTATCCCCAAAACAGGACATTTTCTTCCAGACATGCCACATTTCTCCCAAATATATCACATCTTCTCCAAGAAATACCAGGTTTCCCCCTTCAAATAGGACCTTTTCAACCACAAATACCTCTTTCATCCCCAAAAGAGGACAGTTTCTTCCAGAAAGGCCACATTTCTCCCAAACATATCACATCTTCTCCAAGAAATACCAGGATTCCTCCTGAAATAGGACCTTTTCACCCACAAATACCTGTATTATCCCCAAAATAGGACAGTTTCTGCCAGAAATGCCACATTTCTCCCAAATAGATCACATCTTCTCCAAGAAATACCAGGATTCCTCCTGAAAGAGGACCTTTTCTCCCACAAATACCAGCCTTCTCCCCCCAAATAGGACTGTTTCTTCCAGAAATGCCAGATTTCTCCCAAATATATCACATCTTCTCCAAGAAATACCAGCTTTCCCCCTTCAAATAGGACCTTTTCACCCACAAATACCTGTTTTATCCCCAAAATAGAACAGTTTCTTCCAGAAATGCCACATTTCTCCCAAACATATCACATCTTCTCCAAGAAATACCAGGTTTCCCCCTTCAAATAGGACCTTTTCACCCACAAGTACCTGTTTTATCCCCAAAAGAGGACAGTTTCTTCCAGAAATGCCACATTTCTCCCAAATAGATCACATCTTCTCCAAGAAATACCAGCTTTCCCCCTTCAAATAGAACCTTTTCACCCACAAATACCTCTTTTATCCCCAAAAGAGGACAGTTTCTTCCAGAAATGCCACATTTCTCCCAAATGTATCACATCTTCTCCAAGAAATACCACGTTTCCCCCTTCAAATAGGACCTTTTCAACCACAAATACCTGTTTTATGCCCAAAATACGACAGATTCTTCCAGAAATGCCACATTTCTCCCAAATAGATCACATCTTCTCCAAGAAATACCAGGTTTCCCCCTTCAAATAGGACCTTTTCAACCACTAATACCTCTTTTATCCCCAAAAGAGGACAGTTTCTTCCAGAAAGGCCACATTTCTCCCAAATAGATCACATCTTCTCCAAGAAATGCCAGGATTCCTCCTGAAAGAGGACCTTCTCACCCAAAACTACCAGCCCTCTCCCCCCAAATTGGACATTTTCTTCCAGAAATGCCACATTTCTCAAAAACATATCACATCTTCTCCAAGAAATACCAGGGTTCCCCCTTCAAATAGGACCTTATCACCCACAAATACTTCTTGTATCCCCAAAATAGGACAGTTTCTTCCAGAAAGGCCACATTTCTCCCAAATAGATCACATCTTCTCCAAGAAATACCAGGTTTCCCCCTTCAAATAGGACCTTTTCACCCACAAATACCTGTTTTATCCCCAAAAGAGGACAGTTTCTTCCAGAAATGGCACATTTCTCCCAAATAGATCACATCTTCTCCAAGAAATACCAGCTTTCCCCCTTCAAATAGAACCTTTTCACCCACAAATACCTCTTTTATCCTCAAAAGAGTACAGTTTCTTCCAGAAATGCCACATTTCTCCCAAATATATCACATCACCTCCTAGAAATACCAGGTATCCCCCTTCAAATAGGACCTTTTCACACAAAAATACCTCATTTATGCCCAAAATACGACAGTTTCTTCCAGAAAGGCCACATTTCTCCCAAATATATCACATCTTCTCCAAGAAATACCAGCTTTCCCCCTACAAATAGGACCTCTTCACCCACAAATACCTCTTTTATCCCCAAAAGAGGACAGTTTCTTCCAGAAATGCCACATTTCTCCCAAATATATAACATCTTCTCCAAGAAATACCAGGGTTCCCCCTTCAAATAGCACCTTTTCACTCACAAATACCTGTTTTATCCCCAAAAGAGGACAGTTTCTTCCAGAAATGCCACATTTCTCCCAAATAGATCACATCTTCTCCAAGAAATACCAGGTTTCCCCCTTGAAATAGGAAATGTTCACCCACAAATACCTCTTTTATCCCCAGAATAGGACAGTTTCTTCCAGAAATGCCACATTTCTCCCAAATAGATCACATCTTCTCCAAGAAATACCACGTTTCCCCCTTCAAATAGGAAATGTTCACCCACAAATACCTCTTTTATCCCCAAAAGAGGACATTTTCTTCCAGAAAGGCCACATTTCTCCCAAATATATCACATCTTCTCCAAGAAATACCACGTTTCCCCCTTCAAATAGGACCTTTTCACCCACAAATACCTCTTTTCTCCCCAAAAGAGGACAGTTTCTTCCAGAAATGCCACATTTCTCCCAAATAGATCACATCTTCTCCAAGAAATACCAGGTTTCCCCCATTAAATAGGACCTTTTCAACCACAAATACCTGTTTTATCCCCAAAATAGGACAGTTTCTTCCAGACATGCCACATTTCTCCCAAATATATCACATCTTCTCCAAGAAATACCAGCTTTCCCCCTTCAAATAGGACCTTTTCAACCACTAATACCTCTTTTATCCCCAAAAGAGGACTGTTTCTTCCAGAAATGCCACATTTCTCCCAAATATATCACATCTTCTCCAAGAAATACCAGGGTTCCCCCTTCAAATACAACGTTTTCAGCCACAAATACCTCTTTTATCCCCAAAAGAGGACAGTTTCTTCCAGAAATGCCACATTTCTCCCAAATAGATCACATCTTCTCCAAGAAATACCAGGTTTCCCCCTTCAAATAGGACCTTTTCAACCACAAATACCTGTTTTATCCCTCAAATTGGACATATTCTTCCAGAAATGCCAGATTTCTCCCAAATATATCACATCTTCTCCAAGAAATACCTGCTTTCCCCCTTCAAATAGGACCTTTTCACCCACAAATACGTCTTTTATCCCCAAAATAGGACATTTTCTGCCAGAAATGCCACATTTCTCCCAAATATATCACATCTCCTCCAAGAAATACCAGGATTCCTCCTGAAATAGGACCTTTTCTCCCACAAATACCAGCCTTCTCCCCCCAAATAGGACAGTTTCTTCCAGAAATGCCAGATTTCTCCCAAATCTATCACATCTTCTCCAAGAAATACCAGGTTTCCCCCTTCAAATAGGACCTTATCACCCACAAATACCTCTTTTATCCCCCAAATAGGACATTTTCTTCCAGAAATGCCACATTTCACCCAAACATATCACATCTTCTCCAAGAAATACCGGGATACCCCCTTCAAATAGGACCTTTTCACCCACAAGTACCTGTTTTATCCCTCAAATAGGACAGTTTCTTCCAGACATGCCACATTTCTCCCAAATATATCACATCTACTCCAAGAAATACCACGGTTCCCCCTTCAAATAGGACCTTTTCTCCAAGAAATACCTGCTTTTTCCCCAAAATAGGACAGTTTCTTCCAGACATGCCACATTTCTCCCAAATAGATCACATCTTCTCCAAGAAATACCAGGTTTCCCCCTTCAAATAGGACCTTTTCACCCACAAATACCTCTTTTATCCCCAAAAGAGGACAGTTTCTTCCGTAAAGGCCACATTTCTCCCAAATAGATCACATCTTCTCCAAGAAATACCAGGTTTCCCCCTTCAAATAGGACCTATTCAACCACAAATACCTGTTTTATCCCCAAAAGAGGACAGTTTCTTCCAGAAATGCCACATTTCTCCCAAATATATCACATCTTCTCCAAGAAATACCAGGTTTCCCCCTTCAAATAGGACCTTTTCACCCACAAATACCTCTTTTATCCCCAAAATAAGACAGTTTCTTCCAGACATGCCACATTTCTCCCAAATATATCACATCTTCTCCAAGAAATACCAGGGTTCCCCCTTCAAATACGACCTTTTCACCCACAAATACCTCTTTTATCCCCAAAATAGGACAGTTTCTTCCAGACATGCCACATTTCTCCCAAATATATCACATCTTCTCCAAGAAATACCTGGGTTCCCCCTTCAAATAGGACCTTTTCACCCACAAATACCTCTTTTATCCCCAAAAGAGGACAGTTTCTTCCAGACATGCCACATTTCTCCCAAATATATCACATCTTCTCCAAGAAATACCAGGTTTCCCCCTTCAAGTAGGACCTTTTCACCCACAAATACCTCTTTTATCCCCAAAAGAGGACAGTTTCTTCCAGAAATGCCACATTTCTCCCAAATAGATCACATCTTCTCCATGAAATGCCACGTTTCCCCCTTCAAATAGGACCTTTTCACCCACAAATACCTCTTTTATCCCCAAAATAGGACATTTTCTTCCAGAAATGCCACATTTCTCCCAAATAGATCACATCTTCTCCAAGAAATACCAGGATTCCTCCTGAAATAGGACCTTCTCACCCACTAATACCAGGCTTCTCCCCCCAAATAGGACAGTTTCTTCCAGAAATGCCTCATTTCTCCCAAATACATCACATCTTCTCCAAGAAATACCAGCTTTCCCCCTTCAAATAGGACCTTTTTCACCCACAAATACCTCTTTTATCCCCAAAAGAGGACAGTTTCTTCCGGAAAGGCCACATTTCTCCCAAATATATCACATCTTCTCCAAGATATACCAGGTTTCCCCCTTCAAATAGGACCTTTTCAACCACAAATACCTGTTTTATGCCCAAAATACGACAGTTTCTTCCAGACATGCCACATTTCTCCCAAATAGATCACATCTTCTCCAAGAAATACCATGTTTCCCCCTTCAAATAGGACCTTTTCAACCACTAATACCTCTTTTATCCCCAAAAGAGGACAGTTTCTTCCGGAAAGGCCACATTTCTCCCAAATATATCACATCTTCTCCAAGAAATGCCAGGATTCCTCCTGAAATAGGACCTTCTCACCCAAAACTACCAGCCTTCTCCCCCCATAAGAGGACATTTTCTTCCAGAAATGCCACATTTCTCCCAAATAGATCACATCTTCTCCAAGAAATACCAGCTTTCCCCCTTCAAATAGGACCTTTTCACCCACAAATACCTCTTTTATCCCCAAAATAGGACAGTTTCTACCAGAAAGGCCACATTTCTCCCAAATATATCACATCTTCTCCAAGAAATACCAGGTTTCCCTCTTCAAATATGACCTTTTCACCCACAAATACCTGTTTTATCCCCAAAAGAGGACAGTTTCTTCCAGAAATGCCACATTTCTCCCAAATAGATCACATCTTCTCCAAGAAATACCAGCTTTCCCCCTTCAAATAGGACCTTCTCACCCACAAATACCTGTTTTATCCTCAAAAGAGGACAGTTTCTTCCAGAAATGCCACATTTCTCCCAAATATATCACATCTTCTCCAAGAAATAACAGCTTTCCCCCTTCAAATAGGACCTTTTCACCCACAAATACCTCTTTTATCCCCAAAAGAGGACAGTTTCTTCCAGACATGCCACATTTCTCCCAAATATATCACATCTTCTCCAAGAAATACCTGCTTTCCCCCTTCAAATAGGACCTTTTCACCCACAAATACCTCTTTTATCCCCAAAATAGGACAGTTTCTTCCAGACATGCCACATTTCTCCCAAATATATCACATCTTCTCCAAGAAATACCAGGTTTCCCCCTTCAAATAGGACCTTTTCACCCACAAATACCTCTTTTATCCCCAAAAGAGGACAGTTTCTTCCAGAAATGCCACATTTCTCCCAAATATATCACATCTCCAAGAAATACCAGGTTTCCTCCTGAAATAGGACCTTGTCACCCTCAGATTCCTGTTTTATCCCTTTGTTCCGAGCGACTTTTCGTTTTGGAGTGTTTATCCGATGCTACACTTCAGCATTCTGTGACGAATAAAATAGAAGAGAAAAGCCCCACTAATAAGGCAGCTAGAAGGTCCAGTTGCCACACACATTGTGCTTTCAGGGAGGACGTTCCAGAAAGTCGAGAGTTGTGGCTTCTTTCCTGCGGAGAAAAAAACCCTTTTTTTCAGGCAATGCAGGACGCTGAATTCGCACCTTCTCGGCATAGGAATACCGCTCCTTCGCTCTCGTGGCTCGAAAGCGGCACTCGCTCTGAACCGCTCCGGAGAGTCTGCAGTTGCTGTCCGGTCCATCGCGGTTCTGCCCGAGTGCCGCTTGCAGCCTTCAGCAGCGCTCTCGTTTCTCTCGGATGCCGGGAAAGAGCGACTTCAGCCGGATGCTTTGCTCCGACGAGTGAGCGGCTTCTTCTGCGCACATCGCAATGGAGCGCTTTTGACTTCTCCATGTGTCCATGCAGAATGCACTACGCTTCTCTCTCATTCTTATCCCTTCCTTCCGAGCGACATTTCGTTTTGGAGTGTTTATCCGATGCTACACTTCAGCATTCTGTGACGAATAGAGTAGAAGAGAAAAGCCCCACTAATAAGGCAGCTAGAAGTTCGAGGAGCAACGCACGTAGTGCTTTCAGGGAGGACTTTCCAGAAAGTCGAGAGTTGTGGCTTCTTTCCTGCGGAGAAAAAAGCCCCTGTTTTCAGGCAATGCAGGACGCTGAATTCGCTCGTTCTCGGCATAGGAATGCCGCTCCTCCTCTCTCGTGGCTCGAAAGCGGCATTTGCGCTGAACCACACCGGACAGTCTGCAGTTGCAGACTACTGAATAGCCTGAAAACAGGGGGTTTTTTCTCCGCCGGAAACAAGCCACAACTCTCGACTTTCTGCAACGTCCTCCCTGAAAGCACTACGTGTGTCGCTCCTCGAACTTCTAGCTGCCTTATTAGTGGGCCTTTTCCCTTCTACTCTATTCGTCACAGAATGCTGAAGTGTAGCATCGGATAAACACTCCAAAACGAAATGTCGCTCGGAAGAAAGGGATAAGAATGAGAGAGAAGCGTAGTGCATTCTGCATGGACACATGGAGAAGTCAGAAGCTCTCCATTGCGATGTGCGCAGAAGAAGCCGCTCACTCGTCGGAGCAAAGCATCCGGCTGAAGTCGCTCTTTCCCGGCATCCGAGAGAAACGAGAGCGCTGCTGAAGGCTGCAAGCGGCACTCGGGCAGAACCGCGATGGACCGGACAGCAACTGCAGACTCTCCGGAGCGGTTCAGAGCGAGTGCCGCTTTCGAGCCACGAGAGCGAAGGAGCGGTATTCCTATGCCGAGAAGATGCGAATTCAGCCTACTGCATTGCCTGAAAACAGGGGGTTTTTTCTCCGCAGGAAAGAAGCCACAACTCTCGACTTTCTGGAACGTCCTTCCCGAAAGCACAACGTGTGTCGCTCCTCGAACTTCTAGCTGCCTTATTAGTGTGGTTTCCACTTCTACTCTATTCGTCACAGAATGCTGAAGTGTAGCATCGGATAAACACTCCAAAACGAAATGTCGCTCGGAAGGAAGGGATAAGAATGAGAGAGAAGCGTAGTGCATTCTGCATGGACACATGGAGAAGTCAGAAGCGCTCCATTGCGATGTGCGCAGAAGAAGCCGCTCACTCGTCGGAGCAAAGCATCCGGCTGAAGTCGCTCTTTCCCGGCATCCGAGAGAAACGAGAGCGCTGCTGAAGGCTGCAAGCGGCACTCGGGCAGAACCGCGATGGACCGGACAGCAACTGCAGACTCTCCGGAGCGGTTCAGAGCGAGTGCCGCTTTCGAGCCACGAGAGCGAAGGAGCGGTATTCCTATGCCGAGAAGGTGCGAATTCAGCGTCCTGCATTGCCTGAAAACAGGGGTTTTTTTCTCCGCAGGAAAGAAGCCACAACTCTCGACTTTCTGGAACGTCCTCCCTGAAAGCACAATGTGTGTGGCTACTGGACCTTCTAGCTGCCTTATTAGTGGGGCTTTTCTCTTCTATTTTATTCGTCACAGAATGCTGAAGTGTAGAATCGGATAAACACTCCAAAACGAAAAGTCGCTCGGAACAAAGGGATAAAACAGGAATCTGTGGGTGACAAGGTCCTATTTCAGGAGGAAACCTGGTATTTCTTGGAGATGTGATATATTTGGGAGAAATGTGGCATTTCTGGAAGAAACTGTCCTCTTTTGGGGATAAAAGAGGTATTTGTGGGTGATAAGGTCCTATTTGAAGGGGGAAAGCTGGTATTTCTTGGAGAAGATGTGATATATTTGGGAGAAATGTGGCCTTTCTGGAAGAAAATGTCCTCTTTTGGGGACAAAACATGTATTTGTGGGTGAAAAGGTCCTATTTGAAGGGGGAAACCTGGTATTTCTTGGAGAAGATGTGATATATTTGGGAGAAATGTGGCATGTCTGGAAGAAACTGTCCTATTTTGGGGATAAAAGAGGTATTTGTGGGTGAGAAGGTCCTATTTGAAGGGGGAAACCTGGTATTTCTTGGAGAAGATGTGATATATTTGGGAGAAATGTGGCATGTCTGGAAGAAACTGTCCTCTTTTGAGGATAAAAGAGGTATTTGTGGGTGAAAAGGTCCTATTTGAAGGGGGAAACCTGGTATTTCTTGGAGAAGATGTGATCTATTTGGGAGAAATGTGGCATGTCTGGAAGAAACTGTCCTCTTTTGGGGATAAAACAGGTATTTGTGGGTGAAAAGGTCCTATTTGAAGGGGGAAAGCAGGTATTTCTTGGAGAAGATGTGATCTATTTGGGAGAAATGTGGCATGTCTGGAAGAAACTGTCCTCTTTTGGGGATAAAAGAGGTATTTGTGGGTGAAAAGGTCCTATTTGAAGGGGGAAACCTGGTATTTCTTGGAGAAGATGTGATATATTTCGGAGAAATGTGCCATTTCCGGAAGAAACTGTCCTCTTTTGGGGATAAAAGAGGTATTTGTGGGTGAGAATGTCCTATTTGAAGGGGGAAACGTGGTATTTCTTGGAGAAGATGTGATCTATTTGGGAGAAATGTGGCATTTCTGGAAGAAACTGTCCTATTTTGGGGATAAAAGAGGTATTTGTGGCTGAAAAGGTCCTATTTGAAGGGGGAAACCTGGTATTTCTTGGAGAAGATGTGCTATATTTGGGAGAAATGTGGCATGTCCGGAAGAAACAGTCCTATTGGGGGGGATACAAGAGGTATTTGTGGGAGAAAAGGTCCTATTACAGGAGAAATCCTGGAATTTCTTGGAGGAGATGTGATATGTTTGGGAGAAATGTGGCATGTCTGGAAGAAACTGTCCTCTTTTGGGGATAAAAGAGGTATTTGTGGGTGAAAAGGTCCTATTTGAAGGGGGAAACCTGGTATTTCTTGGAGAAGATGTGATATATTTCGGAGAAATGTGCCATTTCCGGAAGAAACTGTCCTCTTTTGGGGATAAAAGAGGTATTTGTGGGTGAGAATGTCCTATTTGAAGGGGGAAACGTGGTATTTCTTGGAGAAGATGTGATCTATTTGGGAGAAATGTGGCATTTCTGGAAGAAACTGTCCTATTTTGGGGATAAAAGAGGTATTTGTGGCTGAAAAGGTCCTATTTGAAGGGGGAAACCTGGTATTTCTTGGAGAAGATGTGCTATATTTGGGAGAAATGTGGCATGTCCGGAAGAAACAGTCCTATTGGGGGGGATACAAGAGGTATTTGTGGGAGAAAAGGTCCTATTACAGGAGAAATCCTGGAATTTCTTGGAGGAGATGTGATATGTTTGGGAGAAATGTGGCATGTCTGGAAGAAACTGTCCTCTTTTGGGGATAAAACAGGTGCTTGTGGGTGAAAAGGTCCTATTTGAAGGGGGTATCCTGGTATTTCTTGGAGAAGATGTGATATGTTTGGGAGAAATGTGGCATTTCTGGAAGAAACTGTTCTATCTTGGGGACAAAAGAGGTATTTGTAGGTGAAAAGGTCCTATTTGAAGGGGGAAAGCTGGTATTTCTTGGAGAAGATGTGATCTATTTGGGAGAAATGTGGCCTTTCTGGAAGAAAATGTCCAATTTGGGGGGAGAAGGCTGGTATTTGTGGGAGAAAAGGTCCTACTTCAGGAGGAATCCTAGTATTTCTTGGAGGAGATGTGATCTATTTGGGAGAAATGTGGCCTTTCTGGAAGAAACTGTCCTCTTTTGGGGATAAAACAGGTATTTGTGGGTGAAAAGGTGCTATTTGAAGGGGGAACCCTGGTATTTCTTGGAGAAGATGTGATATATTTGGGAGAAATGTTGCATGTCTGGAAGAAACTGTCCTATTTTGGGGATAAAACAGGTATTTGTGGTTGAAAAGGTCCTATTTGAAGGGGGAAACCTGGTATTTCTTGGAGAAGATGTGATATATTTGGGAGAGATGTGGCATGTCTGGAGGAAACTGTCCTCTTTTGGGGATAAAACAGGTATTTGTGGTTGAAAAGGTCCTATTTGAAGGGGGAAACGTGGTATTTCTTGGAGAAGATGTGATATATTTGGGAGAAATGTGGCATGTCTGGAAGAAACTGTCCTCTTTTGGGGATACAAGAGGTATTTGTGGGTGAAAAGGTCCTATTTGAAGGGGGAATGCTGGTATTTCTTGGAGAAGATGTGATATATTTGGGAGAAATGTGGCATGTCTGGAAGAAACTGTCCTCTTTTGGGGATAAAAGAGGTATTTGTGGGTGAAAAGGTCGTATTTGAAGGGGGAAACCTGGTATTTCTTGGAGAAGATGTGATATATTTGGGAGAAATCAGACATTTCTGGAAAGGACTGTCCTATTTTGGGGATAAAAGAGGTTTTTTTGGGGAAAAGGTCCTATCTGAAGGGGGAAACCTGGTATTTCTTGGAGAAGATGTGATCTATTTGGGAGAAATGTGGCATTTCTGGAAGAAACTGTCCTCTTTTGGGGATAAAAGAGGTATTTGTGGGAGAAAAGGTCCTATTTGAAGGGGGAAACCTGGTATTTCTTGGAGAAGATGTGATATATTTGGGAGAAATGTGGCATTTCTGGAAGAAACTGTCCTCTTTTGGGGATAAAAGAGGTATTTGTGGGTGAAAAGGTCCTATTTGAAGGGGGAAACCTGGTATTTCTTGGAGAAGATGTGATATATTTGGGAGAAATGTGGCATTTCTGGAAGAAACTGTCCTCTTTTGGGGATAAAAGAGGTATTTGTGGGTGAAAAGGTCCTATTTGAAGGGGGAAAGCTGGTATTTCTTGGAGAAGATGTGATATATTTGGGAGAAATGTGGCATGTCTGGAAGAAACAGTCCTATATGGGGGATACAAGAGGTATTTGTGGGTGAAAAGGTCCTATTTCAGGAGGAAACCTGGTATTTCTTGGAGAAGATGTGATATATTTGGGAGAAATGTGGCATTTCTGGAAGAAACTGTCCTATTTGGGGGATAAAAGAGGTATTTGTGGGTGATAAGGTCCTATTTGAAGGGGGAAAGCTGGTATTTCTTGGAGAAGATGTGATCTATTTGGGAGAAATCTGGCATTTCTGGAAGAAACTGTCCTATTTGGGGGGAGAAGGCTGGTATTTGTGGGAGAAAAGGTCCTATTTCAGGAGGAATCCTGGTATTTCTTGGAGAAGATGTGATATATTTGGGAGAAATGTGGCATTTCTGGAAGAAACTGTCCTGTTTTGGGGTTAAAAGAGGTATTTGTGGGTGAAAAGGTCCTATTTCAGGAGGAATCCTGGTATTTCTTGGAGAAGATGTGATATATTTGGGAGAAATGTGGCATGTCTGGCAGAAACTGTCCTCTTTTGGGGATAAAAGAGTTTTTTTGGGGGAAAAGGTCCTATTTGAAGGGGGAAACCTGGTATTTCTTGGAGAAGATGTGATATATTTGGGAGAAATGTGGCATTTCTGGAAGAAACTGTCCTCTTTTGGGGATAAAAGAGGTATTTGTGGGTGAAAAGGTCCTATTACAGGAGAAATCCTGGTATTTCTTGGAGGAGATGTGATATGTTTGGGAGAAATGTGGCATGTCTGGAAGAAACTGTCCTCTTTTGGGGATAAAACAGGTACTTGTGGGTGAAAAGGTCCAATTTCAGGAGGAATCCTGGTATTTCTTGGAGGAGATGTGATCTATTTGGGAGAAATGTGGCATTTCTGGAAGAAACTGTTCTACCTTGGGGACAAAAGAGGTATTTGTAGGTGAAAAGGTCCTATTTGAAGGGGGAAAGCTGGTATTTCTTGGAGAAGATGTGATCTATTTGGGAGAAATGTGGCATTTCTGGAAGAAACTGTCGTATTTTGGGCATAAAACAGGTATTTGTGGGTGAAAAGGTCCTATTTGAAGGGGGAACCCTGGTATTTCTTGGAGAAGATGTGATATATTTGGGAGAAATGTGGCATTTCCGGAAGAAACTGTCCGATTTTAGGGGGAGAAGCCTGGTATTAGTGGGTGAGAAGGTCCTATTTCAGGAGGAATCCTGGTATTTCTTGGAGAAGATGTGATATATTTGGGAGAAATGTGTCATTTCTGGAAGAAACTGTCCTCTTCTGGGGATAAAAGAGGTATTTGTGGGTGAAAAGGTCCTATTTGAAGGGGGAAAGCTGGTATTTCTTGGAGAAGATGTGATATATTTGGGAGAAATGTGGCATTTCTGGAAGAAACTGTCCTCTTTAGGGGATAAAAGAGGTATTTGTGGGTGAAAAGGTCCTATTTGAAGGGGGAAACGTGGTATTTCTTGGAGAAGATGTGATATATTTGGGAGAAATGTGGCATGTCTGGAAGAAAATGTCCACTTTTGGGGATAGAAGAAGTATATGTGGGTGAAAAGGTCCTATTTCCAGGGGAAAACCTGTTATTTCTTGGAGAAGATGTGATCTATTTGGGAGAAATGTGGCCTTTCTGGAAGAAAATGTCCTATTTGGGGGGAGAAGGCTGGTACTTGTGGGAGAAAAGGTCCTATTTCAGGAGGATTCCTGGTATTTCTTGGAGGAGATGTGATATGTTTGGGAGAAATGTGGCCTTTCTGGAAGAAACTGTCCTCTTTTGGGGATAAAAGAGGTATTTGTGGGTGAAAAGGTCCTATTTGAAGGGGGAAACCTGGTATTTCTTGGAGAAGATGTGATCTATTTGGGAGAAATGTGGCATTTCTGGAAGAAACTGTCCTCTTTTGGGGATAAAAGAGGTATTTGTGGGTGAGAAGGTCCTATTTGAAGAGGGGAAACGTGGTATTTCTTGGAGAAGATGTGATCTATTTGGGAGAAATGTGGCATTTCTGGAAGAAACTGTCCTATTTGGGGGATAAAAGAGGTATTTGTGGGAGAAAAGGTCCTATTTGAAGGGGGAAACCTGGTATTTCTTGGAGAAGATGTGATATATTTGGGAGAAATGTGTCATTTCTGGAAGAAACTGTCCTCTTTTGGGGATAAAAGAGGTATTTGTGGGTGAAAAGTTCCTATTTGAAGGGGGAAAGCTGGTATGTATTGGAGAAGATGTGATATGTTTGGGAGAAATGTGGCATTTCTGGAAGAAACTGTCGTATTTTGGGCATAAAAGAGGTATTTGTGGGTGAAAAGGTCCTATTTGAAGGGGGAAACGTGGTATTTCTTGGAGAAGAGGTGATATATTTGGGAGAAATGTGGCATGTCTTGCAGAAACTGTCCTCTTTTGGGGATAAAAAAGGTATTTGTGGGAGAAAAGGTCCTATTTGAAGGGGGAAAGCTGGTATTTCATGGAGAAGATGTGATATGTTTGGGAGAAATGTGGCATTTCTGGAAGAAAATGTCCTATTTGGGGGGAGAAGGCTGGTACTTGTGGGAGAAAATGTCCTATTTCAGGAGGAATCCTGGTATTTCTTGGAGGAGATGTGATATGTTTGGGAGAAATGTGGCCTTTCTGGCAGAAACTGTCCTCTTTTGGGGATAAAAGAGGTATTTGTGGGTGAAAAGGTCCTATTTGAAGGGGGAAACCTGGTATTTCTTGGAGAAGATGTGATCTATTTGGGAGAAATGTGGCATGTCAGGAAGAAACTGTCCTATTTTGGGGATAAAAGAGGTATTTGTGGGTGAAAAGGTCCTATTTGAAGGGGGAAACCTGGTATTTCTTGGAGAAGATGTGATGTATTTGGGAGAAATGTGGCCTTTCTGGAAGAAACTGTCCTATTTTGGGGATAAAAGAGGTATTTGTGGGTGAGAAGGTCCTATTTGAAGGGGGAAACGTGGTATTTCCAGGAGAAGATGTGATATATTTGGGAGAAATCTGGCCTTTCTGGAAGAAAATGTCCAATTTGGGGGGAGAAGGCTGGTAGTTTTGGGTGAGAAGGTCCTATTTCAGGAGGAATCCTGGCATTTCTTGGAGAAGATGATATATTTTTGGGAGAAATGTGGCCTTTCCGGAAGAAACTGTCCTCATTTGGGGATAAAACAGGTATTAGTGGTTGAAAAGGTCCTATTTGAAGGGGGAAACCTGGTATTTCTTGGAGAAGATGTGATATATTTGGGAGAAATGTGGCCTTTCTGGAAGAAAATGTCCTCTTTTGGGGATAAAGGAGGTATTTCATGGAGAAAAGGTCCTAATTCAAGGGGGAAACCTGGTTTTTCTTGGAGAAGATGTGATATATTTGGGAGAAATGTGGCATTTCTGGAAGAAACTGTCGTATTTTGGGGATAAAAGAGGTATTTGTGGGTGAAAATTTCCTATTTGAAGGGGAAAACCTGGTATTTCTTGGAGAAGATGTGATATATTTGGGAGAAATGTGGCATGTCTGGAAGAAAATGTCCTATTTGGGGGGAGAAGCCTGGTATTAGTGGGTGAAAAGGTTCTATTTGATGTGGGAAACGTGGTATTTCTTGGAGAAGAAGTGATCTATTTGGGAGAAGTGTGGCATTTCTGGAAGAAACTGTCCTCTTCTGGGGATAAAACAGGTATTTGTGGGTGAAAAGATCCTATTTGAAGGGGGAAACCTGGTATTTCTTGGAGAAGATGTGATATATTTGGGAGAAATCTGGCATTTCTGGAAGAATATGTCTAATTTGAGGGATAAAACAGGTATTTGTGGTTGAAAAGGTCCTATTTGAAGGGGGAAACGTGGTATTTCTTGGAGAAGATGTGGTATATTTGGGAGAAATGTGGCATTTCTGGAAGATACTGTCCTGTTTTGGGGATAAAAGAGGTATTTGTGGGTGAAAAGGTCCTATTTGAAGGGGGAAACCTGTTATTTCTTGGAGAAGATGTGATCTATTTGGGAGAAATGTGGCATTTCTGGCAGAAACTGTCCTATTTTGGGGATAAAAGAGGTATTTGTGGGTGAAAAGGTCCTATTTGAAGGGGGAAAGCTGGTATTTCTTGGAGAAGATGTGATCTATTTGGGAGAAATGTGGCATGTCAGGAAGAAACTGTCCTCTTTTGGGGATAAAAGTGGTATTTGTGGGTGTTAAGGTCCTATTTGAAGGGGAACCCTGGTATTTCTTGGAGAAGATGTGATATATTTGGGAGAAATGTGGCATGTCTGGAAGAAACTGTCCTATTTTGGGGATAAAAGAGGTATTTGTGGGTGAGAAGGTCCTATTTGAAGGGGGAAACCTGGTATTTCTTGGAGAAGATGTGATCTATTTGGGAGAAATGTGGCATTTCTGGAAGAAACTGTCCTATTTGGGGGATAAAACAGGTATTTGTGGGAGAAAAGGTCCTATTTGAAGGGTGAAAGCCGGTATTTCTTGGAGAAGATGTGATATATTTGGGAGAAATGTGGCATGTCTGGAAGAAAATGTCCAATTTGGGGCGAGAAGGCTGGTAGTTTTGGGTGAGAAGGTCCTATTTAAGGAGGAATCCTGGTATTTCTTGGAGAAGATGTGATATATTTGGGAGAAATGTGGCCTTTCTGGAAGAAAATGTCCTATTTTGGGGATCACACAGGTATTTGTGGGTGAAAAGGTCCTATTTGAAGGGGGAAACCTGGTATTTCTTTGTGAAGATGTGATATATTTGGGAGAAATGAGGCATGTCTGGAAGAAAATGTCCAATTTGGGGGGAGAAGGCTTGTAGTTGTGGGAGAGAAGGTCCTATTTCAGGAGGAATCCTGGTATTTCTTGGAGAAGATGTGATATATTTGGGAGAAATGTGGCATTTCTGGAAGAAACTGTCCTCTTTTGGGGATAAAAGAGGTATTTGTGGGTGAGAAGGTCCTATTTGAAGGGGGAAAGCTGGTATTTCTTGGAGAAGATGTGATATATTTGGGAGAAATGTGGCATTTCTGGAAGAAACTGTCCTCTTTAGGGGATAAAAGAGGTATTTGTGGGTGAAAAGGTCCTATTTGAAGGGGGAAAGCTGGTATTTCTTGGAGAAGATATGATATATTTGGGAGAAATGTGGCATGTCTGGAAGAAACTGTCCTATTTTGGGGATAAAAGAGGTATGTGTGGGTGAAAAGGTCCTATTTGAAGGGGGAAACCTGGTATTTCTTGGAGAAGATGTGATATATTTGGGAGAAATGTGGCATTTCTGGAAGAAACTGTCTTATTTGGGGGATAAAAGAGGTATTTGTGTGTGAAAAGGTCCTATTTGAAGGGGGAAAGCTGGTATTTCTTGGAGAAGATGTGATCTATTTGGGAGAAATGTGGCCTTTCTGGAAGAAAATGTCCAATTTGGGGGGAGAAGGCTGGTAGTTTTGGGTGAGAAGGTCCTATTTCAGGAGGAATCCTGGTCTTTCTTGGAGAAGATGTGATATATTTGGGAGAAATCTGGCCTTTCTGGAAGAAAAATCCTATTTGGGGGGAGAAGGCTGGTAGTTTTGGGTGAGAAGGTCCTCTTTCAGGAGGAATCCTGGCATTTCTTGGAGAAGATGTGATATATTTGGGAGAAATGTGGCATTTCTGGAAGAAACTGTCCTCTTTTGGGGATAAAAGAGGTATTTGTGGGTGAAAAGGTCCTATTTGAAGGGGGAAAGCTGGTATTTCTTGGAGAAGATGTGATATATTTGGGAGAAATGTGGCATGTCTGGAAGAAACTGTCCTCTTTTGGGGATAAAAGAGTTATTTGTGGGTGAAAAGGTCCTATTTGAAGGGGAAACGTGGTATTTCTTGGAGAAGATGTGATCTATTTGGGAGAAATGTGGCATTTCTGGAAGAAACTGTCCTATTTTGGGGATAAAAGAGGTATTTGTGGGTGAAAAAGTCCTATTTGAAGGGGGAAACCTGGTATTTCTTGGAGAAGATGTGCTATATTTGGGAGAAATGTGGCATGTCTGGAAGAAACTGTCCTATTCTGGGGATAAAAGAGGTATTTGTGGGTGAAAAGGTCCTATTTCAGGAGGAAAGCTGGTATTTCTTGGAGAAGATGTGATCTATTTGGGAGAAATGTGGCATTTCTGGAAGAAACTGTCCTATTTGGGGGATAAAAGAGGTATTTGTGGGTGATAAGGTCCTATTTGAAGGGGGAAAGCTGGTATTTCTTGGAGAAGATGTGATCTATTTGGGAGAAATCTGGCATTTCTGGAAGAAACTGTCCTATTTGGGGGGAGAAGGCTGGTATTTGTGGGAGAAAAGTTCCTATTTCAGGAGGAATCCTGGTATTTCTTGGAGAAGATGTGATCTATTTGGGAGAAATGTGGCCTTTCTGGAAGAAACTGTCCTCTTTTGGGGATAAAAGAGGTATTTGTGGGTGAAAAGGTCCTATTTCAGGAGGAATCCTGGTATTTCTTGGAGAAGATGTGATATATTTGGGAGAAATGTGGCCTCTCTGGAAGAAACTGTCCTCTTTTGGGGATAAAACAGGTATTTGTGGGTGAAAAGGTCCTATTTGAAGGGGGAAAGCTGGTATTTCTTGGAGAAGATGTGATCTATTTGGGAGAAATGTGGCATTTCTGGAAGAAACTGTCCTATTTTGGGGATAAAAGAGTTTTTTTGGGGGAAAAGGTCCTATTTGAAGGGGGAAACCTGGTATTTCTTGGAGAAGATGTGATATATTTGGGAGAAATGTGGCATTTCTGGAAGAAACTGTCTTATTTTGGGGATAAAAGAGGTATTTGTGTGTGAAAAGGTCCTATTTGAAGGGGGAAAGCTGGTATTTCTTGGAGAAGATGTGATCTATTTGGGAGAAATGTGGCATGTCTGGAAGAAACTGTCCTATTTTGGGGGGAAAAGGCTGGTATTTGTGGGAGAAAAGGTCCTATTACAGGAGAAATCCTGGTATTTCTTGGAGGAGATGTGATATGTTTGGGAGAAATGTGGCATGTCTGGAAGAAACTGTCCTCTTTTGGGGATAGAAGAGGTACTTGTGGGTGAAAAGGTCCTATTTCATGAGGAATCCTGGTATTTCTTGGAGAAGATGTGATCTATTTGGGAGAAATGTGGCATGTCAGGAAGAAACTGTTCTATCTTGGGGACAAAAGAGGTATTTGTAGGAGAAAAGGTCCTATTTGAAGGGGGAAAGCTGGTATTTCTTGGAGAAGATGTGATCAATTTGGGAGAAATGTGGCATTTCTGGAAGAAAATGTCGAATTTGGGGGGAGAAGGCTGGTATTTGTGGGAGAAAAGGTCCTATTTCAGGAGGAATCCTGGTATTTCTTGGAGGAGATGTGATATATTTGGGAGAAATGTGGCCTTTCTGGAAGAAACTGTCCTATTTTGAGGATAAAAGAGGTATTTGTGGGTGAAAAGGTCCTATTTGAAGGGGGAAACCTGGTATTTCTTGGAGAAGATGTGATATATTTGGGAGAAATGTGGCATTTCTGGATGAAACTGTCCTCTTTTGGGGATAGAAGAGGTATTTGTGGGTGAAAATTTCCTATTTGAAGGGGAAAACCTGGTATTTCTTGGAGAAGATGTGATATATTTGGCAGAAATGTGGCATGTCTGGAAGAAAATGTCCTATTTGGGGGGAGAAGCCTGGTATTAGAGGGTGAAAAGGTTCTATTTGATGTGGGAAACGTGGTATTTCTTGGAGAAGAAGTTATCTATTTGGGAGAAGTGTGGCATTTCTGGAAGAAACTGTCCTCTTTTGGGGATAAAACAGGTATTTGTGGGTGAAAAGATCCTATTTGAAGGGGGAAACCTGGTATTTCTTGGAGAAGATGTGATATATTTGGGAGAAATCTGGCATTTCTGGAAGAATATGTCTAATTTGAGGGATAAAACAGGTATTTGTGGTTGAAAAGGTCCTATTTGAAGGGGGAAACCTGTTATTTCTTGGAGAAGATGTGATCTATTTGGGAGAAATGTGGCATTTCTGGCATAAACTGTCCTATTTTGGGGATAAAAGAGGTAATTGTGGGTGAAAAGGTCCTATTTGAAGGGGGAAAGCTGGTATTTCTTGGAGAAGATGTGATCTATTTGGGAGAAATGTGGCATGTCAGGAAGAAACTGTCCTCTTTTGGGGATAAAAGTGGTATTTGTGGGTGTTAAGGTCCTATTTGAAGGGGAACCCTGGTATTTCTTGGAGAAGATGTGATATATTTGGGAGAAATGTGGCATGTCTGGAAGAAACTGTCCTATTTTGGGGATAAAAGAGGTATTTGTGGGTGAGAAGGTCCTATTTGAAGGGGGAAACCTGGTATTTCTTGGAGAAGATGTGATCTATTTGGGAGAAATGTGGCATTTCTGGAAGAAACTGTCCTATTTGGGGGATAAAACAGGTATTTGTGGGAGAAAACGTCCTATTTGAAGGGGGAAACGTGGTATTTCTTGGAGAAGATGTGATCTATTTGGGAGAAATGTGGCATGTCTGGAAGAAAAATTCCAATTTGGGACGAGAAGGCTGGTAGTTTTGGGTGAGAAGGTCCTATTTCAGGAGGAATCCTGGTATTTCTTGGAGAAGATGTGATATAGTAGGGAGAAATGTGGACTTTCTGGAAGATAATGTCCAGTTTGGGGGGAGAAGGCTGGTAGTTTTGGGTGAGAAGGTCCTATTTCAGGAGGAATCCTGGCATTTCTTGGAGAAGATGTGATATATTTGGGAGAAATGTGGCCTTTCCGGAAGAAACTGTCGTCTTTTGGGGATAAAACAGGTATTTGTGGTTGAAAAGGTCCTATTTGAAGGGGGAAACCTGGTATTTCTTGGAGAAGATGTGATATATTTGGGAGAAATGTGGCATGTCTGGAGGAAACTGTCCTCTTTTGGGGATAAAACAGGTATTTGTGGTTGAAAAGGTCCTATTTGAAGGGGGAAACGTGGTATTTCTTGGAGAAGATGTGATATATTTGGGAGAAATGTGGCATGTCTGGAAGAAACTGTCCTCTTTTGGGGATACAAGAGGTATTTGTGGGTGAAAAGGTCCTATTTGAAGGGGGAAAGCTGGTATTTCTTGGAGAAGATGTGATATATTTGGGAGAAATGTGGCATTTCTGGAAGAAACTGTCCTCTTTTGGGGATAAAAGAGGTATTTGTGGGTGAAAAGGTCCTATTTGAAGGGGGAACCAGGTATTTCTTGGAGAAGATGTGATATATTTGGGAGAAATCAGACATTTCTGGAAAGGACTGTCCTATTTTGGGGATAAAAGAGGTTTTTTTGGGGAAAAGGTCCTATCTGAAGGGGGAAACCTGGTATTTCTTGGAGAAGATGTGATATATTTGGGAGAAATGTGGCATTTCTGGAAGAAACTGTCCTCTTTTGGGGATAAAAGAGGTATTTGTGGGTGAAAAGGTCCTATTTGAAGGGGGAAACCTGGTATTTCTTGGAGAAGATGTGATATATTTGGGAGAAATGTGGCATTTCTGGAAGAAACTGTCCTCTTTTGGGGATAAAAGAGGTATTTGTGGGTGAAAAGGTCCTATTTGAAGGGGGAAACCTGGTATTTCTTGGAGAAGATGTGATATATTTGGGAGAAATGTGGCATGTCTGGAAGAAACTGTCCTCTTTTGGGGATAAAAGAGGTATTTGTGGGTGAAAAGGTCCTATTTGAAGGGGGAAAGCTGGTATTTCTTGGAGAAGATGTGATATATTTGGGAGAAATGTGGCATGTCTGGAAGAAACAGTCCTATATGGGGGATACAAGAGGTATTTGTGGGTGAAAAGGTCCTATTTCAGGAGGAAACCTGGTATTTCTTGGAGAAGATGTGATATATTTGGGAGAAATGTGGCATTTCTGGAAGAAACTGTCCTATTTGGGGGATAAAAGAGGTATTTGTGGGTGATAAGGTCCTATTTGAAGGGGGAAAGCTGGTATTTCTTGGAGAAGATGTGATCTATTTGGGAGAAATGTGGCATTTCTGGAAGAAACTGTCCTATTTGGGGGGAGAAGGCTGGTATTTGTGGGAGAAAAGGTCCTATTTCAGGAGGAATCCTGGTATTTCTTGGAGAAGATGTGATATATTTGGGAGAAATGTGGCATTTCTGGAAGAAACTGTCCTATTTTGGGGATAAAAGAGGTATTTGTGGGTGAAAAGGTCCTATTTCAGGAGGAATCCTGGTATTTCTTGGAGAAGATGTGATATATTTGGGAGAAATGTGGCCTTTCTGGAAGAAACTGTCCTCTTTTGGGGATAAAACAGGTATTTGTGGGTGAAAAGGTCCTATTTGAAGGGGGAAAGCTGGTATTTCTTGGAGAAGATGTGATACGTTTGGGAGAAATGAGGCATGTCTGGCAGAAACTGTCCTCTTTTGGGGATAAAAGAGTTTTTCTGGGGGAAAAGGTCCTATTTGAAGGGGGAAAGCTGGTATTTCTTGGAGAAGATGTGATATATTTGGGAGAAATGTGGCATTTCTGGAAGAAACTGTCCTCTTTAGGGGATAAAAGAGGTATTTGTGGGTGAAAAGGTCCTATTTGAAGGGGGAAACGTGGCATTTCTTGGAGAAGATGTGATATATTTGGGAGAACTGTGGCATTTCTGGAAGAAACTGTCCTATTTTGGGGGGAAAAGGCTGGTATTTGTGGGAGAAAAGGTCCTATTACAGGAGAAATCCTGGTATTTCTTGGAGGAGATGTGATATGTTTGGGAGAAATGTGGCATGTCTGGAAGAAACTGTCCTCTTTTGGGGATAAAACAGGTACTTGTGGGTGAAAAGGTCCAATTTCAGGAGGAATCCTGGTATTTCTTGGAGGAGATGTGATCTATTTGGGAGAAATGTGGCATTTCTGGAAGAAACTGTTCTATCTTGGGGACAAAAGAGGTATTTGTGGGTGAAAAGGTCCTATTTGAAGGGGGAAAGCTGGTATTTCTTGGAGAAGATGTGATCTATTTGGGAGAAATGTGGCATTTCTGGAAGAAACTGTCGTATTTTGGGCATAAAACAGGTATTTGTGGTTGAAAAGGTCCTATTTGAAGGGGGAACCCTGGTATTTCTTGGAGAAGATGTGATATATTTGGGAGAAATGTGGCATTTCCGGAAGAAACTGTCCGATTTTAGGGGGAGAAGCCTGGTATTAGTGGGTGAGAAGGTCCTATTTCAGGAGGAATCCTGGTATTTCTTGGAGAAGATGTGATATATTTGGGAGAAATGTGTCATTTCTGGAAGAAACTGTCCTCTTCTGGGGATAAAAGAGGTATTTGTGGGTGAAAAGGTCCTATTTGAAGGGGGAAAGCTGGTATTTCTTGGAGAAGATGTGATCTACTTGGGCGAAATCTGGCATTTCTGGAAGAAACTGTCCTATTTGGGGGGAGAAGGCTGGTATTTGTGGGAGAAAAGGTCCTATTTGAAGGGGGAAACGTGGTATTTCTTGGAGAAGATGTGATATATTTGGGAGAAATGTGGCCTTTCTGGAAGAAAATGTCCTATTTGGGGGGAGAAGGCTGGTACTTGTGGGAGAAAAGGTCCTATTTCAGGAGGAATCCTGGTATTTCTTGGAGAAGATGTGATATAGTAGGGAGAAATGTGGACTTTCTGGACGAAAATGTCCAATTTGGGGGGAGAAGGCTGGTAGTTTTGGGTGAGAAGGTCCTATTTCAGGAGGAATCCTGGCATTTCTTGGAGAAGATGTGATATATTTGGGAGAAATCTGGCCTTTCCGGAAGAAACTGTCCTCTTTTTGGGATAAAAGAGGTATTAGTGGTTGAAAAGGTCCTATTTGAAGGGGGAAAGCTGGTATTTCTTGGAGAAGATGTGATATATTTGGGAGAAATGTGGCATTTCTGGAAGAAAATGTCCTCTTTGGGGGATAAAAGAGGTATTTCATGGAGAAAAGGTCCTAATTCAAGGGGGAAACCTGGTATTTCTTGGAGGAGTTGTGATATATTTGGGAGAAATCTGGCATGTCTGGAAGAAACTGTCCTCTTTTGGGGATAAAACAGGTATTTGTGGTTGAAAAGGTCCTATTTGAAGGGGGAAAGCTGGTATTTCTTGGAGAAGATGTGATCTATTTGGGAGAAATGTGGCATTTCTGGCATAAACTGTCCTATTTTGGGGATAAAAGAGGTAATTGTGGGTGAAAAGGTCCTATTTGAAGGGGGAAAGCTGGTATTTCTTGGAGAAGATGTGATCTATTTGGGAGAAATGTGGCATGTCAGGAAGAAACTGTCCTCTTTTGGGGATAAAAGTGGTATTTGTGGGTGTTAAGGTCCTATTTGAAGGGGAACCCTGGTATTTCTTGGAGAAGATGTGATATATTTGGGAGAAATGTGGCATGTCTGGAAGAAACTGTCCTATTTTGGGGATAAAAGAGGTATTTGTGGGTGAGAAGGTCCTATTTGAAGGGGGAAACCTGGTATTTCTTGGAGAAGATGTGATCTATTTGGGAGAAATGTGGCATTTCTGGAAGAAACTGTCCTATTTGGGGGATAAAACAGGTATTTGTGGGAGAAAAGGTCCTATTTGAAGGGGGAAACGTGGTATTTCTTGGAGAAGATGTGATCTATTTGGGAGAAATGTGGCATGTCTGGAAGAAAAATTCCAATTTGGGACGAGAAGGCTGGTAGTTTTGGGTGAGAAGGTCCTATTTCAGGAGGAATCCTGGTATTTCTTGGAGAAGATGTGATATAGTAGGGAGAAATGTGGACTTTCTGGAAGAAAATGTCCAGTTTGGGGGGAGAAGGCTGGTAGTTTTGGGTGAGAAGGTCCTATTTCAGGAGGAATCCTGGCATTTCTTGGAGAAGATGTGATATATTTGGGAGAAATGTGGCCTTTCCGGAAGAAACTGTCCTCTTTTGGGGATAAAACAGGTATTTGTGGTTGAAAAGGTCCTATTTGAAGGGGGAAACCTGGTATTTCTTGGAGAAGATGTGATATATTTGGGAGAAATGTGGCATGTCTGGAGGAAACTGTCCTCTTTTGGGGATAAAACAGGTATTTGTGGTTGAAAAGGTCCTATTTGAAGGGGGAAACGTGGTATTTCTTGGAGAAGATGTGATATATTTGGGAGAAATGTGGCATGTCTGGAAGAAACTGTCCTCTTTTGGGGATACAAGAGGTATTTGTGGGTGAAAAGGTCCTATTTGAAGGGGGAAAGCTGGTATTTCTTGGAGAAGATGTGATATATTTGGGAGAAATGTGGCATTTCTGGAAGAAACTGTCCTCTTTTGGGGATAAAAGAGGTATTTGTGGGTGAAAAGGTCCTATTTGAAGGGGGAACCAGGTATTTCTTGGAGAAGATGTGATATATTTGGGAGAAATCAGACATTTCTGGAAAGGACTGTCCTATTTTGGGGATAAAAGAGGTTTTTTTGGGGAAAAGGTAATATCTGAAGGGGGAAACCTGGTATTTCTTGGAGAAGATGTGATATATTTGGGAGAAATGTGGCATTTCTGGAAGAAACTGTCCTCTTTTGGGGATAAAAGAGGTATTTGTGGGAGAAAAGGTCCTATTTGAAGGGGGAAACCTGGTATTTCTTGGAGAAGATGTGATATATTTGGGAGAAATGTGGCATTTCTGGAAGAAACTGTCCTCTTTTGGGGATAAAAGAGGTATTTGTGGGTGAAAAGGTCCTATTTGAAGGGGGAAACCTGGTATTTCTTGGAGAAGATGTGATATATTTGGGAGAAATGTGGCATGTCTGGAAGAAACTGTCCTCTTTTGGGGATAAAAGAGGTATTTGTGGGTGAAAAGGTCCTATTTGAAGGGGGAAAGCTGGTATTTCTTGGAGAAGATGTGATATATTTGGGAGAAATGTGGCATGTCTGGAAGAAACAGTCCTATATGGGGGATACAAGAGGTATTTGTGGGTGAAAAGGTCCTATTTCAGGAGGAAACCTGGTATTTCTTGGAGAAGATGTGATATATTTGGGAGAAATGTGGCATTTCTGGAAGAAACTGTCCTATTTGGGGGATAAAAGAGGTATTTGTGGGTGATAAGGTCCTATTTGAAGGGGGAAAGCTGGTATTTCTTGGAGAAGATGTGATCTATTTGGGAGAAATGTGGCATTTCTGGAAGAAACTGTCCTATTTGGGGGGAGAAGGCTGGTATTTGTGGGAGAAAAGGTCCTATTTCAGGAGGAATCCTGGTATTTCTTGGAGAAGATGTGATATATTTGGGAGAAATGTGGCATTTCTGGAAGAAACTGTCCTATTTTGGGGATAAAAGAGGTATTTGTGGGTGAAAAGGTCCTATTTCAGGAGGAATCCTGGTATTTCTTGGAGAAGATGTGATATATTTGGGAGAAATGTGGCCTTTCTGGAAGAAACTGTCCTATTTTGGGGATAAAACAGGTATTTGTGGGTGAAAAGGTCCTATTTGAAGGGGGAAAGCTGGTATTTCTTGGAGAAGATGTGATACGTTTGGGAGAAATGAGGCATGTCTGGCAGAAACTGTCCTCTTTTGGGGATAAAAGAGTTTTTCTGGGGGAAAAGGTCCTATTTGAAGGGGGAAAGCTGGTATTTCTTGGAGAAGATGTGATATATTTGGGAGAAATGTGGCATTTCTGGAAGAAACTGTCCTCTTTAGGGGATAAAAGAGGTATTTGTGGGTGAAAAGGTCCTATTTGAAGGGGGAAACGTGGCATTTCTTGGAGAAGATGTGATATATTTGGGAGAACTGTGGCATTTCTGGAAGAAACTGTCCTATTTTGGGGGGAAAAGGCTGGTATTTGTGGGAGAAAAGGTCCTATTACAGGAGAAATCCTGGTATTTCTTGGAGGAGATGTGATATGTTTGGGAGAAATGTGGCATGTCTGGAAGAAACTGTCCTCTTTTGGGGATAAAACAGGTACTTGTGGGTGAAAAGGTCCAATTTCAGGAGGAATCCTGGTATTTCTTGGAGGAGATGTGATCTATTTGGGAGAAATGTGGCATTTCTGGAAGAAACTGTTCTATCTTGGGGACAAAAGAGGTATTTGTGGGTGAAAAGGTCCTATTTGAAGGGGGAAAGCTGGTATTTCTTGGAGAAGATGTGATCTATTTGGGAGAAATGTGGCATTTCTGGAAGAAACTGTCGTATTTTGGGCATAAAACAGGTATTTGTGGTTGAAAAGGTCCTATTTGAAGGGGGAACCCTGGTATTTCTTGGAGAAGATGTGATATATTTGGGAGAAATGTGGCATTTCCGGAAGAAACTGTCAGATTTTAGGGGGAGAAGCCTGGTATTAGTGGGTGAGAAGGTCCTATTTCAGGAGGAATCCTGGTATTTCTTGGAGAAGATGTGATATATTTGGGAGAAATGTGTCATTTCTGGAAGAAACTGTCCTCTTCTGGGGATAAAAGAGGTATTTGTGGGTGAAAAGGTCCTATTTGAAGGGGGAAAGCTGGTATTTCTTGGAGAAGATGTGATCTACTTGGGCGAAATCTGGCATTTCTGGAAGAAACTGTCCTATTTGGGGGGAGAAGGCTGGTATTTGTGGGAGAAAAGGTCCTATTTGAAGGGGGAAACGTGGTATTTCTTGGAGAAGATGTGATATATTTGGGAGAAATGTGGCCTTTCTGGAAGAAAATGTCCTATTTGGGGGGAGAAGGCTGGTACTTGTGGGAGAAAAGGTCCTATTTCAGGAGGAATCCTGGTATTTCTTGGAGAAGATGTGATATAGTAGGGAGAAATGTGGACTTTCTGGACGAAAATGTCCAATTTGGGGGGAGAAGGCTGGTAGTTTTGGGTGAGAAGGTCCTATTTCAGGAGGAATCCTGGCATTTCTTGGAGAAGATGTGATATATTTGGGAGAAATCTGGCCTTTCCGGAAGAAACTGTCCTCTTTTTGGGATAAAAGAGGTATTAGTGGTTGAAAAGGTCCTATTTGAAGGGGGAAAGCTGGTATTTCTTGGAGAAGATGTGATATATTTGGGAGAAATGTGGCATTTCTGGAAGAAAATGTCCTCTTTGGGGGATAAAAGAGGTATTTCATGGAGAAAAGGTCCTAATTCAAGGGGGAAACCTGGTATTTCTTGGAGGAGTTGTGATATATTTGGGAGAAATCTGGCATGTCTGGAAGAAACTGTCCTCTTTTGGGGATAAAACAGGTATTTGTGGTTGAAAAGGTCCTATTTGAAGGGGGAAACCTGGTATTTCTTGGAGAAGATGTGATCTATTTGGGAGAAATGTGGCATTTCTGGCATAAACTGTCCTATTTTGGGGATAAAAGAGGTAATTGTGGGTGAAAAGGTCCTATTTGAAGGGGGAAAGCTGGTATTTCTTGGAGAAGATGTGATCTATTTGGGAGAAATGTGGCATGTCAGGAAGAAACTGTCCTCTTTTGGGGATAAAAGTGGTATTTGTGGGTGTTAAGGTCCTATTTGAAGGGGAACCCTGGTATTTCTTGGAGAAGATGTGATACATTTGGGAGAAATGTGGCATGTCTGGAAGAAACTGTCCTATTTTGGGGATAAAAGAGGTATTTGTGGGTGAGAAGGTCCTATTTGAAGGGGGAAACCTGGTATTTCTTGGAGAAGATGTGATCTATTTGGGAGAAATGTGGCATTTCTGGAAGAAACTGTCCTATTTGGGGGATAAAACAGGTATTTGTGGGAGAAAAGGTCCTATTTGAAGGGGGAAACGTGGTATTTCTTGGAGAAGATGTGATCTATTTGGGAGAAATGTGGCATGTCTGGAAGAAAAATTCCAATTTGGGACGAGAAGGCTGGTAGTTTTGGGTGAGAAGGTCCTATTTCAGGAGGAATCCTGGTATTTCTTGGAGAAGATGTGATATAGTAGGGAGAAATGTGGACTTTCTGGAAGAAAATGTCCAGTTTGGGGGGAGAAGGCTGGTAGTTTTGGGTGAGAAGGTCCTATTTCAGGAGGAATCCTGGCATTTCTTGGAGAAGATGTGATATATTTGGGAGAAATGTGGCCTTTCCGGAAGAAACTGTCCTCTTTTGGGGATAAAACAGGTATTTGTGGTTGAAAAGGTCCTATTTGAAAGGGGAAACCTGGTATTTCTTGGAGAAGATGTGATATATTTGGGAGAAATGTGGCATGTCTGGAGGAAACTGTCCTCTTTTGGGGATAAAACAGGTATTTGTGGTTGAAAAGGTCCTATTTGAAGGGGGAAACGTGGTATTTCTTGGAGAAGATGTGATATATTTGGGAGAAATGTGGCATGTCTGGAAGAAACTGTCCTCTTTTGGGGATACAAGAGGTATTTGTGGGTGAAAAGGTCCTATTTGAAGGGGGAAAGCTGGTATTTCTTGGAGAAGATGTGATCTATTTGGGAGAAATGTGGCATTTCTGGAAGAAACTGTCCTCTTTTGGGGATAAAAGAGGTATTTGTGGGTGAAAAGGTCCTATTTGAAGGGGGAACCAGGTATTTCTTGGAGAAGATGTGATATATTTGGGAGAAATCAGACATTTCTGGAAAGGACTGTCCTATTTTGGGGATAAAAGAGGTTTTTTTGGGGAAAAGGTCCTATCTGAAGGGGGAAACCTGGTATTTCTTGGAGAAGATGTGATATATTTGGGAGAAATGTGGCATTTCTGGAAGAAACTGTCCTCTTTTGGGGATAAAAGAGGTATTTGTGGGAGAAAAGGTCCTATTTGAAGGGGGAAACCTGGTATTTCTTGGAGAAGATGTGATATATTTGGGAGAAATGTGGCATTTCTGGAAGAAACTGTCCTCTTTTGGGGATAAAAGAGGTATTTGTGGGTGAAAAGGTCCTATTTGAAGGGGGAAACCTGGTATTTCTTGGAGAAGATGTGATATATTTGGGAGAAATGTGGCATGTCTGGAAGAAACTGTCCTCTTTTGGGGATAAAAGAGGTATTTGTGGGTGAAAAGGTCCTATTTGAAGGGGGAAAGCTGGTATTTCTTGGAGAAGATGTGATATATTTGGGAGAAATGTGGCATGTCTGGAAGAAACAGTCCTATATGGGGGATACAAGAGGTATTTGTGGGTGAAAAGGTCCTATTTCAGGAGGAAACCTGGTATTTCTTGGAGAAGATGTGATATATTTGGGAGAAATGTGGCATTTCTGGAAGAAACTGTCCTATTTGGGGGATAAAAGAGGTATTTGTGGGTGATAAGGTCCTATTTGAAGGGGGAAAGCTGGTATTTCTTGGAGAAGATGTGATCTATTTGGGAGAAATGTGGCATTTCTGGAAGAAACTGTCCTATTTGGGGGGAGAAGGCTGGTATTTGTGGGAGAAAAGGTCCTATTTCAGGAGGAATCCTGGTATTTCTTGGAGAAGATGTGATATATTTGGGAGAAATGTGGCATTTCTGGAAGAAACTGTCCTATTTTGGGGATAAAACAGGTATTTGTGGGTGAAAAGGTCCTATTTGAAGGGGGAAAGCTGGTATTTCTTGGAGAAGATGTGATACGTTTGGGAGAAATGAGGCATGTCTGGCAGAAACTGTCCTCTTTTGGGGATAAAAGAGTTTTTCTGGGGGAAAAGGTCCTATTTGAAGGGGGAAAGCTGGTATTTCTTGGAGAAGATGTGATATATTTGGGAGAAATGTGGCATTTCTGGAAGAAACTGTCCTCTTTAGGGGATAAAAGAGGTATTTGTGGGTGAAAAGGTCCTATTTGAAGGGGGAAACGTGGCATTTCTTGGAGAAGATGTGATATATTTGGGAGAACTGTGGCATTTCTGGAAGAAACTGTCCTATTTTGGGGGGAAAAGGCTGGTATTTGTGGGAGAAAAGGTCCTATTACAGGAGAAATCCTGTTATTTCTTGGAGGAGATGTGATATGTTTGGGAGAAATGTGGCATGTCTGGAAGAAACTGTCCTCTTTTGGGGATAAAACAGGTACTTGTGGGTGAAAAGGTCCAATTTCAGGAGGAATCCTGGTATTTCTTGGAGGAGATGTGATCTATTTGGGAGAAATGTGGCATTTCTGGAAGAAACTGTTCTATCTTGGGGACAAAAGAGGTATTTGTGGGTGAAAAGGTCCTATTTGAAGGGGGAAAGCTGGTATTTCTTGGAGAAGATGTGATCTATTTGGGAGAAATGTGGCATTTCTGGAAGAAACTGTCGTATTTTGGGCATAAAACAGGTATTTGTGGTTGAAAAGGTCCTATTTGAAGGGGGAACCCTGGTATTTCTTGGAGAAGATGTGATATATTTGGGAGAAATGTGGCATTTCCGGAAGAAACTGTCAGATTTTAGGGGGAGAAGCCTGGTATTAGTGGGTGAGAAGGTCCTATTTCAGGAGGAATCCTGGTATTTCTTGGAGAAGATGTGATATATTTGGGAGAAATGTGTCATTTCTGGAAGAAACTGTCCTCTTCTGGGGATAAAAGAGGTATTTGTGGGTGAAAAGGTCCTATTTGAAGGGGGAAAGCTGGTATTTCTTGGAGAAGATGTGATCTACTTGGGCGAAATCTGGCATTTCTGGAAGAAACTGTCCTATTTGGGGGGAGAAGGCTGGTATTTGTGGGAGAAAAGGTCCTATTTGAAGGGGGAAACGTGGTATTTCTTGGAGAAGATGTGATATATTTGGGAGAAATGTGGCCTTTCTGGAAGAAAATGTCCTATTTGGGGGGAGAAGGCTGGTACTTGTGGGAGAAAAGGTCCTATTTCAGGAGGAATCCTGGTATTTCTTGGAGAAGATGTGATATAGTAGGGAGAAATGTGGACTTTCTGGACGAAAATGTCCAATTTGGGGGGAGAAGGCTGGTAGTTTTGGGTGAGAAGGTCCTATTTCAGGAGGAATCCTGGCATTTCTTGGAGAAGATGTGATATATTTGGGAGAAATGTGGCATTTCTGGAAGAAAATGTCCTCTTTGGGGGATAAAAGAGGTATTTCATGGAGAAAAGGTCCTAATTCAAGGGGGAAACCTGGTATTTCTTGGAGGAGTTGTGATATATTTGGGAGAAATCTGGCATGTCTGGAAGAAACTGTCCTCTTTTGGGGATAAAACAGGTATTTGTGGTTGAAAAGGTCCTATTTGAAGGGGGAAACCTGGTATTTCTTGGAGGAGATGTGATCTATTTGGGAGAAATGTGGCCTTTCTGGAAGAAACTGTCCTATTTTGAGGATAAAAGAGGTATTTGTGGGTGAAAAGGTCCTATTTGAAGGGGGAAACCTGGTATTTCTTGGAGAAGATGTGATATATTTGGGAGAAATGTGGCATTTCTGGATGAAACTGTCCTCTTTTGGGGATAGAAGAGGTATTTGTGGGTGAAAATTTCCTATTTGAAGGGGAAAACCTGGTATTTCTTGGAGAAGATGTGATATATTTGACAGAAATGTGGCATGTCTGGAAGAAAATGTCCTATTTGGGGGGAGAAGCCTGGTATTAGAGGGTGAAAAGGTTCTATTTGATGTGGGAAATGTGGTATTTCTTGGAGAAGAAGTTATCTATTTGGGAGAAGTGTGGCATTTCTGGAAGAAACTGTCCTCTTTTGGGGATAAAACAGGTATTTGTGGGTGAAAAGATCCTATTTGAAGGGGGAAACCTGGTATTTCTTGGAGAAGATGTGATCTATTTGGGAGAAATCTGGCATTTCTGGAAGAATATGTCTAATTTGAGGGATAAAACAGGTATTTGTGGTTGAAAAGGTCCTATTTGAAGGGGGAAACGTGGTATTTCTTGGAGAAGATGTGGTATATTTGGGAGAAATGTGGCATTTCTGGAAGATACTGTCCTGTTTTGGGGATAAAAGAGGTATTTGTGGGTGAAAAGGTCCTATTTGAAGGGGGAAACCTGTTATTTCTTGGAGAAGATGTGATCTATTTGGGAGAAATGTGGCATTTCTGGCATAAACTGTCCTATTTTGGGGATAAAAGAGGTAATTGTGGGTGAAAAGGTCCTATTTGAAGGGGGAAAGCTGGTATTTCTTGGAGAAGATGTGATCTATTTGGGAGAAATGTGGCATGTCAGGAAGAAACTGTCCTCTTTTGGGGATAAAAGTGGTATTTGTGGGTGTTAAGGTCCTATTTGAAGGGGAACCCTGGTATTTCTTGGAGAAGATGTGATATATTTGGGAGAAATGTGGCATGTCTGGAAGAAACTGTCCTATTTTGGGGATAAAAGAGGTATTTGTGGGTGAGAAGGTCCTATTTGAAGGGGGAAACCTGGTATTTCTTGGAGAAGATGTGATCTATTTGGGAGAAATGTGGCATTTCTGGAAGAAACTGTCCTATTTGGGGGATAAAACAGGTATTTGTGGGAGAAAAGGTCCTATTTGAAGGGGGAAACGTGGTATTTCTTGGAGAAGATGTGATATATTTGGGAGAAATGTGGCATGTCTGGAAGAAAAATTCCAATTTGGGACGAGAAGGCTGGTAGTTTTGGGTGAGAAGGTCCTATTTCAGGAGGAATCCTGGTATTTCTTGGAGAAGATGTGATATAGTAGGGAGAAATGTGGACTTTCTGGAAGAAAATGTCCAGTTTGGGGGGAGAAGGCTGGTAGTTTTGGGTGAGAAGGTCCTATTTCAGGAGGAATCCTGGCATTTCTTGGAGAAGATGTGATATATTTGGGAGAAATGTGGCCTTTCCGGAAGAAACTGTCCTCTTTTGGGGATAAAACAGGTATTTGTGGTTGAAAAGGTCCTATTTGAAGGGGGAAACCTGGTATTTCTTGGAGAAGATGTGATATATTTGGGAGAAATGTGGCATGTCTGGAGGAAACTGTCCTCTTTTGGGGATAAAACAGGTATTTGTGGTTGAAAAGGTCCTATTTGAAGGGGGAAACGTGGTATTTCTTGGAGAAGATGTGATATATTTGGGAGAAATGTGGCATGTCTGGAAGAAACTGTCCTCTTTTGGGGATACAAGAGGTATTTGTGGGTGAAAAGGTCCTATTTGAAGGGGGAAAGCTGGTATTTCTTGGAGAAGATGTGATATATTTGGGAGAAATGTGGCATTTCTGGAAGAAACTGTCCTCTTTTGGGGATAAAAGAGGTTTTTTTGGGGAAAAGGTCCTATTTGAAGGGGGAAAGCTGGTATTTCTTGGAGAAGATGTGATATATTTGGGAGAAATCTGGCATGTCTGGAAGAAAATGTCCTATTTGGGGGGAGAAGGGTGGTATTTGTGGGAGAAAAGGTCCTATTTCAGGAGGAATCCTGGTATTTCTTGGAGGAGATGTGATATGTTTGGGAGAAATGTGGCATTTCTGGAAGAAACTGTCCTCTTTTGGGGATAAAAGAGGTATTTGTGGTTGAAAAGGTCCTATTTGAAGGGGGAAACCTGGTATTTCTTGGAGAAGATGTGATCTATTTGGGAGAAATGTGGCATTTCTGGTAGAAACTGTCCTCCTTTGGGGATAAAACAGGCACTTGTGGGAGAAAAGGTCCTATTTCAAAGGGGAAACGTGGTATTTCTTGGAGAAGATGTGATCTATTTGGGAGAAATGTGGCATTTCTGGAAGAAACTGTCCTCTTTAGGGGATAAAAGAGGTATTTGTGGGTGAAAAGGTCCTATTTGAAGGGGGAAACCTGGTATTTCTTGGAGAAGATGTGATATATTTGGGAGAAATGTGGCATGGCTGGAAGAAACTGTCCTATTTTGGGGAGAAAAGTATTTTTTGTGGGTGAAAAGGTCCTATTTGAAGGGGGAAACCTGGTATTTCTTGGAGAAGATGTGATATGTTTGGGAGAAATGTGGCCTTACTGGCAGAAACTGTCCTATTTTGGGGATAAAAGTGGTATTTTTGGGTGATAAGGTCCTATTTGAAGGGGGAAACCTGGTATTTCTTGGAGAAGATGCGATATGTTTGGGAGAAATGTGGCATGTCTGGAAGAAAATGTCCTATTTGGGGGGAGAAGGCTGGTATTTGAGGGAGAAAAGGTCCTATTTCAGGAGGAATCCTGGTATTTCTTGGAGAAGATGTGATATATTTGGGAGAAATGTGGCATGTCAGGAAGAAACTGTCCTATTTTGGGGATAAAAGAGGTATTTGTGGGTGAAAAGGTCGTATTTGAAGGGGGAAACCTGGTATTTCTTGGAGAAGATGTGATATGTTTGGGAGAAATGTGGCATTTCTGGAAGAAACTGTCCTATTTGGGGGGATAAAAGATTTTTTTGTGGGTGAAAAGGTCCTATTTGAAGGGGGAAAGCTGGTATTTCTTGGAGAAGATGTGATCTATTTGGGAGAAATGTGGCATGTCTGGAAGAAACTGTCCTCTTTTGGGGATAAAACAGGTATTAGTGGTTGAAAAGGTCCTATTTGAAGGGGGAAAGCTGGTATTTCTTGGAGAAGATGTGATCTATTTGGGAGAAATGTGGCATTTCTGGAAGAAACTTTCCTTTTTTGGGGATAAAAGAGGTATTTGTGGGTGAAAAGGTCCTATTTGAAGGGGGAAAGCTGGTATTTCTTGAAGGAGATGTGATATATTTGGGAGAAATGTGGCATGTCTGGAAGAAACTGTCCTATTTTGGGGATAAAAGAGGTATTTGTGGGTGAAAAGGTCCTATTTCCAGCGGGAAACCTGGTATTTCTTGGAGAAGATGTGATATATTTGGGAGAAATGTGCCATTTCTGGAAGAAACTGTCCTATTTGGGGGAGAAGCCTGCTATTAGTGGGTGAAAAGGTCCTATTTGAAGGGGGAAAGCTGGTATTTCTTGGAGAAGATGTGATATATTTGGGAGAAATGTGGCCTTTCTGAAAGAAACTGTCCTATTTGAGGGATAAAACAGGTATTTGTGGGTGAAAAGGTCCTATTTGAAGGGGGAAAGCTAGTATTTCTTGGAGAAGATGTGATATGTTTGGGAGAAATGTGGCATTTCTGGAAGAAACTGTCCTATTTGGGGGGAGAAGGCTGGTAGTTGTGGGTGAAAAGGTCCTATTTGAAGGGGGAAAGCAGGTATTTCTTGGAGAAGATGTGATATATTTGGGAGAAATGTGGCATGTCTGGAAGAAACTGTCCTATTTGAGGGATAAAGAGGTATTTGTGGGTGAAAAGGTCCTATTTGAAGGGGTAAAGCTGGTATTTCTTGGAGAAGATGTGATATATTTGGGAGAAATGTGGCATGTCTGGCAGATACTGTCCTCTTTTGGGGGGATAAAACAGGTATTTGTGGGAGAAATGGTCCTATTTGAAGGGGGAAACGTGGTATTTCTTGGAGAAGATGTGATCTATTTGGGAGAAATGTGGCCTTTCTGAAAGAAAATGTCCAATTTGGGGGGAGAAGGCTGGTAGTTTTCGGTGAGAAGGTCCTATTTCAGGAGGAATCCTGGTATTTCTTGGAGAAGATGTGATATGTTTGGGAGAAATGTGCCATTTCTGGAAGAAACTGTCCTATTTTGGGGATAAAAGAAGTATTTGTGGGTGAAAAGGTCCTATTTGAAGGGGGAAACCTGGTATTTCTTGGAGAAGATGTGATCTATTTGGGAGAAATGTGGCATTTCTGGAAGAAACTGTCCTATTTGGGGGATAAAAGAGGTATTTGTGGGTGAAAAGGTCCTATTTGAAGGGGGAAACGTGGTATTTCTTGGAGAAGATGTGATATATTTGGGAGAAATGTGGCATGTCAGGAAGAAACTGTCCTATTTTGGGGATAAAAGAGGTATTTGTGGGTGAAAAGTTCCTATTTGAAGGGGGAACCCAGGTATTTCTTGGAGAAGATGTGATATATTTGGGAGAAATGTGGCATTTCTGGAAAAAACTGTCCTATTTTGGGGATAAAAGAGGTATTTGTGGGTGAGAAGGTCCTATTTGAAGGGGGAAACGTGGTATTTCTTGGAGAAGATGTGATATATTTGGGAGAAATGTGGCATTTCTGGAAGAAACTGTCCTCTTTTGGGGATAAAAGAGGTTTTTTTGGGGAAAAGGTCCTATTTGAAGGGGGAAACGTGGTATTTCTTGGAGAAGATGTGATGTATTTGGGAGAAATGTGGCATGTCTGGAAGAAAATGTCCTATTTGGGGGGAGAAGTGTGGTATTTGTGGGAGAAAAGTTCCTATTTCAGGAGGAATCCTGGTATTTCTTGGAGGAGATGTGATATATTTGGGAGAAATGTGGCCATTCTGGAAGAAACTGTCCTATTTTGGGGATAAAAGAGGTATTTGTGGTTGAAAAGGTCCTATTTGAAGGGGGAAACCTGGTATTTCTTGGAGAAGATGTGATATGTTTGGGAGAAATGTGGCATTTCTGGAAGAAACTGTCCTATTTGGGGGGAGAAGTCTGGTAGTTGTGGGTGACAAGGTCCTATTTGAAGGGGGAAACCTGGTATTTCTTGGAGAAGATGTGATATGTTTGGGAGAAATGTGGCCTTACTGGCAGAAACTGTCCTATTTTGGGGATAAAAGTGGTATTTGTGGGTGATAAGGTCCTATTTGAAGGGGGAAAGCTGGTATTTCTTGGAGAAGATGTCATCTATTTGGGAGAAATGTGGCATGTCTGGAAGAAAATGTCCTATTTGGGGGGAGAAGGCTGGTATTTGAGGGAGAAAAGGTCCTCTTTCAGGAGGAATCCTGGTATTTCTTGGAGAAGATGTGATCTATTTGGGAGAAATGTGGCATGTCTGGAAGAAACTGTCCTATTTTGGGGATAAAAGAGGTATTTGTGGGTGAAAAGGTCCTATTTGAAGGGGGAAAGCTGGTAATTCTATGTGAAGATGTGATATGTTTGGGAGAAATGTGTTATTTCTGGCAGAAACTGTCCTCTTTTGGGGATAAAACAGGTATTTGTGAGTGAAAAGGTCCTATTTGAAGGGGGAAAGCTGGTAATTCTATGAGAAGATGTGATATATTTGGGAGAAATGTGGCTTGTCTGGAAGAAACTGTCCTATTTTGGGGATAAAAGAGGTATTTGTCGGTGAAAAGGTCCTATTTGAAGGGGGAAACGTGGCATTTCTTGGAGAAGATGTGATATATTTGGGAGAATGGTGGCATTTCTGGAAGAAAATGTCCTATTTTGGGGATAAAAGAGGTATTTGTGGGTGATAAGGTCCTATTTGAAGGGGGAAACCTGGTTTTTCTTGGAGAAGATGTGATATATTTGGGAGAAATCTGGCATTTCTGGAAGAAACTGTCCTATTTGGGGGATATAACAGGTACTTGTGGGTGAAAAGGTCCTATTTGAAGGGGGAAACCTGGTATTTCTTGGAGAAGATGTGGTATATTTGGGAGAAATGTGGCATTTCTGGAAGAAGCTGTCCTATTTTGGGGATAAAAGAGGTACTGTGTGTGAAAACGTTGTATTTGAAGGGGGAAACCTGGTATTTCTTGGAGAAGATGTGATATATTTGGGAGAAATGTGGCATTTCTGGAAGAAACTGTCCTATATTGGGGATAAAACAGGTATTTGTGGGTGAAAAGGTCCTATTTGAAGGGGGAAACCTGGTATTTCTTGGAGAAGATGTGATATATTTGGGAGAAATGTGGCATGTCTGGAAGAAACTGTCCTCTTCTGGGGATAAAAGAGGTATTTGTGGGTGATAAGGTCCTATTTGAAGGGGGAAACCTGGTATTTCTTGGAGAAGAGGTGATATATTTGGGAGAAATGTGGCATGTCTGGAAGAAACTGTCCTATTTGGGGGATAAAACAGGTATTTGTGGGAGAAAAGGTCCTATTTGAAGGGGGAAAGCTGGTATTTCTTGGAGAAGATGTGATCTATTTGGGAGAAATGTGGCCTTTCTGGAAGAAAATGTCCAATTTGGGGGGAGAAGGCTGGTAGTTTTGGGTGAGAAGGTCCTCATTCAGGAGGAATCCTGTCATTTCTTGGAGAAGATGTGATATATTTGGGAGAAATGTGGCATTTCTGGAAGAAACTGTCCTCTTTTGGGGATAAAAGAGGTTTTTTTGGGGAAAAGGTCCTATTTGAAGGGGGCAACGTGGTATTTATGGGAGAAGATGAGATCTATTTGGGAGAAATCTGGCATTTCTGGCAGAAACAGTCCTCTTATGGGGATAGAACAGGTATTTGTGGGTGAAAAGGTCCTATTTCCAGGGGAAACCTGGTATTTCTTGGAGAAGATGTGATATATTTGGGAGAAATGTGGCATGTCTGGAAGAAAATGTCCTATTTGGGGGGAGAAGTGTGGTATTTGTGGTAGAAAAGCTCCTATTTCAGGAGGAATCCTGGTATTTCTTGGAGGAGATGTGATATGTTTGGGAGAAATTTGCCATTTCTGGAAGAAACTGTCATCTTTTGGGGATAAAACAGGTATTTGTGGGTGAAAAGGTCCTATTTGAAGGGGGAAACCTGGTATTTCTTGGAGAAGATGTGATATATTTGGGAGAAATGTGGCATGTCTGGAAGAAACTGTCCTATTTTGGGGATAAAAGAGGTATGTGTGGGTGAAAAGGTCCTTTTTGAAGGGGAAAACCTGGTGTTTCTTGGAGAAGATGTGATATATTTGGGAGAAATGTGGCATGTCAGGAAGAAACTGTCGTATTTGGGGGAGAAGCCTGCTATTAGTGGGTGAAAAGGTCCTATTTGAAGGGGGAAAGCTGGTATTTCTTTTAGAAGATGTGATATGTTTGGGAGAAATGTGGCATTTCTGGAAGAAACTGTCCTATTTCGGGGGATAATACCGGTATTTGTGGGAGAAAAGGTCCTATTTGAAGGGGGAACCCTGGTATTTCTTGGAGAAGATGTGATATATTTGGGAGAAGTGTGGTATTTCTGGAAGAAACTGTCCTATTTTGGGGATAAAAGAATTTTTTGTGGGTGAAAAGGTCCTATTTGAAGGGGGAAACGTGGTATTTCTTGGAGAAGATGTGATATGTTTGGGAGAAATGTGGCCTTTCTGACAGAAACTGTCCTATTTTGGGGATAAAAGTGGTATTTGTGGGAGATAAGGTCCTATTCGAAGGGGGAAACTTGGTATTTCTTGGAGAAGATGTGATCTATTTGGGAGAAATGTGGCATTTCTGGAAGAAACTGTCCTCTTCTGGGGATAAAAGAGGTATTTGTGGGTGAAAAGGTCCTATTTGAAGGGGGAAAGCTGGTATTTCTTGGAGAAGATGTGATATATTTGAGAGAAATGTGGCATGTCTGGAAGAAACTGTCGTATTTTGGGGATCAAAGAGGTATTTGTGGGTGAAAAGGTACTATTTGAAGGGGGAAAGCTGGTATTTCTTGGAGAAGATGTGATATATTTGGGAGAAATGTGACATGTCTGGAAGAAACTGTCCTCTTTTGGGGATAAAAGAGGTATTTGTGGGTGAGAAGGTCCTATTTGAAGGGGGAAACCTGGCATTTCTTGGAGAAGATGTGATATATTTGGGAGAAATGTGGCATTTCTGGAAGAAACTGTCCTCTTTTGGGGATAAAAGAGGTATTTGTGGGTGAAAAGGTCCTATTTGAAGGGGGAAACCTGGTATTTCTTGGAGAAGATGTGATATGTTTGGGAGAAATCTGGCATTTCTGGAAGAAACTGTCCTCTTTTGGGGGTAAAAGGCTGGTTTTTATGGGAGAAAAGGTACTATTTCAGGAGAAATCCTGGTATTTCTTGGAGGAGATGTGATATGTTTGGGAGAAGTGTGGCATTTCTGGCAGAAACTGTCCTCTTTTGGGGATAAAAGAGGTATTTCATGGAGAAAAGGTCCTATTTGAAGGGGGAAAGCTGGTATTTCTTGAAGGAGTTGTGATATATTTGGGAGAAATGTGGCATTTCTGGAAGAAACTGTCCTCTTTTGGGGATAAAAGAGGTATTTGTGGGAGAAAAGGTCCTATTTGAAGGGGGAACCCTGGTATTTCTTGGAGAAGATGTGATATATTTGGGAGAAATGTGGCATGTCTGGAAGAAACTGTCCTATTTTGGGGATAAAAGAGGTATTTGTGGGTGAAAAGGTCCTATTAGAAGGGGGAAAGCTGGTATTTCTTGGAGAAGATGTGATCTATTTGGGAGAAATGTGGCATTTCTGGAAGAAAGTGTCCTGTTTTGTGGATAAAACAGGTATTTGTGGGAGAAAAGGTCATATTTGAAGGGGGAAAGCTGGTATTTCTTGAAGGAGATGTGATACATTTGGGAGAAATGTGGCCTTTCTGGAAGAAACTGTCCTCTTTTGGGGATAAAAGAGGTATTTGTGGGTGAAAAGGTCCTATTTCCAGGGGGAAACCTGGTATTTCTTGGAGAAGATGTGATATATTTGGGAGAAATGTGGCATTTCTGGAAGAAACTGTGCTATTTGGGGGAGAAGCCATCTATTAGTGGGTGAAAAGGTCCTATTTGAAGGGGGAAAGCTGGTATTTCTTGGAGAAGATGTGATATATTTGGGAGAAATGTGGCATGTCTGGAAGAAACTGTCCTATTTTGGGGATAAAACAGGTATTTGTGGGTGAAAAGTTCCTATTTGAAGGGGGAAACCTGGTATTTCTTGGAGAAGATGTGATATGTTTGGGAGAAATGTGGCATTTCTGGAAGAAACTGTCCTATTTGGGGGGAGAAGGCTGGTATTTTTGGGAGAAAAGGTCCTATTTGAAGGGGGAAAGCAGGTATTTCTTGGAGAAGATGTGATATATTTGGGAGAAATGTGGCATGTCTGGAAGAAACTGTCCTATTTGAGGGATAAAACAGGTATTTGTGGGAGAAAAGGTCCTATTTGAAGGGGGAAACCTGGTATTTCTTGGAGAAGATGTGATATGTTTGGGAGAAATGTGGCCTTTCTGGCAGAAACTGTCTTATTTTGGGGATAAAAGTGGTATTTGTGGTTGATAAGGTCCTATTTGAAGGGGGAAACGTGGTTTTTCTTGGAGAAGATGTGATATATTTGGGGAAAATGTGGCATGTCAGGAAGAAACTGTTCTATTTTGGGGATAAAAGAGGTATTTGTGGGTGAAAAGGTCCTATTTGATGGGGGAAACCTGGTATTTCTTGGAGAAGATGTGATATATTTGGGAGAAATGTGGCATTTCTGCAAGAAAGTGTCCTCTTTTGGGGATAAAAGAGGTATTTGTGGGTGAAAAGGTCCTATTTGAAGGGGGAAACCTGGTATTTCTTGGAGAAGATGTGATCTATTTGGGAGAAATGTGGCCTTTCTGGAAGAAAATGTCCAATTTGGGGGGAGAAGGCTGGTAGTTTTGGGTGAGAAGGTCCTATTTCAGGAGGAATCCTGGTCTTTCTTGGAGAAGATGTGATATATTTGGGAGAAATCTGGCCTTTCTGGAAGAAAATATCCAATTTGGGGGGAGAAGGCTGGAAGTTTTGGGTGAGAAGGTCCTATTTCAGGAGGAATCCTGGCATTTCTTGGAGAAGATGTGATATATTTGGAAGAAATGTGGCATTTCTGGAAGAAACTGTCCTCTTTTGTGGATAAAAGAGGTATTTCATGGAGAAAAGGTCCTAATTCAAGGGGGAAATCTGGTATTTCTTGGAGGAGTTGTGATATATTTGGGAGAAATGTGGCATTTCTGGAAGAAACTGTCCTCTTTTGGGGATAAAAGAGGTATTTGTGGGAGAAAAGGTCCTATTTGAAGGGGGAACCCTGGTATTTCTTGGAGAAGATGTGATATATTTGGGAGAAATGTGGCATGTCTGGAAAAAACGGTCCTATTTTGGGGATAAAAGAGGTATTTGTGGGTGAAAAGGTCTTATTACAAGGTGGAAACCTGGTATTTCTTGGAGAAGATGTGCTATATTTGGGAGAAGTGTGGCATTTCTGGAAGAAAATGTCCTATTTGAGGGATAATACAGGTATTTGTGGGAGAAAAGGTCCTATTTGAAGGGGGAACCCTGGTATTTCTTGGAGAAGTTGTGATATATTTGGGAGAAATGTGGCATTTCTGGAAGAAACTGTCCTCTTATGGGGACAGAACAGGAATTTGTGGGTGAAAAGTTCCTATTTCCAGGGGAAAACTGATATTTCTTGGAGAAGATATGATATATTTGGGAGAAATGTGGCCTTTCTGGAAGAAACTGTCCTCTTTTGGGGATCAAAGAGGTATTTGTGGGTGAAAAGGTCCTATTTGAAGGGGGAAAGCTGGTATTTCTTGGAGAAGATGTGATATGTTTGGGAGAAATGTGGCATTTCTGGATGAAACTGTCCTATTTGGGGGAAGAAGGCTGGTATTTGTGGTAGAAAATGTCCTCTTTCAGGAGGAATCCTGGTATTTCTTGGAGAAGATGTGATATGTTTGGGAGAAATGTGGCCTTTCTGGAAGAAACTGTCCTCTTTTGGGGATAAAAGAGTTATGTGTGGGTGAAAAGGTCCTATTTGAAGGGGGAAACGTGGTATTTCTTGGAGAAGATGTGATATATTTGGGAGAAATGTGGCATGTCTGGAAGAAACTGTCCAATGTAGGGGATAAAAGAGGTAATTGTGGGTGAAAAGGTCCTATTTGAAGGGGGCAACGTGGTATTTCTTGGAGAAGATGTGATGTATTTGGGAGAAATGTGGCATTTCTTGAAGAAACTGTCCTCTTTTGGGGATAAAAGATGTATTTGTGGGTGAAAAGGTCCTATTTGAAGGGGGAAACCTGGTATTTCTTGGAGAAGATGTGATCTATTTGGGAGAAATGTGGCATTTCTGGAAGAAACTGTCCTCTTATGGGGATAGAACAGGTATTTGTGGGTGAAAATGTCCTATTTCCAGGGGAAAACCTGGTATTTCTTGGAGAAGATGTGATATATTTGGGAGAAATGTGGCATTTCTGGAAGAAAATGTCCTATTTGAGGAATAATACAGGTATTAGTGGTTGAAAAGGTCCTATTTGAAGGGGGAAAAGTGGTAGTTCTTGGAGAAGATTTGGTATATTTGGGAGAAATGTGGCATTTCTGGAAGAAACTGTCCTATTTTGTGGATGAAACAGGTATTTTTGGGTAAAAAGTTCCTTTTTTAAGGGGGAAAGCTGGTATTTCTTGGAGAAGATGTAATATGTTTGGGAGAAACGTGGCCTTTCTGGCAGAAACTGTCCTCTTTTGGGGATAAAAGTGGTATTTGTTCGTGATAAGGTCCTATATGAAGAGGGAACCCTGGTATTTCTTGGAGAAGATGTGATATATTTGGGAGAAATCTGGCATGTCAGGAAGAAACTGTCCTATTTTAGGGGGAGAAGGCTGGTATTTGAGGGAGAAAAGGTCCTCTTTCAGGAGGAATCCTGGTATTTCTTGGAGAAGATGTGATATATTTGGGAGAAATGTGGCATGTCTGGAAGAAACTGTCCTATTTGAGGGATAAAAGAGGTATTTGTGGGTGAAAAGGTCGTATTTGAAGGGGGAAACCTGGTATTTCTTGGAGAAAATGTGATATATTTGGGAGAAATCAGGCATTTCTGGAAGAAACTGTCCTCTTTTGGGGATAAAACAATTGTTTGTCTGAGAAAAGATCCTATTTGAAGGGGGAAAGCTGGTAATTCTATGAGAAGATGTGATATGTTTGGGAGAAATGTGGCATTTCTGGGAGAAACTGTCCTCTTTTGGGGATAAAAGAGGTATTTGTGGGAGAAAAGTTCCTATTTGAAGGGGGAAACCTGGTATTTCTTGGAGAAGATGTGATCTATTTGGGAGAAATGTGGCATTTCTGGAAGAAACTGTCCTCTTATGGGGATAGAACAGGTATTTGTGGGTGAAAAGGTCCTATTTGAAGGGGAAAGCTGCTAATTCTATGAGAAGATGTGATATATTTGGGAGAAATGTGGCATTTCTGGAAGAAACTGTCCTCTTTCGGGGATAAAACAGGTATTTGTGGGTGAAAAGGTCCTATTTGAAGGGGGAAACGTGGCATTTCTTGGAGAAGATGTGATCTATTTGGGAGAAATGTGGCATTTCTGGAAGAAACTGTCCTATTTTGGGGATAAAAGAGGTATTTGTCGGTGAAAAGGTCCTATTTGAAGGGGGAAACCTGGTATTTCTTGGAGAAGATGTGATCTATTTGGGAGAAATGTGGCATTTCTGGAAGAAACTGTCCTCTTTTGGGGATAAAACAGGTACTTGTGGGTGAAAAGGTCCTATTTGAAGGGGGAAAGCTGGTAGTTCTTGGAGAAGATGTGATCTATTTGGGAGAAATGTGGCATGTCAGGAAGAAACTGTCCTCTTTTGGGGATAAAAGAGGTATTTGTGGGTGAAAAGGTCCTATTTGAAGGGGGAAACCTGGTATTTCTTGGAGAAGATGTGATCTATTTGGGTGAAATGTGGCATTTCTGGAAGAAACTGTCCTCTTTTGGGGATAAAACAGGTATTTGTGGGTGAAAAGGTCCTATTTGAAGGGGGAAACCTGGTATTTCTTGGAGAAGATGTGATCTATTTGGGAGAAATGTGGCATTTCTGGAAGAAACTGTCCTCTTCTGGGGATTAAAGAGGTATTTGTGGGTGATAAGGTCCTATTTGAATGGGGAACCCTGGTATTTCTTGGAGAAGATGTGATATATTTGGGAGAAATGTGGCCTTTCTGGAAGAAACTGTCCTCTTTTGGGGATAAAAGAGGTATTTGTGGGTGAAAAGGTCCTATTTGAAGGGGGAAACCTGGTATTTCTTGGAGAAGATGTGATCTACTTGGGAGAAATGTGGCCTTTCTGGAAGAAACTGTCCTATTTGGGGGATAAAACAGGTATTAGTGGGAGAAAAGGTCCTATTTGAAGGGGAAACCTGGTATTTCTTGGAGAAGATGTGATCTATTTGGGAGAAATGTGGCCTTTCTGGAAGAAAATGTCCAATTTGGGGGGAGAAGGCTGGTAGTTTTCGGTGAGAAGGTCCTATTTCAGGAGGAATCCTGGCATTTCTTGGAGAAGATGTGATATATTTGGGAGAAATGTGGCCTTTCTGGAAGAAAATGTCCAATTTGGGGGGAGAAGGCTGGTAGTTTTGGGTGAGAAGGTCCTATTTGAGGAGGAATCCTGGCATTTCTTGGAGAAGATGTGATCTATTTGGGAGAAATGTGGCATTTCTGGAAGAAACTGTCCTCTTTTGGGGATAAAAGAGGTATTAGTGGTTGAAAAGGTCCTATTTGAAGGGGGAAACCTGGTATTTCTTGGAGAAGATGTGATATATTTGGGAGAAATGTGGCCTTTCTGGAAGAAACTGTCCACTTTTGGGGATAAAAGAGGTATTTGTGGGTGAAAAGGTCCTATTTGAAGGGGGAAACCTGGTATTTCTTGGAGAAGATGTGATATATTTGGGAGAAATTTGGCATGTCTGGAAGAAACTGTCCTCTTTTGGGGATAAAAGAGGTATTTGTGGGGGAAAAGGTCCTATTTGAAGGGGGAAACCTGGTATTTCTTGGAGAAGATGTTATATGATTCGGGAGAAATGTTGCATTTCTGGAAGAAACTGTCCTCTTATGGGGATAGAACAGGTATTTGTGGGTGAAAAGGTCCTATTTGAAGGGGGAAACCTGGTATTTCTTGGAGAAGATGTGATCTATTTGGGAGAAATGTGGCATGTCTGGAAGAAAATGTCCTATTTGGGGGGAGAAGGGTGGTATTTGTGGGAGAAAAGGTCCTATTTCAGGAGGAATCCTGGTATTTCTTGGAGGAGATGTGATATGTTTGGGAGAAATGTGGCATTTCTGGAAGAAACTGTCCTCTTTTGGGGATAAAACAGGTATTTGTGGGTGAAAAGGTCCTATTTGAAGGGGGAAAGCTGTTATTTCTTGGAGAAGATGTGATATATTTGGGAGAAATGTGGCATTTCTGGAAGAAAGTGTCTTGTTTTGGGGATAAAAGAGGTATTTGTGGGAGAAACGGTCCTATTTGAAGGGGGAAAGCTGGTATTTCTTGAAGGAGATGTGATATATTTGGGAGAAATGTGGCATGTCTGGAAGAAACTGTCCTATTTTGGTTATAAAAGAGGCATTTTTGGTTGAAAAGTTCCTATTTGAAGGGGGAAAACTGGTATTTCTTGGAGAAGATGTGATATATTTGGGAGAAATGTGGCATTTCTGGAAGAAAATGTCCTATTTGGGGGAGAAGCCTGCTATTAGTGGGTGAAAAGGTCCTATTTGAAGGGGGAGAGCTGGTATTTCTTGGAGAAGATGTGATATATTTGGGAGAAATGTGGCATTTCTGCAAGAAACTGTCCTATTTTGGGGATAAAACAGGTATTTGTGCGTGAAAAGGTCCTATTTGAAGGGGGAAAGCTGGTATTTCTTGGAGAAGATGTGATATATTTGGGAGAAATCTGGCATGTCTGGAAGAAACTGTCCTCTTTTGGGGATAAAAGAGGTATTTGTGGGTGAAAAGGTCCTATTTGAAGGGGTAAAGCTGGTATTTCTTGGAGAAGATGTGATCTATTTGGGGGAAATGTGGCATGTCTGGAAGAAACTGTCCTCTTTTGGGGATAAAACAGGTATTTGTGGGAGAAAAGGTCCTATTTGAAGGGGGAAACGTGGTATTTCTTGGAGAAGATGTGATATATTTGGGAGAAATGTGGCATGTCTGGAAGAAACTGTCCTATTTGAGGGATAAAGAGGTATTTGTGGGTGAAAAGGTCCTATTTGAAGGGGGAAACCTGGTATTTCTTGGAGAAGATGTGATCTATTTGGGAGAAATGTGGCATGTCTGGCAGAAACTGTCCTATTTGGGGGATAAAACAGGTATTTGTGGGTGAAAAGTTCCTATTTGAAGGGGGAAACCTGGTATTTCATGGAGAAGATGTGATCTATTTGGGAGAAATGTGGCCTTTCTGGAAGAAAATGTCCAATTTGGAGGGAGAAGTCTGGTAGTTGTCGGTGAGAAGGTCCTATTTCAGGAGGAATCCTGGTATTTCTTGGAGAAGATGTGATATATTTGGGAGAAATGTGGCCTCTCTGGAAGAAAATGTCCAATTTGGGGGGTGAAGGCTGGTAGTTTTGGGTGAGAAGGTCCTCTTTCAGGAGGAATCCTGGCATTTCTTGGAGAAGATGTGATATATTTGGGAGAAATGTGGCATTTCTGGAAGAAACTGTCCTCTTTTGGGGATAAAAGAGGTATTAGTGGTTGAAAAGGTCCTATTTGAAGGGGGAAACCTGGTATTTCTTGGAGAAGATGTGATCTATTTGGGAGAAATGAGGCATGTCTGGAAGAAACTGTCCTATTTTGGGGATAAAAGAGGTATTTGTGGGTGAAAAGGTCCTATTTGAAGGGGGAAACCTGGTATTTCTTGGAGAAGATGTGATATATTTGGGAGAAATGTGGCATTTCTGGAAGAAACTGTCCTCTTATGGGGATAGAACAGGTATTTGTGGGTGAAAAGGTCCTATTTCCACGGGAAAACCTGGTATTTCTTGGAGAAGATGTGATCTATTTGGGAGAAATGTGGCATGTCAGGAAGAAACTGTCCAATTTAGGGGATAAAAGAGGTATTTGTGGGTGAAAAGGTCCTATTTGAAGGGGGAAACCTGGTATTTCTTGGAGAAGATGTGATCTATTTGGGAGAAATGTGGCATTTCGGGAAGAAACTGTCCTCTTTTGGGGATGAAACAGGTATTTTTGGGTAAAAAGGTCCTATTTGAAGGGGGAAAGCTGGTATTTCTTGGAGAAGATGTGATATATTTGGGAGAAATGTGGCCTTTCTGGAAGAAACTGTCCTATTTTGGGGATAAAAGAGGTATTTGTGGGTGAAAAGGTCGTATTTGAAGGGGTAAAGCTGGTATTTCTTGGAGTAGATGTGATCTATTTGGGGGAAATGTGGCATGTCTGGAAGAAACTGTCCTCTTTTGGGGATAAAACAGGTATTTGTGGGAGAAAAGGTCCTATTTGAAGGGGGAAACGTGGTATTTCTTGGAGAAGATGTGATATATTTGGGAGAAATTTGGCCTTTCTGCAAGAAAATGTCCAATTTGGGGGGAGAAGGCTGGTAGTTTTCGGTGAGAAGGTCCTATTTCAGGAGGAATCCTGGTATTTCTTGGAGAAGATGTGATATATTTGGGAGAAATGTGGCCTTTCTGGAAGAAAATGTCCAATTTGGGGGGAGAAGTCTGGTAGTTTTGGGTGAGATGGTCCAATTTCAGGAGGAATCCTGGCATTTATTGAAGAAGATGTGATATATTTGGGAGAAATGTGGCATTTCTGGAAGAAACTGTCCTATTTGAGGGATAAAAGAGGTATTTGTGGGTGAAAAGGTCCTATTTGAAGGGGGAAACGTGGTATTTCTTGGAGAAGATGTGATCTATTTGGGAGAAATGTGGCATGTCTGGAAGAAACTGTCCTCTTTTGGGGATTAAACAGGTTTTTTTGGGTTCAAAGGTCCTATTTGAAGGGGGAAACCTGGTATTTCTTGGAGAAGATGTGATCTATTTGGGAGAAATGTGGCATTTCTGGAAGAAACTGTCCTCTTTTGGGGATAAAAGAGGTATTTGTGGGTGAAATGGTCCTATTTGAAGGGGGAAACGTGGTATTTCTTGGAGAAGATGTGATCTATTTGGGAGAAATGTGGCATGTCTGGAAAAAGCTGTCCTCTTTTGCGGATAAAAGAGGTATTTGTGGGTGAGAAGGTCCTATTTGAAGGGGGAAACATGGTATTTCTCGGAGAAGATGTGATATATTTGGGAGAAATGTGGCATGTCTGGAAGAAACTGTCCTATTTTGTGGATAAAGCAGGTATTTGTGGGTGAAAAGTTCCTATTTGAAGGGGGAAACGTGGTATTTCTTGAAGAAGATGTGATATGTTTGGAAGAAATGTGGCATTTCTGGAAGAAACTGTCCTCTTATGGGGATAACAGAATTTTTTGTGGGTGAAAAGGTCATATTTCCAGGGGAAAACCTGGTATTTCTTGGAGAAGACGTGATATATTTGGGAGAAATGTGGCATGTCTGGAAGAAAATGTCCTATTTGGGGGGAGAAGGGTGGTATTTGAGGAAGAAAAGTTTCTATTCCAGGAGGAATCCTGGTAATTCTTCGAGGAGATGTGATATGTTTGGGAGAAATGTGCCATTTCTGGACGAAACTGTCCTCTTTTTGGGATAAAAGAGTTATTTGTGGGTGAAAAGGTCCTATTTGAAGGGGGAAACCTGGTATTTCTTGGAGAAGATGTGTTATGTTTGGGAGAAATATGGCATTTCTGGAAGAAACTGTCCTCTTTTGGGGATAAAACAGGTATTTGTGGGTGAAAAGGTCCTATTTGAAGGGGGAAAGCTGGTAATTCTATGAGAAGATGTGTTATATTTGGGAGAAATGTGGCTTGTCTGGAAGAGACTGTCCTATTTTGGGGATAAAAGAGGTATTTGTGGGTGAGAAGGTCCTATTTGAAGGGGGAAACGTGACATTTCTTGGAGAAGATGTGATATGTTTGGGAGAAATGTGGCATTTCTGGCAGAAACTGTCCTATTTTGGGGATAAAAGTGGTATTTGTGGGTGACAAGGTCCTATTTGAAGGGGGAAACGTGGCATTTCTTGGAGAAGATGTGATATGTTTGGGAGAAATGTGGCATTTCTGGAAGAAAATGTCCAATTTGGGGGGAGAAGGCTGGTAGTTGTGGGTGAAAAGGTCCTATTTGAAGGGGGAAACCTGGTATTTCTTGGAGAAGATGTGATATGTTTGGGAGAAATGTGGCCTTTCTGGCAGAAACTGTCCTATTTTGGGGATAAAAGTGGTATTTGTGGGTGAAAAGGTCCTATTCGAAGGGGGAAACTTGGTATTTCTTGGAGAAGATGTGATCTATTTGGGAGAAATGTGGCATTTCTGGAAGAAACTGTCCTCTTTTGGGGATAAAAGAGGTATTTGTGGGTGAAAAGGTCCTATTTGAAGGGGGAAAGCTGGTATTTCTTGGAGAAGATGTGATATATTTGAGAGAAATGTGGCATGTCTGGAAGAAACTGTCCTCTTTTGGGGATAAAAGAGGTATTTGTGGGTGAGAAGGTCCTATTTGAAGGGGGAAACGTGGCATTTCTTGGAGAAGATGTGATATGTTTGGGAGAAATGTGGCATTTCTGGCAGAAACTGTCCTCTTTTGGGGGGAAAAGGCTGGTTTTTATGGGAGAAAAGGTACTATTTCAGGAGAAATCCTGGTATTTCTTGGAGGAGATGTGATATGTTTGGGAGAAGTGTGGCATTTCTGGAAGAAACTGTCCTCTTTTGGGTATGAAACAGGTATTTTTGGGTAAAAAGGTCCTATTTGAAGGGCGAAAGCTGGTATTTCATGGAGAAGATGTGATATATTTGGGAGAAATATGGCATATATGGCAGAAAATGTACTGTTTTGGGGATAAACGAGGTATTTGTGGGTGAAACTGTCCTATTTCAAGGGGGAGAGCTGGTATTTCTTGGAGAAGATGTGATATATTCGGGAGAAATGTGGCCTTTCTGGAAGAAACTGTTCTATTTTGGGGATAAAAGAGGTAAAACTACCAGCTTTCCCCCTGTCCTTCTTATCCCCAAAAGAGGACAGTTTCTCCCAGAACTACCTTTTCAACCACAAATACATCTTTTATCCCCAAAATAGGACAGTTTCTTCCAGAAATGACACATTTCTCCCAAATATATCACATCTCCTCCAAGAAATACCACGTTTCCCCCTTGAAAAAGGACATTTTCACCCACAAATACCTCACAAATAGACCACATCTTCTCCAAGAAATACCAGCTTTCACCCTTGAAATAGGACCTTTTCTCCCACAAATACCTCTTTTATCCCCAAAATGGGACAATTTCTGCCAGAATGGCCAGATTTCTCCCAAATAGATCACATCTTCTCCAAGAAATACCACGTTTCCCCCTTCAAATAGGACCTTTTCTCCCACAAATACCTGTTTTATCCCCAAAATAGGACAGTTTCTTCCAGAAATGCCAGATTTCTCCCAAATAGATCACATCTTCTCCAAGAAATACCACGTTTCCCCCTTCAAATAGGACCTTTTCACCCACAAATACCTCTTTTATCCCCAAAAGAGGACAGTTTCTTCCAGAAATGCCACATTTCTCCCAAATATATCACATCTTCTCCAAGAAATACCAGGGTTCCCCCTGGAAATAGGACCTTCTCACCCACAAATACCTGTTTTATCCCCAGAAGAGGACAGTTTCTTCCAGAAATGCCACATTTCTCCCAAATATATCACATCTTCTCCAAGAACTACCACGTTTCCCCCTTCAAATAGGACCTTTTCACCCACAAAAAATTCTTTTATCCCCAAAATAGGACAGTTTCTTCCAGAAATGTCAGATTTCTCCCAAATATATCACATCTTCTCCAAGAAATACCAGCTTTCCCCCTTCAAATAGGACCTTTTTACCCACAAATACCTCTTTTATCCCCAAAAGAGGACAGTTTCTTCCTGACATGCCACATTTCTCCCAAATATATCACATCTCCTCCAAGAAATACCAGGTTTCCCCCTTCAAATAGGACCTTTTCACCCACAAATACCTCTTTTATCCCCAAAAGAGGACAGTTTCTTCCAGAAATCCCACATTTCCCCCAAATATATCACATCTTCTCCAAGAAATACCAGGTTTCCCCCTTCAAATAGGACCTTTTCACCCACAAATACCTGTTTAATCCCCAAAAGAGGACAGTTTCTTCCAGACATGCCAGATTTCTCCCAAATAGATCACATCTTCTCCAAGAAATACCAGGTTTCCCCCTTCAAATAGGACCTTGTCACCCACAAATACCTCTTTTATCCCCAAAATAGGACAGTTTCTTCCGGACATGCCACATTTCTCCCAAATATATCACATCTTCTCCAAGAAATACCAGGATTCCACCTGAAATAGGACCTTTTCACCCACAAATACCTCTTTTATCCCCAGAAGAGGACAGTTTCTGCCAGAAATGCCACTTTTCTCCCAAATATATCACATCTCCTCCATGAAATACCAGGTTTTCCCTTGGAAATAGGACATTTTCACCCACAAAAAATTCCTGTTTTATCCCCAAAAGAGGACAGTTTCTTCCAGAAAGGCCACATTTCTCCCAAATAGATCACATCTTCTCCAAGAAATACCACGTTTCCCCCTTCAAATAGGACCTTTTCTCCCACAAATACCTGTTTTATCCCCAAAAGAGGACAGTTTCTTCCAGAAATGCCACATTTCTCCCAAATATATCACATCTTCTCCAAGAAATACCAGGTTTCCCCCTTCAAATAGGACCTTTTCACCCACAAATACCTGTTTTATCCCCTAAATTGGACAGTTTCTTCCAGAAATGCCACATTTCTCCCAAATATATCACATCTCCTCCTTGAAATACCAGCTTTCCCCCTTCAAATAGGACCTTTTCTCCCACAAATACCTGTTTTATCCCCAAAATACGACAGTTTCTTCCAGAAATGCCACATTTCACCCAAATAGATCACATCTTCTCCAAGAAATACCAGCTTTCCCCCTTCAAATAGGACTTTTTCTCCAACAGATACCTGTTTTATCCCCAAAAGAGGACAGTTTCTTCCAGAAAGGCCAGATTTCTCCCAAATATATCACATCTTCTCCAAGAAATACCACGTTGCCCCCTTCAAATAGGACCTTCCCACCCACAAATACCTCTTTTATCCCCAAAAGAGGACAGATTCTTCCAGACATGCCAGATTTCTCCCAAATATATCACATCTTCTCTAAGAAATAACTGGTTTACCCCTGGAAATAGGAACTTTTCCACCACAAATACCTCTTTTATCCCTCAAATTGGACATTTTCTTCCAGAAATGCCAGATTTCTCCCAAATATATCACATCTCCTGCAAGAAATACCAGGTTTCCCCCTTCAAATAGGACCTTTTCACCCACAAATACCTCTTTTATCCCCAAAAGAGGACAGTTTCTTCCAGAAATGCCACATTTCTCCCAAATAGATCACATCTTCTCCAAGAAATACCAGCTTTCCCCCTTCAAATAGGACCTTTTCACCCACAAATACCTGTTTTATCCCCAAAAGAGGACAGTTTCGTCCAGAAAGGCCACATTTCTCCCAAATATATCTCATCTTCTCCAAGAAATACCAGGTTTCCCCCTTCAAATAGGACCTTTTCAACCACCAATACCTCTTTTATCCCCAAAAGAGCACAGTTTCTTCAAGAAATGCCACATTTCTCCCAAATATATCACATCTCCTCCAAGAAATACCAGCTTTCCCCCTTCAGATAGGACCTTTTCTCCCACAAATACCTGTTTTATCCCCAAAATTGGACAGTTTCTTCCAGAAATGCCACATTTCTCCCAAATATATCACATCTTCTCCTAGAAATACCAGCTTTCCCCCTTCAAATAGGACTTTTTCTCCCACAGGTACCTGTTTTATCCCCAAAAGAGGACAGTTTCTTCCAGAAAGGCCACATTTCTCCCAAATACATCACATCTTCTCCAAGAAATACTACGTTGCCCCCTTCAAATATTACCTTCTCACCCACAAATACCTCTTTTATCCCCAAAAGAGGACAGATTCTTCCAGACATGCCAGATTTCTCCCAAATATATCACATCTTCTCTATGTAATAACTGGTTTACCCCTGGAAATAGTAACTTTTCACCCACAAATACCTCTTTTATCCCTCAAATTGGACATTTTCTTCCAGAAATGCCAGATTTCTCTCAAATATATCACATCTCCTGCAAGAAATACCAGGTTTCTCACTAGAAATAGGACCTTTTCACCCACAAATACCTCTTTTATCCCCTAAAGAGGACAGTTTCTTCCAGAAATGTCACATTTCTCCCAAATAGATCACATCTTCTCCAAGAAATACCAGCTTTCCCCCTTCAAATAGGACCTTTTCACCCACAAATACCTGTTTTATCCCCAAAAGAGGACAGTTTCGTCCAGAAAGGCCACATTTCTCCCAAATATATCACATCTACTCCAAGAAATACCAGCTTTCCCCCTTCAAATAGGAACTTTTCTCCCACAAATACCTCTTTTATCCCCAAAAGAGGACAGTTTCTTCCAGAAATGCCACATTTCTCCCAAATAGATCACATCTTCTCCAAGAAATACCAGGTTTCCCCCTTCAAATAGGACCTTTGAACCCAAAAAAACCTGTTTAATCCCCAAACGAGGACAGTTTCTTCCAGACATGCCACATTTCTCCCAAATATATCACATCTTCTCCAAGAAATACCGGGATTCTTCCTGAAATATGACCTTTTCCCCCACAAATACCACCATTCTCACACCAGTTAGGACATTTTCTTCCAGAAATGCCACATTTCTCCCAAATATATCACATCTTCTCCAAGAAATACCACGTTTCCCCCTTCAAATAGGACCTTTTCACCCACAAATACCTCTTTTATCCCCAAAATAGGACAGTTTCTTCCAGAAATGCCACATTTCTCCCTAATATATCACATCTTCTCCAAGAAATACAAAGTTTCCCCCTTCAAATAGGACCTTTTCACACACAAATACCTCTTTCATCCCTCAAATTGGACATTTTCTTCCAGAAATGCCACATTTCTCAAAACATATCACATCTTATCCAAGAAATACCAGGTTTCCCCCTTCAAATAGGACATTTTCAACCACAAATACCTCTTTTATCCCCAAAAGAGGACAGTTTCTTCCTGACATGCCAGATTTCTCCCAAACAGATCACATCTTCTCCAAGAAATACCAGGGTTACCCCTTCAAATAGGACCTTTTCACCCACAAATACCTCTTTTATCCCCAAAATACGACAGTTTCTACCAGAAATGCCACATTTCTCCCAAATATATCACATCTCCTGCAAGAACTACCAGGTTTCCCCCTTCAAATAGGACCTTTTCACCCACAAATACCTGTTTTATCCCCAAAATAGGACAGTTTCTTCCAGACATGCCACATTTCTCCCAAATAGATCACATCTTCTCCAAGAAATACCAGGATTCCCCCTTCAAATAGGACCTTTTCTCCCACAAATACCTGCTTTATCCCCAAAATAGGACAGTTTCTTCCAGACATGCCACATTTCTCCCAAGTAGCTCATATCTCCTGCAAGAACATCCAGCTTTTCCCCTTCAAAGAGGAACTTTTCACCCACAAATACCTCCTTTATCCCCAAAAGAGGACAGTTTCTACCGGAAAGGTCACATTTCTCCCAAATATATCACATCTTCTCCAAGAAATACCAGGTTTCCCCCTTCAAATAGGACCTTTTCACCCACAAATACCTCTTTTATCCCCAAAATAGGACAGTTTCTTCCAGAAATGACACATTTCTCCCAAATAGATCACATCCTCTCCAAGAAATACCAGCTTTCCCCCTTCAAATAGGACCTTCTCACCCACAAATACCTGTTTTATCCCCAAAAGAGGACAGTTTCTTCCAGAAATGCCACAGTTCTCCCAAATATATCACATCTTCTCCAAGAAATACCAGCTTTCACCCTTCAAATAGGAACTTTTCACCCACAAATACCTTTTTTATCCCCAAAATAGGACAGTTTCTTCCTGACATGCCACATTTCTCCCAAATAGATCACATCTACTCCAAGAAATACCAGCTTTCCCCCTTCAAATAGGAACTTTTCTCCCACAAACACCTCTTTTATCCACAAAAGAGGACAGTTTCTTCCAGAAATGCCACATTTCTCCCAAATAGATCACATCTTCTCCAAGAAATACCAAGTTTCCCCCTTCAAATAGGAACTTTGAACCCAAAAACCTTTTTAATCCCCAAAAGAGGACAGTTTCTTCCAGAAATGCCACATTTCTCCCAAATATATCACATCTTCTCCAAGAAATTCCAGGTTTCCCCCTTCAAATAGGACCTTGTCACCCACAAATACCTGTTTTATCCCCAAAAGAGGACAGTTTCTTCCAGACATGCCACATTTCTCCCAAATATATCACATCTTCTCCAAGAAATACCGGGATTCTTCCTGAAATATGATCTTTTCTCCCACAAATACCACCATTCTCACACCAGTTAGGACATTTTCTTCCAGAAAGGCCACATTTCTCCCAAATAGATCACATCTTCTCCAAGAAATACCAGTATTCCACCTGAAATAGGACCTTTTCACCCACAAATACCTCTTTTATCGCCAAAATAGGACAGTTTCTTCCAGAAATGCCACATTTCTCCCAAATAGATCACATCTTCTCCAAGAAATACCAGGTTTCCCCCTTCAAATAGGACCTTTTCTCCCACAAATACCTCTTTTATCACCAAAATAGGACAGTTTCTGCCAGAAAGGCCACATTTCTCCCAAATGTATCACATCTTCTCAAAGAAATACCACGTTTCCCCCTGCAAATAGGACCATTTCACCCACAAATACCTCTTTTATCCCCAAAATAGAACATTTTCTGCCAGAAATGCCACATATCTCCCAAATATATCACATCTTCTCCAAGAAATACCAGCTTTCCCCCTTCAAATAGGACCTTTTCACCCACAAATACCTCTTTTATCCCCAAAAGAGGACAGTTTCTTCCAGAAATGCCACATTTCTATCAAATATATCACATCTCCAAGAAATACCAGGTTTCCCCCTTCAAATAGGACCTTTTCACCCACAAATACCTGTTTTACCCCCAAAAGAGGACAGTTTCTGCCAGAAATGCCACATTTCTCCGAAATATATCACATCTCCTCCAAGAAATACCAGGTTTTCCCTTGGAAATAGGGCCTTTTCACCCACAAATACCTGTTTGATCCCCAAAATAGGACAGTTTCTTCCAGAAATGCCACATTTCTCCCAAATATATCACATCTTCTCCAAGAAATACCAGCTTTCCCCCTTCAAATAGGACCTTTTCTCCCTCAAATACCTCTTTTATCCCCAAAAGAGGACAGTTTCATCTAGAACGGCCAGATTTCTCCCAAATATATCACATATTCTCCAGGAAATACCAGCATTCTTCCTGAAATATGACGTTTTCTCCAAGAAATACCAGCCTTCACCCCCCAAATAGGACATTTTCTTCCAGACATGCCAGATTTCTCCCAAATATATCACATCTTCTCCAAGAAATACCAGGGTTCTCCCTTCAAATTGGACCTTTTCTGCCACAAATACCTCTTTTTAACCCAAAATAGAACAGTTTCTTCCAGAAATGCCACATGTCTCCCAAACATATCACATCTTCCCAAAGAAATACCTGGTTTCCCCCTTCAAATAGGACCTTTTTCCCCACAAATACCACTTTTTAACACCAAATAGGACAGTTTCTTCCAGACATGCCACATTTCTCCCAAATATATCACATCTTCTCCAAGAAATACCACGTTTCCCCCTTCAAATAGGACCTTTTCACCCACAAATACCTCTTTTATCCCCTAAAGAGGACAGTTTCTTCCAGAAATGCCACATTTCTCCCAAATATATCACATCTTCTTTAAGAAATACCAGGTCTCCCCCTTCAAATAGGACCTTTTCACCCACAAATACCTGTTTTATCCCCAAAAGAGGACAGTTTCTTCCAGAAAGGCCACATTTCACCCAAATATATCACATCTTCTCCAAGAAATACCAGCTTTCCCCCTTCAAATAGGACCTTTTCACCCACAAATACCTCTTTTATCCCGAAAAGAGGACAGTTTCTTCTAGAAATGCCACATTTCTCCCAAATAAATCACATCTTCTCCAAGAAATACCAGGGTTCCCGCTGGAAATAGGACCGTTTCCCCCACAAATACCTCTTTTATCCCCATAATAGGACAGTTTCTTCCAGACATGCCACATTTCTCCCAAATATATCACATCTCCTTCAAGAAATACCAGCTTTCCCCCTTCAAATAGGACCGTTTCTCCCACAAATACCTCTTTTATCCCCAAAAGAGGACAGTTTCTTCCAGAAATGCCACATTTCTCCCAAATATATCACATCTTCTCCAAGAAATACCAGCTTTCCCCCTTCAAATAGGACCTTTTCACCCACAAATACCTCTTTTATCCCCAAAAGAGGACAGTTTCTTCCAGAAAGGCCACATTTCTCCCAAATATATCACATCTCCTCCAAGAAATACCAGGATTCCCCCTTCAAATAGGACCTTTTCACCCACTAATACCTCTTTTATCGCCAAAAGAGGACAGTTTCTTCCAGAAATGCCACATTTCCCCCGAATATATCACATTTTCTCCAAGAAATAACAGGTTTCCCCCTTCAAATAGGACCTTTTCACCCACAAATTCCTGTTTGATCCCCAAAAGAGGACAGTTTCTTCCAGAAATGCCACATTTCTCCCAATTATATCACATCTTCTCCAAGAAATACCAGGGTTCCCCCTGGAAATATGAACTTTTCTCCCACAAATACCTCTTTTATCCCCAAAAGAGGACTGTTTCTTCCAGAAAGGCCACATTTCTCCCAAATAGATCACATCTTCTCCAAGAAATACCACGTTTCCCCCTTCAAATAGGACCTTTTCACCCACAAATACTGTTTTATCCCCAAAATAGGACAGTTTCTTCCAGACATGCCACATTTCTCCAAAATATATCACATCTTCTCCAAGAAATACCAGGTTTCCCCCTTCAAATAGGAACTTTTCAACCACAAATACCTGTTTTATCCCTCAAATTGGACAAATTCTTCCAGAAATGCCAGATTTCTCCCAAATATATCACATCTTCTCCATGAAATACCACGTTTCCCCCTTCAAATAGGACCTTTTCACCCACAAATACCTCTTTTATCCCAAAAAGAGGACAGTTTCTTCCAGAAATGCCACATTTCTCCCAAATATATCACATCTTCTCCAAGAAATACCAGGTTTCCCCCTTCAAATAGGACCTTTGAACCCAAAAAAACCTGTTTAATCCCCAAAAGAGGACAGTTTCTGCCAGAAATGCCACATTTCTCCCAAATATATCACATCTTCTCCAAGAAATACCAGCTTTCCCCCTTCAAATAGGACCTTTTCACCCACAAATACCTCTTTTATCCCCAAAATAGAACAGTTTCTTCCAGAAATGCCACATTTCTCTCAAATATATCACATCTTCTCCAAGAAATGCCAGGATTCCTCCTGAAAGAGGACCTTCTCACCCAAAACTACCAGCCTTCTCCCCACAAATTGGACATTTTCTTCCAGAAAGGCCACATTTCTCCCAAATATATCACATCTTCTCCAAGAAATACCAGGATTCCTCCTGAAATAGGACCTTCTCACCGAAAACTACCAGCCTTCTCCCCCCAATTTAGACATTTTCTTCCAGAAAGGCCACATTTCTCCCAAATAGACCACATTTTCTCCAAGAAATACCAGCTCTCCCCCTTCAAATAGGACCTTTTCTCCCACAAATGCCTGTTTTATCCCCAAAATAGGACAGTTTCTTCCAGACATGCCACATTTCTCCCAAATATATCACCTCTTCTCCAAGAAATACCAGGTTTCCCCCTTCAAATAGGACCTTTTCACCCACAAATACCTCTTTTATCCCCAAAAGAGGACAGTTTCTTCCAGAAATGCCACATTTCTCCCAAATAGATCACATCTTCTCCAAGAAATACCAGATTTCCCCCTTCAAATAGGACCTTTTCACCCACAAATACCTCTTTTATCCCCAAAATAGGACAGTTTCTTCCAGAAATGCCACATTTCTCCCAAATATATCACATCTTCTCCAAGAAATACCAGGTTTCCCCCTTCAAATAGGACCTTTTCACCCACAAATACCTGTTTTACCCCCAAAAGAGGACAGTTTCTTCCAGAAATGCCACATTTCTCCCAAATAGATCACATCTTCTCCAAGAAATACCAGGTTTCCCCCTTCAAATACGACCTTTTCTCCCACAAATACCTGTTTTATCCCCAAAAGAGGACAGTTTTTTCCAGACATGCCACATTTCTCCAAAATAGATCACATCTTCTCCAAGAAATACCAGGTTTCCCCCTTCAAATAGGACCTTTTCACCCACAAATACCTGCTTTATCCCCAAAAGAGGACAGTTTCTTCCAGAAAGGCCACATTTCTCCCAAACATATCACATCTCCTCCAAGAAATACCAGGATTCCTCCTGATATAGGACCTTTTCTCCCACAAGTACCAGCCTTCTCCCCCCAAATAGGAACTTTTCTTCCAGACATGCCACATTTCTCCCAAATATATCACATCTTCTCCAAGAAATACCAGGTTTTCCCCTGGAAATAGGACCTTTTCACCCACACATACCTCTTTTATCCCCAAAAGAGGACAGTTTCTTCCAGACATGCCACATTTCTCCCAAATAGATCACATCTTCTCCAAGAAATACCAGGGTTCCCCCTTCAAATAGGACCTTTTCACCCACAAATACCTCTTTTATCCCCTAAAGAGGACAGTTTCTTCCAGAAATGCCACATTTCTCCCAAATAGATCACATCTTCTCCAAGAAATACCAGGTTTCCCCCTTCAAATAGGACCTTTTCACCCACAAAAAATCCTTTTATCCCCAAAATAGGGCAGTTTCTTCCAGAAATGCCACATTTCTCCCAAATATATCACATCTTCTCCAAGAAATACCAGGTTTCCCCCTTCAAATAGGACCTTTTCACCCACAAATACCTCTTTTATCCCCAAAATAGGACAGTTTCTTCCAGAAATGCCACATTTCTCCCAAATATATCACATCTTCTCCAAGAAATACCAGCTTTCCCCCTTCAAATAGGACCTTTTCACCCAGAAATACCTCTTTTATCCCCAAAATAGGACAGCTTCTTCCAGACATGCCACATTTCTCCCAAATAGATCACATCTTCTCCAAGAAATACCAGGTTTCCCCCTTCAAATAGGACCTTTTCACCCACAAATACCTCTTTTATCCCTCAAATTGGACATATTCTTCCAGAAATGCCAGATTTCTCCCAAATATATCACATCTTCTCCAAGAAATACCACGTTTCCCCCTTCAAATAGGACCTTTTCTCCCACAAATACCTGTTTTATCCCCAAAAGAGGACAGTTTCTTCCAGACATGCCACATTTCTCCCAAATAGATCACATCTTCTCCAAGAAATACCAGGGTTCCCCCTTCAAATAGGACCTTTTCACCCACAAATACCTGTTTTATCCCCAAAATAGGACAGTTTCTTCCAGAAATGCCACATTTCTCCCAAACATATCACATCTTCTCCAAGAAATACCAGGATTCCTCCTGAAATAGGACCTTTTCTCCCACAAGTACCAGCCTTCTCCCCCCAAATAGGACATTTTCTTCCAGACATGCCACATTTCTCCCAAATATGTCAAATCTTCTCCAAGAAATACCAGGTTTCCCCCTTCAAATAGGACCTTTTCACCCACAAATACCTCTTTTATCCCCAAAATAGGACAGTTTCTTCCAGACATGCCATATTTCTCCCAAATATATCACATCTTCTCCAAGAAATACCAGCTTTCCCCCTTCAAATAGGACCTTCTCACCCACAAATACCTCTTTTATCCCCAAAAGAGGACAGTTTCTTCCAGAAATGCCACATTTCTCCCAAATAGATCACATCTTCTCCAAGAAATACCAGGTTTCCCCCTTCAAATAGGACCTTTTCACCCACTAATACCTCTTTTATCCCCAAAAGAGGACAGTTTCTTCCAGATAGGCCAGATTTCTCCCAAAGAGATCACATCTTCTCCAAGAAATACCAGGATTCCTCCTGAAATAGGACCTTCTCACCCACAACTACCAGCCTTCTCCCAACAAATTGGACATTTTCTTCCAGAAATGCCACATTTCTCCAAAATAGATCACATCTTCTCCAAGAAATACCAGCTTTCCCCCTTCAAATAGGACCTTTTCTCCCACAAGTACCTGTTTTATCCCCAAAAGAGGACAGTTTCTTCCAGAAATGCCACATTTCTCCCAAATATATCACATCTTCTCCAAGAAATACCAGGATTCCTCCTGAAATAGGACCTTTACACCCACAAATACCTCTTTTATCCCCAAAAGAGGACAGTTTCTTCCAGAAATGCCACATTTCTCCCAAATAGATCACATCTTCTCCAAGAAATACCAGCTTTCCCCCTTCAAATAGGACCTTTTCACCAACAAATACCTGTTTTATCCCCAAAATAGGACAGTTTCTTCCAGAAATGCAGGATTTCTCCCAAATATATCACATCTTCTCCAAGAAATAACAGGTTTCCCCCTAAAATACAGCGTTTTCACCCGCAAATACCTCTTTTATCCCCAAAATAGGACAGTTTCTTCCAGAAATGCCACATTTCTCCCAAATATATCACATCTTCTCCAAGAAATACCACGTTTCCCCCTTCAAATAGGACCTTTTCACCCACAAATACATTTTTTATCCCCAAAATAGGACAGTTTCTTCCAGAAATGCCACATTTCTCCCAAATATATCATATCTTCTCCAAGAAATACCACGTTTCCCCCTTCAAATAGGAAATTTTCACCCACAAATACCTCTTCTATCCCCAAAAGAGGACAGTTTCTTCCAGAAAGGCCACATTTCTCCCAAATAGATCACATCTTCTCCAAGAAATACCACGTTTCCCCCTTCAAATAGGACCTTTTCACCCACAAATACCTCTTTTATCCCCCAAATAGGACAGTTTCTTCCAGAAAGGCCACATTTCTCCCAAACATATCACATCTCCTCCAAGAAATACCAGGATTCCTCCTGAAATAGGACCTTTTCTCCCTCAAATACCAGCCTTCTCCCCCCAAATAGGACATTTTCTTCCAGACATGCCACATTTCTCCCAAATATATCACATCTTCTTCAAGAAATACCAGGTTTTCCTCTGGAAATAGGACCTTTTCAACCACTAATACCTCTTTTATCCCCAAAAGAGGACAGTTTCATCCAGACATGCCACATTTCTCCCAAACATATCACATCTTCTCCAAGAAATACCAGGGTTCCCCCTGCAAATAGGACCTTTTCACCCACAAATACCTCTTTTATCCCCAAAAGAGGACAGTTTCTTCCAGAAATGCCACATTTCTCCCAAATATATCACATCTTCTCCCACAAATACCAGCTTTCCCCCTTCAAATAGGACCTTTTCACCCACAAATACCTGTTTTATCCCCAAAATAGGACAGTTTCTTCCAGAAATGCCACATTTCTCCCAAATATATCACATCTTCTCCAAGAAATACCAGGATTCCTCCTGAAATAGGACCTTCTCACCCACAACTACCAGCCTTCTCCCCACAAATTGGACATTTTCTTCCAGAAATGCCTCATTTCTCCCAAATATATCACATCTTCTCCAAGAAATACCAGGTTTTCCCCAGGAAATAGGACCTTTTCACCCACAAATACCTCTTTTATCCCCAAAAGAGGACAGTTTCTTCCAGAAAGGCCACATTTCTCACAAATATATCACATCTTCTCCAAGAAATACCAGGGTTCCCCCTTCAAATAGGACCTTTTCACCCACAAATACCTCTTTTATCCCCAAAAGAGGACAGTTTCTTCCAGAAATGCCACATTTCTCCCAAATGTATCACATCTTCTCCAAGAAATACCAGCTTTCCCCCTTCAAATAGGACCTTTTCACCCACAAATACCTCTTTTATCCCCAAAAGAGGACAGTTTCTTCCAGAAATGCCACATTTCTCCCAAATATATCACATCTTCTCCAAGAAATACCACGTTTCCCCCTTCAAATTGGACCTTATCACCCACAAGTACCTGTTTTAACCCCAAAATACGACAGCTTCTTCCAGAAATGCCACATTTCTCCAAATATATCACATCTTCTCCAAGAAATACCACGTTTCCCCTTCAAATAGGACCTTTTCTCCATGAAATACCTCTTTTATCCCCAAAAGAGGACATTTTCTTCCAGAAATGCCACATTTCTCCCAAATATATCACATCTTCTCCAAGAAATACCAGGTTTCCCCCATTAAATAGGACCTTTTCAACCACTAATACCTCTTTTATCCCCAAAAGAGGACAGTTTCTTCCGGAAAGGCCACATTTCTCCCAAATATATCACTGTTTCTCCAAGAAATGCCAGGATTCCTCCTGAAATAGGAACTTCTCACCCAAAACTACCAGCCTTCTCCCCCCAAATTTGACATTTTCTTCCAGAAAGGCCACATTTCTCCCAAATATATCACATCTTCTCCAAGAAATACCAGGATTCCTCCTGAAATAGGACCTTCTCACCGAAAACTACCTGCCTTCTCCCCCAAAAGAGGACAGTTTCTTCCAGAAATGCCACATTTCTCCCAAATATATCACATCTTCTCCAAGAAATACCATGTTTCCCCCTTTAAATAGGACCTTTTCTCCCAGAAATACCTCTTTTATCCCTCAAATAGGACAGTTTCTTCCAGAAATGCCACATTTCTCCCAAATATATCACATCGTCTCCAAGAAATACCAGGCTTCCCCCTTCAAATAGGACCTTTTCACCCACAAATACCTCTTTTATCCCCAAAAGAGGACAGTTTCTTCCAGAAATGCCACTTTTCTCCCAAATATATCATATCTTCTCCAAGAAATACCAGGTTTCGCCCTTCAAATAGGAAATTTTCACCCACAAATACCTCTTTTATCCCCAAAAGAGGACAGTTTCTTCCAGAAATGCCACATTTCTCCCAAATAGATCACATCTTCTCCAAGAAATACCAGCTTTCCCCCTTCAAATAGGACATTTTCACCCACACATACCTCTTTTTTCCCCAAATGAGGACAGTTTTCTTCCAGAAAGGCCACATTTCTCCCAAACATATCACATCTTCTCCAAGAAATACCACGATTCCTCCTGAAATAGGACCTTTTCTCCCACAAGTACCAGCCTTCTCCCCCCAAATAGGACATTTTCTTCCAGACATGCCACATTTCTCCCAAATATATCACATCTTCTCCAAGAAATACCAGGTTTTCCCCTGGAAATAGGACCTTTTCACCCACACATACCTCTTTTATCCCAAAAGAGGACAGTTTCTTCCAGACATACCAAATTTCTACCAAATAGATCACATCTTCTCCAAGAATTACCAGGTTTCCCCTTCAAATAGGACCTTTTCACCCACAAATACCTCTTTTATCCCAAAAGAGGACAGTTTCTTCCAGAAATGCCACATTTCTCCCAAATATATCACATCTTCTCCAAGAAATACCAGGTTTCCCCCTTCAAATAGGACCTTTTCACCCACAAATACCTCTTTTATCCCCAAAATAGGACAGTTTCTTCCAGAAATGCCACATTTCTCCAAATATATCACATCTTCTCCAAGAAATACCAGGATTCCTCCTGAAATAGGACCTTCTCACCCACTAATACCAGGCTTCTCCCCCCAAATAGGACAGTTTCTTCCAGAAATGCCTCATTTCTCCCAAATAGATCACATCTTCTCAAGAAATACCAGGTTCCCCCTTCAAATAGGACCTTTTCACCCACAAATACCTCTTTTATCCCCAAAAGAGTACAGTTTCTTCCAGAAATGCCACATTTCTCCCAAACATATCACATCTTCTCCAAGAAATACCAGGTTTCCCCCCTTCAAATAGGACATTTTCAACCACAAATACTTATTTTATGCCCAAAATACGACAGTTTCTTCCAGAAAGGGCCACATTTCTCCCAAATATATCACATCTTCTCCAAGAAATACCAGGTTTCCCCTTGAATTAGTACCTTTTCTCCATGTTATACCCCTTTTATCCCCAAAAGAGGACATTTTCTTCCAGAAATGCCACATTTCTCCCAAATAGATCACATCTTCTCCAAGAAATACCAGGTTTCCCCCTTCAAATAGGACCTTTTCAACCACTAATACCTCTTTTATCCCCCAAAATAGGACAGTTTCTTCCGGAAAGGCCACATTTCTCCAAATATATCACATCTTCTCCAAGAAATGCCAGGATTCCTCTGAAATAGGACCTTCTCACCCAAAACTACCAGCCTTCTCCCCCAAATTGGACATTTTCTCCAGAAATGACACATTTCTCCCAAATATATAACATTTTCTCCAAGAAATACCAGGATTCCTCCTGAAATAGGACCTTCTCACCCACAACTACCAGCCTTCTCCCCCCAAATTGGACATTTTCTTCCAGACATGCACATTTCTCCCAAATATATCACATCTTCTCCAAGAAATACCACGTTTCCCCCTTCAAATAGGACATTTTCACCCACAAATACCTGTTTTATCCCCAAAAGAGGACAGTTTCTTACAGACATGCACATTTCTCCCAAATATATCACATCTTCTCCGAGAAATACCAGGTTTCCCCCTTCAAATAGACCTTTTCAACCACAAATACCTCTTTTATCCCTCAAATTGGACATATTCTTCAGAAATGCCAGATTTCTCCCAAATAGGTCACATCTTCTCCAAGAAATACCAGCTTTCCCCCTTCAAATAGGACCTTTTCACCCACAAATACCTCTTTTATCCCAAAATAAGAAAGTTTCTTCCAGAAATGCCACATTTCTCCCAAATATATCATATCTTCTCCAAGAAATACCAGTTTTCCCCCTTCAAATAGGACCTTTTCACCCACAAATACCTCTTTTATCCCCAAAATAGGACAGTTTCTTCCAGACATGCCACATTTCTCCCAAATATATCACATCTTCTCCAAGAAATACCAGCTTTCCCCCTTCAAATAGACCTTCTCACCCACAAATACCTCTTTATCCCAAAAGAGGACAGTTCTTCCAGAAATGCCACATTTCTCCCAAATAGATCACATCTTCTCCAAGAAATACCAGGTTTCCCCTTCAAATAGGACCTTTTCACCCACTAATACCTCTTTTATCCCAAAAGAGGACAGTTTCTTCCAGAAAGGCCAGATTTCTCCCAAAGAGATCACATCTTCTCCAAGAAATACCAGGATTCCTCCTGAAATAGGACCTTCTCACCCACAACTACCAGCCTTCTCCCAACAAATTGGACATTTTCTTCCAGAAATGCCACATTTCCTCCAAAATAGATCACATCTTCTCCAAGAAATACCAGCTTTCCCCCTTCAAATAGGACCTTTTCTCCCACAAGTACCTGTTTTATCCCCAAAAGAGGACAGTTTCTTCCAGAAATGCCACATTTCTCCCAAATATATCACATCTTCTCCAAGAAATACCAGGATTCCTCCTGAAATAGGACCTTTACACCCACAAATACCTCTTTTATCCCCAAAAGAGGACAGTTTCTTCCAGAAATGCCACATTTCTCCCAAATAGATCACATCTTCTCCAAGAAATACCAGCTTTCCCCCTTCAAATAGGACCTTTTCACCAACAAATACCTGTTCTATCCCCAAAATAGGACAGTTTCTTCCAGAAATGCAGGATTTCTCCCAAATATATCACATCTTCTCCAAGAAATAACAGGTTTCCCCCTAAAATACAGCGTTTTCACCCGCAAATACCTGTTTTATCCCAAAATAGGACAGTTTCTTCCAGAAATGCCACATTTCTCCCAAATATATCACATCTTCTCCAAGAAATACCACGTTTCCCCCTTCAAATAGGACCTTTTCACCCACAAATACATTTTTATCCCAAAATAGGACAGTTTCTTCCAGAAATGCCACATTTCTCCCAAATATATCATATCTTCTCCAAGAAATACCACGTTTCCCCTTCAAATAGGAAATTTTCACCCACAAATACCTCTTTTATCCCCAAAAGAGGACAGTTTCTTCCAGAAAGGCCACATTTCTCCCAAATAGATCACATCTTCTCCAACGAAAAATACCACGTTTCCCCCTTCAAATAGGACCTTTTCACCCACAAATACCTCTTTTATCCCAAAATAGGACAGTTTTCTTCCAGAAAGGCCACATTTCTCCCAAACATATCACATCTCCTCCAAGAAATACCAGGATTCCTCCTGAAATAGGACCTTTTCTCCCTCAAATACCAGCCTTCTCCCCCCAAATAGGACATTTTCTTCCAGACATGCCACATTTCTCCCAAATATATCACATCTTCTCCAAGAAATACCAGGTTTTCCCCCTGGAAATAGGACCTTTTCAACCACTAATACCTCTTTATCCCCAAAAGAGGACAGTTTCATCCAGACATGCCACATTTCTCCCAAACATATCACATCTTCTCAAGAAATACCAGGGTTCCCCCTTCAAATACGACCTTTTCACCCACAAATACCTCTTTTATCCCCAAAAGAGGACAGTTTCTTCCAGAAATGCCACATTTCTCCCAAATATATCACATCTTCTCCCACAAATACCAGCTTTCCCCTTCAAATAGGACCTTTTCACCCACAAATACCTGTTTTATCCCCAAAATAGGACAGTTTCTTCCAGAAATGCCACATTTCTCCCAAATATATCACAGTTTCCTCTCCAAGAAAATACCAGGATTCCTCCTGAAATAGGACCTTCTAACCCACAACTACCAGCCTTCTCCCCACAAATTGGACATTTTCTTCCAGAAATGCTCATTTCTCCAAAATATATCACATCTTCTCCAAGAAATACCAGGTTTTCCCCAGGAAATAGGACCTTTTCACCCACAAATACCTCTTTTATCCCCAAAAGAGGACAGTTTCTTCCAGAAAGGCCACATTTCTCACAAATATATCACATCTTCTCCAAGAAATACCAGGGTTCCCCCTTCAAATAGGACCTTTTCACCCACAAATACCTCTTTTATCCCCAAAAGAGGCCAGTTTCTTCCAGAAATGCCACATTTCTCCCAAATATATCACATCTTCTCCAAGAAATACCAGCTTTCCCCCTTCAAATAGGACCTTTTCACCCACAAATACCTCTTTTATCCCCAAAAGAGGACAGTTTCTTCCAGAAATGCCACATTTCTCCCAAATATATCACATCTTCTCCAAGAAATACACGTTTCCCCCTTCAAATTGGACCTTATCACCCACAAGTACTGTTTTAACCCCAAAATACGACAGCTTCTTCCAGAAATGCCACATTTCTCCCAAATATATCACATCTTCTCCAAGAAATACCCGTTTCCCCTTCAAATAGGACCTTTTCTCCATGAAATACCTCTTTTATCCCCAAAAGAGGACATTTTCTTCCAGAAATGCCACATTTCTCCAATATATCACATCTTCTCCAAGAAATACCAGGTTTCCCCCATTAAATAGGACCTTTTCAACCACTAATACCTCTTTTATCCCCAAAAGAGGACAGTTTCTTCCGGAAAGGCCACATTTCTCCCAAATATATCACATCTTCTCCAAGAAATGCCAGGATTCCTCCTGAAATAGGAACTTCTCACCCAAAACTACCAGCCTTCTCCCCCCAAATTTGACATTTTCTTCCAGAAAGGCCACATTTCTCCCAAATATATCACATCTTCTCCAAGAAATACCAGGATTCCTCCTGAAATAGGACCTTCTCACCGAAAACTACCTGCCTTCTCCCCAAAAGAGGACAGTTTCTTCCAGAAATGCCACATTTCTCCCAAATATATCACATCTTCTCCAAGAAATACCATGTTTCCCCCTTCAAATAGGACCTTTTCTCCCACAAATACCTCTTTATCCCCAAAATAGGACAGTTTCTTCCAGAAATGCCACATTTCCCTCCCAAATATATCACATCTTCTCCAAGAAATACCAGGCTTCCCCCTTCAAATAGGACCTTTTCACCCACAAATACCTCTTTTATCCCCAAAAGAGGACAGTTTCTTCCAGAAATGCCACTTTTCTCCAAATATATCATATCTTCTCCAAGAAATACCAGGTTTCGCCCTTCAAATAGGAAATTTTCCACCCACAAATACCTCTTTTATCCCCAAAAGAGGACAGTTTCTTCCAGAAATGCCACATTTCTCCCAAATAGATCACATCTTCTCCAAGAAATACCAGCTTTCCCCCTTCAAATAGGACATTTTCACCCACACATACCTCTTTTTTCCCCAAATGAGGACAGTTTCTTCCAGAAAGGCCACATTTCTCCCAAACATATCACATCTTCTCCAAGAAATACCACGATTCCTCCTGAAATAGGACCTTTTCTCCCACAAGTACCAGCCTTCTCCCCCCAAATAGGACATTTTCTTCCAGACATGCCACATTTCTCCCAAATATATCACATCTTCTCCAAGAAATACCAGGTTTTCCCCCTGGAAATAGGACCTTTTCACCCACACATACCTCTTTTATCCCCAAAAGAGGACAGTTTCTTCCAGACATACCAAATTTCTACCAAATAGATCACATCTTCTCCAAGAATACCAGGTTTCCCCTTCAAATAGGACCTTTTCACCCACAAATACCTCTTTTATCCCCAAAAGAGGACAGTTTCTTCCAGAAATGCCACATTTCTCCCAAATATATCACATCTTCTCCAAGAAATACCAGGTTTCCCCCTTCAAATAGGACCTTTTCACCCACAAATACCTCTTTTATCCCCAAAATAGGACAGTTTCTTCCAGAAATGCCACATTTCTCCCAAATATATCACATCTTCTCCAAGAAATACCAGGATTCCTCCTGAAATAGGACCTTCTCACCCACTAATACCAGGCTTCTCCCCCCAAATAGGACAGTTTCTTCCAGAAATGCCTCATTTCTCCCAAATAGATCACATCTTCTCCAAGAAATACCAGGTTTCCCCCTTCAAATAGGACCTTTTCACCCACAAATACCTCTTTTATCCCCAAAAGAGTACAGTTTCTTCCAGAAATGCCACATTTCTCCCAAACATATCACACATCTTCTCCAAGAAATACCAGGCTTCCCCCTTCAAATAGGACATTTTCAACCACAAAATACTTATTTTATGCCCAAAAGAGGACAGTTTCTTCCAGAAAGGCCACATTTCTCCCAAATATATCACATCTTCTCCAAGAAATACCAGGTTTCCCACCTTGAATTAGTACCTTTTCTCCATGTTATACCCCTTTTATCCCCAAAAGAGGACATTTTCTTCCAGAAATGCCACATTTCTCCCAAATATATCACATCTTCTCCAAGAAATACCAGGTTTCCCCCTTCAAATAGGACCTTTTCAACCACTAATACCTCTTTTATCCCCAAAATAGGACAGTTTCTTCCGGAAAGGCCACATTTCTCCCAAATATATCACATCTTCTCCAAGAAATGCCAGGATTCCTCCTGAAATAGGACCTTCTCACCCAAAACTACCAGCCTTCTCCCCCCAAATTGGACATTTTCTTCCAGAAATGACACATTTCTCCCAAATATATAACATTTTCTCCAAGAAATAACAGGATTCCTCCTGAAATAGGACCTTCTCACCCACAACTACCAGCCTTCTCCCCCCAAATTGGACATTTTCTTCCAGACATGCCACATTTCTCCCAAATATATCACATCTTCTCCAAGAAATACCACGTTTCCCCCTTCAAATAGGACATTTTCACCCACAAATACCTGTTTTATCCCCAAAAGAGGACAGTTTCTTACAGACATGCCACATTTCTCCCAAATATATCACATCTTCTCCGAGAAATACCAGGTTTCCCCCTTCAAATAGGACCTTTTCAACCACAAATACCTGTTTTATCCCTCAAATTGGACATATTCTTCCAGAAATGCCAGATTTCTCCCAAATAGGTCACATCTTCTCCAAGAAATACCAGCTTTCCCCCTTCAAATAGGACCTTTTCACCCACAAATACCTCTTTTATCCCCAAAATAAGAAAGTTTCTTCCAGAAATGCCACATTTCTCCCAAATATATCATATCTTCTCCAAGAAATACCAGTTTTCCCCCTTCAAATAGGAAATTTTCACCCACAAATACCTCTTTTATCCCCAAAAGAGGACAGTTTCTTCCAGAAATGCCACATTTCTCCCAAATATATCACATCTTCTCCAAGAAATACCAGGGTTCCCCCTTCAAATAGGACCTTTTCACCCATAAATACCTCTTTTATCCCCAAAATAGGACAGTTTCTGCCAGAAATGCCACATTTCTCCCAAATAGATCACATCTCCTCCAAGAAATACCAGGATTCCTCCTGAAATAGGACCTTTTCTCCCACAAATACCAGCCTTCTCCCCCAAAATCGGACATTTTCTTCCAGACATGCCACATATAACCCAAATATATCACATCTTCTCCAAGAAATACCTGCTTTCCCCCTTCAAATAGGACCTTTTCACCTACAAATACCTCTTTTATCCCCCAAATAGGACAGTTTCTTCCAGAAATGCCACATTTCACCCAAACATATCACATCTTCTCCAAGAAGTACCAGGATACCCCCTTCAAATAGGACCTTTTCACCCACAAGTACCTGTTTTATCCCCAAAATAGGACAGTTTCTTCCAGACATGCCGCATTTCTCCCAAATAGATCACATCTTCTCCAAGAAATACCACGGTTCCCCCTTCAAATAGGACCTTTTCTCCCACAAATACCTGTTTTATCCCCAAAACAGGACATTTTCTTCCAGACATGCCACATTTCTCCCAAATATATCACATCTTCTCCAAGAAATACCAGTTTTCCCCCTTCAAATACGACCTTTTCACCCACAAATACCTCTTTTATCCCCAAAAGAGGACAGTTTCTTCCAGACATACCACATTTCTCCCAAATATATCACATCTTCTCCAAGAAATAACACGATTCCCCCTTCAAATAGGACCTTTTCACCCACAAATGCCTGTTTTATCCCCAAAAGAGGACAGTTTCTTCCAGAAATGCCACATTTCTCCCAAATATATCACATCTTCTCCAAGAAATACCAGGATTCCTCCTGAAATAGGACCTTCTCACCCACTAATACCAGGCTTCTCCCCCCAAATAGGACAGTTTCTCCCAGAAATGCCAGATTTCTCCCAAACATATTATTTGGGAGAAATGAGGCATTTCTGGAAGAAACTGTCCTCTTTTGGGGATAAAACAGTATTTGTGGGTGAAAAGGTCCTATTTGAAGGGGGAAACGTGGCATTTCTTGGAGAAGATGTTATATATTTGGGAGAAATGTGGCATTTCTGGAAGAAACTGTCCTCTTTTGGGGATAAAAGAGGTATTTGTGGGTGAAAAGGTCCTATTTGAAGGGGGAAAGCTGGTATTTCTTGGAGAAGATGTGATATATTCGGGAGAAATGTGGCATTTCTTGAAGAAACTGTCCTCTTTTGGGGATAAAAGAGGTATTTGTGGGTGAAAAGGTCCTATTTGAAGGGGGAAAGCTGGTATTTCTTGGAGAAGATGTGATCTATTTGGGAGAAATGTGGCATGTCTGGAAGAAACTGTCCTCTTTTGTGGATAAAAGAGGTGTTTGTGGGTGAAAACGTAGTATTTGAAGGGGGAAACCTGGTATTTCTTGGAGAAGATGTGATATATTTTGGAGAAATGTGGCATTTCTGGAAGAAACTGTCCTCTTTTGGGGATAAAAGAGGTATTTGTGGTTGAAAAGGTCCTATTTGAAGGGGGAACCCTGGTATTTCTTGGAGAAGATGTGATATATTTGGGAGAAATGTGGCATTTCTGGAAGAAACTGTCCTCTTTTGGGGATAAAAGACGTATTTGTGGGTGAAAAGGTCCTATTTGAAGGGGGAAAGCTGGTATTTCTTGGAGAAGAGGTGATATATTTGGGAGAAATGTGGCATGTCTGCAAGAAACTGTCCTATTTGGGGGATAAAAGAGGTATTTGTGGGAGAAAAGGTCCTATTTGAAGGGGGAAAGCTGGTATTTCTTGGAGAAGACGTGATATATTTGGGAGAAATGTGGCATGTCTGGAAGAAAATGTCCAATTTTGGGGTAGAAGGTTGGTAGTTTTCGGTGAGAAGGTCCTATTTCAGGAGGAATCCTGGTATTTCTTGGAGAAGATGTGATCTATTTGGGAGAAATGTGGCATTTCTGGAAGAAAATGTCCTCTTCTGGGGATAAAACAGGTATTTCATGGAGAAAAGGTCCTAATTGAAGGGGGAAACCTGGTATTTCTTGGAGGAGTTGTGATATATTTGGGAGAAATGTGGCATTTCTGGAAGAAACTGTCCTCTTTTGGGGATAAAAGAGGCATTTGTGGGAGAAAAGGTCCTATTTGAAGGGGGAACCCTGGTATTTCTTGGAGAAGATGTGATCTATTTGGGAGAAATGTGGCATGTCTGGAAAAAACTGTCCTATTTTGGGGATAAAAGAGGTTTTTATGGGGAAAAGGTCCTATTTGAAGGGGGAAACGTGGTATTTCTTGGAGAAGATGTGATATATTTGGGAGAAATGTGGCCTTTCTGGCAGAAACTCTCCTCTTATGGGGATAGAACAGGTATTTGTGGGTGAAAAGGTCCTATTTGAAGGGGGAAACCTGGTATTTCTTGGAGAAGATGTGATCTATTTGGGAGAAATGTGGCATGTCTGGAAGAAAATGTCCTATTTGGGGGGATAAGGGTGGTATTTTTGGGAGAAAAGGTCCTACTTCAGGAGGAATCCTGGTATTTCTTGGAGGAGATGTGATATGTTTGGGAGAAATGTGCCATTTCTGGAAGAAACTGTCCTCTTTTGGGGATAAAACAGGTATTTGTGGTTGAAAAGGTCCTATTTGAAGGGGGAAAGCTGGTATTTCTTGGAGAAGATGTGATATGTTTGGGAGAAATATGGCATTTCTGGAAGAAACTGTCCTCTTTTGGGATAAAACAGGTATTTGTGGGTGAAAAGGTCCTATTTGAAGGGGGAAACGTGGTATTTCTTGGAGAAGATGTGATCTATTTGGGAGAAATGTGGCATGTCTGGAAGAAACTGTCCTATTTTGGGGATAAAAGAGGTATTTGTGGGTGAAAAGGTCCTATTTGAAGGGGGAAACCTGGTATTTCTTGGAGAAGATGTGATATGTTTGGGAGAAATGTGGCCTTTCTGGCAGAATCAGTCCTATTTTGGGGATAAAAGTGGTATTTGTGGGTGATAAGGTCCTATTTGAAGGGGGAAAGCTGGTATTTCTTGCAGAAGATGTGATCTATTTGGGAGAAATGTGGCATGTCAGGAAGAAACTGTCCTATTTGGGGGGTGAAGGCTGGTATTTGAGGGAGAAAAGGTCCTCTTTCAGGAGGAAAGCTGGTATTTCTTGGAGAAGATGTGATATATTTGGGAGAAATGTGTCATGTCTGGAAGAAACTGTCCTATTTGAGGAATAAAAGAGGTATTTGTGGGTGAAAAGGTCGTATTTGAAGGGGGAAACCTGGTATTTCTTGGAGAAGAGGTGATCTATTTGGGAGAAATGTGGCATGTCTGGAAGAAACTGTCCTATTTGGGGGGAGAAGGCTGGTAGTTTTCGGTGAGAAGGTCCTATTTCAGGAGGAATCCTGTTATTTCTTGGAGAAGATGTGATATATTTGGGAGAAATGTGGCCTTTGTGGAAGAAAATGTCCAATTTGGGGGGAGAAGGCTGGTAGTTTTGGGTGAGAAGGTCCTATTTCAGGAGGAATCCTGGCATTTCTTGGAGAAGATGTGATATATTTGGGAGAAATGTGGCATTTCTGGAAGAAACTGTCCTCTTTTGGGGATAAAAGAGGTATTAGTGGTTGAAAAGGTCCTATTTGAAGGGGGAAACCTGGTATTTCTTGGAGAAGATGATATATATTTGGGAGAAATGTGGCATTTCTGGAAGAAACTGTCCACTTTTGGGGATAAAAGAGGTATTTCATGGAGAAAAGGTCCTAATTCAAGGGGGATACCTGGTATTTCTTGGAGGAGTTGTGATATATTTGGGAGAAATGTGGCATGTCTGGAAGAAACTGTCGTATCTTGGGGATAAAAGAGGTATTTGTGGGAGAAAAGTTCCTATTTGAAGGGGGAAACCTGGTATTTCTTGGAGAAGATGTGATATATTTGGGAAAAATGTGGCATGTCTGGAAGAAACTGTCCTATTTTGGGGATAAAAGAGGTATTTGTGGGTGAAAAGGTCCTATTTGAAGGGGGAAACCTGGTATTTCTTGGAGAAGATGTGATATATTTGGGAGAAATGTGGCATGTCTGGCAGAAACTGTCCTATTTTGGGGATAAAACAGGTATTTGTGGGAGAAAAGGTCCTATTTGAAGGGGGAAAGCTGGTATTTCATGGAGAAGATGTGATCTATTTGGGAGAAATGAGGCATTTCTGGAAGAAAATGTCCAATTTGGGGGGCGAATGCTGGTAGTTTTCGGTGAGAAGGTCCTATTTCAGGAGGTATCCTGGTATTTCTTGGAGAAGACGTGATATATTTGGGAGAAATGTGGCCTTTCTGGAAGAAAATGTCCAATTTGGGGGGAGAAGGCTGGTAGTTTTGGGTGAGAAGGTCCTCTTTCAGGAGGAATCCTGGCATTTCTTGGAGAAGATGTGATATATTTGGGAGAAATGTGGCATTTCTGGAAGAAAATGTCCTCTTCTGGGGATAAAACGGGTATTTCATGGAGAAAAGGTCCTAATTGAAGGGGGAAACCTGGTATTTCTTGGAGGAGTTGTGATATATTTGGGAGAAATGTGGCATTTCTGGAAGAAACTGTCCTCTTTTGGGGATAAAAGAGGTATTTGTGGGAGAAAAGGTCCTATTTGAAGGGGGAAACCTGGTATTTCTTGGAGAAGATGTGATATGTTTGGGAGAAATGTGGCCTTTCTGGCAGAAACTGTCCTATTTTGGGGATAAAAGAGGTATTTGTGGGTGATAAGGTCCTATTTGAAGGGGGAAACGTGGTATTTCTTGGAGAAGATGTGATATATTTGGGAGAAATGTGGCATGTCAGGAAGAAACTGTCCTATTTGGGGGGGGAGAAGGCTGGTATTGGAGGGAGAAAAGGTCCTCTTTCAGGAGGAATCCTGGTATTTCTTGGAGAAGATGTGATATATTTGGGAGAAATGTGTCATGTCTGGAAGAAACTGTCCTATTTGAGGGATAAATGAGGTATTTGTGGGTGAAAATGTCGTATTTGAAGGGGGAAACCTGGTATTTCTTGGAGAAGATGTGATCTATTTGGGAGAAATATGGCATTTCTGGAAGAAAATGTCCAATTTGGAGGGAGAAGGCTGGTAGTTTTGGGTGAGAAGGTCCTCTTTCAGGAGGAATCCAGGCATTTCTTGGAGAAGATGTGATATATTTGTGAGAAATGTGGCATTTCTGGAAGAAAATGTCCTCTTCTGGGGATAAAACAGGTATTTCATGGAGAAAAGGTCCTAATTGAAGGGGGAAACCTGGTATTTCTTGGAGGAGTTGTGATATATTTGGGAGAAATATGGCATTTCTGGAAGAAACTGTCCTCTTTTAGGGATAAAAGAGGCATTTGTGGGAGAAAAGGTCCTATTTGAAGGGGGAACCCTGGTATTTCTTGGAGAAGATGTGATCTATTTGGGAGAAATGTGGCATGTCTGGAAAAAACTGTCCTATTTTGGGGATAAAAGAGGTATTAGTGGGTGAAAAGGTCCTATTTGAAGGGGGAAACGTGGTATTTCTTGGAGAAGATGTGATATATTTGGGAGAAATGTGGCCTTTCTGGCAGAAACTCTCCTCTTATGGGGATAGAACAGGTATTTGTGGGTGAAAAGGTCCTATTTGAAGGGGGAAACCTGGTATTTCTTGGAGAAGATGTGATCTATTTGGGAGAAATGTGGCATGTCTGGAAGAAAATGTCCTATTTGGGGGGATAAGGGTGGTATTTTTGGGAGAAAAGGTCCTACTTCAGGAGGAATCCTGGTATTTCTTGGAGGAGATGTGATATGTTTGGGAGAAATGTGCCATTTCTGGAAGAAACTGTCCTCTTTTGGGGATAAAAGAGGTATTTGTGGGTGAAAATTTCCTATTTGAAGGGGGAAAGCTGGTATTTCTTGGAGAAGATGTGATATGTTTGGGAGAAATATGGCATTTCTGGAAGAAACTGTCCTCTTTTGGGGATAAAACAGGTATTTGTGGGTGAAAAGGTCCTATTTGAAGGGGGAAACGTGGTATTTCTTGGAGAAGATGTGATCTATTTGGGAGAAATGTGGCATGTCTGGAAGAAACTGTCCTATTTTGGGGATAAAAGAGGTATTTGTGGGTGAAAAGGTCCTATTTGAAGGGGGAAACCTGGTATTTCTTGGAGAAGATGTGATATGTTTGGGAGAAATGTGGCCTTTCTGGCAGAATCAGTCCTATTTTGGGGATAAAAGTGGTATTTGTGGGTGATAAGGTCCTATTTGAAGGGGGAAAGCTGGTATTTCTTGCAGAAGATGTGATCTATTTGGGAGAAATGTGGCATGTCAGGAAGAAACTGTCCTATTTGGGGGGTGAAGGCTGGTATTTGAGGGAGAAAAGGTCCTCTTTCAGGAGGAAAGCTGGTATTTCTTGGAGAAGATGTGATATATTTGGGAGAAATGTGTCATGTCTGGAAGAAACTGTCCTATTTGAGGAATAAAAGAGGTATTTGTGGGTGAAAAGGTCGTATTTGAAGGGGGAAACCTGGTATTTCTTGGAGAAGAGGTGATCTATTTGGGAGAAATGTGGCATGTCTGGAAGAAACTGTCCTATTTGGGGGGAGAAGGCTGGTAGTTTTCGGTGAGAAGGTCCTATTTCAGGAGGAATCCTGTTATTTCTTGGAGAAGATGTGATATATTTGGGAGAAATGTGGCCTTTGTGGAAGAAAATGTCCAATTTGGGGGGAGAAGGCTGGTAGTTTTGGGTGAGAAGTTCCTATTTCAGGAGGAATCCTGGCATTTCTTGGAGAAGATGTGATATATTTGGGAGAAATGTGGCATTTCTGGAAGAAACTGTCCTCTTTTGGGGATAAAAGAGGTATTAGTGGTTGAAAAGGTCCTATTTGAAGGGGGAAACCTGGTATTTCTTGGAGAAGATGATATATATTTGGGAGAAATGTGGCATTTCTGGAAGAAACTGTCCACTTTTGGGGATAAAAGAGGTATTTCATGGAGAAAAGGTCCTAATTCAAGGGGGATACCTGGTATTTCTTGGAGGAGTTGTGATATATTTGGGAGAAATGTGGCATGTCTGGAAGAAACTGTCGTATCTTGGGGATAAAAGAGGTATTTGTGGGAGAAAAGTTCCTATTTGAAGGGGGAAACCTGGTATTTCTTGGAGAAGATGTGATATATTTGGGAAAAATGTGGCATGTCTGGAAGAAACTGTCCTATTTTGGGGATAAAAGAGGTATTTGTGGGTGAAAAGGTCCTATTTGAAGGGGGAAACCTGGTATTTCTTGGAGAAGATGTGATATATTTGGGAGAAATGTGGCATGTCTGGCAGAAACTGTCCTATTTTGGGGATAAAACAGGTATTTGTGGGAGAAAAGGTCCTATTTGAAGGGGGAAAGCTGGTATTTCATGGAGAAGATGTGATCTATTTGGGAGAAATGAGGCATTTCTGGAAGAAAATGTCCAATTTGGGGGGCGAATGCTGGTAGTTTTCGGTGAGAAGGTCCTATTTCAGGAGGTATCCTGGTATTTCTTGGAGAAGACGTGATATATTTGGGAGAAATGTGGCCTTTCTGGAAGAAAATGTCCAATTTGGGGGGAGAAGGCTGGTAGTTTTGGGTGAGAAGGTCCTCTTTCAGGAGGAATCCTGGCATTTCTTGGAGAAGATGTGATATATTTGGGAGAAATGTGGCATTTCTGGAAGAAAATGTCCTCTTCTGGGGATAAAACGGGTATTTCATGGAGAAAAGGTCCTAATTGAAGGGGGAAACCTGGTATTTCTTGGAGGAGTTGTGATATATTTGGGAGAAATGTGGCATTTCTGGAAGAAACTGTCCTCTTTTGGGGATAAAAGAGGTATTTGTGGGAGAAAAGGTCCTATTTGAAGGGGGAAACCTGGTATTTCTTGGAGAAGATGTGATATGTTTGGGAGAAATGTGGCCTTTCTGGCAGAAACTGTCCTATTTTGGGGATAAAAGAGGTATTTGTGGGTGATAAGGTCCTATTTGAAGGGGGAAACGTGGTATTTCTTGGAGAAGATGTGATATATTTGGGAGAAATGTGGCATGTCAGGAAGAAACTGTCCTATTTGGGGGGGGAGAAGGCTGGTATTGGAGGGAGAAAAGGTCCTCTTTCAGGAGGAATCCTGGTATTTCTTGGAGAAGATGTGATATATTTGGGAGAAATGTGTCATGTCTGGAAGAAACTGTCCTATTTGAGGGATAAATGAGGTATTTGTGGGTGAAAATGTCGTATTTGAAGGGGGAAACCTGGTATTTCTTGGAGAAGATGTGATCTATTTGGGAGAAATATGGCATTTCTGGAAGAAAATGTCCAATTTGGAGGGAGAAGGCTGGTAGTTTTGGGTGAGAAGGTCCTCTTTCAGGAGGAATCCAGGCATTTCTTGGAGAAGATGTGATATATTTGTGAGAAATGTGGCATTTCTGGAAGAAAATGTCCTCTTCTGGGGATAAAACAGGTATTTCATGGAGAAAAGGTCCTAATTGAAGGGGGAAACCTGGTATTTCTTGGAGGAGTTGTGATATATTTGGGAGAAATATGGCATTTCTGGAAGAAACTGTCCTCTTTTAGGGATAAAAGAGGCATTTGTGGGAGAAAAGGTCCTATTTGAAGGGGGAACCCTGGTATTTCTTGGAGAAGATGTGATCTATTTGGGAGAAATGTGGCATGTCTGGAAAAAACTGTCCTATTTTGGGGATAAAAGAGGTATTAGTGGGTGAAAAGGTCCTATTTGAAGGGGGAAACGTGGTATTTCTTGGAGAAGATGTGATATATTTGGGAGAAATGTGGCCTTTCTGGCAGAAACTCTCCTCTTATGGGGATAGAACAGGTATTTGTGGGTGAAAAGGTCCTATTTGAAGGGGGAAACCTGGTATTTCTTGGAGAAGATGTGATCTATTTGGGAGAAATGTGGCATGTCTGGAAGAAAATGTCCTATTTGGGGGGATAAGGGTGGTATTTTTGGGAGAAAAGGTCCTACTTCAGGAGGAATCCTGGTATTTCTTGGAGGAGATGTGATATGTTTGGGAGAAATGTGCCATTTCTGGAAGAAACTGTCCTCTTTTGGGGATAAAAGAGGTATTTGTGGGTGAAAATTTCCTATTTGAAGGGGGAAAGCTGGTATTTCTTGGAGAAGATGTGATATGTTTGGGAGAAATATGGCATTTCTGGAAGAAACTGTCCTCTTTTGGGGATAAAACAGGTATTTGTGGGTGAAAAGGTCCTATTTGAAGGGGGAAACGTGGTATTTCTTGGAGAAGATGTGATCTATTTGGGAGAAATGTGGCATGTCTGGAAGAAACTGTCCTATTTTGGGGATAAAAGAGGTATTTGTGGGTGAAAAGGTCCTATTTGAAGGGGGAAACCTGGTATTTCTTGGAGAAGATGTGATATGTTTGGGAGAAATGTGGCCTTTCTGGCAGAATCAGTCCTATTTTGGGGATAAAAGTGGTATTTGTGGGTGATAAGGTCCTATTTGAAGGGGGAAAGCTGGTATTTCTTGCAGAAGATGTGATCTATTTGGGAGAAATGTGGCATGTCAGGAAGAAACTGTCCTATTTGGGGGGTGAAGGCTGGTATTTGAGGGAGAAAAGGTCCTCTTTCAGGAGGAAAGCTGGTATTTCTTGGAGAAGATGTGATATATTTGGGAGAAATGTGTCATGTCTGGAAGAAACTGTCCTATTTGAGGAATAAAAGAGGTATTTGTGGGTGAAAAGGTCGTATTTGAAGGGGGAAACCTGGTATTTCTTGGAGAAGAGGTGATCTATTTGGGAGAAATGTGGCATGTCTGGAAGAAACTGTCCTATTTGGGGGGAGAAGGCTGGTAGTTTTCGGTGAGAAGGTCCTATTTCAGGAGGAATCCTGTTATTTCTTGGAGAAGATGTGATATATTTGGGAGAAATGTGGCCTTTGTGGAAGAAAATGTCCAATTTGGGGGAGAAGGCTGGTAGTTTTGGGTGAGAAGTTCCTATTTCAGGAGGAATCCTGGCATTTCTTGGAGAAGATGTGATATATTTGGGAGAAATGTGGCATTTCTGGAAGAAACTGTCCTCTTTTGGGGATAAAAGAGGTATTAGTGGTTGAAAAGGTCCTATTTGAAGGGGGAAACCTGGTATTTCTTGGAGAAGATGATATATATTTGGGAGAAATGTGGCATTTCTGGAAGAAACTGTCCACTTTTGGGGATAAAAGAGGTATTTCATGGAGAAAAGGTCCTAATTCAAGGGGGATACCTGGTATTTCTTGGAGGAGTTGTGATATATTTGGGAGAAATGTGGCATGTCTGGAAGAAACTGTCGTATCTTGGGGATAAAAGAGGTATTTGTGGGAGAAAAGTTCCTATTTGAAGGGGGAAACCTGGTATTTCTTGGAGAAGATGTGATATATTTGGGAAAAATGTGGCATGTCTGGAAGAAACTGTCCTATTTTGGGGATAAAAGAGGTATTTGTGGGTGAAAAGGTCCTATTTGAAGGGGGAAACCTGGTATTTCTTGGAGAAGATGTGATATATTTGGGAGAAATGTGGCATGTCTGGCAGAAACTGTCCTATTTTGGGGATAAAACAGGTATTTGTGGGAGAAAAGGTCCTATTTGAAGGGGGAAAGCTGGTATTTCATGGAGAAGATGTGATCTATTTGGGAGAAATGAGGCATTTCTGGAAGAAAATGTCCAATTTGGGGGGCGAATGCTGGTAGTTTTCGGTGAGAAGGTCCTATTTCAGGAGGTATCCTGGTATTTCTTGGAGAAGACGTGATATATTTGGGAGAAATGTGGCCTTTCTGGAAGAAAATGTCCAATTTGGGGGGAGAAGGCTGGTAGTTTTGGGTGAGAAGGTCCTCTTTCAGGAGGAATCCTGGCATTTCTTGGAGAAGATGTGATATATTTGGGAGAAATGTGGCATTTCTGGAAGAAAATGTCCTCTTCTGGGGATAAAACGGGTATTTCATGGAGAAAAGGTCCTAATTGAAGGGGGAAACCTGGTATTTCTTGGAGGAGTTGTGATATATTTGGGAGAAATGTGGCATTTCTGGAAGAAACTGTCCTCTTTTGGGGATAAAAGAGGTATTTGTGGGAGAAAAGGTCCTATTTGAAGGGGGAAACCTGGTATTTCTTGGAGAAGATGTGATATGTTTGGGAGAAATGTGGCCTTTCTGGCAGAAACTGTCCTATTTTGGGGATAAAAGAGGTATTTGTGGGTGATAAGGTCCTATTTGAAGGGGGAAACGTGGTATTTCTTGGAGAAGATGTGATATATTTGGGAGAAATGTGGCATGTCAGGAAGAAACTGTCCTATTTGGGGGGGGAGAAGGCTGGTATTGGAGGGAGAAAAGGTCCTCTTTCAGGAGGAATCCTGGTATTTCTTGGAGAAGATGTGATATATTTGGGAGAAATGTGTCATGTCTGGAAGAAACTGTCCTATTTGAGGGATAAATGAGGTATTTGTGGGTGAAAATGTCGTATTTGAAGGGGGAAACCTGGTATTTCTTGGAGAAGATGTGATCTATTTGGGAGAAATATGGCATTTCTGGAAGAAAATGTCCAATTTGGAGGGAGAAGGCTGGTAGTTTTGGGTGAGAAGGTCCTCTTTCAGGAGGAATCCAGGCATTTCTTGGAGAAGATGTGATATATTTGTGAGAAATGTGGCATTTCTGGAAGAAAATGTCCTCTTCTGGGGATAAAACAGGTATTTCATGGAGAAAAGGTCCTAATTGAAGGGGGAAACCTGGTATTTCTTGGAGGAGTTGTGATATATTTGGGAGAAATGTGGCATTTCTGGAAGAAACTGTCCTCTTTTGGGGATAAAAGAGGCATTTGTGGGAGAAAAGGTCCTATTTGAAGGGGGAACCCTGGTATTTCTTGGAGAAGATGTGATCTATTTGGGAGAAATGTGGCATGTCTGGAAAAAACTGTCCTATTTTGGGGATAAAAGAGGTATTAGTGGGTGAAAAGGTCCTATTTGAAGGGGGAAACGTGGTATTTCTTGGAGAAGATGTGATATATTTGGGAGAAATCTGGCATTCCTGGACGAAACTGTCCTCTTTTGGGGATAAAAGAGGTTTTTATGGGGAAAAGGTCCTATTTGAAGGGGGAAACGTGGTATTTCTTGGAGAAGATGTGATATATTTGGGAGAAATGTGGCCTTTCTGGCAGAAACTCTCCTCTTATGGGGATAGAACAGGTATTTGTGGGTGAAAAGGTCCTATTTGAAGGGGGAAACCTGGTATTTCTTGGAGAAGATGTGATATATTTGGGAGAAATGTGGCATGTCTGGAAGAAAATGTCCTACTTGGGGGGATAAGGTTGGTATTTGTGGGAGAAAAGGTCCTACTTCAGGAGGAATCCTGGTATTTCTTGGAGGAGATGTGATATGTTTGGGAGAAATGTTCCATTTCTGGAAGAAACTGTCCTCTTTTGGGGATAAAAGAGGTATTTTTCGGTGAAAAGTTCCTATTTGAAGGGGGAAACCTGGTATTTCTTGGAGAAGATGTGATATGTTTGGGAGAAATATGGCATTTCTGGAAGAAACTGTCCTCTTTTGGGGATAAAACAGGTATTTGTGGGTGAAAAGGTCCTATTTGAAGGGGGAAACGTGGTATTTCTTGGAGAAGATGTGATATATTTGGGAGAAATGTGGTCTTTCTGGAAGAAACTGTCCTATTTTGGGATAAAAGAGGTATTTGTGGGTGAAAAGGTCCTATTTGAAGGGGGAAACCTGGTATTTCTTGGAGAAGATGTGATATGTTTGGGAGAAATGTGGCCTTTCTGGCAGAATCAGTCCTATTTTGGGGAAAAAAGTGGTATTTGTGGGTGATAAGGTCCTATTTGAAGGGGGAAAGCAGGTATTTCTTGGAGAAGATGTGATCTTTTTGGGAGAAATGTGGCATGTCAGGAAGAAACTGTCCTATTTGGGGGGTGAAGGCTGGTATTTGAGGGAGAAAAGGTCCTCTTTCAGGAGGAAAGCTGGTATTTCTTGGAGAAGATGTGATATATTTGGGAGAAATGTGTCATGTCTGGAAGAAACTGTCCTATTTGAGGGATAAAAGAGGTATTTGTGGGTGAAAAGGTCGTATTTGAAGGGGGAAACCTGGTATTTCTTGGAGAAGATGTGATATATTTGGGAGAAATCAGGCATTTCTGCAAGAAACTGTCCTATTTTGGGGATTAAAGAATTTTTTGTGGGTGAAAAGGTCCTATTTGAAGGGGGAAAGCTGGTAATTCTTGGAGAAGATGTGATATGTTTGGGAGAAATGTGGCTTTTCTGGGAGAAACTGTCCTCTTTTGGGGATCAAAGAGGTATTTGTGGGTAAAAAGGTCCTATTTGAAGGGGGAAAGCTGGTATTTCTTGGAGAAGATGTGATATATTTGGGAGAAATGTGGCGTTTCTTGGAGAAACTGTCCTATTTTGGGGATAAAAGAGGTATTAGTGGTTGAAAAGGTCCTATTTGAAGGGGGAAAGCTGGTAATTCTATGAGAAGATGTGATATATTTGGGAGAAATGTGGCATTTCTGGAAGAAACTGTCCTCTTTTGGGGATAAAAGAGGTATTTGTGGGTGAAAAGGTCCTATTTGAAGGGGGAAAGCTGGTATTTCTTGGAGAAGATGTGATATATTTGGGAGAAATGTGGCATGTCTGGCAGAAACTGTCCTCTTTTGGGGATAAAAGAGGTATTTGTGGGTGAAAATGTTGTATTTGAAGGGGGAAACCTGGTATTTCTTGGAGAAGATGTGATATATTTTGGAGAAATCTGGCATTTCTGGAAGAAACTGTCCTATTTTGGGGATAGAAGAGGTATTTGTGGGAGAAAAGGTCCTATTTGAAGGGGGAAACGTGGTATTTCTTGGAGAAGATGTGATATATTTGGGAAAAATGTGGCATTTCTGGAAGAAACTGTCCTCTTTTGGGGATAAAAGAGGTATTTGTGGGTGATAAGGTCCTATTTGAAGGGGGAAACCTGGTATTTCTTGGAGAAGATGTGATATATTTGGGAGAAATGTGGCATTTCTGGAAGAAACTGTCCTATTTTGGGGATAAAAGAGGTATTTGTGGGTGAGTAGGTCCTATTTGAAGGGGGAAAGCTGGTATTTCTTGGAGAAGATGTGATCTATTTGGGAGAAATGTGGCATGTCTGGAAGAAACTGTCCTATTTGGGGGATAAAACAGGTATTTGTGGGAGAAAAGTTCATATTTGAAGGGGGAAACGTGGTATTTCTTGGAGAAGATGTGATATATTTGGGAGAAATGTGGCCTTTCTGGAAGAAAATGTCCAATTTGGGGGGAGAAGGCTGGTAGTTTTCGGTGAGAAGGTCCTATTTCAGGAGGAATCCTGGTATTTCTTGGAGAAGATGTGATATATTTGGGAGAAATGTGGCCTTTGTGGAAGAAAATGTCCAATTTGGGGGGAGAAGGCTGGTAGTTTTGGGTGAGAAGTTCCTATTTCAGGAGGAATCCTGGCATTTCTTGGAGAAGATGTGATATATTTGGGAGAAATGTGGCATTTCTGGAAGAAACTGTCCTCTTTTGGGGATAAAAGAGGTATTAGTGGTTGAAAAGGTCCTATTTGAAGGGGGAAACCTGGTATTTCTTGGAGAAGATGATATATATTTGGGAGAAATGTGGCATTTCTGGAAGAAACTGTCCACTTTTGGGGATAAAAGAGGTATTTCATGGAGAAAAGGTCCTAATTCAAGGGGGATACCTGGTATTTCTTGGAGGAGTTGTGATATATTTGGGAGAAATGTGGCATGTCTGGAAGAAACTGTCGTATTTTGGGGATAAAAGAGGTATTTGTGGGAGAAAAGTTCCTATTTGAAGGGGGAAACCTGGTATTTCTTGGAGAAGATGTGATATATTTGGGAAAAATGTGGCATGTCTGGAAAAAACTGTCCTCTTTTGGGGATAAAAGAGGTATTTGTGGGTGAAAAGGTCCTATTTGAAGGGGGAAACGTGGTATTTCTTGGAGAAGATGTGATATATTTGGGAGAAATCTGGCATTCCTGGAAGAAACTGTCCTCTTTTGAGGGATAAAAGAGGTTTTTTGGGGGAAAAGGTCCTATTTGAAGGGGGAAACGTGGAATTTCTTGGAGAAGATGTGATATATTTGGGAGAAATGTGGCATTTCTGGAAGAAACTGTCCTCTTATGGGGATAGAACAGGTATTTGTGGGTGAAAAGGTCCTATTTCAAGGGGAAAACCTGGTATTTCTTGGAGAAGATGTGATGTATTTGGGAGAAATGTGGCATGTCTGGAAGAAAATGTCCTATTTGTGGGAGTAGGGTGGTATTTGTGGGAGAAAAGTTCCTATTTCAGGAGGAATCCTGGTATTTCTTGGAGGAGATGTGATATGTTTGGGAGAAATGTGGGATTTCTGGAAGAAAGTGTCCTCTTTTGGGGATAAAACAGGTATTTCATGGAGAAAAGGTCCTAATTGAAGGGGGAAACCTGGTATTTCTTGGAGGAGTTGTGATATATTTGGGAGAAATGTGGCATTTCTGGAAGAAACTGTCCTCTTTTGGGGATAAACAGGCATTTGTGGGTGAAAAGGTCCTATTTCGAGGGGGAAAGCTGGTATTTCTTGGAGAAGATGTGATCTATTTGGTAGAAATGTGGCATGTCTGGAAGAAACTGTCCTATTTGGGGGAGAAGCCTGCTATTAGTGGGTGAAAAGGTCTTATTTGAAGGGGGAAAGCTGGTATTTCTTGGAGAAGATGTGATATATTTGGGAGAAATGTGGCATTTCTGGAAGAAACTGTCCTCTTTTGGGGATAAAAGAGGTATTTGTGGGTGAAAAGGTCCTATTTGAAGGGGGAAAGCTGGTATTTCTTGGAGAAGATGTGATATGTTTGGGAGAAATGTGGCATTTCTGGAAGAAACTGACATATTTGGGGGGAGAAGGCTGGTATTTGTGGGAGAAAAGGTCCTATTTGAAGGGGGAACCCTGGTATTTCTTGGGGAAGATGTGATATATTTGGGAGAAATGTGGCATGTCTGGAAGAAACTGTCCTATTTGTGGGATAAAGAGGTATTTGTGGGTGAAAAGGTCCTATTTGAAGGGGGAATCCTGGTATTTCTTGGAGAAGATGTGATATATTTGGGAGAAATCAGGCATTTCTGGAAGAAACTGTCCTATTTTGGGGATAAGAGAATTTTTTGTGGGTGAAAAGGTCCTATTTGAAGGGGGAAACGTGGTATTTCTTGGAGAAGATGTGATATGTTTGGGAGAAATGTGGCCTTTCTGGAAGAAACTGTCCTATTTTGGGGATAAAAGTGGTATTTGTGGGTGATAAGGTCCTATTTGAAGGGGGAAATCTGGTATTTCTTGGAGAAGATGTGATATATTTGGGGGAAATGTGGCATGTCAGGAAGAAACTGTCCTCTTTTGGGGATAAAAGAGGTATTTGTGGGTGAAAAGGTCCTATTTGAAGGGGGAAACGTGGTATTTCTTGGAGAAGATGTGATATATTTGGGAGAAATGTGGCCTTTCTGGAAGAAAATGTTCTATTTTGGGGATAAAAGATGTATTTGTGGGTGAAAAGGTCCTATTTGAAGGGGGAAACCTGGTATTTCTTGGAGAAGATGATATATATTTGGGAGAAATGTGGCATTTCTGGAAGAAACTGTCCACTTTTGGGGATAAAAGAGGTATTTCATGGAGAAAAGGTCCTAATTCAAGGGGGATACCTGGTATTTCTTGGAGGAGTTGTGATATATTTGGGAGAAATGTGGCATGTCTGGAATAAACTGTCGTATTTTGGGGATAAAAGAGGTATTTGTGGGAGAAAAGTTCCTATTTGAAGGGGGAAACCTGGTATTTCTTGGAGAAGATGTGATATATTTGGGAAAAATGTGGCATGTCTGGAAAAAACTGTCCTCTTTTGGGGATAAAAGAGGTATTTGTGGGTGAAAAGGTCCTATTTGAAGGGGGAAACGTGGTATTTCTTGGAGAAGATGTGATATATTTGGGAGAAATCTGGCATTCCTGGAAGAAACTGTCCTCTTTTGAGGGATAAAAGAGGTTTTTTGGGGGAAAAGGTCCTATTTGAAGGGGGAAACGTGGTATTTCCTGGAGAAGATGTGATATATTTGGGAGAAATGTGGCATGTCTGGAAGAAAATGTCCTATTTGTGGGAGTAGGGTGGTATTTGTGGGAGAAAAGTTCCTATTTCAGGAGGAATCCTGGTATTTCTTGGAGGAGATGTGATATGTTCGGGAGAAATGTGGGATTTCTGGAAGAAAGTGTCCTCTTTTGGGGATAAAACAGGTATTTCATGGAGAAAAGGTCCTAATTGAAGGGGGAAACCTGGTATTTCTTGGAGGAGTTGTGATATATTTGGGAGAAATGTGGCATTTCTGGAAGAAACTGTCCTCTTTTGGGGATAAACAGGCATTTGTGGGTGAAAAGGTCCTATTTCGAGGGGGAAAGCTGGTATTTCTTGGAGAAGATGTGATCTATTTGGTAGAAATGTGGCATGTCTGGAAGAAACTGTCCTATTTGGGGGAGAAGCCTGCTATTAGTGGGTGAAAAGGTCTTATTTGAAGGGGGAAAGCTGGTATTTCTTGGAGAAGATGTGATATATTTGGGAGAAATGTGGCATTTCTGGAAGAAACTGTCCTCTTTTGGGGATAAAAGAGGTATTTGTGGGTGAAAAGGTCCTATTTGAAGGGGGAAAGCTGGTATTTCTTGGAGAAGATGTGATATGTTTGGGAGAAATGTGGCATTTCTGGAAGAAACTGACATATTTGGGGGGAGAAGGCTGGTATTTGTGGGAGAAAAGGTCCTATTTGAAGGGGGAACCCTGGTATTTCTTGGGGAAGATGTGATATATTTGGGAGAAATGTGGCATGTCTGGAAGAAACTGTCCTATTTGTGGGATAAAGAGGTATTTGTGGGTGAAAAGGTCCTATTTGAAGGGGGAATCCTGGTATTTCTTGGAGAAGATGTGATATATTTGGGAGAAATCAGGCATTTCTGGAAGAAACTGTCCTATTTTGGGGATAAGAGAATTTTTTGTGGGTGAAAAGGTCCTATTTGAAGGGGGAAACGTGGTATTTCTTGGAGAAGATGTGATATGTTTGGGAGAAATGTGGCCTTTCTGGAAGAAACTGTCCTATTTTGGGGATAAAAGTGGTATTTGTGGGTGATAAGGTCCTATTTGAAGGGGGAAATCTGGTATCTCTTGGAGAAGATGTGATATATTTGGGGGAAATGTGGCATGTCAGGAAGAAACTGTCCTCTTTTGGGGATAAAAGAGGTATTTGTGGGTGAAAAGGTCCTATTTGAAGGGGGAAACGTGGTATTTCTTGGAGAAGATGTGATATATTTGGGAGAAATGTGGCCTTTCTGGAAGAAAATGTTCTATTTTGGGGATAAAAGATGTATTTGTGGGTGAAAAGGTCCTATTTGAAGGGGGAAACCTGGTATTTCTTGGAGAAGATGTGATCTATTTGGGAGAAATCTGGCCTTTCTGGAAGAAAATGTCCAATTTGGGGGGAGAAGGCTGGTAGTTTTGGGTGAGAAGGTCCTATTTCAGGAGGAATCCTGGCATTTCTTGGAGAAGATGTGATATATTTGGGAGAAATCTGGCCTTTGTGGAAGAAAATGTCCAATTTGGGGGGAGAAGGCTGGTAGTTTTGGGTGAGAAGGTCCTATTTCAGGAGGAATCCTGGCATTTCTTGGAGAAGATGTGATATATTTGGGAGAAATGTGGCATGTCTGGAAGAAACTGTCCTCTTTTGGGGATAAAAGAGGTATTTGTGGGTGAAAAGGTCCTATTTGAAGGGGGAAAGCTGGTATTTCTTGGAGAAGATGTGATATGTTTGGGAGAAATGTGGCATTTCTGGAAGAAACTGACATATTTGGGGGGAGAAGGCTGGTATTTGTGGGTGAAAAGGTCCTATTTGAAGGGGAAACCCTGGTATTTCTTGGGGAAGATGTGATCTATTTGGGAGAAATGTGGCATGTCTGGAAGAAACTGTCCTATTTGTGGGATAAAGAGGTATTTGTGGGTGAAAAGGTCCTATTTGAAGGGGGAATCCTGGTATTTCTTGGAGAAGATGTGATATATTTGGGAGAAATCAGGCATTTCTGGAAGAAACTGTCCTATTTTGGGGATAAGAGAATTTTTTGTGGGTGAAAAGGTCCTATTTGAAGGGGGAAACGTGGTATTTCTTGGAGAAGATGTGATATGTTTGGGAGAAATGTGGCCTTTCTGGCAGAAACTGTCCTATTTTGGGGATAAAAGTGGTATTTGTGGGTGATAAGGTCCTATTTGAAGGGGGAAATCTGGTATTTCTTGGAGAAGATGTGATATATTTGGGGGAAATGTGGCATGTCAGGAAGCAAATGTCCTATTTTGGGGATCAAAGAGGTATTTGTGGGTGAAAAGGTCCTATTTGAAGGGGGAAACCTGGTATTTCTTGGAGAAGATGTGATATATTTGGGAGAAATGTGGCCTTTCTGGAAGAAAATGTTCTATTTTGGGGATAAAAGAGGTATTTGTGGGTGAAAAGGTCCTATTTGAAGGGGGAAACCTGGTATTTCTTGGAGAAGATGTGATCTATTTGGGAGAAATCTGGCCTTTCTGGAAGAAAATGTCCAATTTGGGGGGAGAAGGCTGGTAGTTTTGGGTGAGAAGGTCCTATTTCAGGAGGAATCCTGGCATTTCTTGGAGAAGATGTGATATATTTGGGAGAAATCTGGCCTTTGTGGAAGAAAATGTCCAATTTGGGGGGAGAAGGCTGGTAGTTTTGGGTGAGAAGGTCCTATTTCAGGAGGAATCCTGGCATTTCTTGGAGAAGATGTGATCTATTTGGGAGAAATGTGGCATTTCTGGAAGAAATTGTCCTATTTTGGGGATAAAAGAGGTATTTGTGGGTGAAAAGGTCCTATTTCCAGGGGGAAACCTGGTATTTCTTGGAGAAGATGTGATCTATTTGGGAGAAATGTGGCATTTCTGGAAGAAACTGTCCTATTTGGGGGATAAAAGAGGTATTTGTGGGTGAAAAGGTCCTATTTGAAGGGGGAAACCTGGTATTTCTTGGAGAAGATGTGATATGTTTGGGAGAAATATGGCATTTCTGGAAGAAACTGACATATTTGGGGGGAGAAGGCTGGTATTTGTGGGAGAAAAGGTCCTATTTGAAGGGGGAACCCTGGTATTTCTTGGGGAAGATGTGATATATTTGGGAGAAATGTGGCATGTCTGGAAGAAACTGTCCTATTTGTGGGATAAAGAGGTATTTGTGGGTGAAAAGGTCCTATTTGAAGGGGGAATCCTGGTATTTCTTGGAGAAGATGTGATACGTTTGGGAGAAATCAGGCATTTCTGGAAGAAACCGTCCTATTTTGGGGATAAGAGAATTTTTTGTGGGTGAAAAGGTCCTATTTGAAGGGGGAAACGTGGTATTTCTTGGAGAAGATGTGATATATTTAGGAGAAATCTGGCCTTTCTGGAAGAAAATGTCCAATTTGGGGGGAGAAGGCTGGTAGTTTTGGGTGAGAAGGTCCTATTTCAGGAGGAATCCTGGCATTTCTTGGAGAAGATGTGATATATTTGGGAGAAATGTGGCATTTCTGGAAGAAACTGTCCCCTTTTGGGGATAAAAGAGGTATTAGTGGTTGAAAAGGTCCTATTTGAAGGGGGAAACCTGGTATTTCTTGGAGAAGATGATATATATTTGGGAGAAATATGGCATTTCTGGGAGAAACTGTCCTCTTTTGGGGATAAAAGAGGTATTTCATGGAGAAAAGGTCCTACTTGAAGGGGGAACCGTGGTATTTCTTGGAGAAGATGTGATATATTTGGGAGAAATGTGGCATGTCTGGAAGAAACTGTCCTCTTTTGTGGAAAAAGAGGTATTTGTGGGAGAAAAGGTCCTATTTGAAGGGGGAAACCTGGTATTTCTTGAAGGAGATGTGATATATTTGGGAGAAATGTGGCATTTCTGGAAGAAACTGTCCTCTTTTGGGGATAAAAGAGGTATTTGTGGGTGAAAAGGTCCTATTTGAAGGGGGAAACGTGGTATTTCTTGGAGAAGATGTGATATATTTGCGAGAAATGTGGCATTTCTGGAAGAAACTGTCCTCTTTTGGGGATAAAAGAGGTATTTGTGGGTGAAAAGGTCCTATTTGAAGGGGGAAACCTGGTATTTCTTGGAGAAGATGTGATCTATTTGGGAGAAATGTGGCATGTCTGGAAAAAACTGTCCTCTTTTGGGGATAAAAGAGGTATTTGTGGGTGAAAAGGTCCTATTTGAAGGGGAAAACCTGGTATTTCTTGGAGAAGATGTGATATATTTGGGAGAAATGTGGCATGTCTGGAAGAAAATGCCCTATTTGGGGGGAGAAGGGTGGTATTTGTGGGAGAAAATTTCCTATTTCAGGAGGAATCCGAGTATTTCTTGGAGGAGACGTGATATGTTTGGGAGAAATGTGGCCTTTCTGGAAGAAACTGTCCTCTTTTGGGGATAAAAGAGGTATTTGTGGGTGAAAAGGTCCTATTTGAAGGGGGAAACCTGGTATTTCTTGGAGAAGATGTGATATATTTGGGAGAAATGTGGCATGTCTGGAAAAAACGGTCCTATTTTGGGGATAAAAGAGGTATTAGTGGGTGAAAAGGTCCTATTTGAAGGGGGAAACGTGGTATTTCTTGGAGAAGATGTGATATATTTGGGAGAAATGTGGCATGTCTGGAAGAAACTGTCCTCTTTTGGGGATAAAAGAGGTATTTGTGGGTGAAAAGGTCCTATTTGAAGGGGGAAACGTGGTATTTCTTGAAGGAGATGTGATATATTTGGGAGAAATGTGGCATTTCTGGCTGAAACTGTCCTATTTTGGGGATAAAACAGGTATTTGTGGGTGAAAAGGTCCTATTTGAAGGGGGAAACCTGGTATTTCTTGGAGAAGATGTGATATATTTGGGAGAAATGTGGCATTTCTGCAAGAAACTGTCCTATTTTGGGGATAAAAGAGGTATTTGTGGGTGAAAAGGTCCTATTTGAAGGGGGAAAGCTGGTATTTCTTGGAGAAGATGTGATCTATTTGGGGGAAATGTGGCCTTTCTGGAAGAAAATGTTCAATTTGGGGGGAGAAGGCTGGTAGTTTTCGGTGAGAAGGTCCTATTTCAGGAGGAATCCTGGTATTTCTTGGAGAAGATGTGATATATTTGGGAGAAATCTGGCCTTTCTGGAAGAAAATGTCCAATTTGGGGGTAGAAGGCTGGTAGTTTTGGGTGAGAAGGTCCTATTTCAGGAGGAATCCTGGCATTTCTTGGAGAAGATGTGATATATTTGGGAGAAATGTGGCATTTCTGGAAGAAACTGTCCTCTTTTGGGGATAAAAGAGGTATTAGTGGTTGAAAAGGTCCTATTTGAAGGGGGAAACCTGGTATTTCTTGGAGAAGATGATATATATTTGGGAGAAATGTGGCCTTTCTGGAAGAAACTGTCCTCTTTTGGGGATAAAAGAGGTATTTGTGGGTGAGAAGGTCCTATTTGAAGGGGGAAGCCTGGTATTTCTTGAAGGAGATGTGATATATTTGGGAGAAATGTGGCATGTCTGGAAGAAACTGTCCTATTTTGGGGATAAAAGAGGTATTTGTGGGTGAAAAGGTCCTATTTGAAAGGGGAAACGTGGTATTTCTTGGAGAAGATGTGATGTATTTGGGAGAAATGTGGCATTTCTGGTAGAAAGTGTCCTGTTTTGGGGATAAAAGAGGTATTTGTGGGAGAAAAGTTCCTATTTGAAGGGGGAACCCTGGTATTTCTTGGAGAAGATGTGATCTGTTTGGGAGAAATGTGGCATGTCTGGAAGAAACTGTCCTCTTTTGGGGATAAAAGAGGTATTTGTGGGTGAGAAGGTCCTATTTGAAGGGGGAAACCTGGTATTTCTTGGAGAAGATGTGATATATTTGGGAGAAATCTGGCATTCCTGGAAGAAACTGTCCTCTTTTGGGGATAAAAGAGGTTTTTTTGGGTGAAAAGGTCCTATTTGAAGGGGGAACCCTGGTATTTCTTAGAGAAGATGTGATATATTTGGGAGAAATGTGGCATTTCTGGAAGAAACTGTCCTCTTACGGGGATAGAACAGGTATTTGTGGGTGAAAAGGTCCTATTTCCAGGGGAAAACCTGGTATTTCTTGGAGAAGATGTGATATATTTGGGAGAAATGTGGCATGTCTGGAAGAAAATGTCATATTTGGGGGGAGAAGGGTGGTATTTGTGGGAGAAAAGTTCCTATTTCAGGAGGAATCCAGGTATTTCTTGGAGGAGACGTGGTATGTTTGGGAGAAATGTGCCATTTATGGAAGAAACTGTCCTCTTTTGGGGATAAAACAGGTATTTGTGGGTGAAAAGTTGCTATTTGAAGGGGGAAAGCTGGTATTTCTTGGAGAAGATGTGATATATTTGGGAGAAATGTGGCATGTCTGGAAGAAACTGTCCTCTTTTGGGGATAAAAGAGGTATTTGTGGGTGAAAAGGTCCTATTTGAAGGGGGAAACGTGGTATTTCTTGGAGAAGATGTGATGTATTTGGGAGAAATGTGGCATTTCTGGAAGAAACTGTCCTATTTGGGGGAGAAGCCTGCTATTAGTGGGTGAAAAGGTCCTATTTGAAGGGGAAAAGCTGGTATTTCTTGGAGAAGATGTGATATATTTGGGAGAAATGTGGTCTTTCTGGAAGAAACTGTCCTATTTTGGGGATAAAACAGGTATTTGTCGGTGAAAAGGTCCTATTTGAAGGGGGAAACGTGGTATTTCTTGGAGAAGATGTGATATGTTTGGGAGAAATGTGGCATGTCTGGAAGAAACTGTCCTATTTGGGGGGAGAAGGCTGGTATTTGTGGGAGAAAAGGTTCTATTTTAAGGGGGAAAGCTGGTATTTCTTGGAGAAGATGTGATATAATGGGAGAAATCAGGCATTTCTGGAAGAAACTGTCCTATTTTGGGGAGAAAAGAATTTTTTGTGGGTGAAAAGGTCCTATTTGAAGGGGGAAAGCTGGTATTTCTTGGAGAAGATGTGATATATTTGGGAGAAATGTGGCATGTCTGGAAGAAACTGTCGTATTTTGGGGATAAAAGAGGTATTTGTGGGTGAGAAGGTCCTATTTGAAGGGGAAAACGTGGAATTTCTTGGAGAAGATGTGATATATTTGGGAGAAATGTGGCATTTCTGGAAGAAACTGTCCTATTTTGGGGATAAAAGAGGTTTTTTGGGGGAAAAGGTCCTATTTGAAGGGGGAACCCTGGTATTTCTTGGAGAAGGTGTGATATATTTGGGAGAAATGATGCCTTTCTGGAAGAAACTGTCCTCTTTTGGGGATAAAAGAGGTATTTGTGGGTGATAAGGTCCTATTTGAAGGGGGAAACCTGGTATTTCTTGGAGAAGAAGTGATATATTTGGGAGTAATGTGGCATGTCTGGAAGAAAATATCCTATTTGGGGGGAGAAGGGTGGTATTTGTGGGAGAAAAGGTCCTATTTCAGGAGGAATCCAGGTATTTCTTGGAGAAGATGTGATATGTTTGGGAGAAATGTGGCATGTCTGGAAGAAACTGTCCTATTTTGGGGATAAAAGAGGTATTTGTGGGTGAAAAGGTCCTATTTGAAGGGGGAAAGCTGGTAGTTCTTGCAGGAGATGTGATATGTTTGGGAGAAATATGGCATTTCTGGAAGAAACTGTCCTCTTCTGGGGATAAAACAGGTATTAGTGGGTGAAAAGGTCCTATTTGAAGGGGGAAAGCTGGTATTTCTTGGAGAAGATGTGATGTATTTGGGAGAAATGTGGCATGTCTGGAAGAAACTGTCCTATTTTGGGGATGAAACAGGTATTTGTGGGTGAAAAGGTCCTATTTGAAGGGGGAAAGCTGGTATTTCTTGGAGAAGATGTGATATATTTGGGAGAAATGTGGCATTTCTGGAAGAAAGTTTCCTGTTTTGGGGATAAAACAGGTATTTGTGGGTGAAAAGGTCCTATTTGAAGGGGGAAAGCTGGTATTTCTTGGAGAAGATGTGATATGTTTGGGAGAAATGAGGCATTTCTGGAAGAAACTGTCCTATTTTGGGGATCAAAGAGGTATTTGTGGGTGAAAAGGTCCTATTTGAAGGGGGAACCGTGGTATTTCTTGTAGAAGATGTGATATATTTGGGAGAAATCTGGCATTTCTGGAAGAAACTGTCCTCTTTTGGGGATGAAACAGGTATTTGTGGGTGACAAGGTCCTATTTGAAGGGTGAAAGCTGGTATTTCTTGGAGAAGATGTGATATATTTGGGAGAAATCTGGCATGTCTGGAAGAAACTGTCCTCTTTTGGGGATCAAACAGGTATTTGTGGGTGAAAAGGTCCTATTTGAAGGGGGAAACGTTGAATTTCTTGGAGAAGATGTGATATATTTGGGAGAAATCTGGCATTTCTGGAAGAAACTGTCCTCTTTTGGTTATAAAGCAGGAATTTGTGGGTGAAAAGGTCCTATTTGAAGGGGGAAACGTGGTATTTCTTGGAGAAGATGTGATATGTTTGGGAGAAATGCGGCATTTCTGGAAGAAACTGTCCTGTTTGGGGGGATAAAAGAGGTATTTGTGGGTGAAAAGGTCCTATTTCCAGGGGAAAACCTGGTATTTCTTGGAGAAGATGTGATATATTTGGGAGAAATGTGGCATGTCTGGAAGAAACTGTCCTCTTTTGGGGAGAAGGGTGGTATTTGAGGAAGAAAAGTTCCTATTTCAGGAGGAATCCTGGTATTTCTTGGAGGAGATGTGATATGTTTGGGAGAAATGTGGCCTTTCTGGAAGAAACTGTCCTATTTTGGGGATAAAACAGGTATTTGTGGGTGAAAAGGTCCTATTTGAAGGGGGAAACCTGGTATTTCTTGGAGAAGATGTGATCTATTTGGGAGAAATGTGGCATGTCAGGAAGAAACTGTCCTCTTTTGGGGATAAAAGAGGTATTTGTGGGAGAAAAGGTCCTATTTGAAGGGGGAAAGCTGGTATTTCTTGGAGAAGATGTGATCTATTTGGGAGAAATGTGGCATTTCTGGAAGAAACTGTCCTCTTATGGGGATAGAACAGGTATTTGTGGGTGAAAAGGTCCTATTTGAAGGGGGAAACCTGGTATTTCTATGAGAAGATGTGATATATTTGGGAGAAATGTGGCATGTCTGGAAGAAAATGTCCTATTTGAGGGATAATACAGGTATTTGTGGGAGAAAAGGTCCTATTTGAAGGGGGAAACCTGATATTTCTTGGAGAAGATGTGGTATATTTGGGAGAAATGTGGCATGTCTGGAAGAAACTGTCCTCTTTTGGGGATGAAACTGGTATTTGTGGGTGAAAAGGTCCTATTTGAAGGGGGAGAGCTGGTATTTCTTGGAGAACATGTGGTATATTTGGGAGAAATATGGCATTTCTGGCAGAAACTGTCCTATTTTGGGGATGAAAGAGGTATTTGTAGGAGTAAAGGTCCTATATGAAGGGGGAAAGCTGGTATTTCTTGGAGAAGATGTGGTATATTTCGGAGAAATGTGGCATTCCTGGAAGAAACTGTCCTCTTTTGGGGATAAAAGAGGTTTTTTTGGGGAAAAGGTCCTATTTGAAGGGGGAAAGCTTGTATTTCTTGGAGAAGATGTGATATGTTTGGGAGAAATGTGGCATTTCTGGAAGAAACTGTGCTCTTATGGGGATAGAACAGGTATTTGTGGGTGAAAAGGTCCTATTTGAAGGGGGAAACCTGGTATTTCTTGGAGAAGATGTGATATATTTGGGAGAAATGTGGCATGTCTGGAAGAAAATGTCCTATTTGGGGGAGAAGGGTGGTATTTGTGGGTGAAAAGTTCCTATTTCAGGAGGAATCGTGGTATTTCTTGGAGGAGATGTGATATATTTGGGAGAAACCTGGCATTTCTGGAAGAAACTGTCCTCTTTTGGGGATAAAATAGGTATTTGTGGGTGAAAACGTTGTATTTGAAGGGGGAAACCTGTTATTTCTTGGAGAAGATGTGATACGTTTGGGAGAAATATGGCATTTCTTCAAGAAACTGTCCTCTTTTGGGGATAAAAGAGGTATTTGTGGGTGAAAAGGTCCTATTTGAAGGGGGAAACGTGGCATTTCTTGGAGAAGATGTGATATATTTGGGAGAAATGTGGCATGTCTGGAAGAAACTGTCCAATTTAGGGGATAAAAGAGGTATTTGTGGGTGAAAAGGTCCTATTTGAAGGGGGAAACGTGGTATTTCTTGGAGAAGATGTGATATATTTGGGAGAAATGTGGCATATCTGGAAGAAACTGTCCTCTTTTGGGGATAAAAGAGGTATTTGTGGGTGAAAAGGTCCTATTTGTAGGGGGAACCCTGGTATTTCTTGGAGAAGATGTGATATATTTGGGAGAAATGTGGCATTGCTGGCAGAAACTGTCCTCTTATGGGGATAGAACAGGTATTTGTGGGAGAAAAGGTCCTGTTTGAAGGGGAAAACCTGGTATTTCTTGGAGAAGATGTGATATATTTGGGAGAAATGTGGCATTTCTGGAAGAAAATGTCCTATTTGAGGGATAATACAGGTATTTGTGGGAGAAAAGGTCCTATTTGAAGGGGGAAACGTGGTATTTCTTGGAGAAGATGTGATCTATTTGGGAGAAATGTGGCATTTCTGGAAGAAACTGTCCTCTTCTGGGGATAAAAGAGGTATTTGTGGGTGAAAAGGTCCTATTTGAAGGGGGAAAGCTGGTATTTCTTGGAGAAGATGTGATATATTTGGGAGAAATCTGGCATGTCTGGAAGAAACAGTCCTATTCTGGGGATAAAAGAGGTATTTGTGGGTGAAAAGGTCCTATTTGAAGGGGGAAAGCTGGTATTTCTTGGAGAAGATGTGATTTATTTGGGAGAAATGTGGCATGTCTGGAAGAAACTGTCCTATTTTGGGGATAAAACAGGTATTTGTGGGTGAAAAGGTCCTATTTGAAGGGGGAAAGCTGGAATTTCTTGGAGAAGATGTGATCTATTTGGGAGAAATGTGGCCTTTCTGGAAGAAAATGTCCAATTTGGGGGGAGAAGGCTGGTAGTTTTCGGTGAGAAAATCCTATTTCAGGAGGAATCCTGGTATTTCTTGGAGAAGATGTGATATATTTGGGAGAAATGTGGCCTTTCTGGAAGAAAATGTCCAATTTGGGGGGAGAAGGCTGGTAGTTTTGGGAGAGAAGGTCCTATTTCAGGAGGAATCCTGGCATTTCTTGGAGAAGATGTGATATATTTGGGAGAAATGTGGCCTTTCCGGAAGAAACTGTCCTCTTTTGGGGATAAAAGAGGTATTAGTGGTTGAAAAGGTCCTATTTGAAGGGGGAAACCTGGTATTTCTTGGAGAAGATGTGATATGTTTGGGAGAAATGTGGCATTTCTGGAAGAAAATGTCCTCTTTTGGGGATAAAAGAGGTATTTCATGGAGAAATGTCCTATTTCCAGGGGGAAACCTGGTATTTCTTGGAGGAGTTGTGATATATTTGGGAGAAATGTGGCATGTCTGGAAAAAACTGTCCTCTTTTGGGGATAAAAGAGGTATTTGTGGGTGAAAAGGTCCTATTTGAAGGGGGAAACATTGAATTTCTCGGAGAAGATGTGATATATTTGGGAGAGATGTGGCATTTCTAGAAGAAACTGTCCTATTTTGGGGATAAAGCAGGTATTTGTGGGTGAAAAGGTCCTATTTGAAGGGGGAAACCTGGTATTTCTTGGAGAAGATGTGATATGTTTGGGGGAAATGTGGCATTTCTGGAAGAAACTGTCCTGTTTGGGGGGATAAAAGAGGTATTTGTGGGAGAAAAGGTCCTATTTGAAGGGGGAAACGTGGTATTTCTTGGAGAAGATGTGATATATTTGGGAGAAATGTGGCATTTCTGGAAGAAACTGTCCTCTTATGGGGATAGAACAGGTATTTGTGGGTGAAAAGGTCCTATTTGAAGGGGGAAACCTGGTATTTCTTGGAGAAGATGTGATATATTTGGGAGAAATGTGGCATGTCTGGAAGAAAATGTCCTATTTGAGGGATAATACAGGTATTTGTGGGAGAAAAGGTCCTATTTGAAGGGGGAAACCTGATATTTCTTGGAGAAGATGTGGTATATTTGGGAGAAATGTGGCATGTCTGGAAGAAACTGTCCTCTTTTGGGGATGAAACTGGTATTTGTGGGTGAAAAGGTCCTATTTGAAGGGGGAGAGCTGGTATTTCTTGGAGAACATGTGGTATATTTGGGAGAAATATGGCATTTCTGGCAGAAACTGTCCTATTTTGGGGATGAAAGAGGTATTTGTAGGAGTAAAGGTCCTATATGAAGGGGGAAAGCTGGTATTTCTTGGAGAAGATGTGGTATATTTCGGAGAAATGTGGCATTCCTGGAAGAAACTGTCCTCTTTTGGGGATAAAAGAGGTTTTTTTGGGGAAAAGGTCCTATTTGAAGGGGGAAAGCTTGTATTTCTTGGAGTAGATGTGATATGTTTGGGAGAAATGTGGCATTTCTGGAAGAAACTGTGCTCTTATGGGGATAGAACAGGTATTTGTGGGTGAAAAGGTCCTATTTGAAGAAGGAAACGTGGTATTTCTTGGAGAAGATGTGATATATTTGGGAGAAATGTGGCATTTCTGGAAGAAACTGTCCTCTTATGGGGATAGAACAGGTATTTGTGGGTGAAAAGGTCCTATTTGAAGGGGGAAACCTGGTATTTCTTGGAGAAGATGTGATATATTTGGGAGAAATGTGGCATGTCTGGAAGAAAATGTCCTATTTGGGGGAGAAGGGTGGTATTTGTGGGTGAAAAGTTCCTATTTCAGGAGGAATCCTGGTATTTCTTGGAGGAGATGTGATATATTTGGGAGAAACCTGGCATTTCTGGAAGAAACTGTCCTCTTTTGGGGATAAAACAGGTATTTGTGGGTGAAAACGTTGTATTTGAAGGGGGAAACCTGTTATTTCTTGGAGAAGATGTGATACGTTTGGGAGAAATATGGCATTTCTTCAAGAAACTGTCCTCTTCTGGGGATAAAACAGGTATTTGTGGGTGAAAAGGTCCTATTTGAAGGGGGAAAGCTGGTATTTCTTGGAGAAGATGTGATATGTTTGGGAGAAATATGGCATTTCTGGAAGAAACTGTCCTCTTTTGGGGATAAAACAGGTATTAGTGGGTGAAAAGATCCTATTTGAAGGGGGAAAGCTGGTATTTCTTGGAGAAGATGTGATCTATTTGGGAGAAATGTGGCATGTCTGGAAGAAACTGTCCTATTTTGGGGATGAAACAGGTATTTGTGGGTGAAAAGGTCCTATTTGAAGGGGGAAAGCTGGTATTTCTTGGAGAAGATGTGATATATTTGGGAGAAATGTGGCATTTCTGGAAGAACGTTTCCTGTTTTGGGGATAAAACAGGTATTTGTGGGTGAAAAGGTCCTATTTGAAGGGGGAAAGCTGGTATTTCTTGGAGAAGATGTGATATGTTTGGGAGAAATGAGGCATTTCTGGAAGAAACTGTCCTATTTTGGGGATCAAAGAGGTATTTGTGGGTGAAAAGGTCCTATTTGAAGGGGGAACCGTGGTATTTCTTGTAGAAGATGTGATATATTTGGGAGAAATCTGGCATTTCTGGAAGAAACTGTCCTCTTTTGGGGATGAAACAGGTATTTGTGGGTGACAAGGTCCTATTTGAAGGGTGAAAGCTGGTATTTCTTGGAGAAGATGTGATATATTTGGGAGAAATCTGGCATGTCTGGAAGAAACTGTCCTCTTTTGGGGATCAAACAGGTATTTGTGGGTGAAAAGGTCCTATTTGAAGGGGGAAACGTTGAATTTCTTGGAGAAGATGTGATATATTTGGGAGAAATCTGGCATTTCTGGAAGAAACTGTCCTCTTTTGGTTATAAAGCAGGAATTTGTGGGTGAAAAGGTCCTATTTGAAGGGGGAAACGTGGTATTTCTTGGAGAATATGTGATATGTTTGGGAGAAATGTGGCATTTCTGGAAGAAACTGTCCTGTTTGGGGGGATAAAAGAGGTATTTGTGGGTGAAAAGGTCCTATTTCCAGGGGAAAACCTGGTATTTCTTGGAGAAGATGTGATATATTTGGGAGAAATGTGGCATGTCTGGAAGAAACTGTCCTCTTTTGGGGAGAAGGGTGGTATTTGAGGAAGAAAAGTTCCTATTTCAGGAGGAATCCTGGTATTTCTTGGAGGAGATGTGATATGTTTGGGAGAAATGTGGCCTTTCTGGAAGAAACTGTCCTATTTTGGGGATAAAACAGGTATTTGTGGGTGAAAAGGTCCTATTTGAAGGGGGAAACCTGGTATTTCTTGGAGAAGATGTGATCTATTTGGGAGAAATGTGGCATGTCAGGAAGAAACTGTCCTCTTTTGGGGATAAAAGAGGTATTTGTGGGAGAAAAGGTCCTATTTGAAGGGGGAAAGCTGGTATTTCTTGGAGAAGATGTGATCTATTTGGGAGAAATGTGGCATTTCTGGAAGAAACTGTCCTCTTATGGGGATAGAACAGGTATTTGTGGGTGAAAAGGTCCTATTTGAAGGGGAAAACCTGGTATTTCTATGAGAAGATGTGATATATTTGGGAGAAATGTGGCATGTCTGGAAGAAAATGTCCTATTTGAGGGATAATACAGGTATTTGTGGGAGAAAAGGTCCTATTTGAAGGGGGAAACCTGATATTTCTTGGAGAAGATGTGGTATATTTGGGAGAAATGTGGCATGTCTGGAAGAAACTGTCCTCTTTTGGGGATGAAACTGGTATTTGTGGGTGAAAAGGTCCTATTTGAAGGGGGAGAGCTGGTATTTCTTGGAGAACATGTGGTATATTTGGGAGAAATATGGCATTTCTGGCAGAAACTGTCCTATTTTGGGGATGAAAGAGGTATTTGTAGGAGTAAAGGTCCTATATGAAGGGGGAAAGCTGGTATTTCTTGGAGAAGATGTGGTATATTTCGGAGAAATGTGGCATTCCTGGAAGAAACTGTCCTCTTTTGGGGATAAAAGAGGTTTTTTTGGGGAAAAGGTCCTATTTGAAGGGGGAAAGCTTGTATTTCTTGGAGAAGATGTGATATGTTTGGGAGAAATGTGGCATTTCTGGAAGAAACTGTGCTCTTATGGGGATAGAACAGGTATTTGTGGGTGAAAAGGTCCTATTTGAAGGGGGAAACCTGGTATTTCTTGGAGAAGATGTGATATATTTGGGAGAAATGTGGCATGTCTGGAAGAAAATGTCCTATTTGGGGGAGAAGGGTGGTATTTGTGGGTGAAAAGTTCCTATTTCAGGAGGAATCCTGGTATTTCTTGGAGGAGATGTGATATATTTGGGAGAAACCTGGCATTTCTGGAAGAAACTGTCCTCTTTTGGGGATAAAACAGGTATTTGTGGGTGAAAACGTTGTATTTGAAGGGGGAAACCTGTTATTTCTTGGAGAAGATGTGATACGTTTGGGAGAAATATGGCATTTCTTCAAGAAACTGTCCTCTTTTGGGGATAAAAGAGGTATTTGTGGGTGAAAAGGTCCTATTTGAAGGGGGAAACGTGGCATTTCTTGGAGAAGATGTGATGTATTTGGGAGAAATGTGGCATGTCTGGAAGAAACTGTCCAATTTAGGGGATAAAAGAGGTATTTGTGGGTGAAAAGGTCCTATTTGAAGGGGGAAACGTGGTATTTCTTGGAGAAGATGTGATATATTTGGGAGAAATGTGGCATTTCTGGAAGAAACTGTCCTCTTTTGGGGATAAAAGAGGTATTTGTGGGTGAAAAGGTCCTATTTGTAGGGGGAACCCTGGTATTTCTTGGAGAAGATGTGATATATTTGGGAGAAATGTGGCATTGCTGGCAGAAACTGTCCTCTTATGGGGATAGAACAGGTATTTGTGGGAGAAAAGGTCCTGTTTGAAGGGGAAAACCTGGTATTTCTTGGAGAAGATGTGATATATTTGGGAGAAATGTGGCATTTCTGGAAGAAAATGTCCTATTTGAGGGATAATACAGGTATTTGTGGGAGAAAAGGTCCTATTTGAAGGGGGAAACGTGGTATTTCTTGGAGAAGATGTGATCTATTTGGGAGAAATGTGGCATTTCTGGAAGAAACTGTCCTCTTCTGGGGATAAAAGAGGTATTTGTGGGTGAAAAGGTCCTATTTGAAGGGGGAAAGCTGGTATTTCTTGGAGAAGATGTGATATATTTGGGAGAAATCTGGCATGTCTGGAAGAAACTGTCCTATTTTGGGGATAAAAGAGGTATTTGTGGGTGAAAAGGTCCTATTTGAAGGGGGAAAGCTGGTATTTCTTGGAGAAGATGTGATTTATTTGGGAGAAATGTGGCATGTCTGGAAGAAACTGTCCTATTTTGGGGATAAAACAGGTATTTGTGGGAGAAAAGGTCCTATTTGAAGGGGGAAAGCTGGAATTTCTTGGAGAAGATGTGATCTATTTGGGAGAAATGTGGCCTTTCTGGAAGAAAATGTCCAATTTGGGGGGAGAAGGCTGGTAGTTTTCGGTGAGAAGATCCTATTTCAGGAGGAATCCTGGTATTTCTTGGAGAAGATGTGATATATTTGGGAGAAATGTGGCCTTTCTGGAAGAAAATGTCCAATTTGGGGGGAGAAGGCTGGTAGTTTTGGGTGAGAAGGTCCTATTTCAGGAGGAATCCTGGCATTTCTTGAAGAAGATGTGATATATTTGGGAGAAATGTGGCCTTTCCGGAAGAAACTGTCCTCTTTTGGGGATAAAAGAGGTATTAGTGGTTGAAAAGGTCCTATTTGAAGGGGGAAACCTGGTATTTCTTGGAGAAGATGTGATATGTTTGGGAGAAATGTGGCATTTCTGGAAGAAAATGTCCTCTTTTGGGGATAAAAGAGGTATTTCATGGAGAAATGTCCTATTTCCAGGGGGAAACCTGGTATTTCTTGGAGGAGTTGTGATATATTTGGGAGAAATGTGGCATGTCTGGAAAAAACTGTCCTCTTTTGGGGATAAAAGAGGTATTTGTGGGTGAAAAGGTCCTATTTGAAGGGGGAAACATTGAATTTCTCGGAGAAGATGTGATATATTTGGGAGAGATGTGGCATTTCTAGAAGAAACTGTCCTATTTTGGGGATAAAGCAGGTATTTGTGGGTGAAAAGGTCCTATTTGAAGGGGGAAACCTGGTATTTCTTGGAGAAGATGTGATATGTTTGGGGGAAATGTGGCATTTCTGGAAGAAACTGTCCTGTTTGGGGGGATAAAAGAGGTATTTGTGGGTGAAAAGTTCCTATTTCCAGGGGAAAACCTGGTATTTCTTGGAGAAGATGTGATATATTTGGGAGAAATGTGGCATGTCTGGAAGAAACTGTCCAATTTGGGGGGAGAAGGGTGGTATTTGAGGAAGAAAAGTTCCTATTTCAGGAGGAATCCTGGTATTTCTTGGAGGAGATGTGATATGTTTGGGAGAAATGTGGCATGTCTGGAAGAAACTGTCCTATTTTGGGGATAAAACAGGTATTTGTGGGTGAAAAGGTCCTATTTGAAGGGGGAAACCTGGCATTTCTTGGAGAAGATGTGTTACGTTTGGGAGAAATATGGCATTTCTGGGAGAAACTGTCCTCTTTTGGTGATAAAACGGGTATTTGTGGGTGAAAAGGTCCTATTTGAAGGGGGAAACCTGGTATTTCTTGGAGAAGATGTGATATATTTGGGAGAAATGTGGCATTTCTGGAAGAAACTGTCCTCTTTTGGGGATAAAACAGGTATTTGTGGGTAAGAAGGTCCTATTTGAAGGGGGAAAGCTGGTATTTCTTGGAGAAGATGTGATATATTTGGGAGAAATGTGGCCTTTCTGGAAGAAACTGTCCTCTTTTGGGGATAAAACAGGTATTTGTGGGTGAAAAGGTCCTATTTGAAGGGGGAACCTGGTATTTCTTGGAGAAGATGTGATATATTTGGGAGAAATGTGGCCTTTCTGGAATAAACTGTCCTCTTTTGTGAATCAAACAGGTATTTGTGGGTGAAAAGGTCCTATTTGAAGGGGGAAAGCTGGTATTTCTTGGATAAGATGTGATATATTTTGGAGAAATCTTGCATGTCTGGAAGAAACTGTCCTCTTTTGGGGACAAAAGAGGTATTTGTGGGTGACAAGGTCCTATTTGAAGGGGGAAACCTGGTATTTCTTGGAGAAGATGTGATATTTTTGGGAGAAATGTGTTCTTTCTGGCAGAAACTGTCCTATTTTGGGGATAAAAGAGGTAAAACTACCAGCTTTCCCCCTTCAAATAGGACCTTTTCTCCCAAAAATTCCTCTTTTATCCCCAAAATAGGACAGTTTCTTCCAGAAATGCCACACTTCTCCCAAACATATCACATCTCCTCCAACAAATACCAGGATTTCTCCTGAAATAGTACCTTTTCTCCCATAAAAACCAGCCTTTTCCCCCCAAAAGAGGACAGTTTCTTCCAGAAATGCCACATTTCTCCCAAACATATCACATCTTCTCCAAGAAATGCCACGTTTCCCCCTTCAAATAGGACCTTCTCACCCACAAATACCTCTTTTATCCCCAAAAGAGGACAGTTTCTTCCAGACATGCCACATTTCTCCCAAATAGATCACATCTTCTCCAAGAAATACCAGGTTTCCCCCTTCAAATAGGACCTTTTCACCCACAAATACCTCTTTGATCCCCAAAATACGACAGTTTCTTCCAGAAAGGCCACATTTCTCCCACATATATCACATCTTCTGCAAGGACATCCTGCTTTACCCCTTGACATAGGACCTTTTCTCCCACAAATACCTGTTTTATCCCCAAAAGGGGACAGTTTCTGCCAGAAATGCCAGATTTCTCCCAAACATATCACATCTTCTCCAAGAAATACCAGGTTTCCCCCTTCAAATAGGACCTTGTCACCCACAAATACCTGTTTTATCCCCAAAAGAGGACAGTTTCTGCCAGAAATGCCAGGTTTCTCCAAAATATATCACAGCTTCTCCAAGAAATACCAGGTTTCCCCCTTCAAATAGGACCTTTTCACCCACTAATACCTCTTTTATCCCCAAAAGAGGACAGTTTCTTCCAGAAAGGCCACATTTCTCCCAAATATATCACATCTTCTCCAAGAAATACCAGGGTTCCCCCTTCAAATAGGACCTTGTCACCCACAAATACCTCTTTGATCCCCAAATGAGGACAGTTTCTTCCTGACATGCCACATTTCTCCCAAATATATCACATCTTCTCCAAGAAATACCAGCTTTCCCCCTTCAAATAGGACCTTTTCACCCAAAAATACCTCTTTTATTCCTCAAAAAGAACACTTTCTTCCAGACATGCCACATTTCTCCCAAATATATCACATCTTCTCCAAGAAATACCAGGTTTCCTCCTGAAAGAGGACCTTTTTTACCACAAATACCAGCCTTCTCCCCCCAGATAGGACAGTTTCTTTCAGAAATGCCACATTTCTCCAAAACATATCACATCTTCTCCAAGAAATACCAGGTTTCCCCCTTCAAATAGGACCTTTTCACCCACAAATACCTCTTTTATCCCCAAAATAGGACAGTTTCTTCCTGACATGCCACATTTCTGCCATACGTATCACATCTCCTCCAAGAAATACCAGGATTCCTCCAGAAATAGGAACTTTTCTCACACAAATAGCACCCTCCTCCCCCCAAATAGGACCTTTTCTTCCAGACATGCCACATTTCTCCCAAATATACCACATCTTCTCCAAGAAATACCACGTTTCCCCCTTCAAATAGGACCTTTTCACCCACAAATACCTCTTTTATCCCCAAAATAGGACAGTTTCTTGCAGAAATGCCACATTTCTCCCAAATATATCACATCTTCTCCAAGAAATACCAGGTTTCCCCCTTCAAATAGGACCTTTTCACCCACAAATACCTCTTTTATCCCCCAAATAGGACAGTTTCTTCCAGACATGCCACATTTCTCCCAAATAGATCACATCTTCTCCAAGAAATACCAGGTTTCCCCCTTCAAAGAGGACCTTATCACCCACTAATACCACTTTTATCCCCAAAATAGAACAGTTTCTGCCAGAAAGGCCACATTTCTCCCAAACATATCACATCTTCTCCAAGAAATACCAGGTTTCCCCCTTCAAATAGGAACTTTTCACCCACAAAAAATTCTTTTATCCCCAAAATAGGACAGTTTCGTCCAGAAATGCCTGATTTCTCCCAAATAGATCACATCTTCTCCAAGAAATACCAGGTTTCCCCCTTGAATTAGGACCTTTTCACCCACAAATACCTCTTTATCCCTCAAATAGGACAGTTTCTTCCAGACATGCCACATTTCTCCCAAATATAGAACATCTCCTCCAAGAAATACCAGGGTTCCCACTTCAAATAGGACCTTTTCACCCACAAATACCTCTTTTATCCCCAAAAGAGGACAGTTTCTTCCAGAAATGCCACATTTCTCCCAAACATATCACATCTTCTCCAAGAAATACCATGTTTCCCCCTTCAAATAGGAACTTTTCACCCACAAATACCTGTTTTATCCCCAAAAGAGGACAGTTTCTTCCAGAAATGCCACATTTCTCCCAAATAGATCACATCTTCTCCAAGAAATACCAGCTTTCCCCCTTCAAAAAGGACCTTTTCACCAACTAATAGCAGGCTTCTCCCCCAAATAGGACAGTTTCTTCCAGAAATGTCACATTTCTCCCAAATAGATCACATCTTCTCCAAGAAATACCAGGGTTCCCCCTTCAAATACGACCTTTTCACCCACAAATGCCTGTTCTATCCCCAAAAGAGGACAGTTTCTTCCTGACATGCCAGATTTCTCCAAAATAGATCACATCTTCTCCAAGAAATACCAGGTTTCCCCCTTCAAATAGGACCTACTCACCCACAAATACCTGTTTGATCCCAAATACACGACAGTTTCTTCCAGAAATGCCAGATTTCTCCCAAACATATCACATCTTCTCCAAGAAATACCAGCTTTCCCCCTTCAAATAGGTCCTTTTCACCCACAAATACCTCTTTTATCCCCAAAATAAGACAGTTTCTTTCAGACATGCCACATTTCTCCCAAATATATCACATCTTCTCCAAGAAATACCAGGGTTCACCCTTCAAATAGGACCTTTTCACCCACAAATACCTCTTCTATCCCCAAAATAGGACAGTTTCTTCCAGACATGCCACATTTCTCCCAAATAGATCACATCTTCTCCAAGAAATACCAGCTTTCCCCCTTCAAATAGAACCTATTCTCCCACAAATACCTGTTTTATCCCCAAAAGAGGACAGTTTCTTCCAGAAATGCCACATTTCTCCCAAATAGATCACATCTTCTCCAAGAAATACCAGGTTTCCCCCTTCAAATAGGACCTTTTCACCCACAAATACCTCTTTTATCCCCAAAATAGAACAGTTTCTTCCAGAAATGCCACATCTCTCCCAAATATATCACATCTTCTCCAAGAAATACCAGCTTTCACCCTTCAAATAGGACCTTTTCTCCCACAAATACCTGTTTTATCCCCAAAAGAGGACAGTTTCAGCCAGAAATGCCACATTTCTCCCAAATATATCACATCTTCTCCAAGAAATAACACGATTCCTCCGGAAATAGGACCTTCTCTCCCACAACTACCAGCCTTCTCCCCCCAAATTGGACTTTTTCTTCCAGACATGCCACATTTCTCCCAAATAGATCATATCTTCTCCAAGAAATACCAGGATTCCCCCTTCAAATAGGACCTGGTCACCCACAAATACCTCTTTCATCCCCAAAATAGGACGTTGTCTTCCTGACATGCCACATTTCTCCCAAATAGATCACATCTTCTCCAAGAAATACCAGGCTTTCCACTTCAAATAGGACCTTGTCACCTACAAATACCTGTTTGATTCCTATAATAGGACAGTTTCTTCCAGGAAGGCCACATTTCTCCAAAACAGATCACATCTTCTCCAAGAAAGACCAGCTTTCCCCTGGAAATAGGACCTTTTCTCCCACAAGTACCTGTTTTATCCCCAAAAGAGGACAGTTTCTTCCAGAAATGCCACATTTCTCCCAAACATATCACATCTTCTCCAAGAAATACCAGCTTCCCCCTTTGAAATAGGACCTTTTCACCCACAAATACCTGTTTGATCCCCAAAATAGGACAGTTTCTTCCAGAAATGCCACATTTCTCCCAAATATATCGCATCTTCTCCAAGAACTACCAGCTTTCCCCCTTCAAATAGGACCTTATCTCCCACAAATACCTGTTTGATCCCCAAAATACGACAGTTTCTTCCTGACATGCCAGATTTCTCCCAAATATATCACATCTTCTCCAAGAAATACCAGCTTTCCCCCTTCAAATAGGACCTTTTCACCCACAAATACCTGTTTGATCCCCAAAATAGGACAGTTTCTTCCAGAAATGCCACATTTCTCCCAAATATATCGCATCTTCTCCAAGAAATACCAGGTTTCCCCCTTCAGATAGGACCTTTTCACCCACAAATACCTGTTTCATCCCCAAAATAAAAGAGTTTCAGCCAGAAATGCCACATTTCTCCCAAATATATCACATCTTCTCCAAGAAATAACACGATTCCTCCTGAAATAGGACATTCTCACCCACAACTACAGCCTTCTCCCCCCAAATTGGACATTTTCTTCCAGAAAAGCCAGATTTCTCCCAAATAGAACACATCTTCTCCAAGAAATACCAGGTTTCCCCCTTCAAATAGGAACTTTTCTCCCACAAATACCTCTTTTATCCCCAAAATAGGACAGTTTCTTCCAGGAATGCCAGATTTCTCCCAAATATATCACATCTTCTCCAAGAAATACCAGGGTTCCCCCTTCAAATAAAACCTTTTCTCCCACAGATACCTGTTTTAACACCAAAAGAGGACAGTTTTTTCCAGAAATGCCACATTTCACCCAAATAGATCACATCTTCTCCAAGAAATACCAGGCTTTCCCCCTTCAAATAGGACCTTGTCACCCACAAATACCTGTTTGATTCCTGAAATAGGTCAGTTTCTTCCAGAAAGGCCACATATCTCCCAAATATATCACATCTTCTCCAAGAAATACCAGGGTTCCCCCTTCAAGTAGGACCTTTTCTCCCACAAATACCTCTTTTATCCCTAAAATAGGACAGTTTCTTCCAGACATGCCACATTTCTCCCAAATATATCACATCTCCTGCAAGAAATACCAGGTTTCCCCCTTCAAATAGGACCTTTTCACCCACAAATACCTCTTTTATCCCCAAAATACGACAGTTTCTTCCAGACTTTCCAGATTTCTCCCAAACATATCACATCTTCTCCAAGAACTACCAGCTTTCCCCCTTCAAATAGGACCTTTTCACCCACAAATACCACTTTTATCCCCAAAAGAGGACAGTTTCTTCCAGACATGTCACATTTCTCCCAAATATATCACATCTTCTCCAAGAAATACCAGGTTTCCCCCTTCAAATAGGACCTTTTCACCCACAAATACCTGTTTGATCCCCAAAAGAGGACAGTTTATTCCAGAAAGGCCACATTTCTCCCAAATATATCACATCTTCTCCAGGAAATACCAGATTTCCCCCTTCAAATAGGACCTTTACTCCCACAAGTACCTCTTTTATCCCCAAAAGAGGACAGTTTCTTCACGAAATGCCACATTTCTCCCAAACATATCACATCTTCTCCAAGAAATACCAGCTTTCCCCCTTCAAATAGGACCTTTTCACCCACAAATACCTCTTTTATCCCCAAAATAAGACAGTTTCTTCCAGACATGCCACATTTCTCCCAAATATATCACATCTTCTCCAAGAAATACCAGGGTTCACCCTTCAAATAGGACCTTTTCATCCACAAATACCTCTTTTATCCCCAAAATAGGACAGTTTCTTCCAGAAATGCCACATTTCTCCCAAATAGATCACATCTTCTCCAAGAAATACCAGGTTTCCCCCTTCAAATAGAACCAATTCTCCCACAAATACCTGTTTTATCCCCAAAATAGGACAGTTTCTTCCAGACATGCCACATTTCTCCCAAATAGATCACATCTTCTCCAAGAAATACCAGGGTTCCCCCTTCAAATAGGACCTTTTCTCCCACAAATACCTGTTTTATCCCCAAAAGAGGACAGTTTCAGCCAGAAATGCCACATTTCTCTCAAATATATCACATCTTCTCCAAGAAATAACACGATTTCTCCTGAAATAGGACCTTCTCACCCACAACTACCAGCCTTCTCCCCCAATATTGGACATTTTCTTCCAGAAAAGCCACATTTCTCCCAAATAGATCACATCTTCTCCAAGAAATACCACGTTTCCCCCTTCAAATAGGACCTTTTCACCCACAAATACCTGTTTTATCCCCAAAATAGGACAGTTTCTTCCAGAAATGCCACATTTCTCCCAAATATATCACATCTTCTCCAAGAAATACCAGCTTTCCCCCTTCAAATAGGACCTTTTCACCCACAAATACCTCTTTTATCCCCTAAAGAGGACTGTTTCTTCCAGAAATGCCACATTTCTCCCAAATAGATCACATCTTCTCCAAGAAATACCACGGTTCCCCCTTCAAATAGGACCTTTTCACCCACAAATACCTGTTCTATCCCCAAAAGAGGACAGTTTCTTCCTGACATGCCAGATTTCTCCAAAATAGATCACATCTTCTCTAAGAAATACCAGGTTTCCCCCTTCAAATAGGACCTTTTCACCCACAAATACCTCTTTTATCCCCAAAATTGGACAGTTTCTTCGAGAAAGGCCAGATTTCTCCCAAATAGATCACATCTTCTCCAAGAAATACCACGGTTCCTTCTTCAAATAGGACCTTTTCACCCTCAAAAAACTGTTTTATCCCCAAAATAGGACAGTTTCTTCCAGAAATGCCACATTTCTCCCAAATAGATCACATCTTCTCCAAGAAATACCAGGGTTCCCCCTTCAAATAGGACCTTTTCTCCCACAAATACCTCTTTTATCCCCAAAATAGGACAGTTTCTGCCAGACATGCCACATTTCTCCCAAATATATCACATCTTCTCCAAGAAATACCACGGTTCCCCCTTCAAATAGGAACTTTTCACCCACAAATACCTGTTCCATCCCCAAAAGAGGACAGTTTCTTCCAGAAATGCCACATTTCTCCCAAATATATCACATCTTCTCCAAGAAATACCAGCTTTCCCCCTAGAAATAGGACCTTTACACCCACAAATACCTGTTTGATCCCTAAAATACGACAGTTTCTTCCAGAAATGCCAGATTTCTCCCAAATATATCACATCTCCTGAAAGAAATACCATCTTTCCCCCTTCAAATAGGACCTTTTCACCCACAAATACCTCTTTTATCCCCAAAAGAGGACAGTTTCTTCCAGAAATGCCACATTTCTCCCAAACATATCACATCTTCTCCAAGAAATACCACGTTTCCCCCTTCAAATAGGACCTTTTCTCCCACAAATACCTGTTTTATCCCCAAAAGAGGACAGTTTCTTCCAGAAAGGCCACATTTCTCCCAAATATATCACATCTTCTCCAAGAAATACCAGGGTTCACCCTTCAAATAGGACCTTTTCACCCACAAATACCTATTTTATCCCCAAAATAGGACAGTTTCTGCCAGACATGCCACATTTCTCCCAAATATGTCACGTATTCTCCAAGAAATACCACGTTTCCCCCTTCAAATAGGACCTATTCTCCCACAAATACCTGTTTTATCCCCAAAAGAGGACAGTTTCTTCCAGAAATGCCACATTTCTCCCAAATATATCACATCTTCTCCAAGAAATACCCCGGTTCCCCCTTCAAATAGGACCTTTTCACCCACAAATACCTCTTTTATCCCCAAAATAGAACAGTTTCTTCCTGACATGCCACATTTCTCCCAAATATATCACATCTTCTCCAAGAAATACCACGGTTCCCCCTCCAAATAGGACCTTTTCACCCTCAAATACCTGTTTTATCCGAAAAATTGGACAGTTTCTTCCAGAAATGCCACATTTCTCCCAAATATATCACATCTTCTCCAAGAAATACCAGCTTTCCCCCGTCAAATAGGACCTATTCTCCCACAAATACCTCTTTTATCCCCAAAAGAGAACAGTTTCTTCCAGAAATGCCACATTTCTCCAAAATATATCACATCTTCTCCAAGAATTACCAGGGTTCCCCCTTCAAATTGGACCTTTTCACACACAAATACCTGTTTTAACCCCAAAATAGGACAGTTTCTTCCAGAAAGGCCACATTTCTCCCAAATATATCACATCTCCTCCAAGAAATACCACGTTTCCCCCTTCAAATAGGACCTTTTCACCCACAAATACCTGTTTTATCTCCAAAATAGAACAGTTTCTTCCTGACATGCCAGATTTCTCCCAAATAGATCACATCTTCTCCAAGAAATACCATCTTTCCCCCTTGAAATAGGACCTTGTCACCCACAAATACCTCTTTGATCCCCAAAAGAGGACAGTTTCTTCCAGACATGCCACATTTCTCCCAAATATATCACATCTTCTCCAAGAAATACCAGGTTTCCCCCTTCAAATAGGACATTTTCTCCCACAAATACCTGTTTGATCTCCGTACTTGGACAGTTTCTTCCAGAAATGCCAGATTTCTCCCAAATCTATCACATCTTCTCCAAGAAATACCAGGGTTCCCCCTTCAAATTGGACCTTTTCACCCACAAATACCTGTTTGATCCCCAAAAGAGGACAGTTTCTGCCAGACATGCCACATTTCTCCCAAATAGATCACATCTTCTCCAAGAAATACCAGGTTTCCCCCTTCAAATAGGACCTTTTCACCCACAAATACCTCTTTTATCCCCAAAATACGACAGTTTCTTCCAGAAAGGCCAGATTTCTCCCAAATAGATCACATCTTCTCCAAGAAATACCACGGTTCCCCCTTCAAGTAGGACCTTTTCATCCTCAAATACCTGTTTTATCCCCAAAATAGGACAGTTTCTTCCAGAAATGCCACATTTCTCCCAAATATATCACATCTTCTCCAAGAAATAACAGCTTTCCCCCTTCAAATAGGAACTTTTCACCCACAAATACCTCTTTTATCACCTAAAGAGGACAGTTTCTTCTAGAAATGCCACATTTCTCCCAAATAGATCACATCTTCTCCAAGAAATACCTGGGTTCCCCCTTCAAATAGGACCTTTTCACCCACAAATACCTGTTCTATCCCCAAAAGAGGACAGTTTCTTCCAGAAATGCCACATTTCTCCCAAATATATCACATCTTCTCCAAGAAATACCCCGGTTCCCCCTTCAAATAGGACCTTTTCACCCACAAATACCTCTTTTATCCCCAAAATTGGACAGTTTCTTCCAGAAAGGCCAGATTTCTCCCAAATAGATCACATCTTCTCCAAGAAATACCACGGTTCCCCCTTCAAATAGGACATTTTCACCCTCAAAAAACTGTTTTATCCCCAAAATAGGACAGTTTCTTCACGAAATGCCACATTTCTCCCAAGCATATCACATCTTCTCCAAGAAATACCAGGTTTCACCCTTCAAATAGGACCTTGTCACCCACAAATACCTCTTTTATCCCCAAAAAGAGGACAGTTTCTTCCAGACATGCCACATTTCTCCCAAATATATCACATCTTCTCCAAGAAATACCACGGTTCACCCTTCAAATTTGACCTTTTCATCCACAAATACCTCTTTTATCCCCAAAATAGGACAGTTTCTTCCAGAAATGCCACATTTCTCCCAAATATATCACATCTTCTCCAAGAAATACCAGGTTTCCCCCTTCAAATAGAACCTATTCTCCCACAAATACCTGTTTTATCCCCAAAAGAGGACAGTTTCTTCCAGAAGTGCCACATTTCTCCCAAATATATCACATCTTCTTCAAGAAATACCAGGTTTCCCCCTTCAAATAGGACCTTTTCACCCACAAATACCTCTTTTATCCCCAAAATAGAACAGTTTCTTCCAGAAATGTCACATTTCTCCCAAATATATCACATCTTCTCCAAGAAATACCAGGGTTCACCCTTCAAATAGGACCTTTTCTCCCACAAATACCTGTTTTATCCCCAAAAGAGGACAGTTTCTGCCAGTAATGCCAGATTTCTCCCAAATATATCACATCTTCTCCAAGAAATAACACGATTCCTCCTGAAAGAGGACCTTCTCACCCACAACTACCAGCCTTCTCCCCCCAAATTGGACATTTTCATCCAGAAAAGCCACATTTCTCCCAAATAGATCACATCTTCTCCAAGAAATACCAGGATTCCCCCTTCAAATAGGACCTTTTCACCCACAAATACCTCTTTCATCCCCAAAATAGGACATTGTCTTCCTGACATGCCACATTTCTCCAAAATAGATCACATCTTCTCCAAGAAATACCAGGGATCCCCCTTGAAATAGGACCTTTTCTCCAACAGATACCTGTTTTATCCCCAAAAGAGGACAGTTTCTTCCAGAAATGCCACATTTCTCCCAAATAGATCACATCTTCTCCAAGAAATACAAGGGTTCCCCCTTCAAATAAAACATTTTCTCCTACAGATACCTGTTTTATCCCCAAAATACGACAGCTTCTTCCAGAAATGCCACATTTCTCCCAAATAGATCACATCTTCTCCAAGAAATACCAGGCTTTCCCCCTTCAAATAGGACCTTTTCACCCACAAATACCTGTTTGATTCCTAAAATAGGACAGTTTCTTCCAGAAAGGCCACATATCTCCCAAATATATCACATCTTCTCCAAGAAATACAAGGGTTCCCCCTTCAAGTAGGACCTTTTCTCCCACAAATACCTCTTTTATCCCTAAAATAGGACAGTTTCTTCCAGACATGCCACATTTCTCCCAAATATATCACATCTCCTCCAAGAAATACCAGGTTTCCCCCTTCAAATAGGACCTTTTCACCCACAAATACCTCTTTTATCCCCAAAATACGGCAGTTTCTTCCAGACATTCCAGATTTCTCCCAAATATATCACATCTTCTCCAAGAACTACCAGCTTTCCCCCTTCAAATAGGACCTTTTCACCCACAAATACCTCTTTTATCCCCAAAAGAGGACAGTTTCTTCCAGACATGCCTCATTTCTCCCAAATATATCACATCTTCTCCAAGAAATACCACGTTTCCCCCTTCAAATAGGACCTTGTCACCCACAAATACCTGTTTTATCCCCAAAATAGGACAGTTTCTTCCATAAACGCCAGATTTCTCCCAAATATATCACATCTTCTCCAAGAAATACCAGCTTTCCCCCTTCAAATAGGACCTTTTCACCCACAAGTACCTGTTTGATCCCCAAAAGAGGACAGTTTCTTCCAGACATGCCACATTTCTCCCAAATATATCACATCTCCTGCAAGAAATACCAGCTTTCCCCTGGAAATAGGACCTTTTCTCCCACAAGTACCTGTTTTATCCCCAAAAGAGGACAGTTTCTTCCAGAAATGCCACATTTCTCCAAAATAGATCACATCTTCTCCAAGAAATACCAGGGTTCCCCCTTCAAATAGGACCTATTCTCCCACAAATACCTGTTTTATCCCCAAAAGAGGACAGTTTCTGCCAGAAATGCCAGATTTCTCCCAAATATATCACATCTTCTCCAAGAAATACCACGTTTCCCCCTTCAAATAGGACCTTTTCACCCACAAATACCTCTTTTATCCCCAAAAGAGGACAGTTTCTTCCAGAAATGCCACATCTCTCCCAAATATATCACATCTTCTCCAAGAAATAACTCGTTTCCCCCTTCAAATAAGACCTTTTCTCCCACAAATACCTGTTTTATCCCCAAAAGAGGACAGTTTCTGCCAGAAATGCCACATTTCTCCCAAATACATCACATCTTCTCCAAGAACTAACACGATTCCTCCTGAAATAGGACCTTCTCACCCACAACTACCAGCCTTCTCCCCCCAAATTGGACATTTTCTTCCAGACATGCCAGATTTCTCCCAAATAGATCACATCTTCTCCAAGAAATAGCAGGGTTCCCCCTTCAAATAGGACCTTTTCATCCACAAATACCTCTTTTATCCCCAAAATAGGACAGTTTCTTCCAGACATGCCACATTTCTCCCAAATAGATCACATCTTCTCCAAGAAATACCAGGATTCCGCCTTCAAATAGGACCTTTTCACCCACAAATAACTCTTTCATCCCCAAAATAGGACATTGTCTTCCTGACATGCCACATTTCTCCCAAATATATCACATCTTCTCCAAGAAATACCAGACTTTCCCCTTCAAATAGGACCTTTTCACCCACAAATACCTGTTTGATTCCTGAAATAGGACAGTTTCTTCCAGAAAGGCCACATTTCTCCCAAATAGATCACATCTTCTCCAAGAAATACCTGGGTTCCCCCTTCAAATAGGACCTTTTCTCCCACAAATACCTCTTTTATCCCCAAAAGAGGACAGTTTCTTCCAGAAATGCCACATTTCTCCCAAACATATCACATCTACTCCAAGAAATACCAGGTTTCCCATTGGAAATAGCACCTTGTCACCCACAAATACCTCTTTTATCCCCAAAATACGACAGTTTCTTCGAGACATGCCAGTTATCTCCCAAATAGATCACATCTTCTCCAAGAAATACCAGCTTTCCCCCTTCAAATAGGACCTTTTCTCCCACAAATACCTGTTTTATCCCCAAAATACGACAGTTTCTTCCTGACATGCCAGATTTCTCCCAAATATATCACATCTTCTCCAAGAAATACCAGGTTTTCCCCTTCAAATAGGACCTTTTCACCCACAAATACCTGTTTTATCCACAGAAGAGGACAGTTTCTTCCAGAAAGGCAACATTTCTTCCAAATATATCACATCCTCTCCAAGAAATACCAGGTTTCCCCCTCGAAATAGGACCTATTTTCCCACAAATACCTGTTTTATCCCCAAAAGAGGACAGTTTCTTCCAGAAATGCCACATTTCTCCCAAACATATCACATCTTCTCCAAGAAATACCAGGTTTCCCCCTAGAAATAGGACCTTTTCACCCACAAATACCTCTTTTATCCCCAAAAGAGGACAGTTTCTTCCAGACATGCCACATTTCGCCCAAATATATCACATCTTCTCCAAGAAATACCACGTTTCCCCCTTCAAATAGGACCTTTTCACCCACAAATACCTCTTCTATCCCCAAAAGAGGACAGTTTCTTCCAGAAATGCCACATTTCTCCCAAATATATCACATCTTCTCCAAGAAATACCAGCTTTCCCCCTTCAAATAGGACCTATTCTCCCACAAATACCTGTTTTATCCCCAAAATACGACAGTTTCAGCCAGAAATGCCACATTTCTCCCAAATATATCACATCTTCTCCAAGAAATACCAGGTTTCCCCCTTCAAATAGGACATTTTCACCCACAAATACCTCTTTTATCCCCAAAATAGAACAGTTTCTTCCAGAAATGCCACATTTCTCCCAAATCTATCACATCTTCTCCAAGAAATAACACGATTCCTCCTGAAATAGGACATTCTCACCCACAACTACCAGCCTTCTCCCCCCAAATTGGACATTTTCTTGCAGAAATGCCACATTTCTCCCAAATAGATCACATCTTCTCCAAGAAATACCAGGGTTCCCCCTTGAAATAGGACCTTTTCACCCACAAATACCTCTTTTATCCCCAAAATAGGACAGTTTCTTCCAGACATGCCACATTTCTCCCAAATATATCACATCTCCTGCAAGAAATACCAGGTTTCCCCCTTCAAATAGGATATTTTCACCAACAAATACCTCTTTTATCCCCAAAATACAACAGTTTCTTCCAGAAATGCCACATCTCTCCCAAATATATCACATCTTCTCCAAGAAATACCACGGTTCCCCCTTCAAATGGGACCTTTTCTCCCACAAATACCTGTTTTATCCCCAAAATAGGACAGTTTCTTCCAGAAATGCCACATTTCTCCCAAATATATCACATCTTCTCCAAGAAATAACACGATTCCTCCTGAAATAGGACCTTCTCACCCACAACTACGAGCCTTCTCCCCCCATATTGGACATTTTCTTCCAGAAAAGCCAGATTTCTCCCAAATAGATCACATCTTCTCCAAGAAATACCAGGGTTCCCACTTCAAATAGGACCTTTTCATCCACAAATACCACTTTTATCCCCAAAAGAGGAAAGTTTCTTCCAGAAATGCCTGTTTTATCCCAAATATATCACATCTTCTCCAAGAAATACCAGGGTTCCCCCTTCAAATAGGACCTTTTCATCCACAAATACCTGTTTGATTCCTAAAATAGGACAGTTTCTTCCAGAAAGGCCACATTTCTCCCAAATAGATCACATCTTCTCCAAGAAATACCAGGGTTCCCCCTTCAAATAGGACCTTTTCACCCACAAATACCTGTTTTATCCCTAAAATACGACAGTTTCTTCCAGAAATGCCACATTTCTCCCAAATATATCACATCTCCTGCAAGAAATACCAGCTTTCCCCTGGAAATAAGACCTTTTCTCCCACAAGTACCTGTTTTATCCCCAAAAGAGGACTGTTCCTTCCAGAAATGCCACATTTCTCCCAAATATATCACATCTTCTCCAAGAAATAGCAGGTTACCCATTGGAAATTGCACCTTTTCACCCACAAATACCTCTTTTATCCCCAAAAGAGGACAGTTTCTTCGAGACATGAGAGATTTCTCCCAAATAGATCACATCTTCTCCAAGAAATACCAGCTTTCCCCCTTTAAATAGGACCTTTTCTCCCACAAATACCTCTTTGATCCCAATATAGGACAGTTTCTTCCTGACATGCCAGATTTCTCCCAAATATATCACATCTTCTCCAAGAAATACCAGGTTTCCCCCTTCAAATAGGACCTTTTCACCCACAAATACCTGTTTTATCCACAGAAGAGGACAGTTTCTTCCAGAAAGGCAACATTTCTTCCAAATATATCACATCCTCTCCAAGAAATACCAGGTTTCCCCCTTCAAATAGTACCTTTTCACCCACAAATACCACTTTTATCCCCAAAAGAGGACAGTTTCTTCCAGAAATGCCAGATTTCTCCCAAACATATCACATCTTCTCCAAGAAATACCAGGTTTCCCCCTTCAAATAGGACCTTTTCACCCACAAATACCTCTTTTATCCCCAAAAGAGGACAGTTTCTGCCAGAAAGGCCACATTTCTCCCAAATATATCACATCTTCTCCAAGAAATACCACGTTTCCCCCTTCAAATAGGACCTTTTCACCCACAAATACCTCTTTTTTCCCCTAAAAGAGGACAGATTCTGCCAGAAAGTCCACATTTCTCCCAAATAGATCACATTTTCTCCAAGAAATACCAGCTTTCCCCCTTCAAATAGGACCTATTCTCCCACAAATACCTGTTTTATCCCCAAAATAGAACAGTTTCTTCCAGAAATGCCACATTTCTCCCAAATATATCACATATCCTCCAAGAAATACCTGCTTTCCCCCTTCAAATAGGACCTTTTCACCCACAAATACCTGTTTTATTCCCAAAAGAGGACAGTTTCTTCCAGAAATGCCACATTTCTCCCAAACATATCACATCTTCTCCAAGAAATACCAGCTTTCCCCCTAGAAATAGGACCTTTTCACTAACAAATACCTATTTTATCCCCAAAAGAAGACAGTTTCTTCCAGAACTGCCACATTTCTCCCAAATAGATCACATCTTCTCCAAGATCTACCAGCTTTCCCCCTTCAAATAGGACCTTTTCTCCCACAAATACCTGTTTTATCCCCAAAATACGACAGTTTCTTCCTGACATGCCAGATTTCTCCCAAATATATCACATCTTCTCCAAGAAATACCAGGTTTCCCCCTTCAAATAGGACCTTTTCACCCACAAATACCTCTTTTATCCACAGAATAGGACAGTTTCTTCACTAAATGCCACATTTCTCCCAAACATATCACATCCTCTCTAAGAAATCCCAGGTTGCCCCCTCGAAATAGGACCTTTTCTCCCACAAATACCTGTTTTATCCTCAAAAGAGGACAGTTTCTTCCAGAAATGCCACATTTCTCCTAGTCATATCACATCTTCTCCAGGAAATACCAGGTTTCACCCTTCAAATAGGACCTTGTCACCCACAAATACCTGTTTTATCCCCAAAATAGGACAGTTTCTTCCAGGCATGCCACATTTCACCCAAATATATCACATCTTCTCCAAGAAATACCACGATTCCCCCTTCAAATAGGACCTATTCTCCCACAAATACCTGTTTTATCCCCAAAAGAGGACAGTTTCTTCCAGAAATGCCACATTTCTCCCAAATAGATCACATCTTCTTTAAGAAATACCACGTTTCCCCCTTCAAATAGGACCTTTTCACCCACAAATACCTCTTTTATCCCCAAAATATAACAGTTTCAGCCAGGAAGGCCACATTTCTCCCAAATCTATCACATCTTCTCCAAGAAATACCAGGGTTCACCCTTCAAATAGGACCTTTTCACCCACAAATACCTCTTTTATCCCCAAAAGAGGACAGTTTCTTCCAGAAATGCCACATTTCTCCCAAATAGATCACATCTTCTCCAAGAAATACCAGCTTTCCCCCTTCAAATAGGACCTTTTCTCCCACAAATACCTGTTTTATCCCCAAAAGAGGACAGTTTCTTCCTGACATGCCAGATTTCTCCCAAATATATCACATCTTCTCCAGGAAATACCAGATTTCCCCCTTCAAATAGGACCTTTTCACCCACAAATACCTCTTTTATCCCCAAAATAGGACAGTTTCTTCCAGAAATGCCACATCTCTCCCAAATATATCACATCTTCTCCAAGAAATACCAGCTTTCACCCTTCAAATGGGACCTTTTCTCCCACAAATACCTGTTTTATCCCCAAAATAGGACAGTTTCTTCCGGAAATGCCACATTTCTCCCTAATATATCACATCTCCTCCAAGAAATAACACGATTCCTCCTGAAATAGGACCTTCTCACCCACAACTACCAGACTTCCCCCCCCAAATTGGACATTTTCTTCCAGAAAAGCCAGATTTCTCCCAAATAGATCACATCTTCTCCAAGAAATACCAGGGTTCCCCCTTCAAATAGGACCTTTTCTCCCACAAATACCTGTTTTATCCCTAAAATAGGACAGTTTATTCCAGACATGCCACATTTCTCCCAAATATATCACATCTCCTGCAAGAAATACCAGCTATCCCCTGGAAATAGGACCTTTTCTCCCACAAATACCTGTTTGATCCCCAAAATAGGACAGTTTCTTCCAGAAATGCCACATTTCTCCCAAACATATCACATCTTCTCCAAGAAATACCAGGTTTCCCCCTTCAAATAGGACCTTCTCACCCACAAATACCTGTTTTATCCTCAAAAGAGGACACTTTCTTCCAGAACTGCCACATTTCTCCCAAATATATCACATCTTCTCCAAGAAATAACACGATTCCTCCTGAAGTAGGACCTTCTCGCCCACAACTTCGAGCCTTCTCCCCCCAAATTGGGCATTTTCTTCCAGAAAAGCCACATTTCTCCCAAATAGATCACATCTTCTCCAAGAAATACCAGGTTTCCCCCTTCAAATAAGTACTTATCACCCACAAATACCTCTTTTATCCCCAAAGGAGGACAGTTTCTTCCAGACATGCCACATTTCTCCCAAATAGATCACATCTTCTCCAAGAAATACCAGCTTTCCCCCTTCAAATAGGACCTTTTCACCCACAAATACCACTTTCATCCCCAAAATAGGACATTGTCTTCCTGACATGCCAGATTTCTCCCAAATAGATCACATCTTCTGCAAGAAATACCAGCTATCCCCTGGAAATAGGACCTTTTCACCCACAAATACCTGTTTTATCCCCAAAAGAGGACAGTTTCTTCCAGAAAGGCCATATTGCTCCCAAATATACCACATCTTCTCCAAGAAATTCCACGGTTCCCCCTTCAAATAGGACCTTTTCACCCAAAAATACCTCTTTTATCCCCAAAATAGGACAGTTTCTTCCAGACATGCCACATTTCTCCCAAATATACCACATCGTCTCCAAGAAATACCAGCTTTCCCCCTGGAAATAGGACCTTTTCTCCCACAAATACCAGACTTCTCCCCCCAAACTGGACATTTTCTTGCAGACATGCCAGATTTCTCCCAAATATATCACATCTTCTCCAAGAAATACCACGGTTCCCCCTTCAAATAGGACCTTATCACCCACAAATACCTCTTTTCTCCCCAAAATAGAACAGTTTCTTCCAGAAATGCCACATCTCTCCCAAATATATCACATCTTCTCCAAGAAATACCAGGTTTCCCCCTTCAAATAGGACCTTTTCTCCCACAAATACCTGTTATATCCCCAAAATAGGACAGTTCCTTCAAGAAATTCCCGATTTCTTCCAAATATATCACATCTTCTCCAAGAAATACCAGCTTTCCCCCTGGAAATAGGACATTTTCTCCCACAAATACCAGCCTTCTCCCCCCAAATTGGACATTTTCTGCCAGAAAGGCCAGATTTCTCCCAAATATATCACATCTTCTCCAAGAAATAACACGGTTCCCCCTAGAAATAGGACCTTTTCACCCACAAATACCTCTTTTCTCCCCAAAATAGAACAGTTTCTTCCAGAAATGCCACATTTCTCCCAAATATATCACATCTTCTCCAAGAAATACCAGGATTCCTCCTGAAATAGGACCTTTTCACCCAAAAATACCAGCCTTCACCCCCAAATAGGACATTTTCTTCCAGAAAGGCCAGATTTCTCCCAAATATACCACATCTTCTCCAAGAAATACCAGGTTTCCCCCTTCAAATAGGACCTTTTCTCCCACAAATACCTGTTATATCCCCAAAATAGGACAGTTCCTTCAAGAAATGCCAGATTTCTTCCAAATATATCTCATCTTCTCAAAGAAATACCAGCTTTCCCCCTGGAAATAGGACATTTTCTCCCACAAATACCAGCCTTCTCCCCCCAAATTGGACATTTTCTGCCAGAAAGGCCAGATTTCTCCCAAATATACCACATCTTCTCCAAGAAATAACACGGTTCCCCCTAGAAATAGGACCTTATCACCCACAAATACCTCTTTTCTCCCCAAAATAGCACAGTTTCTTCCAGAAATGCCACATCTCTCCCAAATATATCACATCTTCTCCAAGAAATACCAGGTTTCCCCCTTCAAATAGGACCTTTTCACCCACAAATACCTGTTTGATCCCCAAAAGAGGATAGTTTCTTCCATAAATGCCAGATTTCTCCCAAATCTATCACATCTTCTCCAAGAAATACCAGATTTCCCCCTTCAAATATGACCTTTTCACCCCAAAATACCAGCCTTCGCCCCCCAGATAGGACATTTTCTTCCAGAAAGGTCAGATTTCTCCCAAATATACCACATTTTCTCAAAGAAATACCAGGTTTCCCCTGGAAATAGGACCTTTTCACCCACAAATTCCTCTTTTATCCCCATAATAGGACAGTTCCTTCAAGAAATGCACGATGTCTTCCAAGTATATCACATCTTCTCAAAGAAATACCAGCTTTCCCCCTGGAAATAGGACATTTTCTCCTACAAATACCAGCCTTCTCCCCACATTGGACATTTTCTCCCAGACATGCCTGATTTCTCCCAAATAGATCACATCTTCTCCAAGAAATACCAGCTTTCCCCCTAGAAATAGGACCTTTTCAACCACAAATACCTCTTTTATCCCCAAAAGAGGACAGTTTCTTCCAGAAATGCCACATTTCTCCCAAATATATCACATCTTCTCCAAGAAATACCAGCTTTCCCCCTTCAAATAGGACCTTTTCTCCCACAAATACCTGTTTGATCCCCGAAATAGGACAGTTTCTGCCAGAAATGCCAGATTTCTCCCAAATCTATCACATCTTCTCCAAGAAATACCAGGGTTCCCCCTTCAAATAGGACCTTTTCACCCACAAATACCTGCTTTATCCCCAAAAGAGGACAGTTTCTGCCAGACATGCCACATTTCTCCCAAATAGATCAAATCTTCTCCAAGAAATACCAGCTTTCCCCCTTCAAATAGGACCTTTTCACCCACAAATACCTCTTTTATCCCCAAAATAGGACAGTTTCTTCCAGACATGCCACATTTCTCCCAAATAGATCACATCTTCTCCAAGAAATACCCCGGTTCCCCCTTCAAATAGGACCTTTTCACCCACAAATACCTCTTTTATCCCCAAAATAGGACAGTTTCTTCCAGAAATGCCACATTTCTCCCAAACATATCATATCTTCTCCAAGAAATACCAGCTTTCACCCTTCAAATAGGACCTTGTCACCCACAAATACCTCTTTTATCCCCAAAAGAGGACAGTTTCTTTCAGACATGCCACATTTCTCCCAAATAGATCACATCTTCTCCAAGAAATACCAGCTTTCCCCCTTCAAATAGGACCTTTTCACCCACAAATACCTGTTCTATCCCCAAAAGAGGACAGTTTCTTCCAGAAATGCCACATTTCTCCCAAATATATCACATCTTCTCCAAGAAATACCAGCTTTCCCCCTTCAAATAGGACCTTTTCACCCACAAATACCTCTTTTATCCCCAAAAGAGGACAGTTTCTTCCAGACATGCCACATTTCGCCCAAATATATCACATCTTCTCCAAGAAATACCAGCTTTCCCCCTTCAAATAGAACCTTTTCTCCCACAAATACCTCTTTGATCCCCAAAATAGGACAGTTTCTTCCAGACATGCCACATTTCTCCCAAATATATCACATCTTCTCCAAGAAATACCACGGTTCCCCCTTCAAATAGGACCTTTTCACCCTCAAATACCTGTTTTATCCCCAAAAGAGGACAGTTTCAGCCAGAAATGCCACATTTCTCCCAAATATATCACATCTTCTCCAAGAAATAAAAGATTTCCCCCTTCAAATAGGACCTTTTCACCCACAAATACCTCTTTTATCCCCAAAATAGGACAGTTTCTTCCAGAAATGCCATATTTCTCCCAAATATATCACATCTTCTCCAAGAAATACCAGCTTTCCCCCTTCAAATAGGACCTTCTCACCGACAAATACTTGTTTTATCCCCAAAATAGAACAGTTTCTTCCTGACATGCCAGATTTCTCCCAAATATATCACATCTTCTCCAAGAAATACCAGGATTCCCCCTTCAAATAGGACCTTTTCACCCACAAATACCTCTTTGATCCCCAATAGAGGACATTTTGTGCCAGAAATGCCACATTTCTCCCAAATAGAACACATCTTCTCCAAGAAATACCAGGTTTCCCCCTTCAAATAGGACCTTTTCACCCACAAATACCTCTTTTATCCCTAAAATAGGACAGTTTCTGCCAGACATGCCACATTTCTCCCAAATATATCACATCTTCTCCAAGAAATACCACGTTTCCCCCTTGAAATAGGACCTTCTCACCGACAAATACTTGTTTTATCCCCAAAATAGGATAGTTTCTTCCATAAATGCCACAGTTCTCCCAAATATATCACATCTTCTCCAAGAAATACCAGATTTCCCCCGTCAAATATGACCTTTTCACCCAAAAATACCAGCCTTCGCCCCCCAGATAGGACATTTTCTTCCAGAAAGGCCAGATTTCTCCCAAATATACCACATTTTCTCCAAGAAATACCAGGTTTTCCCCTGGAAATAGGACCTTTTCACCCACAAATACCTCTTTTATCCCCAAAATAGGACAGTTCCTTCAAGAAATGCACGATGTCTTCCAAGTATATCACATCTTCTCAAAGAAATACCAGCTTTCCCCCTGGAAATAGGACATTTTCTCCTACGAATACCAGCCTTCTCCCCACATTGGACATTTTCTCCCAGACATGCCAGATTTCTCCCAAATAGATCACATCTTCTCAAAGAAATACCAGCTTTCCCCCTAGAAATAGGACCTTTTCACCCAAAAATACCTCTTTTATCCCCAAAATAGGACAGTTTCTTCCAGAAATGCCACATTTCTCCCAAATATATCACATCTTCTCCAAGAAATACCAGGGTTCCCCCTTCAAATAGGACCTTTTCTCCCACAAATACCTGTTTTATCCCCAAAATAGGAGAGTTTCTGCCCCACATGCCAGATTTCTCCCAAATATATCACATCTTCTCCAAGAAATACCAGCTTTCCCCCTTCAAATAGGACCTTTTCTCCCACAAATACCTGTTTGATCCCCGAAAAAGGACAGTTTCTTCCAGACATGCCAGATTTCTCCCAAATATATCACATCTTCTCCAAGAAATACCACGGTTCCCCTTTCAAATAGGACCTTTTCACCCACAAATACCTCTTTTATCCCCAAAAGAGGACAGTTTAAGCCAGAAATGCCACATTTCTCCCAAATAGATCACATCTTCTCCAAGAAATACCAGGGTTCCCCCTTCAAATAGGACCTTGTCACCCACAAATACCTCTTTTATCCCCAAAAGAGGACAGTTTCTTCCAGAAAGGCCACATTTCTCCCAAATAGATCACATCTTCTCAAAGAAATACCTGGGTTCCCCCTTCAAATAGGACCTTTTCACCCAGAAATACCTGCTTTATCCCCAAAAGAGGACAGTTTCTTCCAGAAATGCCACATTTCTCCAAAATAGATCACATCTTCTCCAAGAAATACCAGGATTCCCCCTTCAAATAGGACCTTTTCACCCACAAATACCTCTTTTATCCCCAAAAGAGGACAGTTTCTTCCAGAAAGGCCACATTTCTCCCAAATATATCACATCTTCTCCAAGAAATACCAGCTTTCCCCCTTCAAATAGGACCTTTTCACCCACAAATACCTCTTTTATCCCTAAAATAGGACAGTTTCTTCCAGAAATGCCATATTTCTCCCAAATATATCACATCTTCTCCAAGAAATACCAGCTTTCCCCCTTGAAATAGGACCTTCTCACCGACAAATACTTGTTTTATCCCCAAAATAGGACAGTTTCTGCCAGAAATGCCACATTTCTCCAAAATATATCACATCTCCTCCAAGAAATACCACGTTTCCCCCTTCAAATAGGACCTTTTCACCCACAAATACCTCTTTTATCCCCAAAATAGAACAGTTTCTTCCAGAAATGCCACATTTCTCCCAAATATATCACATCTTCTCCAAGAAATACCAGGGTTCACCCTTCAAATAGGACCTTTTCACCCACAAATACCTCTTTTATCCCCAAAAGAGGACATTTTCTGCCAGAAATGCCACATTTCTCCCAAATAGATCACATCTTCTCCAAGAAATACCAGGTTTCCCCCTTCAAATAGGACCTTTTCTCCCACAAATACCTGTTTGATCCCCAAAATAGGACAGTTTCTGCCAGAAATGCCAGATTTCTCCCAAATCTATCACATCTTCTCCAAGAAATACCAGGGTTCCCCCTTCAAATAGGACCTTTTTACCCACAAATACCTGCTTTATCCCCAAAAGAGGACAGTTTCTGCCAGACATGCCACATTTCTCCCAAATAGATCACATCTTCTCCAAGAAATACCAGGTTTCCCCCTTCAAATAGGACCTTTTCACCCACAAATACCTCTTTTATCCCCAAAAGAGGACAGTTTCTTCCAGACATGCCAGATTTCTCCCAAATATATCACATCTTCTCCAAGAAATACCCCGGTTCCCCCTTCAAATAGGACCTTTTCACCCAAAAATACCTCTTTTATCCCCAAAATAGGACAGTTTCTTCCAGAAATGCCACATTTCTCCCAAACATATCACATCTTCTCCAAGAAATACCAGCTTTCACCCTTCAAATAGGACCTTGTCACCCACAAATACCACTTTTATCCCCAAAAGAGGACAGTTTCTTCCAGACATGCCACATTTCTCCCAAATAGATCACATCTTCTCCAAGAAATACCAGCTTTCCCCCTTCAAATAGGACCTTTTCACCCACAAATACCTGTTCTATCCCCAAAAGAGGACAGTTTCTTCCAGAAATGCCACATTTCTCCCAAATATATCACATCTTCTCCAAGAAATACCAGCTTTCCCCCTAGAAATAGGACCTTTTCACCCACAAATACCTCTTTTATCCCCCAAAGAGGACAGTTTCTTCCAGACATGCCACATTTCTCCCAAATATATCACATCTTCTCCAAGAAATACCAGCTTTCCCCCTAGAAATAGGACCTTTTCTCCCACAAATACCTCTTTGATCCCCAAAATAGGACAGTTTCTTCCAGACATGCCACATTTCTCCCAAATATATCACATCTTCTCCAAGAAATACCACGGTTCCCCCTTGAAATAGAACCTTTTCTCCCACAAATACCTCTTTGATCCCCAAAATAGGACAGTTTCTTCCAGACATGCCACATTTCTCCCAAATATATCACATCTTCTCCAAGAAATACCACGGTTCCCCCTTCAAATAGGACCTTTTCACCCTCAAATCACAGAATCACAGAATCACAGAATCACAGAATTGCCAGGGTTGGAAGGGACCTCATGGATCATGAATCTCCAACCCCCCTGCTACATGCAGGGCCACCAACCATCCCACCTAATGCTAGACCAGGCTGCCCAGGGCCCCATCCAATCTGGCCTTGAACACCTCCAGGGACGGGGCATCCACAACCTCTCTGGGCAGCCTATTCCAGTACCTCACCACTCTCTCTGTGAAGAATTTCCCCTTAAGTCCAACCTAAATCTCCCTTCCCTCAACTTAAAACCATTTCCCCTTGTCCTGCTGTCACTCACCCTTTCAAAGAGTTGATTCCCTTCCTCTTTGTAGGCTCCCTTTAGGTACTGAAAGGCCGCAATGAGGTCACCCCGCAGCCTTCTTTTCTCTAGGCTGAACAAACCCAGCTCCTTCAGCCTGTCCTCATAGGGGAGGTGCTCCAATCCCCTGATCATCTTGGTGGCTCTCCTCTGGACTCTCTCCAACAGCTCCCTGTCTTTCTTGTACTGGGGGCTCCAGACCTGGACGCAGTACTCCAGATGGGGCCTCACAAGAGCAGAGTAGAGAGGAACAATCACCTCCCTGTCCCTGCTGGCCACCCCTCTTTTGATGGAGCCGAGGATCCCATTCGCCTTCCGAGCCACAAGGGCACACTGCTGGCTCATATTAAGTTTTTCATCTATCAGGACCCCCAGGTCCTTCTCCACAGGGCTGCTCTCAAGGACCGCTCCTTCCAGTCTGAAGGGATGCCTGGGATTCCTCCGGCCCAAGTGCAAAACTCTGCACTTCGCCGTGTTGAACCTCATCAGGTTCACCCGGGCCCACCTTTCTAGTCTCTCGAGGTCCCTCTGAATGGCATCCCTTCCTTCAGCTGTGTCGACCGCACCACTCAGCTTGGTGTCAAAAGATTTTTTGACACCAAGCTGAGTGATTTTTTGATACCTGTTTTATCCCCAAAAGAGGACAGTTTCAGCCAGAAATGCCACATTTCTCCCAAATATATCACATCTTCTCCAAGAAATACCACGTTTCCCCCTTGAAATTGGACCTTTTCACCCTCAAATACCTGTTTTATCCCCAAAAGAGGACAGTTTCAGCCAGAAATGCCACATTTCTCCCAAATATATCACATCTTCTCCAGGAAATACCAGATTTCCCCCTTCAAATAGGACCTTTTCACCCACAAATACCTCTTTTATCCCCAAAATAGGACAGTTTCTTCCAGAAATACCATATTTCTCCCAAATATATCACATCTTCTCCAAGAAATACCAGCTTTCCCCCTTCAAATAGGACCTTCTCACCGACAAATACTTGTTTTAACCCCAAAATAGGACAGTTTCTGCCAGAAATGCCACATTTCTCCCAAATATATCACATCTCCTCCAAGAAATACCAGGTTTCCCCCTTGAAATAGGACATTTTCACCCACAAATACCTCTTTTATCCCCAAAATAGAACAGTTTCTTCCTGACATGCCAGATTTCTCCCAAATATATCATATCTTCTCCAAGAAATACCAGGGTTCACCCTTCAAATAGGACCTTTTCACCCACAAATACCTCTTTTATCCCCAAAAGAGGACATTTTCTGCCAGAAATGCCACATTTCTCCCAAATAGATCACATCTTCTCCAAGAAATACCAGGTTTCCCCCTTCAAATAGGACCTTTTCTCCCACAAATACCTGTTTGATCCCCGAAATAGGACAGTTTCTGCCAGAAATGCCAGATTTCTCCCAAATCTATCACATCTTCTCCAAGAAATACCAGGGTTCCCCCTTCAAATAGGACCTTTTCTCCCACAAATACCTGCTTTATCCCCAAAAGAGGACAGTTTCTGCCAGACATGCCACATTTCTCCCAAATAGATCACATCTTCTCCAAGAAATACCCCGGTTCCCCCTTCAAATAGGACCTTTTCACCCACAAATACCTCTTTTATCCCCAAAAGAGGACAGTTTCTTCCAGACATGCCAGATTTCTCCCAAATATATCACATCTTCTCCAAGAAATACCAGCTTTCACCCTTCAAATAGGACCTTGTCACCCACAAATACCTCTTTTATCCCCAAAAGAGGACAGTTTCTTCCAGACATGCCACATTTCTCCCAAATAGATCACATCTTCTCCAAGAAATACCAGGTTTCCCCCTTCAAATAGGAACTTTTCACCCACAAATACCTGTTCTATCCCCAAAAGAGGACAGTTTCTTGCAGAAATGCCACATTTCTCCCAAATATATCACATCTTCTCCAAGAAATACCAGCTTTCCCCCTTCAAATAGGACCTTTTCACCCACAAATACCTCTTTTATCCCCAAAAGAGGACAGTTTTTTCCAGACATGCCACATTTCTCCCAAATATATCACAACTACTCCAAGAAATACCAGGCTTCCCCCTTCAAATAGGACCTTTTCTCCCACAAATACCTCTTTGATCCCCAAAATAGGACAGTTTCTTCCAGACATGCCACATTTCTCCCAAATATATCACATCTTCTCCAAGAAATACCAGCTTTCCCCCTTCAAATAGGACCTTTTCACCCACAAATACCTGTTTTATCCCCAAAAGAGGACAGTTTCAGCCAGAAATGCCACATTTCTCCCAAATATATCACATCTTCTCCAAGAAATACCAGATTTCCCCCTTCAAATAGGACCTTTTCACCCACAAATACCTCTTTTATCCCCAAAATAGGACAGTTTCTTCCAGAAATGCCATATTTCTCCCAAATATATCACATCTTCTCCAAGAAATACCAGCATTCCCCCTTCAAATAGGACCTTCTCACCGACAAATACTTGTTTTATCCCCAAAATAGGACAGTTTCTGCCAGAAATGCCACATTTCTCCCAAATATATCACATCTCCTCCAAGAAATACCACGTTTCCCCCTTGAAAAAGGACCTTTTCACCCACAAATACCTCTTTTATCCCCCAAATAGAATTGTTTCTTCCTGACATGCCAGATTTCTCCCAAATATATCACATCTTCTCCAAGAAATACCAGGGTTCCCCCTTCAAATAGGACCTTTTCAACAAATACCTCTTTGATCCCCAAAAGAGGACATTTTGTGCCAGAAATGCCACATTTCACCCAAATAGATCACATCTTCTCCAAGAAATACCAGCTTTCCCCCTTCAAATAGGACCTTTTCACCCACAAATACCTCTTTTATCCCCAAAATAGGACAGTTTCTTCCAGAAATGCCATATTTCTCCCAAATATATCACATCTCCTCCGAGAAATACCACGTTTCCCCCTTGAAATAGGACCTTTTCACCCACAAATACCTCTTTTATCCCCAAAATAGAACAGTTTCTTCCTGACATGCCAGATTTCTCCCAAATATATCACATCTTCTCCAAGAAATACCAGCTTTCCCCCTTCAAATAGGACCTTTTCTCCCACAAATACCTGTTTGATCCCCGAAATAGGACAGTTTCTGCCAGAAATGCCAGATTTCTCCCAAATCTATCACATCTTCTCCAAGAAATACCACGGTTCCCCCTTCAAATAGGACCTTTTCACCCACAAATACCTCTTTTATCCCCAAAAGAGGACAGTTTCTGCCAGACATGCCACATTTCTCCCAAATAGATCACATCTTCTCCAAGAAATACCACGTTTCCCCCTTCAAATAGGACCTTTTCACCCACAAATACCTCTTTTATCCCCAAAAGAGGACAGTTTCTTCCAGACATGCCAGATTTCTCCCAAATATATCACATCTTCTCCAAGAAATACCAAGTTTCCCCCTTGAAATTGGAACTTATCACCCTCAAATACCTGTTTTATCCCCAAAAGAGGACAGTTTCAGCCAGAAATGCCACATTTCTCCCAAATATATCACATCTTCTCCAGGAAATACCAGATTTCCCCCTTCAAATAGGACCTTCTCACCGACAAATACTTGTTTTAACCCCAAAATAGGACAGTTTCTGCCAGAAATGCCCGATGTCTTCCAATTATATCACATCTCCTCCAAGAAATACCAGGTTTCCCCCTTGAAATAGGACCTTTTCACCCACAAATACCTCTTTTATCCCCAAAATAGAACAGTTTCTTCCTGACATGCCAGATTTCTCCCAAATATATCACATCTTCTCCAAGAAATACCAGGGTTCCCCCTTCAAATAGGACCTTTTCTCCCACAAATACCTGTTTGATCCCCGAAATAGGACAGTTTCTGCCAGAAATGCCAGATTTCTCCCAAATCTATCACATCTTCTCCATGAAATACCAGGGTTCCCCCTACAAATAGGACCTTTTCACACAGAAATACCTGTTTGATCCCCAAAATAGGACAGTTTCTTCCAGAAAGGCCAGATTTCTCCCAAATATACCACATCTTCTCCGAGAAATACCAGCTTTCCCCCTGGAAATAGGACATATTCTCCCACAAATACCAGACTTCTCCCCCCAAATTGGACATTTTCTTCCAGACATGCCACATTTCTCCCAAATAGATCACATCTTCTCCAAGAAATACCAGCTTTCCCCCTTCAAATAGGACCTTATCACCCACAAATACCTCTTTTATCCTCAAAATAGAACAGTTTCTTCCAGACATGCCACATTTCTCCCAAATAGATCACATCTTCTCCAAGAAATACCAGATGTCCCCCTTGAAATAGGACCTTTTCATCCACAAATACCTGTTTAATCCCCAAAAGAGGACAGTTTCTTCCAGAAATACCAGTTTTCTCCCAAATATATCACATCTTCTCCAAGAAATACCAGGTTTCCCCCTTCAAATAGGACCTTTTCTCCCACAAATACCTGTTATATCCCCAAAATAGGACAGTTCCTTCAAGAAATGCCACATTTCTTCCAAATATATCTCATCTTCTCAAAGAAATACCAGCTTTCCTACTGGAAATAGGACCTTTTCTCCCACAAATACCAGCCTTCTCCCCCCAAATTGGACATTTTCTGCCGGAAAGACCAGATTTCTCCCAAATATATCACATCTTCTCCAAGAAATAACACGGTTCCCCCTTCAAATAGGACCTTATCACCCACAAATACCTCTTTTCTCCCCAAAATAGAACAGTTTCTTCCAGAAATGCCACATTTCTCCCAAATATATCACATCTTCTCCAAGAAATACCAGGATTCCTCCTGAAATAGGACCTTTTCACCCAAAAATACCAGCCTTCACCCCCAAATAGGACATTTTCTTCCAGAAAGGCCAGATTTCTCCCAAATATACCACATCTTCTCCATGAAATACCAGGTTTTCCCCTTGAAATAGGACCTTTTCACCCACAAATACCTGTTTTATCCCCAAAATAGGACAGTTCCTTCAAGAAATGCCCGATGTCTTCCAAATATATCACATCTTCTCCAAGAAATTCCACGCTTCCCCCTTCAAATAGGAACTTTTCACCCACAAATACCTCTTTTATCCCCAAAATAGGACAGTTTCTTCCAGAAAGGCCTGATTTCTCCCAAATAGATCACATCTTCTCCAAGAAATACCAGCTATCCCCCTGGAAATAGGACCTTTTCTCCCACAAATACCAGACTTCTCCCCCCAAATTGGACATTCTCTTGCAGACATGCCAGATTTGTCCCAAATATATCACATCTTCTCCAAGAAATACCACGGTTCCCCCTTCAAATAGGACCTTATCACCCACAAATACCTCTTTTATCCCCAAAAGAGAACAGTTTCTTCCTGACATGCCACATCTCTCCCAAATATATCACATCTTCTCCAAGAAATACCAGGTTTCCCCCTTCAAATAGGACCTTTTCTCCCACAAATACCTGTTATATCCCCAAAATAGGACAGTTCCTTCAAGAAATGCCCGATTTCTTCCAAATATATCTCATCTTCTCAAAGAAATACCAGCTTTCCCCCTTCAAATAGGACCTTTTCTCCCACAAATACCAGCCTTCTCCCACCAAATTGGACATTTTCTGCCAGAAAGGCCAGATTTCTCCCAAATATATCACATCTTCTCCAAGAAATAACACGGTTCCCCCTAGAAATAGGACCTTATCACCCACAAATACCTCTTTTCTCCCCAAAATAGAACAGTTTCTTCCAGAAATGCCACATCTCTCCCAAATATATCACATCTTCTCCAAGAAATACCAGGTTTTCCCCTGGAAATAGGACCTTTTCACCCACAAATACCTCTTTTACCCCCAAAAGAGGACAGTTCCTTCAAGAAATGCCCGATGTCTTCCAAGTATATCACATCTTCTCAAAGAAATACCAGCTTTCCCCCTGGAAATAGGACATTTTCTCCCACAAATACCAGCCTTCTCCCCACATTGGACATTTTCTCCCAGACATGCCAGATTTCTCCCAAATAGATCACATCTTCTCCAAGAAATACCAGCTTTCCCCCTAGAAATAGGACCTTTTCACCCACAAATACCTCTTTTATCCCCAAAAGAGGACAGTTTCTGCCAGAAATGCCACATTTCTCCCAAATAGATCACATCTTCTCCAAGAAATACCAGGTTTCCCCCTTCAAATAGGACCTTTTCTCCCACAAATACCTGTTTTATCCCCAAAAGAGGACAGTTTCTGCCCCACATGCCAGATTTCTCCCAAACATATCACATCTTCTCCAAGAAATACCAGGTTTCCCCCTTCAAATAGAACCTTTTCTCCCACAAATACCTGTTTGATCCCCAAAAGAGGACAGTTTCTTCCAGACATGCCACATTTCTCCCAAATATATCACATCTTCTCCAAGAAATACCACGGTTCCCCCTTCAAATAGGACCTTTTCACCCACAAATACCTCTTTTATCCCCTAAAGAGGACAGTTTCATCCAGAAATGCCACATTTCTCCCAAATATATCACATCTTCTCCAAGAAATACCAGGGTTCCCCCTTCAAATAGGACCTTGTCACCCACAAATACCTCTTTTATCCCCAAAAGAGGACAGTTTCTTCCAGAAAGGCCACATTTCTCCCAAATAGATCACATCTTCTCAAAGAAATACCTGGGTTCCCCCTTCAAATAGGACCTTTTCACCCACAGATACCTGTTCTATCCCCAAAAGAGGACAGTTTCTTCCTGACATGCCAGATTTCTCCAAAATAGATCACATCTTCTCCAAGAAATACCAGCTTTCCCCCTTCAAATAGGACCTTTTCACCCACAAATACCTCTTTTATCCCCAAAATAGAACAGTTTCTTCCTGACATGCCAGATTTCTCCCAAATATATCACATCTTCTCCAAGAAATACCAGGTTTCCCCCTTCAAATAGGACCTTTTCTCCCACAAATACCTGTTTAATCCCCGAAATAGGACAGTTTCTGCCAGTAATGCCAGATTTCTCCCAAATCTATCACATCTTCTCCAAGAAATACCACGGTTCCCCCTTCAAATAGGACCTTTTCACCCACAAATACCTCTTTTATCCCCAAAAGAGGACAGTTTCTGCCAGACATGCCACATTTCTCCCAAATAGATCACATCTTCTCCAAGAAATACCACGTTTCCCCCTTCAAATAGGACCTTTTCACCCACAAATACCTCTTTTATCCCCAAAAGAGGACAGTTTCTTCCAGACATGCCAGATTTCTCCCAAATATATCACATCTTCTCCAAGAAATACCCCGGTTCCCCCTTCAAATAAGACCTTTTCACCCACAAATACCTGTTTTATCCCCAAAAGAGGACAGTTTCTTCCAGAAATGCCACATTTCCCCCAAATATATCACATCTTCTCCAAGAAATACCACGGTTCCCCCTTCAAATAGAACCGTTTCTCCCACAAATACCTCTTTTATCCCCAAAATAGGACAGTTTCTTCCAGACATGCCAGATTTCTCCCAAATATATCACATCTTCTCCAAGAAATACCACGGTTCCCCCTTCAAATAGGACCTTTTCACCCACAAATACCTGTTTTATCCCCAAAAGAGGACAGTTTCAGCCAGAAATGCCACATTTCTCCCAAATATATCACATCTTCTCCAGGAAATACCAGATTTCCCCCTTCAAATAGGACCTTTTCACCCACAAATACCTCTTTTATCCCCAAAAGAGAACAGTTTCTTCCTGACATGCCACATCTCTCCCAAATATATCACATCTTCTCCAAGAAATACCAGCTTTCCCCCTTCAAATAGGACCTTCTCACCGACAAATACTTGTTTTAACCCCAAAATAGGACAGTTTCTGCCAGAAATGCCACATTTCTCCCAATTATATCACATCTCCTCCAAGAAATACCAGGTTTCCCCCTTGAAATAGGACCTTTTCACCCACAAATACCTCTTTTATCCCCAAAATAGAACAGTTTCTTCCAGACATGCCAGATTTCTCCCAAATATATCACATCTTCTCCAAGAAATACCAGCTTTCCCCCTTCAAATAGGACCTTTTCTCCCACAAATACCTGTTTGATCCCCGAAATAGGACAGTTTCTTCCAGAAATGCCAGATTTCTCCCAAATCTATCACATCTTCTCCAAGAAATAACAGGTTTCCCCCTTCAAATAGGACCTTTTCACCCACAAATACCTGTTCTATCCCCAAAATAGGACAGTTTCTTCCAGAAAGGCCAGATTTCTCCCAAATATACCACATCTTCTCCAAGAAATACCAGCTTTCCCCCTGGAAATAGGACATATTCTCCCAAAAATACCAGACTTCTCCCCCCAAATTGGACATTTTCTTCCAGACATGCCACATTTCTCCCAAATAGATCACATCTTCTCCAAGAAATACCAGCTTTCCCCCTTCAAATAGGACCTTATCACCCACAAATACCTCTTTTATCCCCAAAATAGAACAGTTTCTTCCAGAAATGCCACATTTCTCCCAAATATATCACATCTTCTCCAAGATATACAAGGTTTCCCCCTTCAAATAGGACCTTTTCTCCCACAAATACCTGTTATATCCCCAAAATAGGACAGTTCCTTCAAGAAATGCCCGATTTCTTCCAAATATATCTCATCTTCTCAAAGAAATACCAGCTTTCCTACTGGAAATAGGACCTTTTCTCCCACAAATACCAGCCTTCTCCCCCCAAATTGGACATTTTCTGCCGGAAAGACCAGATTTCTCCCAAATATATCACATCTTCTCCAAGAAATAACAAGGTTCCCCCTAGAAATAGGACCTTATCACCCACAAATACCTCTTTTCTCCCCAAAATAGAACAGTTTCTTCCAGAAATGCCACATTTCTCCCAAATATATCACATCTTCTCCAAGAAATACCAGGATTCCTCCTGAAATAGGACCTTTTCACCCAAAAATACCAGCCTTCACCCCCAAATAGGACATTTTCTTCCAGAAAGGCCAGATTTCTCCCAAATATACCACATCTTCTCCAAGAAATACCAGGTTTTCCCCTTGAAATAGGACCTTTTCAACCACAAATACCTGTTTTATCCCCAAAAGAGGACAGTTCCTTCAAGAAATGCCCGATGTCTTCCAAATATATCACATCTTCTCCAAGAAATTCCACGCTTCCACCTTCAAATAGGACCTTTTCACCCACAAATACCTCTTTTATCCCCAAAATAGGACAGTTTCTTCCAGAAAGGCCTGATTTCTCCCAAATAGATCACATCTTCTCCAAGAAATACCAGCTTTCCCCCTGGAAATAGGACCTTTTCTCCCACAAATACCAGACTTCTCCCCCCAAATTGGACATTCTCTTGCAGACATGCCAGATTTCTCCCAAATATATCACATCTTCTCCAAGAAATACCACGGTTCCCCCTTCAAATAGGACCTTATCACCCACAAATACCTCTTTTATCCCCAAAAGAGAACAGTTTCTTCCTGACATGCCACATCTCTCCCAAATATATCACATCTTCTCCAAGAAATACCAGGTTTCCCCCTTCAAATAGGACCTTTTCTCCCACAAATACCTGTTATATCCCCAAAATAGGACAGTTCCTTCAAGAAATGCCCGATTTCTTCCAAATATATCTCATCTTTTCAAAGAAATACCAGCTTTCCCCCGTCAAATATGACCTTTTCTCCCACAAATACCAGCCTTCTCCCACCAAATTGGACATTTTCTGACAGAAAGGCCAGATTTCTCCCAAATATATCACATCTTCTCCAAGAAATAACACGGTTCCCCCTAGAAATAGGACCTTATCACCCACAAATACCTCTTTTCTCCCCAAAATAGAACAGTTTCTTCCAGAAATGCCACATCTCTTCCAAATATATCACATCTTCTCCAAGAAATAACACGGTTCCCCCTAGAAATAGGACCTTATCACCCACAAATACCTCTTTTCTCCCCAAAATAGAACAGTTTCTTCCAGAAATGCCACATCTCTCCCAAATATATCACATCTTCTCCAAGAAATACCAGGTTTTCCCCTGGAAATAGGACCTTTTCACCCACAAATACCTCTTTTACCCCCAAAATAGGACAGTTCCTTCAAGAAATGCCCGATGTCTTCCAAGTATATCACATCTTCTCAAAGAAATACCAGCTTTCCCCCTGGAAATAGGACATTTTCTCCCACAAATACCAGCCTTCTCCCCACATTGGACATTTTCTCCCAGACATGCCAGATTTCTTTAAAATAGATCACATCTTCTCCAAGAAATACCAGCTTTCCCCCTAGAAATAGGACCTTTTCACCCACAAATACCTCTTTTATCCCCAAAAGAGGACAGTTTCTGCCAGAAATGCCACATTTCTCCCAAATAGATCACATCTTCTCCAAGAAATACCAGGTTTCCCCCTTCAAATAGGACCTTTTCTCCCACAAATACCTGTTTTATCCCCAAAAGAGGACAGTTTCTGCCCCACATGCCAGATTTCTCTCAAACATATCACATCTTCTCCAAGAAATACCAGGTTTCCCCCTTCAAATAGAACCTTTTCTCCCACAAATACCTGTTTGATCCCCGAAATAGGACAGTTTCTTCCAGACATGCCACATTTCTCCCAAATATATCACATCTTCTCCAAGAAATACCAGGTTTCCCCCTAGAAATAGGACCTTTTCACCCACAAATACCTCTTTTATCCCCAAAAGAGGACAGTTTCTTCCTGACATGCCACATTTCTCCCAAATATATCACATCTTCTCCAAGAAATACCAGGGTTCCCCCTTCAAATAGGACCTTGTCACCCACAAATACCTCTTTTATCCCCAAAAGAGGACAGTTTCTTCCAGAAAGGCCACATTTCTCCCAAATATATCACATCTTCTCAAAGAAATACCTGGGTTCCCCCTTCAAATAGGACCTTTTCACCCACAGATACCTGTTCTATCCCCAAAAGAGGACAGTTTCTTCCTGACATGCCAGATTTCTCCAAAATAGATCACTTCTTCTCCAAGAAATACCAGGGTTCCCCCTTCAAATAGGACCTTTTCACCCACAAATACCTGTTTGATCCCCGAAATAGGACAGTTTCTTACAGAAATGCCACATTTCTCCCAAATCTATCACATCTTCTCCAAGAAATACCACGTTTCCCCCATCAAATAGGATTTATTTCACCCACAAATACCTGCTTTATTCCCAAAAGAGGACAGTTTCTGCCAGACATGCCACATTTCTCCCAAATAGATCACATCTTCTCCAAGAAATACCAGGGTTCCCCCTTCGAATAGGACCTTCTCACCCACAAATACCTCTTTTATCCCCAAAAGAGGACAGTTTCTTCCAGAAAGGCCACATTTCTCCCAAATAGATCACATCTTCTCCAAGAAATACCCCGGTTCCCCCTTCAAATAGGACCTTTTCACCCACAAATACCTGTTTTATCCCCAAAAGAGGACAGTTTCTGCCAGACATGCCACATTTCTCCCAAATAGATCACATCTTCTCCAAGAAATACCAGGGTTCCCCCTTCAAATAGGACCTTCTCACCCACAAATACCTCTTTTATCCCCAAAAGAGGACAGTTTCTTCCAGAAAGGCCACATTTCTCCCAAATAGATCTCATCTTCTCCAAGAAATACCTGGGTTCCCCCTTCAAATAGGACCTTTTCACCCACAAATACCTGTTCTATCCCCAAAAGAGGACAGTTTCTTCCTGACATGCCAGATTTCTTAAAAATAGATCACATCTTCTCCAAGAAATACCAGGGTTCCCCCTTCAAATAGGACCTTTTCACCCACAAATACCTCTTTTATCCCCAAAATAGGACAGTTCCTTCAAGAAATGCCCGATTTCTTCCAAATATATCACATCTTCTCCAAGAAATACCAGCTTTCCCCCTGGAAATAGGACATATTCTCCCACAAATACCTCTTTTATCCCCAAAATAGGACAGTTTCTTCCAGACATGCCACATTTCTCCCAAATATATCACATCTTCTCCAACAAATACCACGGTTCCCCCTCCAAATAGGACCTTTTCACCCTCAAATACCTGTTTTATCCCCAATATAGGACAGTTTCTTCCTGACATGCCAGATTTCTCCCAAATATATCACATCTTCTCCAAGAAATACCAGATATCCCCCTTCAAATAGGACCTTTTCTCCCACAAATACCTCTTTTATCCCTAAAATAGGACAGTTTCTTCCAGACATGCCAGTTTTCTCCCAAATATATCACATCTTCTCCAAGAAATACCAGGTTTCCCCCTTGAAATAGGACCTTTTCACCCACAAATACTTGTTTTATCCCCAAAATAGGACAGTTTCTTCCAGAAATGCCGCATTTCTCCCAAATATATCATATCTCCTCCAAGAAATACCACGTTTCCCCCTTGAAATAGGACCTTTTCACCCACAAATACCTCTTTTATCCCCAAAATAGAACAGTTTCTTCCTGACATGCCAGATTTCTCCCAAATATATCACATCTTCTCCAAGAAATACCAGGGTTCCCCCTTCAAATAGGACCTTTTCACCCACAAATACCTCTTTGATCCCCAAAAGAGGACATTTTCTGCCAGAAATGCCACATTTCTCCCAAATAGATCACATCTTCTCCAAGAAATACCAGGTTTCCCCCTTCAAATACGACCTTTTCTCCCACAAATACCTGTTTGATCCCCGAAATAGGACAGTTTCTGCCAGAAATGCCAGATTTCTCCCAAATCTATCACATCTTCTCCAAGAAATACCAGGGTTCCCCCTTCAAATAGGACCTTTTCACCCACAAATACCTGCTTTATCCCCAAAAGAGGATAGTTTCTGCCAGACATGCCACATTTCTCCCAAATAGATCACATCTTCTCCAAGAAATACCACGTTTCCCCCTTCAAATAGGACCTTTTCACCCACGAATACCTCTTTTATCCCCAAAAGAGGACAGTTTCTTCCAGAAAGGCCACATTTCTCCCAAATAGATCACATCTTCTCCAAGAAATACCCCGGTTCCCCCTTGAAATAGGACCTTTTCACCCACAAATACCTCTTTTATCCCCAAAAGAGGACAGTTTCTTCCAGAAAGGCCACATTTCTCCCAAATAGATCACATCTTCTCCAAGAAATACCAGGTTTCCACCTTCAAATAGAACCTTTTCACCCACAAATACCTCTTTTATCCCCAAAAGAGGACAGTTTCTTCCAGACATGCCACATTTCTCCCAAATATATCACATCTTCTCCAAGAAATACCAGCTTTCCCCCTTGAAATAGAACCTTTTCTCCCACAAATACCTCTTTGATCCCCAAAATAGGACAGTTTCTTCCAGACATGCCACATTTCTCCCAAACATATCACATCTTCTCCAAGAAATACCAGGTCTCCCCCTTCAAATCGGACCTTTACACCCACAAATACCTCTTTTATCCCCAAAAGAGGACAGTTTCTGCCAGAAATGCCACATTTCGCCCAAATAGATCACATCTCCTCCAAGAAATACCACGTTTCCCCCTGGAAATATGACCTTTTCTCCCACAAATACCTCTTTTATCCCCAAAACAGGACAGTTTCTTCCAGACATTCCAGTTTTCTCCCAAATATATCACATCTTCTCCAAGAAATACCAGGTTTCCCCCTTGAAATTGGCCCTTTTCACCCACAAATACCTCTTTGATCCCCAAAAGAGAACAGTTTCTTCCAGAAATGCCACATTTCTCCCAAATAGATCACATCTTCTCCAAGAAATACCAGCTTTCCCCCTTCAAATAGGACCTTTTCTCCCACAAATACCTCTTTTATCCCCAAAAGAGGACAGTTTCTTCCTGACATGCCAGATTTCTCCCAAATTGATCACATCTTCTTCAAGAAATACCAGCTTTCCCCCTTCAAATAGGACCTTTTCACCCACAAATACCTCTTTTATCCCCAAAAGAGGACAATTTCTTCCAGACATGCCACATTTCTCCCAAATATATCATATCTTCTCCAAGAAATAACACGATTCCTCCAGAAATGGGACCTTTTCACCCACAACTAGCAGCCTTCTCCCCCCAAACTGGGCATTTTCTTCCAGAAATGCCAGATTTCTCCCAAATAGATCAAATCTTCTCCAAGAAATACCAGGGTTCCCCCTTGAAATAGGACCTTTTCACCCACAAATACCTCTTTTATCCCCAAAATAGGACAGTTTCTTCCAGACATGCCACATTTCTCCCAAATATATCACATCTTCTCCAAGAAATACCAGCTTTCCCCCTTCAAATAGGACCTTTTCACCCACAAATACCTGTTTTATCCCCAAAATAGGACAGTTTCTTCCAGAAATGCCACTTTTTTCCCAAATATATATCATCTTCTCCAAGAAATACCAGGTTTCCCCCTTCAAATAGGATCTTGTCACCCACAAATACCTCTTTTATCCCCAAAATAGGACAGTTTCTTCCAGACATGCCAGATTTCTCCAAAATAGATCACATCTTCTCCTAGAAATACCAGGTTTCCCACTTCAAATAGGACCTTTTCACCCACAAATACCTGTTTTATCCCCCAAATAGGACAGTTTCTTCCAGACATGCCAAATTTCTCCCAAATAGATCACCTCTTCTCCAAGAAATACCAGGTTTCCCCCTTCAAATAGGACCTTTTCACCAACAAATACCTGTTTTATCCCCAAAAGAGGACAGTTTCTTCCAGACATGCCACATTTCGCCCAAATATATCACATCTTCTCCAAGAAATACCAGCTTTCCCATTCAAATAGGACCTTTTCACCCACAAATACCTGTTTGATTCCTAAAATAGGACAGTTTCTTCCAGAAATGCCACATTTCTCCCAAATATATCACATCTTCACCAAGAAATACCAGGGTTCCCCCTTCAAAAAGGACATCTTCTCCCACAAATACCTGTTTGATCCCTAAAATACGACAGTTTCTGCCAGAAATGCCACATTTCTCCCAAATATTTCACATCTTCTCCAAGAAATACCACGATTCCTCCTGAAATAGGACCTTTTCACCCACAAATACCTCTTTTATCTCCAAAAGAGGACAGTTTCTTCCAGACATGCCACATTTCTCCCAAACATATCACATCTTCTCCAAGAAATACCAGATTTCCCCCTTCATATAGGACCTTTTCACCCACAAATACCTCTTTTATCCCCAAAATTGGACATTTGCTTACAGAAATGCCAGATTTCTCCCAAACATATCACATCTTCTCCAGGAAATACCAGGTTTCCCCCTAGAAATAGGACCTTTTCACTCACAAATACCTCTTTTATCCCCAAAATAGGACAGTTTCTTCCAGAAATGCCTAATTTCTCCCAAATATATCACATCTTCTCCAAGAAATACCAGGTTTCCCCCTTCAAATAGGACCTTTTCACCCACAAATACCTCTTTTATCCCCTAAAGAGGACAGTTTCTTCCAGAAAGGCCACATTTCTCCCAAATATATCACATCTTCTCCAAGAAATACCAGGGTTCCCCCTTCAAATAGGACCTTTTCACCCACAAATACCTGTTCTATCCCCAAAAGAGGACAGTTTCTTCCTGACATGCCAGATTTCTTTAAAATAGATCACATCTTCTCCAAGAAATACCAGGGTTCCCCCTTCAAATAGGACCTTTTCACCCACAAATACCTCTTTTATCCCCTAAAGAGGACAGTTTCTTCCAGTAAGGCCACATTTCTCCCAATTATATCACATCTTCTCCAAGAAATACCAGGGTTCCCCCTTCAAATAGGACCCTTTCACCCACAAATACCTCTTTTATCCCCAAAAGAGGACAGTTTCTTCCTGACATGCCAGATTTCTCCCAAATAGATCACATCTTCTTCAAGAAATACCAGCTTTCCCCCTTCAAATAGGACCTTTTCTCCCACAAATACCTCTTTTATCCCCAAAAGAGGACAATTTCTTCCAGACATGCCACATTTCTCCCAAATAGATCACATCTTCTCCAAGAAATAACACGATTCCCCCTTAAATGGGACCTTTTCACCCACAACTAGCAGCCTTCTCCCCCCAAACTGGGCATTTTCTTCCAGAAATGCCATATTTCTCCCAAATAGATCAAATCTTCTCCAAGAAATACCAGGGTTCCCCCTTCAAATAGAACCTTTTCACCCACAAATACCTCTTTTATCCCCAAAAGAGGACAGTTTCTTCCAGACATGCCACATTTCTCCCAAATAGATCACATCTTCTCCAAGAAATACCAGTTTTCCCCCTTCAAATAGGACCTTTTCACCCACAAATACCTCCTTTATCCCCAAAATAGGACAGTTTCTTCCAGAAATGCCACATTTCTCCCAAATAGATCACATCTTCTCCAAGAAATACCAGGGTTCCCCCTTCAAATAGGACCTTGTCACCCACAAATACCTCTTTTATCCCCAAAATAGGACAGTTTCTTCCAGACATGCCAGATTTCTCCCAAATATATCACATCTTCTCCAAGAAATACCAGGTCTCCCCCTTAAAATAGGACCTTTTCACCCACAAATACCTCTTTTATCCCCAAAAGAGGACAGTTTATGCCAGAAAGGCCAGATTTCTCCCAAATAGATCACATCTTCTCCAAGAAATACCAGGTTTCCCCCTTCAAATAGGACCTTTTCACCAACAAATACCTGTTTTATCCCCAAAAGAGGACAGTTTCTTCCAGACATGCCACATTTCGCCCAAATATATCACATCTTCTCCAAGAAATACCAGGCTTTCCCCTTCAAATAGGACCTTTTCACCGACAAATACCTGTTTGATTCCTAAAATAGGACAGTTTCTTCCAGAAAGGCCACATTTCTCCCAAATATATCACATCTTCTCCAAGAAATACCAGGGTTTCCCCTTCAAAAAGGACCTTTTCTCCCACAAATACCTGTTTGATCCGTAAAATACGACAGTTTCTGCCAGAAATGCCAAATTTCTCCCAAATATTTCACATCTTCTCCAAGAAATACCACGATTCCTCCTGAAATAGGACCTTTTCACCCACAAATACCTCTTTTATCCCCAAAAGAGGACAGTTTCTTCCAGACATGCCACATTTCTCCCAAATAGATCACATCTTCTCCAAGAAATACCAGCTTTCCCCCTTCATATAGGACCTTTTCACCCACAAATACCTCTTTTATCCCCAAAATTGGACATTTGCTTACAGAAATGCCAGATTTCTCCCAAACATATCACATCTTCTCCAGGAAATACCAGGTTTCCCTCTAGAAATAGGACCTTATCACTCACAAATACCTCTTTTATCCCCAAAATAGGACAGTTTCTTCCAGAAATGCCACATTTCACCCAAATAGATCACATCTTCTCCAAGAAAAACCAGGTTTCCCCCTTCAAATAGGACCTTTTCACCCACAAATACCTCTTTTATCCCCTAAAAGAGGACAGATTCTGCCAGACATGCCAGATTTCTCCCTAATGTATCACATCTTCTCCAAGAAATACCAGCTTTCCCCCTTCAAATAGGACCTTTTCTCCCACAAATACCTGTTTTATCCACAAAATAGGACAGTTTCTTCCAGAAATGCCACATTTCTCCCAAATATATCACATCTTCTCCAAGAAATACCAGGTTTCCCCCTAGAAATAGGACCTTTTCACCCACAAATACCTATTTTATCCCCAAAATAGAACTGTTTCTACCAGAAATGCCACATTTCTCCCAAATATATCACATCTTCTCCAAGAAATAACACGATTCCTCCTGAAATAGGACATTCTCACCCACAACTACCAGCCTTCTCCCCCCAAATTGGACAGTTTCTTCCAGAAAAGCCAGATTTCTCCCAAATAGATCACATCTTCTCCAAGAAATACCAGCTTTCCCCCTTCAAATAGGAACTTTTCACCCACAAATACCTCTTTTATCCCCAAATCAGGACAGTTTCTTCCAGAAAGGCCAGATTTCTCCCAAATATATCACATCTTCTCCAAGAAATACCAGGATTCCCCCTTCAAATAGGACCTTATCACCCACAAATACCTCTTTTATCCCCAAAATAGGACATTGTCTTCCTGACATGCCACATTTCTCCCAAATATATCACATCTTCTCCAAGAAATACCAGGGATCCCCTTTGAAATAGGAACTTTTCACCCACAAATACCTCTTTTATCCCCAAAAGAGGACAGTTTCATCCAGACATGCCAGATTTCTCCCAAACATATCACATCTTCTCCAAGAAATACCAGGTTCCCCCTTCAAATAGGACATTTTCACCAACAAATACCACTTTTATCCCCAAAATAGGACAGTTTCTTCCAGAAATGCCACATTTCTCCCAAATATATCACATCTTCTCAAAGAAATACCAGCTTTCCCCCTTCAAATAGGACCCTTTCACACACAAATACCACTTTGATCCCCAAGATAGGACATCTGCTTCCAGAAATGCCTGATTTCTCCCAAATATATCACATCTTCTCCAAGAAATATCACGGTTCCCCCTTCAAATAGGACCTTTTCTACCACAAATACCTCTTTTATCCCTAAAATACGACAGTTTCTTCCAGACATGCCCAATTTCTCCCAAATATATCACATCTCCTGCAAGAAATACCAGCTTTCCCCTGGAAATAGGACCTTTTCTCACACAAGTACCTGTTTTATCCCCAAAAGAGGACAGTTTCTTCCCGACATGCCACATTTCTCCCAAACATATCACATCTTCTCCAAGAAATACCAGGGTTCCCCCTTCAAATAGGACCTTCTCACCCACAAATACCTCTTTTATCCCCAAAAGAGGACAGTTTCTTCCAGAAATGCCACATTTCTCCCAAATATATCACATCTTCTCCAAGAAATAACACGATTCCTCCTGAAATAGGGCATTCTCACCCACAACTACCAGCCTTCTCCCCCCAAAATGGACATTTTCTTCCAGAAAAGCCAGATTTCTCCCAAATATATCACATCTTCTCCAAGAAATACCAGGTTTCCCCCTTCAAATAGGAACTTTTCACCCACAAATACCTCTTTTATCCCCAAAAGAGGACAGTTTCTTCCAGACATGCCACATTTCTCCCAAATAGATCACATCTTCTCCAAGAAATACCAGGATTCCCCCTTCAAATAGGACCTTTTCACCCACAAATACCTCTTTCATCCCCAAAATAGGACATTGTCTTCCTGACATGCCACATTTCTCCCTAATAGATCACATCTTCTCCAAGAAATGCCAGGGATCCCCTTTGAAATAGGACCTTTTCACCCACGAATACCTGTTTTATCCCCAAAATAGGACAGTTTCATCCTGACATGCCAGATTTCGCCCAAATATATCAAATCTTCTCCAAGAAATACCAGGTTTCCCCCTTCAAATAGGACCTTTTCTCCCACAAGTACTTGTTTTATCCCCAAAAGCGGACACTTTCTTCCAAAAATGCCACATTTCTCCCAAACATATCACATCTTCTCCAAGAAATACCAGCTTTCCCCCTTGAAATAGGACCTTTTCACCCACAAATACCTCTTTTATCCCCAAAATACGACAGTTTCTTCCAGACATGCCTGATTTCTCCCAAGTAGATAACATCTTCTCCAAGAAATACCAGCTTTCCCCCTTCAAATAGAACCTTTTCTCCCACAAATACCTGTTTTATCCCCAAAAGAGAACAGTTTCTTCCAGAAATGCCTCATTTCTCCCAAATATATCACATCTTCTCCAAGAAATACCAGCTTTCCCCCTTCAAATAGGACCTTTTCACCCACAAATACCTGTTTTATCCACAGAAGAGGACAGTTTCTTCCAGAAATGCCACATTTCTCCCAAATCTATCACATCTTCTCCAAGAAATACCAGGTTTCCCCCTTCAAATAGGACCTTTTCACCCACAAATACCTCTTTTATCCCCAAAATAGGACAGTTCCTTCCAGAAATTCCACATTTCTCCCAAATATATCACATCCACTCCAAGAAATACCAGGTTTCCCCCTTCAAATAGAACCTTTTCTCCCTCAAATACCTCTTTTATCAACAAAATAGGACAGTTTCTTCCAGACATGCCACATTTCTCCCAAATATATCACATCTTCTCCAAGAAATACCATGTTTCCCCCTTCAAATAGGACCTTTTCACCCACAAATACCTCTTTGATCCCCAAAATAGGACAGTTTCTGCCAGAAATGCCACATTTCTCCCAAATAGATCACATCTTCTCCAAGAAATACCAGGTTTCCCCCTTCAAATAGGACCTACTCACCCACAAATACCTGTTTAAACCCCAAAATAGGACAGTTTCTTCCAGACATGCCACATTTCTCCCAAATATATCACATCTTCTCCAAGAAATACCAGCTTTCCCCCTTCAAATAGGACGTATTCTCCCACAAATACCTCTTTTATCCCCAAAATAGAACAGTTTCTGCAGAAATGCCACATCTCTCCCAAATATATCACATCTTCTCCAAGAAATACCTTCTTTCCCCCTTCAAATAGGACCTTTTCTCCCACAAATACCAGCCTTCTCCCCAAAAGAGGACAGTTTCTTCCAGAAATGCCACATTTCTCCCAAATATATCACATCTTCTCAAAGAAATAACACGGTTCCTCCTGAAATAGGACCTTCTCACCCACAACTACCAGCCTTCTCCTCCCAAATTGGACATTTTCTTCCAGAAATGCCACATTTCTCCCAAATATATCACATCTTCTCCAAGAAATACCAGGGTTCCCCCTTCAAATAGGACCTTTTCACCCACAAATACCTCTTTTATCTCCAAAATAGGACAGTTTCATTCAGTCATGCCATATTTCTCCCAAATAGATCACATCTTCTCCAAGAAATACCAGGTTTCCCCCTTCAAATAGGACCTTTTCACCCACAAATACCTGTTCTATCCCCAAAACAGGACAGTTTCTGCAATAAAGGCCAGATTTCTCCCAAATATATCACATCTTCTCCAAGAAATACCACGGTTCCCCCTTCAAATAGGACCTTTTCACCCAAAAATACCTCTTTTATCCCCAAAAGAGGACAGTTTCTTCCAGAAAGGCCACATTGCTCCCAAATATATCACATCTTCTCCAAGAAATACCACGGTTCCCCCTTCAAATAGGACCTTTTCACCCACAAATACCTTTTTTATCCCCAAAATAGGACAGTTTCTTCCAGAAAGGCCAGATTTCTCCCAAATATATCACATCTTCTCCAAGAAATACCAGGTTTTCCCCTGGAAATAGGACCTTTTCTCCCACAAATACCTGTTTTATCCCCAAAATAGGACAGTTCCTTCAAGAAATGCCCGATTTCTTCCAAATATATCACATCTTCTCCAAGAAATACCAGCTTTCCCCCTTCAAATAGGACCTTTTCTCCCACAAATACCAGCCTTCTCTCCCCAAATTGGACAGTTTCTTGCAGACATGCCAGATTTCTCCCAAATATATCACATCTTCTCCAAGAAATACCACGGTTCCCCCTTCAAATAGGACCTTATCACCCACAAATACCTCTTTTATCCCCAAAATAGAACAGTTTCTTCCAGAAATGCCACATCTCTCCCAAATATATCACATCTTCTCCAAGAAATAACAGGTTTCCCCCTTCAATTAGGACCTTTTCTCCCACAAATACCTGTTTTATCCCCAAAATAGGACAGTTCCTTCAAGAAATGCCCGATGTCTTCCAAGTATATCACATCTTCTCAAAGAAATACCAGCTTTCCCCCTGGAAATAGGACATTTTCTCCCAGAAATACCAGCCTTCTCCCCACATTGGACATTTTCTCCCAGACATGCCAGATTTCTCCCAAATAGATCACATCTTCTCCAAGAAATACCAGCTTTCCCCCTTCAAATAGGACCTTTTCTCCCACAAATACCTGTTTTATCCCCAAAAGAGGACAGTTTCTTCCAGACATGCCACATTTCTCCCAAATAGATCACATCTTCTCCAAGAAATACCAGCTTTCCCCCTTCAAATAGGACCTTTTCACCCACAAATACCTCTTTTAGCCCCAAAATAGGAGAGTTTCTGCCACACATGCCAGTTTTCTCCCAAATATATCACATCTTCTCCAAGAAATACCAGCTTTCCCCCTTCAAATAGGACCTTTTCACCCACAAATACCTCTTTGATCCCCGAAATAGGACGGTTTCTTCCAGACATGCCACATTTCTCCCAAATATATCACATCTTCTCCAAGAAATACCAGGTTTCCCCCTTCAAATAGGACCTTTTCACCCCAAAAAAAATGCTTTATCCCCAAAAGAGGACAGTTTCTTCCAGACATGCCAGATTTCTCCCAAATATGCCACATCTTCTCCAAGAAATACCAACTTTCCCCCTTCAAATAGGACCTTCTCACCCACAAATACTTGTTTTATCCCCAAAATAGGACAGTTTGTGCCAGACATGCCACATTTCTCCCAAATATATCACATCTCCTCCAAGAAATACCACGGTTCCCCCTTCAAATAGGACCTTTTCACCCAAAAACAAATGCTTTATCCCCAAAAGAGGACAGTTTCTTCCAGACATGCCAGATTTCTCCCAAATATATCACATCTTCTCCAAGAAATACCAACTTTCCCCCTTCAAATAGGACCTTCTCACCCACAAATACCTCTTTTATCCCCAAAATAGGACAGTTTCTGCCAGACATGCCACATTTCTCCCAAATATATCACATCTTCTACAAGAAATACCAGGTTTCCCCCTTCAAATAGGACCTTTACACCCACAAATACATCTTTTATCCCCAAAAGAGGACAGTTTCTGCCAGAAATGCCACATTTCTCCCAAATATATCACATCTCCTCCAAGAAATACCAGGTTTCCCCCTTCAAATAGGACCTTTTCTCCCACAAATACCTCTTTTATCCCCAAAAGAGGACAGTTTCTTCCTGACATGCCAGATTTCTTTAAAATAGATCACATCTTCTCCAAGAAATACCAGGGTTCCCCCTTCAAATAGGACCTTTTCACCCACAAATACCTCTTTGATCCCCAAAAGAGGACAGTTTCTGCCAGAAATGCCACATTTCTCCCAAATATATCACATCTTCTCCAAGAAATACCAGGTTTCCCCCTAGAAATAGGACCCTTTCACCCACAAATACCTCTTTGATCCCCAAAATAGGACAGTTTCTTCCAGACATGCCACATTTCTCCCAAATATATCACATCTTCTCCAAGAAATAACACGATTCCTCCTGAAATGGGACCTTTTCGTCCACAACTAGCAGCCTTCTCCCCCCAAACTGGGCATTTTCTTCCAGAAATGCCATATTTCTCCTAAATAGATCAAATCTTCTCCAAGAAATACCAGGGTTCCCCCTTCAAATAGGACCTTTTCACCCACAAATACCTCTTTTATCCCCAAAAGAGGACAGTTTCTTCCAGACATGCCACATTTCTCCCAAATATATCACATCTTCTCCAAGAAATACCAGTTTTCCCCCTTCAAATAGGTCCTTTTCACCCACAAATACCTCCTTTATCCCCAAAATAGGACAGTTTCTTCCAGAAATGCCACATTTCTCCCAAATAGATCACATCTTCTCCAAGAAATACCAGGGTTCCCCCTTCAAATAGGACCTTGTCACCCACAAATACCTCTTTTATTCCCAAAATAGGACAGTTTCTTCCAGACATGCCACATTTCTCCCAAATAAATCACATCTTCTCCAAGAAATACCAGGTCTCCCCCATAAAATAGGACCTTTTCACCCACAAATACCTCTTTTATCCCCAAAAGAGGACAGTTTATGCCAGAAAGGCCAGATTTCTCCCAAATAGATCACATCTTCTCCAAGAAATACCAGGTTTCCCCCTTCAAATAGGACCTTTTCACCAACAAATACCTGTTTTATCCCCAAAAGAGGACAGTTTCTTCCAGACATGCCACATTTCGCCAAATAGATCACATCTTCTCCAAGAAATACCAGGCTTTCCCCATCAAATAGGACCTTTTCACCGACAAATACCTGTTTGATTCCTAAAATAGGACAGTTTCTTCCAGAAAGGCCACATTTCTCCCAAATATATCACATCTTCTCCAAGAAATACCAGGGTTTCCCCTTCAAAAAGGACCTTTTCTCCCACAAATACCTGTTTGATCCGTAAAATACGACAGTTTCTGCCAGAAATGCCACATTTCTCCCAAATAGATCACATCTTCTCCAAGAAATACCAGCTTTCCCCCTTCATATAGGACCTTTTCAACCACAAATACCTCTTTTATCCCCAAAATTGGACATTTGCTTACAGAAATGCCAGATTTCTCCCAAACATATCACATCTTCTCCAAGAAATACCAACTTTCCCCCTTCAAATAGGACCTTTTCACTCACAAATACCTCTTTTATCCCCAAAATAGGACAGTTTCTTCCAGAAATGCCACATTTCACCCAAATAGATCACATCTTCTCCAAGAAAAACCAGGTTTCCCCCTTCAAATAGGACCTTTTCACCCACAAATACCTCTTTTATCCCCTAAAAGAGGACAGATTCTGCCAGACATGCCAGATTTCTCCCTAATGTATCACATCTTCTCCAAGAAAAACCAGCTTTCCCCCTTCAAATAGGACCTTTTCTCCCACAAATACCTGTTTTATCCACAAAATAGGACAGTTTCTTCCAGAAATGCCACATTTCTCCCAAATATATCACATCTTCTCCAAGAAATACCAGGTTTCCCCCTAGAAATAGGACCTTTTCACCCACAAATACCTATTTTATCCCCAAAATAGAACAGTTTCTACCAGAAATACCACATTTCTCCCAAATATATCTCATCTTCTCCAAGAAATAACACGATTCCTCCTGAAATAGGACATTCTCACCCACAACTACCAGCCTTCTCCCCCCAAATTGGACAGTTTCTTCCAGAAAAGCCAGATTTCTCCCAAATAGATCACATCTTCTCCAAGAAATACCAGCTTTCCCCCTTCAAATAGGAACTTTTCGCCCACAAATACCTCTTTTATCCCCAAAACAGGACAGTTTCATCCAGAAAGGCCAGATTTCTCCCAAATATATCACATCTTCTCCAAGAAATACCAGGATTCCCCCTTCAAATAGGACCTTATCACCCACAAATACCTCTTTTATCCCCAAAATAGGACATTGTCTTCCTGACATGCCACATTTCTCCCAAATATATCACATCTTCTCCAAGAAATACCAGGGATCCCCTTTGAAATAGGAACTTTTCACCCACAAATACCTCTTTTATCCCCAAAAGAGGACAGTTTCATCCAGACATGCCAGATTTCTCCCAAACATATCACATCTTCTCCAAGAAATACCAGGTTTCCCCTTCAAATAGGACATTTTCACCCACAAATACCTCTTTTATCCCCAAAATAGGACAGTTTCTTCCAGAAATGCCACTTTTCTCCCAAATATATCACATCTTCTCAAAGAAATACCAGCTTTCCCCCTTCAAATAGGACCCTTTCACACACAAATACCACTTTGATCCCCAAGATAGGACATCTGCTTCCAGAAATGCCTGATTTCTCCCAAATATATCACATCTTCTCCAAGAAATACCACGGTTCCCCCTTCAAATAGGACCTTTTCTACCACAAATACCTCTTTTATCCCTAAAATACGACAGTTTCTTCCAGACATGCCCAATTTCTCCCAAATATATCACATCTCCTGCAAGAAATACCAGCTTTCCCCTGGAAATAGGACCTTTTCTCCCACAAGTACCTGTTTTATCCCCAAAAGAGGACAGTTTCTTCCAGACATGCCACATTTCTCCCAAACATATCACATCTTCTCCAAGAAATACCAGGGTTCCCCCTTCAAATAGGACCTTCTCACCCACAAATACCTCTTTTATCCCCAAAAGAGGACAGTTTCTTCCAGAAATGCCACATTTCTCCCAAATATATCACATCTTCTCCAAGAAATAACACGATTCCTCCTGAAATAGGGCATTCTCACCCACAACTACCAGCCTTCTCCCCCCAAATTGGACATTTTCTTCCAGAAAAGCCAGATTTCTCCCAAATATATCACATCTTCTCCAAGAAATACCAGGTTTCCCCCTTCAAATAGGAACTTTTCACCCACAAATACCTCTTTTATCCCCAAAAGAGGACAGTTTCTTCCAGACATGCCACATTTCTCCCAAATATATCACATCTTCTCCAAGAAATATCATGTTTCCCCCTTCAAATAGGACCTTTTCACCCACAAATACCTCTTTGATCCCCAAACTAGGACAGTTTCTGCCAGAAATGCCACATTTCTCCCAAATAGATCACATCTTCTCCAAGAAATACCAGGTTTCCCCCTTCAAATAGGACCTACTCACCCACAAATACCTGTTTAAACCCCAAAATAGGACAGTTTCTTCCAGACATGCCACATTTCTCCCAAATATATCACATCTTCTCCAAGAAATACCAGCTTTCCCCCTTCAAATAGGACGAATTCTCCCACAAATACCTCTTTTATCCCCAAAATAGAACAGTTTCTGCAGAAATGCCACATCTCTCCCAAATATATCACATCTTCTCCAAGAAATACCTTCTTTCCCCCTTCAAATAGGACCTTTTCTCCCACAAATACCAGCCTTCTCCCCAAAAGAGGACAGTTTCTTCCAGAAATGCCACATTTCTCCCAAATATATCACATCTTCTCCAAGAAATACCAGGGTTCCCCCTTCAAATAGGACCTTTTCACCCACAAATACCTCTTTTATCTCCAAAATAGGACAGTTTCATCCAGACATGCCATATTTCTCCCAAATATATCACATCTTCTCCAAGAAATACCAGGTTTCCCCCTTCAAATAGGACCTTTTCACCCAAAAATACCTCTTTTATCCCCAAAAGAGGACAGTTTCTTCCAGAAAGGCCACATTGCTCCCAAATATATCACATCTTCTCCAAGAAATACCACGGTTCCCCCTTCAAATAGGACCTTTTCACCCACAAATACCTCTTTTATCCCCAAAATAGGACATTTTCTTCCAGAAAGGCCTGATTTCTCCCAAATATATCACATCTTCTCCAAGAAATACCAGGTTTTCCCCTGGAAATAGGACCTTTTCTCCCACAAATACCTGTTTTATCCCCAAAATAGGACAGTTCCTTCAAGAAATGCCCGATTTCTTCCAAATATATCACATCTTCTCCAAGAAATACCAGCTTTCCCCCTTCAAATAGGACCTTTTCTCCCACAAATACCAGCCTTCTCTCCCCAAATTGGACAGTTTCTTGCAGACATGCCAGATTTCTCCCAAATATATCACATCTTCTCCAAGAAATACCACGGTTCCCCCTTCAAATAGGACCTTATCACCCACAAATACCTCTTTGATCCCCAAAATAGAACAGTTTCTTCCAGAAATGCCACATCTCTCCCAAATATATCACATCTTCTCCAAGAAATACCAGGTTTCCCCCTTCAAATAGGACCTTTTCACCCACAAGTACCTCTTTGATCCCCAAAATAGGAGAGTTTCTGCCACACATGCCAGTTTTCTCCCAAATATATCACATCTTCTCAAAGAAATACCAGCTTTCCCCCTGGAAATAGGACATTTTCTCCCACAAATACCAGCCTTCTCCCCCCAAATTGGACATATTCTGCCAGAAAGGCCAGATTTCTCCCACATATATCACGTCTTCTCCAAGAAATACCACGGTTCCCCCTTCAAATAGGACCTTATCACCCACAAATACCTCTTTTATCCCCAAAATAGAACAGTTTCTTCCAGAAATGCCACATCTCTCCCAAATATATCACATCTTCTCCAAGAAATGCCAGCTTTCCCCCTTCAAATAGGACCTTTTCACCCACAAATACCTGTTTGATCCCCAAAAGAGGACAGTTTCTGCCAGAAATGCCACATTTCTCCCAAATATATCACATCTTCTCCAAGAAATACCAGGATTCCTCCTGAAATAGGAACTTTTCACCCAAAAATACCAGCCTTCGCCCCCCAGATAGGACATTTTCTTCCAGAAAGGCCAGATTTCTCCCAAATATACCACATCTTCTCCAAGAAATACCAGGTTTTCCCCTGGAAATAGGACCTTTTCACCCACAAATACCTGTTTTATCCGCAAAATAGGACAGTTCCTTCAAGAAATGCCCGATGTCTTCCAAGTATATCACATCTTCTCAAAGAAATACCAGCTTTCCCCCTGGAAATAGGACATTTTCTCCCACAAATACCAGCCTTCTCCCCACATTGGACATTTTCACCCATACATGCTAGATTTCTCCCAAATAGATCACATCTTCTCCAAGAAATACCAGCTTTCCCCCTTCAAATAGGACCTTTTCTCCCACAAATACCTGTTTTATCCCCAAAAGAGGACAGTTTCTTCCTGACATGCCAGATTTCTCCCAAATATATCACATCTTCTCCAAGAAATACCACGTTTCCCCCTTCAAATAGGACCTTTTCACCCACAAATACCTCTTTGATCCCCAAAATAGGAGAGTTTCTGCCACACATGCCAGTTTTCTCCCAAATATATCACATCTTCTCCAAGAAATACCAGCTTTCCCCCTTCAAATAGGACCTTTTCTCCCACAAATACCTGTTTGATCCCCGAAATAGGACGGTTTCTTCCAGACATGCCAGATTTCTCCCAAATATATCACATCTCCTCCAAGAAATACCACGGTTCCCCCTTCAAATAGGACATTTTCACCCAAAAACAAATGCTTTATCCCCAAAAGAGGACAGTTTCTTCCAGACATGCCAGATTTCTCCCAAATATATCACATCTTCTCCAAGAAATACCAACTTTCCCCCTTCAAATAGTACCTTCTCACCCACAAATACCTCTTTTATCCCCAAAATAGGACAGTTTCTGCCAGACATGCCACATTTCTCCCAAATATATCACATCTTCTACAAGAAATACCAGGTTTCCCCCTTCAAATAGGACCTTTACACCCACAAATACCTCTTTTATCCCCAAAAGAGGACAGTTTCTGCCAGAAATGCCACATTTCTCCCAAATATATCACATCTCCTCCAAGAAATACCAGGTTTCCCCCTTGAAATAGGACCTTTTCTCCCACAAATACCTCTTTTATCCCCAAAAGAGGACAGTTTCTTCCAAAACTGCCAGTTTTCTCCCAAATATATCACATCTTCTCCAAGAAATACCAGGTTTCCCCCTTGAAATTGGCCCTTTTCACCCACAAATACCTTTTTGATCCCCAAAAGAGGACAGTTTCTTCCAGAAATGCCACATTTCTCCCAAATAGATCACATCTTCTCCAAGAAATACCAGGTTTCCCCCTTCAAATAGGACCTTTTCACCCACAAATACCTCTTTTATCCCCAAAAGAGGACAGTTTCTTCCTGACATGCCAGATTTCTCCCAAATAGATCACATCTTCTTCAAGAAATACCAGCTTTCCCCCTTCAAATAGGACCTTTTCTCCCACAAATACCTCTTTTATCCCCAAAATAGGACAATTTCTTCCAGACATGCCACATTTCTCCCAAATATATCACATCTTCTCCAAGAAATATCACGATTCCTCCAGAAATGGGACCTTTTCACCCACAACAAGCAGCCTTCTCCCCCCAAACTGGGCATTTTCTTCCAGAAATGCCATATTTCTCCCAAATAGATCAAATCTTCTCCAAGAAATACCAGGGTTCCCCCTTGAAATAGGACCTTTTCACCCACAAATACCTCTTTTATCCCCAAAAGAGGACAGTTTCATCCAGACATGCCACATTTCTCCCAAATATATCACATCTTCAACAAGAAATACCAGTTTTCCCCCTTCAAATAGGACCTTTTCACCCACAAATACCTGTTTCATCCCCTAAAGAGGACAGTTTCTTACAGAAATGCCACATTTCTCCCAAATATATCACATCTTCTCCAAGAAATACCAGGTTTCCCCCTTCAAATAGGACCTTGTCACCCACAAATACCTCTTTTATCCCCAAAATAGGACAGTTTCTTCCAGAAAGGCCAGATTTCTCCCAAATGTATCACATCTTCTCCAAGAAATACCAGGTCTCCCCCTTCAAATAGGACCTTTTCACCCACAAATACCTCTTTTATCCCCAAAAGAGGACAGTTTATGCCAGAAAGGCCAGATTTCTCCCAAATAGATCACATCTTCTCCAAGAAATACCAGCTTTCCCCCTTCAAATAGGACCTTTTCACCCACAAATACCTGTTTTATCCCCAAAAGAGGACAGTTTCTTCCAGACATGCCACATTTCGCCCAAATATATCACATCTTCTCCAGGAAATACCAGGCTTTCCCCTTCAAATAGGACCTTTTCACCCACAAATACCTGTTTAATTCCTAAAATAGGACATTTTCTTCCAGAAAGGCCACATTTCTCCCAAATATATCACACCTTCTCCTAGAAATACCAGGGTTCCCCCTTCAAAAAGGACCTTTTCTCCCACAAATACCTGTTTGATCCCTAAAATACGACAGTTTCTGCCAGAAATGCCACATTTCTCCCAAATATTTCACATCTTCTCCAAGAAATACCACGATTCCTCCTGAAATAGGACCTTTTCACCCACAAATACCTCTTTTATCCCCAAAAGAGGACAGTTTCTTCCAGACATGCCACATTTCTCCGAAATATATCACATCTTCTCCAAGAAATACCAGCTTTCCACCTTCATATAGGACCTTTTCACCCACAAATACCTCTTTTATCTCCAAAATAGGACAGTTTCTTCCAGAAATGCCACATTTCTCCCAAATAGATCACATCTTCTCCAAGAAATACCAGGTTTCCCCCTTCAAATAGGACCTTTTCACCCACAAATACCTCTTTTATCCCCTAAAAGAGGACAGATTCTGCCAGACATGCCAGATTTCTCCCAAATGTATCACATCTTCTCCAAGAAATACCAGGTTTCCCCCTTCAAATAGGACATTTTCACCCACAAATACCTGTTTTATCCCCAAAATAGGACAGTTTCTTCCAGAAATGCCACATTTCTCCCAAATATATCACATCTTCTCCTAGAAATACCAGGTTTCCCCCTAGAAATAGGACCTTTTCACCCACAAATACCTATTTTATCCCCAAAATAGAACAGTTTCTACCAGAAATGCCACATTTCTCCCAAATATATCACATCTTCTCCAAGAAATAACACGATTCCTCCTGAAATAGGACATTCTAACCCACAACTACCAGCCTTCTCCCCCCAAATTGGACAGTTTCTTCCAAAAAAGCCAGATTTCTCCCAAATAGATCACATCTTCTCCAAGAAATACCAGCTTTCCCCCTTCAAATAGGAACTTTTCACCCACAAATACCTCTTTCATCCCCAAAATAGGACATTGTCTTCCTGACATGACACATTTCTCCCAAATATATCACATCTTCTCCAAGAAATACCAGGGATCCCCTTTGAAATAGGACCTTTTCACCCACAAATAGCTCTTTTATCCCCAAAATAGGACAGTTTCATCCAGACATGCCTGATTTCGTCCAAATATATCAAATCTTCTCCAAGAAATACCAGGTTCCCCCTTCAAATAGGACATTTTCACCCACAAATACCTCTTTTATCCCCAAAATAGGACAGTTTCTTCCAGAAATGCCACATTTCTCCCAAATATATCACATCTTCTCCAAGAAATACCAGTTTTCCCCCTTCAAATAGGACCCTTTCACACACAAATACCACTTTGATCCCCAAGATAGGACATCTGCTTCCAGAAATGCCACATTTCTCCCAAATATAAAACATCTTCTCCAAGAAATACCAGGGTTCCCCCTTCAAATAGGACCTTTTCTCCCACAAATACCTGTTTTATCCCTAAAATACGACAGTTTCTTCCAGACATGCCAAATTTCTCCCAAATATATCACATCTCCTGCAAGAAATACCAGCTTTCCCCTGGAAATAGGACCTTTTCTCCCACAAGTACCTGTTTTATCCCCAAAAGAGGACAGTTTCTTCCAGAAATGCCACATTTCTCCGAAACATATCACATCTTCTCCAAGAAATACCAGGTTTCCCCCTTCAAATAGGAACTTTTCACCCACAAATACCTCTTTTATCCCCAAAAGAGGACAGTTTCTTCCAGACATGCCACATTTCTCCCAAATAGATCACATCTTCTCCAAGAAATACCAGCTTTCCCCCTTCAAATAGGACCTTTTCACCCACAAATACCTCTTTCATCCCCAAAATAGGACATTGTCTTCCTGACATGCCACATTTCTCCCTAATAGATCACATCTTCTCCAAGAAATGCCAGGGATCCCCTTTGAAATAGGACATTTTCACCCAAAAATACCTGTTTTATCCCCAAAATAGGACAGTTTCATCCAGACATGCCAGATTTCGCCCAAATATATCAAATCTTCTCCAAGAAATACCAGGGTTCCCCCTTCAAATAGGACCTTTTCTCCCACAAATACCTCTTTTATCCCCAAAAGAGGACAGTTTCTTCCAGACATGCCACATTTCTCCCAAATATATCACATCTTCTCCAAGAAATACCAGGTTTCCCCCTTCAAATAGGACCTTTTCTCCCACAAGTACTTGTTTTATAACCAAAAGAGGACACTTTCTTCCAGACATGCCACATTTCTCCCAAACATATCACATCTTCTCCAAGAAATAACAGCTTTCCCCCTTCAAATAGGACCTTGTCACCCACAAATACCTCTTTTATCCCCAAAATACGACAGTTTCTTCCAGACATGCCTGATTTCTCCCAAATAGATCACATCTTCTCCAAGAAATACCAGGTTTCCCCCTTCAAATAGGACCTTTTCACCCACAAATACCTGTTTTATCCCCAAAAGAGGACAGTTTCTGCCAGAAATGCCACATTTCTCCCAAATATATCTTATCTTCTCCAAGAAATACCAGCTTTCCCCCTTCAAATAGGACCTTTTCACCCACAAATACCTCTTTTATCCCCAAAAGAGGACAGTTTCTTCCAGAAATGCCACATTTCTCCCAAATAGATCACATCTTCTCCAAGAAATACCAGGTTTCCCCTTCAAATAGGACCTTTTCTCCCACAAATACCTCTTTCATCCCCAAAATAGGACACTTTCTTCCAGAAATGCCACATTTCTCCCAAATATATCACATCCACTCCAAGAAATACCAGGTTTCCCCCTTCAAATAGAACCTTTTCTCCCTCAAATACCTCTTTTATCAACAAAATAGGACAGTTTCTTCCAGACATGCCACATTTCTCCCAAATATATCACATCTTCTCCAAGAAATACCATGTTTCCCCCTTCAAATAGGACCTTTTCACCCACAAATACCTCTTTTATCAACAAAATAGGACAGTTTCCTGCAGACATGCCACATTTCTCCCAAATATATCACATCTTCTCCAAGAATACCAGCTTTCCCCCTTCAAATAGGACCTATTCTCCCACAAATACCTCTTTTATCCCCAAGATAGAACAGTTTCTGCAGAAATGCCACATCTCTCCCAAATATATCACATCTTCTCCAAGAAATACCTGCTTTCCCCCTTCAAATAGGACCTTTTCTCCCACAAATACCAGCCTTCTCCCCCAAATAGGACAGTTTCTGCCAGAAATGCCACATTTCTCCCAAATATATCACATCTTCTCCAAGAAATAACACGGTTCCTCCTGAAATAGGACCTTCTCACCCACAACTACCAGCCTTCTCCTCCCAAATTGGACATTTTCTTCCAGAAATGCCACATTTCTCCCAAATATATCACATCTTCTCCAAGAAATACCAGCTTTCCCCCTTCAAATAGGACCTTTTCACCCACAAATACCTCTTTTATCTCCAAAATAGGACAGTTTCATCCAGACATGCCACATTTCTCCCAAATAGATCACATCTTCTCCAAGAAATACCAGGTTTCCCCCTTCAAATAGGACCTTTTCACCCACAAATACCTGTTCTATCCCCAAAATAGGAGAGTTTCTGCCACACATGCCAGTTTTCTCCCAAATATATCACATCTTCTCCAAGAAATACCAGCTTTCCCCCTTCAAATAGGACCTTTTCTCCCACAAATACCTGTTTGATCCCCGAAATAGGACGGTTTCTTCCAGACATGCCAGATTTCTCCCAAATATATCACATCTTCTCCAAGAAATACCAGGTTTCCCCCTTCAAATAGGACCTTTTCACCCCAAAAAAAATGCTTTATCCCCAAAAGAGGACAGTTTCTTCCAGACATGCCAGATTTCTCCCAAATATACCACATCTTCTCCATGAAATACCAACTTTCCCCCTTCAAATAGGACCTTCTCACCCACAAATACTTGTTTTATCCCCAAAATAGGACAGTTTGTGCCAGACATGCCACATTTCTCCCAAATATATCACATCTCCTCCAAGAAATACCACGGTTCCCCCTTCAAATAGGACATTTTCACCCAAAAACAAATGCTTTATCCCCAAAAGAGGACAATTTCTTCCAGACATGCCAGATTTCTCCCAAATATTTCACATCTTCTCCAAGAAATACCAACTTTCCCCCTTCAAATAGGACCTTCTCACCCACAAATACCTCTTTTATCCCCAAAATAGGACAGTTTCTGCCAGACATGCCACATTTCTCCCAAATATATCACATCTTCTACAAGAAATACCAGGTTTCCCCCTTCAAATAGGACCTTTACACCCACAAATACCTCTTTTATCCCCAAAAGAGGACAGTTTCTGCCAGAAATGCCACATTTCTCCCAAATATATCACATCTCCTCCAAGAAATACCAGGTTTCCCCCTTCAAATAGGACCTTTTCTCCCACAAATACCTCTTTTATCCCCAAAAGAGGACAGTTTCTTCCAGACATGCCAGATTTCTCCCAAATATATCACATCTTCTCCAAGAAATACCAGGTTTCCCCCTTGAAATTGGCCCTTTTCACCCACAAATACCTCTTTGATCCCCAAAAGAGGACAGTTTCTTCCAGAAATGCCACATTTCTCCCAAATAGATCACATCTTCTCCAAGAAATACCACGTTTCCACCTTCAAATAGGACCTTTTCACCCACAAATACCTCTTTTATCCCCAAAAGAGGACAGTTTCTTCCTGACATGCCAGATTTCTCCCAAATAGATCACATCTTCTTCAAGAAATACCAGGTTTCCCCCTTCAAATAGGACCTTTTCTCCCACAAATACCTCTTTTATCCCCAAAATAGGACAATTTCTTCCAGACATGCCACATTTCTCCCAAATATATCACATCTTCTCCAAGAAATATCACGATTCCTCCAGAAATGGGACCTTTCCACCCACAACTAGCAGCCTTCTCCCCCCAAACTGGGCATTTTCTTCCAGAAATGCCATATTTCTCCCAAATAGATCAAATCTTCTCCAAGAAATACCAGGGTTCCCCCTTGAAATAGGACCTTTTCACCCACAAATACCTCTTTTATCCCCAAAATAGGACAGTTTCATCCAGACATGCCACATTTCTCCCAAATATATCACATCTTCTCCAAGAAATACCAGGGTTCCCCCTTCAAATAGGACCTTTTCACCCACAAATACCTGTTTTATCCCCTAAAGAGGACAGTTTCTTCCAGAAATGCCACATTTCTCCCAAATGTATCACATCTTCTCCAAGAAATACCAGGTTTCCCCCTTCAAATAGGACCTTGTCACCCACAAATACCTCTTTTATCCCCAAAATACGACAGTTTCTTCCAGAAAGGCCAGATTTCTCCCAAATGTATCACATCTTCTCCAAGAAATACCAGGTCTCCAACTTCAAATAGGACCTTTTCTCCCACAAATACCTCTTTTATCCCCAAAAGAGGACAGTTTATGCCAGAAAGGCCAGATTTCTCCCAAATAGATCACATCTTCTCCAAGAAATACCAGGTTTCCCCCTTCAAATAGGACCTTTTCACCCACAAATACCTGTTTTATCCCCAAAAGAGGACAGTTTCTTCCAGACATGCCACATTTCGCCCAAATATATCACATCTTCTCCAGGAAATACCAGGCTTTCCCCTTCAAATAGGACCTTTTCACCCACAAATACCTGTTTGATTCCTAAAATAGGACATTTTCTTCCAGAAAGGCCACATTTCTCCCAAATATATCACACCTTCTCCAAGAAATACCAGGGTTCCCCCTTCAAAAAGGACCTTTTCTCCCACAAATACCTGTTTGATCCCTAAAATACGACAGTTTCTGCCAGAAATGCCACATTTCTCCCAAATATTTCACATCTTCTCCAAGAAATACCACGATTCCTCCTGAAATAGGACCTTTTCACCCACAAATACCTCTTTTATCCCCAAAAGAGGACAGTTTCTTCCAGACATGCCACATTTCTCCGAAATATATCACATCTTCTCCAAGAAATACCAGCTTTCCACCTTCATATAGGACCTTTTCACCCACAAATACCTCTTTTATCTCCAAAATAGGACAGTTTCTTCCAGAAATGCCACATTTCTCCCAAATAGATCACATCTTCTCCAAGAAATACGAGGTTTCCCCCTTCAAATAGGACCTTTTCACCCACAAATACCTCTTTTATCCCCTAAAAGAGGACAGATTCTGCCAGACATGCCAGATTTCTCCCAAATGTATCACATCTTCTCCAAGAAAAACCAGGTTTCCCCCTTCAAATAGGACATTTTCACCCACAAATACCTGTTTTATCCCCAAAATAGGACAGTTTCTTCCAGAAATGCCACATTTCTCCCAAATATATCACATCTTCTCCTAGAAATACCAGGTTTCCCCCTTCAAATAGGACCTTTTCACCCACAAATACCTATTTTATCCCCAAAATAGAACAGTTTCTACCAGAAATGCCACATTTCTCCCAAATATATCACATCTTCTCCAAGAAATAACACGATTCCTCCTGAAATAGGACATTCTAACGCACAACTACCAGCCTTCTCCCCCCAAATTGGACAGTTTCTTCCAAAAAAGCCAGATTTCTCCCAAATAGATCACATCTTCTCCAAGAAATACCAGCTTTCCCCCTTCAAATAGGAACTTTTCACCCACAAATACCTCTTTCATCCCCAAAATAGGACATTGTCTTCCTGACATGACACATTTCTCCCAAATATATCACATCTTCTCCAAGAAATACCAGGGATCCCCTTTGAAATAGGACCTTTTCACCCACAAATAGCTCTTTTATCCCCAAAAGAGGACAGTTTCATCCAGACATGCCTGATTTCGTCCAAATATATCAAATCTTCTCCAAGAAATACCAGGTTCCCCCTTCAAATAGGACATTTTCACCCACAAATACCTCTTTTATCCCCAAAATAGGACAGTTTCTTCCAGAAATGCCACATTTCTCCCAAATATATCACATCTTCTCCAAGAAATACCAGTTTTCCCCCTTCAAATAGGACCCTTTCACACACAAATACCACTTTGATCCCCAAGATAGGACATCTGCTTCCAGAAATGCCACATTTCTCCCAAATATAAAACATCTTCTCCAAGAAATACCAGGGTTCCCCCTTCAAATAGGACCTTTTCTCCCACAAATACCTGTTTTATCCCTAAAATACGACAGTTTCTTCCAGACATGCCAAATTTCTCCCAAATATATCACATCTCCTGCAAGAAATACCAGCTTTCCCCTGGAAATAGGACCTTTTCTCCCACAAGTACCTGTTTTATCCCCAAAAGAGGACAGTTTCTTCCAGAAATGCCACATTTCTCCGAAACATATCACATCTTCTCCAAGAAATACCAGCTTTCCCCCTTCAAATAGGAACTTTTCACCCACAAATACCTCTTTTATCCCCAAAAGAGGACAGTTTCTTCCAGACATGCCACATTTCTCCCAAATAGATCACATCTTCTCCAAGAAATACCAGGATTCCCCCTTCAAATAGGACCTTTTCACCCACAAATACCTCTTTCATCCCCAAAATAGGACATTGTCTTCCTGACATGCCACATTTCTCCCTAATAGATCACATCTTCTCCAAGAAATGCCAGGGATCCCCTTTTAAATAGGACCTTTTCACCCAAAAATACCTGTTTTATCCCCAAAATAGGACAGTTTCATCCAGACATGCCAGATTTCGCCCAAATATATCAAATCTTCTCCAAGAAATACCAGGGTTCCCCCTTCAAATAGGACCTTTTCTCCCACAAATACCTCTTTTATCCCCAAAAGAGGACAGTTTCTTCCAGACATGCCACATTTCTCCCAAATATATCACATCTTCTCCAAGAAATACCAGGTTTCCCCCTTCAAATAGGACCTTTTCTCCCACAAGTACTTGTTTTATAACCAAAAGAGGACACTTTCTTCCAGACATGCCACATTTCTCCCAAACATATCACATCTTCTCCAAGAAATAACAGCTTTCCCCCTTCAAATAGGACCTTGTCACCCACAAATACCTCTTTTATCCCCAAAATACGACAGTTTCTTCCAGACATGCCTGATTTCTCCCAAATAGATCACATCTTCTCCAAGAAATACCAGGTTTCCCCCTTCAAATAGGACCTTTTCACCCACAAATACCTGTTTTATCCCCAAAAGAGGACAGTTTCTGCCAGAAATGCCACATTTCTCCCAAATATATCTTATCTTCTCCAAGAAATACCAGCTTTCCCCCTTCAAATAGGACCTTTTCACCCACAAATACCTGTTTTATCCCCAAAAGAGGACAGTTTCTTCCAGAAATGCCACATTTCTCCCTAATCTATCACATCTTCTCCAAGAAATACCAGGTTTCCCCTTCAAATAGGACCTTTTCTCCCACAAATACCTCTTTCATCCCCAAAATAGGACAGTTTCTTCCAGAAATGCCACATTTCTCCCAAATATATCACATCCACTCCAAGAAATACCAGGTTTCCCCCTTCAAATAGAACCTTTTCTTCCTCTAATACCTCTTTTATCAACAAAATAGGACAGTTTCTTCCAGACATGCCACATTTCTCCCAAATATATCACATCTTCTCCAAGAAATACCAGGTTTCCCCCTTCAAATAGGACCTTTTCACCCACAAATACCTCTTTGATCCCCAAAATAGGACAGTTTCTTCCAGACATGCCACATTTCTCCCAAATCTATCACATCTTCTCCAAGAAATACCAGCTTTCCCCCTTCAAATAGGACCTTTTCTCCCTCAAATACCTCTTTTATCAACAAAATAGGACAGTTTCCTGCAGACATGCCACATTTCTCCCAAATATATCACATCTTCTCCAAGAATACCAGCTTTCCCCCTTCAAATAGGACCTATTCTCCCACAAATACCTCTTTTATCCCCAAGATAGAACAGTTTCTGCAGAAATGCCACATCTCTCCCAAATATATCACATCTTCTCCAAGAAATACCTGCTTTCCCCCTTCAAATAGGACCTTTTCTCCCACAAATACCAGCCTTCTCCCCCAAATAGGACAGTTTCTGCCAGAAATGCCACATTTCTCCCAAATATATCACATCTTCTCCAAGAAATAACACGGTTCCTCCTGAAATAGGACCTTCTCACCCACAACTACCAGCCTTCTCCTCCCAAATTGGACATTTTCTTCCAGAAATGCCACATTTCTCCCAAATATATCACATCTTCTCCAAGAAATACCAGCTTTCCCCCTTCAAATAGGACCTTTTCACCCACAAATACCTCTTTTATCTCCAAAATAGGACAGTTTCATCCAGACATGCCACATTTCTCCCAAATAGATCACATCTTCTCCAAGAAATACCAGCTTTCCCCCTTCAAATAGGACATTTTCACCCACAAATACCTGTTCTATCCCCAAAATAGGACAGTTTCTGCCATAAAGGCCAGATTACTCACAAATATATCACATCTTCTCCAAGAAATACCACGGTTCCCCCTTCAAATAGGACCTTTTCACCCAAAAATACCTCTTTTATCCCCAAAAGAGGACAGTTTCTTCCAGAAAGGCCACTTTGCTCCCAAATATATCACATCTTCTCCAAGAAATACCACGGTTCCCCCTTCAAATAGGACCTTATCACCCTAAAATACCTGTTTTATCCCCAAAATAGGACAGTTTCTTCCAGAAAGTCCAGATTTCTCCCAAATATATCACATCTTCTCCAAGAAATACCAGGGTTCCCCCTTCAAATAGGACCTTTTCTCCCACAAATACCTGTTTTATCCCCAAAATAGGACAGTTCCTTCAAGAAATGCCCGATTTCTTCCAAATATATCACATCTTCTCAAAGAAATACCAGCTTTCCCCCTGGAAATAGGACATTTTCTCCCACAAATACCAGCCTTCTCCCCCCAAATTGGACATATTCTGCCAGAAAGGCCAGATTTCTCCCACATATATCACGTCTTCTCCAAGAAATAACACGGTTCCCCCTAGATATAGGACCTTATCACCCACAAATACCTCTTTTCTCCCCAAAATAGAACAGTTTCTTCCAGAAATGCCACATCTCTCCCAAATATATCACATCTTCTCCAAGAAATGCCAGCTTTCCCCCTTCAAATAGGACCTTTTCACCCACAAATACCTGTTTGATCCCCAAAACAGGACAGTTTCTGCCAGAAATGCCACATTTCTCCCAAATAGATCACATCTTCTCCAAGAAATACCAGGATTCCTCCTGAAATAGGAACTTTTCACCCAAAAATACCAGCCTTCGCCCCCCAGATAGGACATTTTCTTCCAGAAAGGCCAGATTTCTCCCAAATATACCACATCTTCTCCAAGAAATACCAGGTTTTCCCCTGGAAATAGGACCTTTTCACCCACAAATACCTGTTTTATCCCCAAAATAGGACAGTTCCTTCAAGAAATGCCCGATTTCTTCCAAATATATCACATCTTCTCCAAGAAATACCAGCTTTCCCCCTTCAAATAGGACCTTTTCTCCCACAAATACCAGCCTTCTCTCCCCAAATTGGACAGTTTCTTGCAGACATGCCACATTTCTCCCAAATATATCACATCTTCTCCAAGAAATACCACGGTTCCCCCTTCAAATAGGACCTTATCACCCACAAATACCTCTTTTATCCCCAAAATAGAACAGTTTCTTCCAGAAATGCTACATCTCTCCCAAATATATCACATCTTCTCCAAGAAATAACAGGTTTCCCCCTTCAAATAGGACCTTTTCTCCCACAAATACCTGTTTTATCCCCAAAATAGGACAGTTCCTTCAAGAAATGCCATATTTCTCCCAAATATATCACATCTTCTCAAAGAAATACCAGCTTTCCCCCTGGAAATAGGACATTTTCTCCCACAAATACCAGCCTTCTCCCCCAAATTGGACATATTCTGCCAGAAAGGCCAGATTTCTCCCACATATATCACGTCTTCTCCAAGAAATAACACGGTTCCCCCTAGATATAGGACCTTATCACCCACAAATACCTCTTTTCTCCCCAAAATAGAACAGTTTCTTCCAGAAATGCCACATCTCTCCCAAATATATCACATCTTCTCCAAGAAATGCCAGCTTTCCCCCTTCAAATAGGACCTTTTCACCCACAAATACCTGTTCTATCCCCAAAACAGGACAGTTTCTGCCAGAAATGCCACATTTCTCCCAAATAGATCACATCTTCTCCAAGAAATACCAGGATTCCTCCTGAAATAGGAACTTTTCACCCAAAAATACCAGCCTTCGCCCCCCAGATAGGACATTTTCTTCCAGAAAGGCCAGATTTCTCCCAAATATACCACATCTTCTCCAAGAAATACCAGGTTTTCCCCTGGAAATAGGACCTTTTCACCCACAAATACCTGTTTTATCCCCAAAATAGGACAGTTCCTTCAAGAAATGCCCGATGTCTTCCAAGTATATCACATCTTCTCAAAGAAATACCAGCTTTCCCCCTGGAAATAGGACTTTTTCTCCCACAAATACCAGCCTTCTCCCCCAAATACGACAGTTTCTGCCAGAAATACCACATTTCTCCCAAATATATCACATCTTCTCCAAGAAATACCACGGTTCCCCCTAGAAATAGGACCTTTTCACCCACAAATACCTCTTTTATCCCCAAAAGAGGACAGTTTCTTCCAGACATGCCACATTTCTCCCAAATATATCACATCTTCTCCAAGAAATACCAGCTTTCCCCCTTGAAATAGGACCTTTTCACCCACAAATACCTCTTTGATCCCCAAAATAGGTCAGTTTCTGCCACACATGCCAGTTTTCTCCCAAATATATCACATCTTCTCCAAGAAATACCAGCTTTCCCCCTTCAAATAGGACCTTTTCTCCCACAAATACCTGTTTGATCCCCGAAATGGGACAGTTTCTTCCAGACATGCCAGATTTCTCCCAAATATATCACATCTTCTCCAAGAAATACCACGGTTCCCCCTTCAAATAGGAACTTTTCACCCAAAAAAAAATGCTTTATCCCCAAAAGAGGACAGTTTCTTCCAGAAATGCCACATTTCTCCCAAATATATCACATCTTCTCCTAGAAATACCAGGTTTCCCCCTTCAAATAGGACCTTTTCACCCACAAATACCTATTTTATCCCCAAAATAGAACAGTTTCTACCAGAAATGCCACATTTCTCCCAAATATATCACATCTTCTCCAAGAAATAACACGATTCCTCCTGAAATAGGACATTCTAACGCACAACTACCAGCCTTCTCCCCCCAAATTGGACAGTTTCTTCCAAAAAAGCCAGATTTCTCACAAATAGATCACATCTTCTCCAAGAAATACCAGCTTTCCCCCTTCAAATAGGAACTTTTCACCCACAAATACCTCTTTCATCCCCAAAATAGGACATTGTCTTCCTGACATGACACATTTCTCCCAAATATATCACATCTTCTCCAAGAAATACCAGGGATCCCCTTTGAAATAGGACCTTTTCACCCACAAATAGCTCTTTTATCCCCAAAAGAGGACAGTTTCATCCAGACATGCCTGATTTCGTCCAAATATATCAAATCTTCTCCAAGAAATACCAGGTTCCCCCTTCAAATAGGACATTTTCACCCACAAATACCTCTTTTATCCCCAAAATAGGACAGTTTCTTCCAGAAATGCCACATTTCTCCCAAATATATCACATCTTCTCCAAGAAATACCAGTTTTCCCCCTTCAAATAGGACCCTTTCACACACAAATACCACTTTGATCCCCAAGATAGGACATCTGCTTCCAGAAATGCCACATTTCTCCCAAATATAAAACATCTTCTCCAAGAAATACCAGGGTTCCCCCTTCAAATAGGACCTTTTCTCCCACAAATACCTGTTTTATCCCTAAAATACGACAGTTTCTTCCAGACATGCCAAATTTCTCCCAAATATATCACATCTCCTGCAAGAAATACCAGCTTTCCCCTGGAAATAGGACCTTTTCTCCCACAAGTACCTGTTTTATCCCCAAAAGAGGACAGTTTCTTCCAGAAATGCCACATTTCTCCGAAACATATCACATCTTCTCCAAGAAATACCAGCTTTCCCCCTTCAAATAGGAACTTTTCACCCACAAATACCTCTTTTATCCCCAAAAGAGGACAGTTTCTTCCAGACATGCCACATTTCTCCCAAATAGATCACATCTTCTCCAAGAAATACCAGGATTCCCCCTTCAAATAGGACCTTTTCACCCACAAATACCTCTTTCATCCCCAAAATAGGACATTGTCTTCCTGACATGCCACATTTCTCCCTAATAGATCACATCTTCTCCAAGAAATGCCAGGGATCCCCTTTTAAATAGGACCTTTTCACCCAAAAATACCTGTTTTATCCCCAAAATAGGACAGTTTCATCCAGACATGCCAGATTTCGCCCAAATATATCAAATCTTCTCCAAGAAATACCAGGGTTCCCCCTTCAAATAGGACCTTTTCTCCCACAAATACCTCTTTTATCCCCAAAAGAGGACAGTTTCTTCCAGACATGCCACATTTCTCCCAAATATATCACATCTTCTCCAAGAAATACCAGGTTTCCCCCTTCAAATAGGACCTTTTCTCCCACAAGTACTTGTTTTATAACCAAAAGAGGACACTTTCTTCCAGACATGCCACATTTCTCCCAAACATATCACATCTTCTCCAAGAAATAACAGCTTTCCCCCTTCAAATAGGACCTTGTCACCCACAAATACCTCTTTTATCCCCAAAATACGACAGTTTCTTCCAGACATGCCTGATTTCTCCCAAATAGATCACATCTTCTCCAAGAAATACCAGGTTTCCCCCTTCAAATAGGACCTTTTCACCCACAAATACCTGTTTTATCCCCAAAAGAGGACAGTTTCTGCCAGAAATGCCACATTTCTCCCAAATATATCTTATCTTCTCCAAGAAATACCAGCTTTCCCCCTTCAAATAGGACCTTTTCACCCACAAATACCTGTTTTATCCCCAAAAGAGGACAGTTTCTTCCAGAAATGCCACATTTCTCCCTAATCTATCACATCTTCTCCAAGAAATACCAGGTTTCCCCTTCAAATAGGACCTTTTCTCCCACAAATACCTCTTTCATCCCCAAAATAGGACAGTTTCTTCCAGAAATGCCACATTTCTCCCAAATATATCACATCCACTCCAAGAAATACCAGGTTTCCCCCTTCAAATAGAACCTTTTCTTCCTCTAATACCTCTTTTATCAACAAAATAGGACAGTTTCTTCCAGACATGCCACATTTCTCCCAAATATATCACATCTTCTCCAAGAAATACCATGTTTCCCCCTTCAAATAGGACCTTTTCACCCACAAATACCTCTTTGATCCCCAAAATAGGACAGTTTCTTCCAGACATGCCACATTTCTCCCAAATCTATCACATCTTCTCCAAGAAATACCAGCTTTCCCCCTTCAAATAGGACCTTTTCTCCCTCAAATACCTCTTTTATCAACAAAATAGGACAGTTTCCTGCAGACATGCCACATTTCTCCCAAATATATCACATCTTCTCCAAGAATACCAGCTTTCCCCCTTCAAATAGGACCTATTCTCCCACAAATACCTCTTTTATCCCCAAGATAGAACAGTTTCTGCAGAAATGCCACATCTCTCCCAAATATATCACATCTTCTCCAAGAAATACCTGCTTTCCCCCTTCAAATAGGACCTTTTCTCCCAGAAATACCAGCCTTCTCCCCCAAATAGGACAGTTTCTGCCAGAAATGCCACATTTCTCCCAAATATATCACATCTTCTCCAAGAAATACCAGCTTTCCCCCTTCAAATAGGACCTTTTCACCCACAAATACCTCTTTTATCTCCAAAATAGGACAGTTTCATCCAGACATGCCACATTTCTCCCAAATAGATCACATCTTCTCCAAGAAATACCAGCTTTCCCCCTTCAAATAGGACATTTTCACCCACAAATACCTGTTCTATCCCCAAAATAGGACAGTTTCTGCCATAAAGGCCAGATTACTCACAAATATATCACATCTTCTCCAAGAAATACCACGGTTCCCCCTTCAAATAGGACCTTTTCACCCAAAAATACCTCTTTTATCCCCAAAAGAGGACAGTTTCTTCCAGAAAGGCCACTTTGCTCCCAAATATATCACATCTTCTCCAAGAAATACCACGGTTCCCCCTTCAAATAGGACCTTATCACCCTAAAATACCTGTTTTATCCCCAAAATAGGACAGTTTCTTCCAGAAAGTCCAGATTTCTCCCAAATATATCACATCTTCTCCAAGAAATACCAGGGTTCCCCCTTCAAATAGGACCTTTTCTCCCACAAATACCTGTTTTATCCCCAAAATAGGACAGTTCCTTCAAGAAATGCCCGATTTCTTCCAAATATATCACATCTTCTCAAAGAAATACCAGCTTTCCCCCTGGAAATAGGACATTTTCTCCCACAAATACCAGCCTTCTCCCCCCAAATTGGACATATTCTGCCAGAAAGGCCAGATTTCTCCCACATATATCACGTCTTCTCCAAGAAATAACACGGTTCCCCCTAGATATAGGACCTTATCACCCACAAATACCTCTTTTCTCCCCAAAATAGAACAGTTTCTTCCAGAAATGCCACATCTCTCCCAAATATATCACATCTTCTCCAAGAAATGCCAGCTTTCCCCCTTCAAATAGGACCTTTTCACCCACAAATACCTGTTTGATCCCCAAAACAGGACAGTTTCTGCCAGAAATGCCACATTTCTCCCAAATAGATCACATCTTCTCCAAGAAATACCAGGATTCCTCCTGAAATAGGAACTTTTCACCCAAAAATACCAGCCTTCGCCCCCCAGATAGGACATTTTCTTCCAGAAAGGCCAGATTTCTCCCAAATATACCACATCTTCTCCAAGAAATACCAGGTTTTCCCCTGGAAATAGGACCTTTTCACCCACAAATACCTGTTTTATCCCCAAAATAGGACAGTTCCTTCAAGAAATGCCCGATTTCTTCCAAATATATCACATCTTCTCCAAGAAATACCAGCTTTCCCCCTTCAAATAGGACCTTTTCTCCCACAAATACCAGCCTTCTCTCCCCAAATTGGACAGTTTCTTGCAGACATGCCACATTTCTCCCAAATATATCACATCTTCTCCAAGAAATACCACGGTTCCCCCTTCAAATAGGACCTTATCACCCACAAATACCTCTTTTATCCCCAAAATAGAACAGTTTCTTCCAGAAATGCTACATCTCTCCCAAATATATCACATCTTCTCCAAGAAATAACAGGTTTCCCCCTTCAAATAGGACCTTTTCTCCCACAAATACCTGTTTTATCCCCAAAATAGGACAGTTCCTTCAAGAAATGCCATATTTCTCCCAAATATATCACATCTTCTCAAAGAAATACCAGCTTTCCCCCTGGAAATAGGACATTTTCTCCCACAAATACCAGCCTTCTCCCCCAAATTGGACATATTCTGCCAGAAAGGCCAGATTTCTCCCACATATATCACGTCTTCTCCAAGAAATAACACGGTTCCCCCTAGATATAGGACCTTATCACCCACAAATACCTCTTTTCTCCCCAAAATAGAACAGTTTCTTCCAGAAATGCCACATCTCTCCCAAATATATCACATCTTCTCCAAGAAATGCCAGCTTTCCCCCTTCAAATAGGACCTTTTCACCCACAAATACCTGTTCTATCCCCAAAACAGGACAGTTTCTGCCAGAAATGCCACATTTCTCCCAAATAGATCACATCTTCTCCAAGAAATACCAGGATTCCTCCTGAAATAGGAACTTTTCACCCAAAAATACCAGCCTTCGCCCCCCAGATAGGACATTTTCTTCCAGAAAGGCCAGATTTCTCCCAAATATACCACATCTTCTCCAAGAAATACCAGGTTTTCCCCTTCAAATAGGACCTTTTCACCCACAAATACCTGTTTTATCCCCAAAATAGGACAGTTCCTTCAAGAAATGCCCGATGTCTTCCAAGTATATCACATCTTCTCAAAGAAATACCAGCTTTCCCCCTGGAAATAGGACTTTTTCTCCCACAAATACCAGCCTTCTCCCCCAAATACGACAGTTTCTGCCAGAAATACCACATTTCTCCCAAATATATCACATCTTCTCCAAGAAATACCACGGTTCCCCCTAGAAATAGGACCTTTTCACCCACAAATACCTCTTTTATCCCCAAAAGAGGACAGTTTCTTCCAGACATGCCACATTTCTCCCAAATATATCACATCTTCTCCAAGAAATACCAGCTTTCCCCCTTGAAATAGGACCTTTTCACCCACAAATACCTCTTTGATCCCCAAAATAGGTCAGTTTCTGCCACACATGCCAGTTTTCTCCCAAATATATCACATCTTCTCCAAGAAATACCAGCTTTCCCCCTTCAAATAGGACCTTTTCTCCCACAAATACCTGTTTGATCCCCGAAATGGGACAGTTTCTTCCAGACATGCCAGATTTCTCCCAAATATATCACATCTTCTCCAAGAAATACCACGGTTCCCCCTTCAAATAGGAACTTTTCACCCAAAAAAAAATGCTTTATCCCCAAAAGAGGACAGTTTCTTCCAGACATGCCAGATTTCTCCCAAATATATCACATCTTCTCCAAGAAATACCAACTTTCCCCCTTCAAATAGGACCTTCTCACCCACAAATACTTGTTTTATCCCCAAAATAGGACAGTTTGTGCCAGACATGCCACATTTCTCCCAAGTATATCACATCTCCTCCAAGAAATACCACGCTTCCCCCTAGAAATAGGACCTTTTCACCCACAAATACCTCTTTTATCCCCAAAATAGAACAGTTTCTTCCTGACATGCCACATTTCTCCCAAATATATCACATCTTCTCCAAGAAATACCAGCTTTCCCCCTTCAAATAGGACCTTCTCACCGACAAATACCTCTTTGATCCCCAAAAGAGGACAGTTTCTTCCAGAAATGCCACATTTCTCCCAAATAGATCACATCTTCTCCAAGAAATACCAGCTTTCCCCCTTCAAATAGGACATTTTCACCCACAAATACCTGTTCTATCCCCAAAATAGGACAGTTTCTGCCATAAAGGCCAGATTACTCACAAATATATCACATCTTCTCCAAGAAATACCACGGTTCCCCCTTCAAATAGGACCTTTTCACCCAAAAATACCTCTTTTATCCCCAAAAGAGGACAGTTTCTTCCAGAAAGGCCACTTTGCTCCCAAATATATCACATCTTCTCCAAGAAATACCACGGTTCCCCCTTCAAATAGGACCTTTTCACCCTAAAATACCTCTTTTATCCCCAAAATAGGACAGTTTCTTCCAGAAAGTCCAGATTTCTCCCAAATATATCACATCTTCTCCAAGAAATACCAGGGTTCCCCCTTCAAATAGGACCTTTTCTCCCACAAATACCTGTTTTATCCCCAAAATAGGACAGTTCCTTCAAGAAATGCCCGATTTCTTCCAAATATATCACATCTTCTCAAAGAAATACCAGCTTTCCCCCTGGAAATAGGACATTTTCTCCCACAAATACCAGCCTTCTCCCCCCAAATTGGACATATTCTGCCAGAAAGGCCAGATTTCTCCCACATATATCACGTCTTCTCCAAGAAATAACACGGTTCCCCCTAGATATAGGACCTTATCACCCACAAATACCTCTTTTCTCCCCAAAATAGAACAGTTTCTTCCAGAAATGCCACATCTCTCCCAAATATATCACATCTTCTCCAAGAAATGCCAGCTTTCCCCCTTCAAATAGGACCTTTTCACCCACAAATACCTGTTTGATCCCCAAAACAGGACAGTTTCTGCCAGAAATGCCACATTTCTCCCAAATAGATCACATCTTCTCCAAGAAATACCAGGATTCCTCCTGAAATAGGAACTTTTCACCCAAAAATACCAGCCTTCGCCCCCCAGATAGGACATTTTCTTCCAGAAAGGCCAGATTTCTCCCAAATATACCACATCTTCTCCAAGAAATACCAGGTTTTCCCCTGGAAATAGGACCTTTTCACCCACAAATACCTGTTTTATCCCCAAAATAGGACAGTTCCTTCAAGAAATGCCCGATTTCTTCCAAATATATCACATCTTCTCCAAGAAATACCAGCTTTCCCCCTTCAAATAGGACCTTTTCTCCCACAAATACCAGCCTTCTCTCCCCAAATTGGACAGTTTCTTGCAGACATGCCACATTTCTCCCAAATATATCACATCTTCTCCAAGAAATACCACGGTTCCCCCTTCAAATAGGACCTTATCACCCACAAATACCTCTTTTATCCCCAAAATAGAACAGTTTCTTCCAGAAATGCTACATCTCTCCCAAATATATCACATCTTCTCCAAGAAATAACAGGTTTCCCCCTTCAAATAGGACCTTTTCTCCCACAAATACCTGTTTTATCCCCAAAATAGGACAGTTCCTTCAAGAAATGCCATATTTCTCCCAAATATATCACATCTTCTCAAAGAAATACCAGCTTTCCCCCTGGAAATAGGACATTTTCTCCCACAAATACCAGCCTTCTCCCCCAAATTGGACATATTCTGCCAGAAAGGCCAGATTTCTCCCACATATATCACGTCTTCTCCAAGAAATAACACGGTTCCCCCTAGATATAGGACCTTATCACCCACAAATACCTCTTTTCTCCCCAAAATAGAACAGTTTCTTCCAGAAATGCCACATCTCTCCCAAATATATCACATCTTCTCCAAGAAATGCCAGCTTTCCCCCTTCAAATAGGACCTTTTCACCCACAAATACCTGTTCTATCCCCAAAACAGGACAGTTTCTGCCAGAAATGCCACATTTCTCCCAAATAGATCACATCTTCTCCAAGAAATACCAGGATTCCTCCTGAAATAGGAACTTTTCACCCAAAAATACCAGCCTTCGCCCCCCAGATAGGACATTTTCTTCCAGAAAGGCCAGATTTCTCCCAAATATACCACATCTTCTCCAAGAAATACCAGGTTTTCCCCTGGAAATAGGACCTTTTCACCCACAAATACCTGTTTTATCCGCAAAATAGGACAGTTCCTTCAAGAAATGCCCGATGTCTTCCAAGTATATCACATCTTCTCAAAGAAATACCAGCTTTCCCCCTGGAAATAGGACTTTTTCTCCCACAAATACCAGCCTTCTCCCCCAAATACGACAGTTTCTGCCAGAAATACCACATTTCTCCCAAATATATCACATCTTCTCCAAGAAATACCACGGTTCCCCCTAGAAATAGGACCTTTTCACCCACAAATACCTCTTTTATCCCCAAAAGAGGACAGTTTCTTCCAGACATGCCACATTTCTCCCAAATATATCACATCTTCTCCAAGAAATACCAGCTTTCCCCCTTGAAATAGGACCTTTTCACCCACAAATACCTCTTTGATCCCCAAAATAGGTCAGTTTCTGCCACACATGCCAGTTTTCTCCCAAATATATCACATCTTCTCCAAGAAATACCAGCTTTCCCCCTTCAAATAGGACCTTTTCTCCCACAAATACCTGTTTGATCCCCGAAATGGGACAGTTTCTTCCAGACATGCCAGATTTCTCCCAAATATATCACATCTTCTCCAAGAAATACCACGGTTCCCCCTTCAAATAGGAACTTTTCACCCAAAAAAAAATGCTTTATCCCCAAAAGAGGACAGTTTCTTCCAGACATGCCAGATTTCTCCCAAATATATCACATCTTCTCCAAGAAATACCAACTTTCCCCCTTCAAATAGGACCTTCTCACCCACAAATACTTGTTTTATCCCCAAAATAGGACAGTTTGTGCCAGACATGCCACATTTCTCCCAAGTATATCACATCTCCTCCAAGAAATACCACGCTTCCCCCTAGAAATAGGACCTTTTCACCCACAAATACCTCTTTTATCCCCAAAATAGAACAGTTTCTTCCAGACATGCCACATTTCTCCCAAATATATCACATCTTCTTCAAGAAATACCAGCTTTCCCCCTTCAAATAGGACCTTTTCACCCACAAATACCTCTTTGATCCCCAAAAGAGGACAGTTTCTTCCAGAAATGCCACATTTCTCCCAAATATATCACATCTTCTCCAAGAAATACCAGCTTTCCCCCTTCAAATAGGACCTATTCTCCCACAAATACCTCTTTTATCCCCAAAATAGAACAGTTTCTGCAGAAATGCCACATCTCTCCCAAATATATCACATCTTCTCCAAGAAATAACGCAATTCCTCCTGAAATAGGACCTTCTCACCCACAACTACCAGCCTTCTCCCCCCAAATTGGACATTTTCTTCCAGACATGCCACATTTCTCCCAAATATATCACATCTTCTCCAAGAAATACCACGTTTCCCCCTTCAAATAGGACCTTTTCACCCACAAATACCTCTTTTATCTCCAAAATAGGACAGTTTCATCCAGACATGCCACATTTCTCCCAAATATATCACATTTTCTCCAAGAAATACCAGGTTTCCCATTGGAAATAGCACCTTTTCTCCCACAAATACCTGTTCTATCCCCAAAATAGGACAGTTTCTGCCATAAAGGCCAGATTTCTCCCAAATATATCACATCTTCTCCAAGAAATACCAGCTTTCCCCCTTCAAATAGGAACTTTTCACCCACAAATACCTCTTTTATCCCCAAAATAGGACAGTTTCTTCCAGAAAGGCCACATTGCTCCCAATTATATCACATCTTCTCCAAGAAATACCACGGTTACTCCTTCAAATAGGACCTTATCACCCACAAATACCTCTTTTATCCCCAAAAGAGGACAGTTTCTGCCAGAAATGCCACATTTCTCCCAAATATATCACATCTTCTCCAAGAAATACCAGCTTTCCCCCTTCAAATAGGACCTTTTCACCCACAAATACCTCTTTTATCCCCAAAAGAGGACATTTTCTGCCAGACATGCCACATTTCTCCCAAATAGATCACATCTTCTCCAAGAAATACCAGCTTTCCCATTGGAAATAGCACCTTTTCTACCACAAATACCTGTTTGATCCCCGAAATAGGACAGTTTCTGCCAGAAATGCCACATTTCTCCCAAATATATCACATCTTCTCAAAGAAATACCAGCTTTCCCCCTTCAAATAGGACCTTTTCTCCCACAAATACCTCTTTTATCCCCAAAAGAGGACAGTTTCTTCCAGAAAGGCCAGATTTCTCCCAAATAGATCACATCTTCTCCAAGAAATACCAGCTTTCCCCCTTCAAATAGGACCTTTTCACCCACAAATACCTGTTTGATCCCCAAAATAGGACAGTTTCTTCCAGAGAAGCCACATTTCTCCCAAATATATCACATCTTCTCCAAGAACTACCACGGTTCCCCATTTAAATACGAACTTATCACCCACAAATACCTGTTCTATCCCCAAAATACGACAGTTTCTTCCTGACATGCCAGATTTCACCAAAACAGATCACATCTTCTCCAAGAAATACCAGGTTTCCCCCTGGAAATAGGACCTTTTCACCCACAAATACCTCTTTTATCCCCAAAAGAGGACAGTTACTTCCAGAAAGGCCACATTTCTCCCAAATAGATCACATCTTCTCCAAGAAATACCAGGTTTCCCCCTAGAAATAGGACCTTTACACCCACAAATACCTCATTTATCCCCAAAAGAGGACAGTTTCTTCCAGAAATGCCACATTTCTTCCAAATAGATCACATCTCCTCCAAGAAATAACACGTTTCCCCCTGGAAATAGGACCTTTTCTCCCACAAATACCTGTTTTATCCTCAAAACAGGACAGTTTCTTCCAGACATGCCAGTTTTCTCCCAAATATATCACATCTTCTCCAAGAAATACCAAGTTTCCCCCTTGAAATTGGACCTTTTCACCCACAAATACCTCTTTGATCCCCAAAATAGGACAGTTTCTTCCAGAAATGCCACATTTCTCCCAAATAGATCACATCTTCTCCAAGAAATTCCAGCTTTCCCCCTTCAAATAGGACCTTTTCACCCACAAATACCTCTTTTATCCCCAAAATAGGACAGTTTCTTCCAGACATGCCACATTTCTCCCAAATCTATCACATCTTCTCCAAGAAATATCATGATTCCTCCGGAAATGGGAAATTCTCACCCACAACTACCAGCCTTCTCCCCCCAAATTGGACATTTTCTTCCAGAAATGCCACATTTCTCCCAAATAGATCAAATCTTCTCCAAGAAATACCAGCTTTCCCCCTTGAAATAGGACCTTTCCACCCACAAATACCTCTTTTATCCCCAAAATAGGACAGTTTCATCCAGACATGCCACATTTCTCCCAAATATAACGCATCTTCTCCAAGACATACCAGGTTTCCCCCTTCAAATAGGACCTTTTCACCCACAAATACCTGTTTTATCCCTCAAATTGGACATTTTCTTCCAGAAATGCCACATTTCTCCCAAATACATCACATCTTCTCCAAGAAATACCAGCTTTCCCCCTTCAAATAGGAACTTTTCACCCACAAATACCTCTTTTATCCCCAAAGAGGACAGTTTCTTCCAGACATGCCACATTTCTCCCAAATATATCACATCTTCTCCAAGAAATACCAGCTTTCCCCCTTCAAATAGGACCTTTTCACCCACAAATACCTCTTTTATCCCAAAAAGAGGACAGTTTCTTCCAGAAATGCCACATTTCTCCCAAATAGATCACATCTTCTCCAAGAAATACCAGCTTTCCCCCTTCAAATAGGACCTTTTCTCCCACAGATACCTGTTTTATCCCCAAAATAGGACAGTTTCTGCCAGAAATGCCACATTTCTCCCAAATATATCACATCTTCTCCAAGAAATACCACGGTTTCCCCTTCAAATAGGACCTTTTCACCCACAAACACCTGTTTGATTCCTAAAATAGGACAGTTTTTTCCAGAAAGGCCACATTTCTCCCAAATAGATCACATCTTCTCCAAGAAATACCAGGTTTCCCCCTTCAAATAGGAACTTTTCTCCCACAAATACCTCTCTTATCCCCAAAAGAGGACAGTTTCTTCCAGAAATGCCAAATTTCTCCCAAACATATCACATCTTCTCCAAGAAATACCAGGTTTCCCCCTAGAAATTGGACCTTCTCACCCACAAATACCTGTTTTATCCCCAAAATAGGACAGTTTCTTCCAGACATGCCAGATTTCTCCCAAATAGATCTTCTTCAAGAAATACCAGCTTTCCCCCTTCAAATAGGACCTTTTCTCCCACAGATACCTGTTGTATTCCCAAAAGACGACAGTTTCTTCCTGACATGCCACATTTCTCCCAAATATATCACATCTTCTCCAAGAAATACCAGGTTTCCCCCTTCAAATAGGACTTTTTCACCCACAGATACCTCTTTTATCCCCAAAAGAGGACAGTTTCTTCCAGAAATGCCACATTTCTCCCAAATAGATCACATCTTCTCCAAGAAATACCACGTTTCCCCCTTCAAATAGGACCTTTTCACCCACAAATACCTCTTTTATCCCCAAAAGAGGACAGTTCCTTCCAGAAATGCCACATTTCTCCCAAATAGATCACATCTTCTCCAAGAAATACCAGGTCTCCCCCTTGAAATAGGACCTTTTCTCCCACAAATACCTCTTTTATCAACAAAATAGGACAGTTTCTTCCAGACATGCCACATTTCTCCCAAATATATCACATCTTCTCCAGGAAATAACACGATTCCTCCTGAAATAGGATCTTCTCACCCACAACTATCAGCCTTCTCCCCCTAAATTGGACATTTTCTTCCAGAAAAGCCACATTTCTCCCAAATAGATCACATCTTCTCCAAGAAATACCTGGTTTCCCCCTTCAAATAGGTCCTTTTCACCCACAAATACCTGTTTCATCCCCAAAATAGGACAGTTTCTTCCAAAAAGGCCAGATTTCTCCCAAATAGATCACACCTTCTCCAAGAAATACCACGGTTCCCCCTTCAAATAGGACCTTTTCACCCTCAAATACCTGTTTTATCCCCAAAATAGGACAGTTTCTTCCAGAAATGCCACATTTCTCCCAAATATATCACATCTTCTCCAAGAAATACCAGCTTTACCCATTCAAATAGGACATTTTCACCCACAAATATCTCTTTTCCCCCCAAAAGAGGACAGTTTCTTCCAGACATGCCAGATTTCTCCCAAATCTATCACATCTTCTCCAAGAAATACCAGGGTTCCCCCTTCAAATAGGACCTTTTCACCCACAAATACCTCTTTTATCCCCAAAAGAGGACAGTTTCTTCCAGACATGCCACATTTCTCCCAAATCTATCACATCTTCTCCAAGAAATACCAGCTTTCCCCCTTCAAATAGGACCTTTTCACCCTCAAATACCTGTTTTATCCCCAAAATAGGACAGTTTCTTCCAGAAATGCCACATTTCTCCCAAATATATCACATCTTCTCCAAGAAATACCAGCTTTCCCCCTTCAAATAGGACCTATTCTCCCACAAATACCTCTTTTATCCCCAAAATAGAAGAGTTTCTGCAGAAATGCCACATCTCTCCCAAATATATCACATCTTCTCCAAGAAATAACGCGATTCCTCCTGAAATAGGACCTTCTCACCCACAACTACCTGCCTTCTCCCCCCAAATTGGACATTTTCTTCCAGAAATGCCACATTTCTCCCAAACATATCACATCTTCTCCAAGAAATACCACGTTTCCCCCTTCAAATAGGACCTTTTCACCCACAAATACCTCTTTTATCTCCAAAAGAAGACAGTTTCATCCAGACATGCCACATTTCTCCCAAATATATCACATTTTCTCCAAGAAATACCAGGTTTCCCATTGGAAATAGCACCTTTTCTCCCACAAATACCTGTTCAATCCCCAAAATAGGACAGTTTCTGCCATAAAGGCCAGATTTCTCCCAAATATATCACATCTTCTCCAAGAAATACCAGCTTTCCCCCTTCAAATAGGACCTTTTCACCCAAAAATACCTCTTTTATCCCCAAAATAGGACAGTTTCTTCCAGAAAGGCCACATTGCTCCCAAATATATCACATCTTCTCCAAGAAATACCACGGTTCCCCCTTCAAATAGGACCTTTTCACCCACAAATACCTGTTTTATCCCCAAAATAGGACAGTTTCTTCCAGAAAGGCTAGATTTCTCCCAAATATATCACATCTTCTCCAAGAAATACCAGGTTTTCCCCTGGAAATAGGACCTTCAAACCCACAAATACCTGTTTTATCCCGAAAATAGGACAGTTCCTTCAAGAAATGCCCGATTTATTCCAAATATATCACATCTTCTCAAAGAAATACCAGCTTTCCCCCTGGAAATAGGACCTTTTCTCCCACAAATACCAGCCTTCTCCCCCCAAATTGGAGATTTTCTTGCAGACATGCCAGATTTCTCCCAAATTGATCACATCTCCTCCAAGAAATACCAGGTTTCCCCCTTCAAATAGGACCTTTTCACCCACAAATACCTCTTTTATCCCCAAAAGAGAACAGTTTCTTCCAGAAACGCCACATCTCTCCCAAATATATCACATCTTCTCCAAGAAATAACACGGTTCCGCCTAGATATAGGACCTTATCACCCACAAATACCTCTTTTCTCCCCAAAATAGAACAGTTTCTTCCAGAAGTGCCACATCTCTCCCAAATATGTCACATCATCTCCAAGAAATACCAGGTTTCCCCCTGGATATAGGACCTTTTCACCCACAAATACCTGTTTGATCCCCAAAAGAGGACAGTTTCTCCCAGAAATGCCACATTTCTCCCAAATAGATCACATCTTCTCCAAGAAATACCAGGATTCCTCCTGAAATAGGACCTTTTCTCCCAAAAATACCAGCCTTCGCCCCACAGATAGGACATTTTCTTCCAGAAAGGCCAGATTTCTCCCAAATATACCACATCTTCTCCAAGAAATACCAGGTTTTCCCCTGAAATAGGACCTTTTCACCCACAAATACCTGTTTTATCCCCAAAAGAGGACAGTTCCTTCAAGAAATGCCCGATGTCTTCCAAATATATAAACATCTTCTCAAAGAAATACCAGCTTTCCCCCTGGAAATAGGACATTTTCTCCCACAAATACCAGCCTTCTCCCCACATTGGACATTTTCTCCCAGACATGCCAGATTTCTCCCAAATAGATCACATCTTCTCCAAGAAATACCACGGTTCCCCCTAGAAATAGGACCTTTTCACCCACAAATACCTCTTTGATCCCCAAAATAGAACAGTTTCTTCCAGAAATGCCACATTTCTCCCAAATAGGTCACATCTTCTCCAAGAAATATCAGCTTTCCCCCTTCAAATAGGACCTTTTCACCCACAAATACCTCTTTGATCCCCAAAATAGGACAGTTTCTGCCACACATGCCACATTTCTCCCAAATAGATCAAATCTTCTCCAAGAAATACCAGCTTTCCCCCTTCAAATAGGACCTTATCTCCCACAAATACCTGTTTGATCCCCGAAATAGGACAGTTTCTTCCAGACATGCCAGATTTCTCCCAAATATATCACATCTTCTCCAAGAAATACCACGGTTCCCCCTCCAAATAGGACCTTTTCACCCACAAATACCTCTTTTATCCCCAAAAGAGGACAGTTTCTGCCAGAAATGCCACATTTCTCCCAAATATATCCCATCTTCTCCAAGAAATACCAGGTTTCCCCCTTCAAATAGGACCTTTCCACCCACAAATACCTCTTTTATCCCCAGAAGAGGACAGTTTCTTCCAGAAATGCCATATTTCTCCCAAATATATCACATCTTCTCCAAGAAATACCAGCTTTCCCCCTTCAAATAGGACCTTCTCACCCACAAATACTTGTTTTATCCCCAAAATAGGACAGTTTCTGCCAGACATGCCACATTTCTCGGAAATATATCACATCTCCTCCAAGAAATACCACGTTTCCCCCTAGAAATAGGACCTTTCCACCCACAAATACCTCTTTTATCCCCAAAATAGAACAGTTTCATCCTGACATGCCAGATTTCTCCCAAATATATCACATTTTCTCCAAGAAATACCAACTTTCCCCCTTCAAATAGGACCTTTTCACCCACAAATACCTCTTTGATCCCCAAAAGAGGACATTTTCTGCCAGACATGCCACATTTCTCCCAAATATATCACATCTTCTCCAAGAAATACCAGGTTTCCCCCTTCAAATAGGACCTTTTCTCCCACAAATACCTGTTTGATCCCCGAAATAGGACAGTTTCTGCCAGAAATGCCACATTTCTCCCAAATATATCACATCTTCTCCAAGAAATACCAGCTTTCCCCCTTCAAATAGGACCTTTTCTCCCACAAATACCTCTTTTATCCCCAAAATAGGACAGTTTCTTCCAGAAAGGCCAGATTTCTCCCAAATAGATCACATCTTCTCCAAGAAATACCACGGTTCCCCCTTGAAATAGGACCTTTTCACCAAAAATACCTCTTTTATCCCCAAAAGAGGACAGTTATTTCCAGAAAGGCCACATTTCTCCCAAATATATCACATCTTCTCAAAGAAATACCAGCTTTCCCCCTTCAAATAGGACCTTTACACCCACAAATACCTCTTTTATCCCCAAAAGAGGACAGTTTCTTCCAGAAATGCCACATTTCTTCCAAATAGATCACATCTCCTCCAAGAAATACCACGTTTCCCCCTGGAAATAGGACCTTTTCTCCCACAAATACCTGTTTTATCCTCAAAACAGGACAGTTTCTTCCAGACATGCCAGTTTTCTCCCAAATATATCACATCTTCTCCATGAAATACCAATTTTCCCCCTTGAAATAGGACCTTTTCACCTACAAATACCTCATTTATTCCCAAAAGAGGACAGTTTCTTCCAGAAATGCCATATTTCTCCCAAATAGATCACATCTTCTCCAAGAAATTCCAGCTTTCCCCCTTCAAATAGGACCTTTTCACCCACAAATACCTCTTTTATCCCCAAAATAGGACAGTTTCTTCCAGACATGCCACATTTCTTCCAAATATATCACATCTTCTCCAAGAAATATCATGATTCCTCCGGAAATGGGACCTTCTCACCCACAACTACCAGCCTTCTCCCCCCAAATTGGACAGTTTCTTCCAGAAATGCCACATTTCTCCCAAATAGATCAAATCTTCTCCAAGAAATACCAGCTTTCCCCCTTGAAATAGGACCTTTCCACCCACAAATACCTCTTTTATCCCCAAAATAGAACAGTTTCATCCAGTCATGCCACATTTCTCCCAAATATATCAAATCTTCTCCAAGACATACCAGGTTTCCCCCTTCAAATAGGACCTTTTCACCCACAAATACCTCTTTTATCCCTCAAATTGGACATTTTCTTCCAGAAATGCCACATTTCTCCCAAATATATCACATCTTCTCCAAGAAATACCAGCTTTCCCCCTTCAAATAGGAACTTTTCACCCACAAATACCTCTTTTATCCCCAAAATAGGACAGTTTCTTCCAGACATGCCACATTTCTCCCAAATATATCACATCTTCTCCAAGAAATACCAGGTTTCCCCCTTCAAATAGGACCTTTTCACCCACAAATACCTCTTTTATCCCAAAAAGAGGACAGTTTCTTCCAGAAATGCCACATTTCTCCCAAATAGATCACATCTTCTCCAAGAAATACCAGCTTTCCCCCTTCAAATAGGACCTTTTCACCCACAAATACCTATTTATCCCCAAAATAGGACAGTTTCTTCCAGACATGCCACATTTCTTCCAAATATATCACATCTTCTCCAAGAAATACCAGGGTTCCCCCTTCAAATAGGAACTTTTCTCCCACAGATACCTGTTTTATCCCCAAAAGAGGACAGTTTCTGCCAGAAATGCCACATTTCTCCCAAATATATCACATCTTCTCCAAGAAATACCACGGTTTCCCCTTCAAATAGGACCTTTTCACCCACAAATACCTGTTTGATTTCTAAAATTGGACAGTTTTTTCCAGAAAGGCCACATTTCTCCCAAATATATCACATCTTCTCCAAGAAATACCAGGGTTCCCCCTTCAAATAGGACCTTTTCTCCCACAAATACCTGTTTTATCCCCAAAATAGGACAGTTTCTTCCAGAAAGGCCACATTTCTCCCAAATATATCACATCTTCTCCAAGAAATACCAGCTTTCCCCCTTCAAATAGGACCTTTCCACCCACAAATACCTCTTTTATCCCCAAAATAGGACAGTTTCTTCCAGAAATGCCACATTTCTCCCAAATATATCACATCTTCTCCAAGAAATACCAGCTTTCCCCCTTCAAATAGGACCTATTCTCCCACAAATACCTCTTTTATCCCCAAAATAGAACAGTTTCTGCAGAAATGACACATCTCTTCCAAATATATCACAACTTCTCCAAGAAATAACGCGATTCCTCCTGAAATAGGACCTTCTCACCCACAACTACCAGCCTTCTCCCCCCAGATTGGACATTATCTTCCAGAAATGCCAAATTTCTCCCAAATACATCACATCTTCTCCAAGAAATACCACGTTTCCCCCTTCAAATAGGACCTTTTCACCCACAAATGCCTCTTTTATCTCCAAAATAAGACAGTTTCATCCAGACATGCCACATTTCTCCCAAATATATCACATTTTCTCCAAGAAATACCAGGTTTCCCATTGGAAATAGCACCTTTTCTCCAACAAATACCTGTTATATCCCCAAAATAGGAAAGTTTCTGCCATGAAGGCCAGATTTCTCCCAAATATATCACATCTTCTCCAAGAAATACCAGCTTTCCCCCTTCAAATAGGACCTTTTCACCCAAAAATACCTCTTTTATCCCCAAAATAGGACAGTTTCTTCCAGAAAGGCCACATTGCTCCAAATATATCACATCTTCTCCAAGAAATACCACGGTTCCCCCTTCAAATAGGACCTTTTCACCCACAAATACCTCTTTTATCCCCAAAAGAGGACAGTTTCTTCCAGAAAGGCCAGATTTCTCCCAAATATATCACATCTTCTCCAAGAAATACCAGGTTTTCCCCTGGAAATAGGACCTTCAAACCCACAAATACCTGTTTTATCCCGAAAATAGGACAGTTCCTTCAAGAAATGCCCGATTTATTCCAAATATATCACATCTTCTCAAAGAAATACCAGCTTTCCCCCTGGAAATAGGACCTTTTCTCCCACAAATACCAGCCTTCTCCCCCCAAATTGGAGATTTTCTTGCAGACATGCCAGATTTCTCCCAAATAGATCACATCTCCTCCAAGAAATACCAGGTTTCCCCCTTCAAATAGGACCTTTTCACCCACAAATACCTCTTTTATCCCCAAAAGAGAACAGTTTCTTCCAGAAATGCCACATCTCTCCCAAATATATCACATCTTCTCCAAGAAATAACACGGTTCCGCCTAGATATAGGACCTTATCACCCACAAATACCTCTTTTCTCCCCAAAATAGAACAGTTTCTTCCAGAAGTGCCACATCTCTCCCAAATATATCACATCTTCTCCAAGAAATACCAGGATTCCTCCTGAAATAGGACCTTTTCTCCCAAAAATACCAGCCTTCGCCCCCCAGATAGGACATTTTCTTCCAGAAAGGCCAGATTTCTCCCAAATATACCACATCTTCTCCAAGAAATACCAGGTTTTCCCCTGGAAATAGGACCTTTTCACCCACAAATACCTGTTTTATCCCCAAAATAGGACAGTTCCTTCAAGAAATGCCCGATGTCTTCCAAATATATAAACATCTTCTCAAAGAAATACCAGCTTTCCCCCTGGAAATAGGACATTTTCTCCCACAAATACCAGCCTTCTCCCCACATTGGACATTTTCTCCCAGACATGCCAGATTTCTCCCAAATAGATCACATCTTCTCCAAGAAATACCACGGTTCCCCCTAGAAATAGGACCTTTTCACCCACAAATACCTCTTTGATCCCCAAAAGAGAACAGTTTCTTCCAGAAATGCCACATTTCTCCCAAATAGATCACATCTTCTCCAAGAAATATCAGCTTTCCCCCTTCAGATAGGACCTTTTCACCCACAAATACCTCTTTGATCCCCAAAATAGGACAGTTTCTGCCACACATGCCAGATTTCTCCCAAATAGATCAAATCTTCTCCAAGAAATACCAGCTTTCCCCCTTCAAATAGGACCTTATCTCCCACAAATACCTGTTTCATCCCCAAAATAGGACAGTTTCTTCCAGACATGCCAGATTTCTCCCAAATATATCACATCTTCTCCAAGAAATACCACGGTTCCCCCTCCAAATAGGATCTTTTCACCCACAAATACCTATTTTATCCCAAAAAGAGGACAGTTTCTTCCAGAAATGCCACATTTCTCCCAAATATATCACATCTTCTCCAAGAAATACCAGATTTCCCCCTTCAAATAGGACCTTTTCACCCACAAATACCTCTTTTATCCCCAGAAGAGGACAGTTTCTTCCAGAAATGCCATATTTCTCCCAAATATATCACATCTTCTCCAAGAAATACCAGCTTTCCCCCTTCAAATAGGACCTTCTCACCCACAAATACTTGTTTTATCCCCAAAATAGGACAGTTTCTGCCAGACATGCCACATTTCTCGGAAATATATCACATCTCCTCCAAGAAATACCACGTTTCCCCCTAGAAATAGGACCTTTCCACCCACAAATACCTCTTTTATCCCCAAAATAGAACAGTTTCATCCAGACATGCCACATTTCTCCCAAATCTATCACATCTTCTCCAAGAAATACCAGCTTTCCCCCTTCAAATAGGACCTTTTCACCCACAAATACCTCTTTTATCCCCAAAAGAGGACAGTTCCTTCCAGAAAGGCCAGTTTTCTCCCAAATATATCACATCTTCTCCAAGAAATACCAGGTTTCCCCCTTGAAATAGGACCTTTTCTCCCACAAATACCTGTTTTATCCCCAAAATAGGACAGTTTCTGCCAGACATGCCACATTTCTCCCAAATATATCACATCTTCTCCAGGAAATAACGCGATTCCTCCTGAAATAGGATCTTCTCACCCACAACTATCAGCCTTCTCCCCCTAAATTGGACATTTTCTTCCAGAAAAGCCACATTTCTCCCAAATAGATCACATCTTCTCCAAGAAATACCAGCTTTCCCCCTTCAAATAGGACCTTTTCACCCACAAATACCTGTTTCATCCCCAAAATAGGACAGTTTCTTCCAAAAAGGCCAGATTTCTCCCAAATAGATCACATCTTCTCCAAGAAATACCACGGTTCCCCCTTCAAATAGGACCTTTTCACCCTCAAATACCTGTTTATCGCCAAAATAGGACAGTTTCTTCCAGAAATGCCTCATTTCTCCCAAATATATCACATCTTCTCCAAGAAATACCAGCTTTCCCCCTTCAAATAGGACCTTTTCACCCACAAATATCTCTTTTCTCCCCAAAAGAGGACAGTTTCTTCCAGACATGCCAGATTTCTCCCAAATCTATCACATCTTCTCCAAGAAATACCAGGGTTCCCCCTTCACATAGGACCTTTTCACCCACAAATACCTCTTTTATCCCCAAAAGAGGACAGTTTCTTCCAGACATGCCACATTTCTCCCAAATAGATCACATCTTCTCCAAGAAATACCAGCTTTCCCCCTTCAAATAGGACCTTTTCACCCACAAATACCTGTTTCATCCCCAAAATAGGACAGTTTCTTCCAAAAAGGCCAGATTTCTCCCAAATAGATCACATCTTCTCCAAGAAATACCACGGTTCCCCCTTCAAATAGGACCTTTTCACCCTCAAATACCTGTTTATCCCCAAAATAGGACAGTTTCTTCCAGAAATGCCTCATTTCTCCCAAATATATCACATCTTCTCCAAGAAATACCAGCTTTCCCCCTTCAAATAGGACCTTTTCACCCACAAATATCTCTTTTCTCCCCAAAAGAGGACAGTTTCTTCCAGACATGCCAGATTTCTCCCAAATCTATCACATCTTCTCCAAGAAATACCAGGGTTCCCCCTTCACATAGGACCTTTTCACCCACAAATACCTCTTTTATCCCCAAAAGAGGACAGTTTCTTCCAGACATGCCACATTTCTCCCAAATCTATCACATCTTCTCCAAGAAATACCAGCTTTCCCCCTGCAAATAGGACCTTTTCACCCTCAAATACCTGTTTTATCCCCAAAATAGGACAGTTTCTTCCAGAAATGCCACATTTCTCCCAAATAGATCACATCTTCTCCAAGAAATACCACGGTTTCCCCCTTCAAATAGGACCTTTCCACCCACAAATACCTCTTTTATCCCCAAAATAGGACAGTTTCATCCAGACATGCCACATTTCTCCCAAATATATCACATCTTCTCCAAGAAATACCAGGTTTCCCCCTTCAAATAGGACCTTTTCACCCACAAATACCTCTTTTATCCCTCAAATTGGACATTTTCTTCCAGAAATGCCACATTTCTCCCAAATATATCACATCTTCTCCAAGAAATACCAGCTATCCCCCTTCAAATAGGACCTTTTCACCCACAAATACCTCTTTTATCCCCAAAATAGGACAGTTTCTTCCAGACATGCCACATTTCTCCCAAATAGATCACATCTTCTCCTAGATATACCAAGTTTCCCCCTGCAAATAGGACCTTTTCACCCACAAATACCTCTTTTATCCCCAAAAGAGGACAGTTTCTTCCAGAAATGCCACATTTCTCCCAAATAGATCACATCTTCTCCAAGAAATACCAGCTTTCCCCCTTCAAATAGGACCTTTTAACCCACAAATACCTATTTATCCCCAAAAGAGGACAGTTTCTTCCAGACATGCCACATTTCTCCCAAATATATCACATCTTCTCCAAGAAATACCAGGGTTCCCCCTTCAAATAGGAACTTTTCTCCCACAGATACCTGTTTTATCCCCAAAATAGGACAGTTTCTGCCAGAAATGCCACATTTCTCCCAAATATATCACATCTTCTCCAAGAAATACCACGGTTTCCCCTTCAAATAGGACCTTTTCACCCACAAATACCTGTTTGATTCCTAAAATAGGACAGTTTCATCCAGAAAGGCCACATTTCTCCCAAATATATCACATCTTCTCCAAGAAATACCAGGGTTCCCCCTTCAAATAGGACCTTTTCTCCCACAAATACCTGTTTTATCCCCAAAATAGGACAGTTTCTTCCAGAAATGCAACATTTCTCCCAAATAGATCACATCTCCTGCAAGAAATACCATCTTCCCCCTGGAAATAGGACCTTTTCTCCCACAGATACCTGTTTTATCCCCAAAACATCACAGTTTCTTCCAGAAATGCCAAATTTCTCCCAAACATATCACATCTTCTCCAAGAAATACCAGGTTTCCCCCTAGAAATAGGACCTTCTCACCCACAAATACCTCTTTTATCCCCAAAAGAGGACAGTTTCTTCCAGACATGCCAGATTTCTCCCAAATAGATCACATCTTCTCCAAGAAATACCTGGTTTCCCCCTTCAAATAGGACCTTTTCTCCCACAAATACCTGTTTTATTCCCAAAAGAGGACAGTTTCTTCCTGACATGCCAGATTTCTCCCAAATATATCACATCTTCACCAAGAAATACCACGTTTCCCCCTTCAAATAGGACCTTTTCACCCACAAATACCTCTTTTATCCCCAAAAGAGGACAGTTCCTTCCAGAAATGCCACATTTCTCCCAAATATATCACATCTTCTCCAAGAAATACCAGGTTTCCCCCTTCAAATAGGACCTTTTCTCCCACAAATACCTCTTTTATCCCCAAAAGAGGACAGTTTCTTCCAGACATGCCTCATTTCTCCCAAATATATCACATCTTCTCCAGGAAATAACACGATTCCTCCTGAAATAGGATCTTCTCACCCACAACTATCAGCCTTCTCCCCCTAAATTGGACATTTTCTTCCAGAAAAGCCACATTTCTCCCAAATATATCAAATCTTCTCCAAGAAATACCAGCTTTCCCCCTTCAAATAGGACCTTTTCACCCAAAAATACCTCTTTTATCCCAAAAAGAGGACAGTTTCTTCCAGAAATGCCACATTTCTCCCAAATAGATCACATCTTCTCCAAGAAATACCAGCTTTCCCCCTTCAAATAGGACCTTTTCACCCACAAATACCTCTTTTATCCCCAAAATAGGACAGTTTCTTCCAGACATGCCACATTTCTTCCAAATAGATCACATCTTCTCCAAGAAATACCAGCTTTCCCCCTTCAAATAGGACCTTTTCACCCACAAATACCTCTTTTATCCCCAAAATAGGACAGTTTCTTCCAGACATGCCACATTTCTCCCAAATATATCACATCTTCTCCTAGATATACCAGGTTTCCCCCTTCAAATAGGACCTTTTCACCCACAAATACCTCTTTTATCCCCAAAAGAGGACAGTTTCTTCCAGAAATGCCACATTTCTCCCAAATAGATCACATCTTCTCCAAGAAATACCAGCTTTCCCCCTTCAAATAGGACCTTTTAACCCACAAATACCTATTTATCCCCAAAATAGGACAGTTTCTTCCAGACATGCCACATTTCTCCCAAATATATCACATCTTCTCCAAGAAATACCAGGGTTCCCCCTTCAAATAGGAACTTTTCTCCCACAGATACCTGTTTTATCCCCAAAATAGGACAGTTTCTGCCAGAAATGCCACATTTCTCCCAAATATATCACATCTTCTCCAAGAAATACCACGGTTTCCCCTTCAAATAGGACCTTTTCACCCACAAATGCCTGTTTGATTCCTAAAATAGGACAGTTTCATCCAGAAAGGCCACATTTCTCCCAAATATATCACATCTTCTCCAAGAAATACCAGGGTTCCCCCTTCAAATAGGACCTTTTCTCCCACAAATACCTGTTTTATCCCCAAAATAGGACAGTTTCTTCCAGAAATGCAACATTTCTCCCAAATAGATCACATCTCCTGCAAGAAATACCATCTTCCCCCTGGAAATAGGACCTTTTCTCCCACAGATACCTGTTTTATCCCCAAAACATCACAGTTTCTTCCAGAAATGCCAAATTTCTCCCAAACATATCACATCTTCTCCAAGAAATACCAGGTTTCCCCCTAGAAATAGGACCTTCTCACCCACAAATACCTCTTTTATCCCCAAAAGAGGACAGTTTCTTCCAGACATGCCAGATTTCTCCCAAATCTATCACATCTTCTCCAAGAAATATTAGGTTTCCCCCTTCAAATAGGACCTTTTCTCCCACAAATACCTGTTTTATTCCCAAAAGAGGACAGTTTCTTCCTGACATGCCAGATTTCTCCCAAATATATCACATCTTCACCAAGAAATACCACGTTTCCCCCTTCAAATAGGACCTTTTCACCCACAAATACCTCTTTTATCCCCAAAAGAGGACATTTCCTTCCAGAAATGCCACATTTCTCCCAAATATATCACATCTTCTCCAAGAAATACCAGGTTTCCCCCTTGAAATAGGACCTTTTCTCCCACAAATACCTCTTTTATCCCCAAAAGAGGACAGTTTCTTCCAGACATGCCTCATTTCTCCCAAATATATCACATCTTCTCCAGGAAATAACACGATTCCTCCTGAAATAGGATCTTCTCACCCACAACTATCAGCCTTCTCCCCCTAAATTGGACATTTTCTTCCAGAAAAGACACATTTCTCCCAAATATATCAAATCTTCTCCAAGAAATACCAGCTTTCCCCCTTCAAATAGGACCTTTTCACCCAAAAATACCTCTTTTATCCCAAAAAGAGGACAGTTTCTTCCAGAAATGCCACATTTCTCCCAAATAGATCACATCTTCTCCAAGAAATACCAGCTTTCCCCCTTCAAATAGGACCTTTTCACCCACAAATACCTCTTTTATCCCCAAAATAGGACAGTTTCTTCCAGACATGCCACATTTCTTCCAAATATATCACATCTTCTCCAAGAAATACCAGGTTTCCCCCTTAAAATAGGAACTTTTCTCCCACAGATACCTGTTTTATCCCCAAAATAGGACAGTTCCTTCCAGAAATGCCACATTTCTCCCAAATATATCACATCTTCTCCAAGAAATACCAGGTTTCCCCCTTGAAATAGGACCTTTTCACCCACAAATACCTCTTTTATCCCCAAAAGAGGACAGTTTCTTCCAGACATGCCACATTTCTCCCAAATATATCACAGCTTCTCCAGGAAATAACACGATTCCTCCTGAAATAGGATCTTCTCACCCACAACTATCAGCCTTCTCCCCCTAAATTGGACATTTTCTTCCAGAAAAGCCACATTTCTCCCAAATAGATCAAATCTTCTCCAAGAAATACCTGGTTTCCCCCTTCAAATAAGACCTTTTCACCCACAAATACCTGTTTCATCCCCGAAATAGGACAGTTTCTTCCAGAAATGCCACATTTCTCCCAAATAGATCACATCTTCTCCAAGAAATACCACGGTTCCCCCTTCAAATAGGACCTTTTCACCCTCAAATACCTGTTTTATCCCCAAAAGAGGACAGTTTCTTCCAGAAATGCCAGATTTCTCCCAAATATATCACATCTTCTCCAAGAAATACCAGCTATCCCCCTTCAAATAGGACCTTTTCACCCACAAATACCTCTTTTATCCCAAAAAGAGGACAGTTTCTTCCAGACATGCCAGATTTCTCCCAAATCTATCACATCTTCTCCAAGAAATACCAGGGTTCCCCCTTCAAATAGGACCTTTTCACCCACTAATACCTCTTCTATCCCCAAAAGAGGACAGTTTCTTCCAGACATGCCACATTTCACCCAAATAGATCACATCTTCTCCAAGAAATACCAGCTTTCCCCCTGCAAATAGGACCTTTTCACCCTCAAATACCTGTTTTACCCCCAAAATAGGACAGTTTCTTCCAGAAATGCCACATTTCTCCCAAATAGATCACATCTTCTCCAAGAAATACCAGCTTTCCCCCTTGAAATAGGACCTTTTCACCCACAAATACCTCTTTTATCCCCAAAAGAGGACAGTTTCTTCCAGACATGCCACATTTCTCCCAAATAGATCACATCTTCTCCAAGACATACCAGGTTTCTCCCTTCAAATAGGACCTTTTCACCCACAAATACCTGTTTTATCCCTCAAATTGGACATTTTCTTCCAGAAATGCCACATTTCTCCCAAAGATATCACATCTTCTCCAAGAAATACCAGGTTTCCCCCTTCAAATAGGACCTTTTCACCCACAAATACCTCTTTTATCCCCAAAATAGGACAGTTTCTTCCAGAAATGCCACATTTCTCCCAAATAGATCACATCTTCTCCAAGAAATACCAGCTTTCCCCCTTCAAATAGGACCTTTTCACCCACAAATACCTATTTATCCCCAAAAGAGGACAGTTTCTTCCAGACATGCCACATTTCTTCCAAATATATCACATCTTCTCCAAGAAATACCAGATTTCCCCCTTCAAATAGGAACTTTTCTCCCACAGATACCTGTTTTATCCCCAAAATAGGACAGTTTCTGCCAGAAATGCCACATTTCACCCAAATATATCACATCTTCTCCAAGAAATACCACGGTTTCCCCTTCAAATAGGACCTTTTCACCCACAAATACCAGTTTGATTCCTAAAATAAGACAGTTTTTTCCAGAAAGGCCACATTTCTCCCAAATATATCACATCTTCTCCAAGAAATACCAGGGTTACCCCTTCAAATAGGACCTTTTCTCCCACAAATACCTGTTTTATCCCCAAAATACGACAGTTTCTTTCAGAAATGCCACATTTCTCCCAAATAGATCACATCTCCTGCAAGAAATACCATCTTCCCCCTGGAAATAGGACCTTTTCTCCCACAGATACCTGTTTTATCCCCAAAACATCACAGTTTCTTCCAGAAATGCCAAATTTCTCCCAAACATATCACATCTTCTCCAAGAAATACCAGGTTTCCCCCTAGAAATAGGACCTTCTCACCCACAAATACCTGTTTTATCCCCAAAATAGGACAGTTTCTTCCAGACATGCCAGAATTCTCCCAAATAGATCACATCTTCTCCAAGAAATACCAGCTTTCCCCCTTCAAATAGGAACTTTTCACCCACAAATACCTCTTTTATCCCCAAAATAGGACAGTTTCTTCCAGACATGCCACATTTCTCCCAAATATATCACATCTTCTCCAAGAAATACCAGCTTTCCCCCTTCAAATAGGACCTTGTCACCCACAAATACCTCTTTTATCCCAAAAAGAGGACAGTTTCTTCCAGAAATGCCACATTTCTCCCAAATATATCACATCTTCTCCAAGAAATACCAGCTTTCCCCCTTCAAATAGGACCTTTTCACCCACAAATACCTCTTTTATCCCCAAAATAGGACAGTTTCTTGCAGACATGCCACATTTCTTCCAAATATATCACATCTTCTCCAAGAAATACCAGGTTTCCCCCTTCAAATAGGAACTTTTCTCCCACAGATACCTGTTTTATCCCCAAAATAGGACAGTTCCTTCCAGAAATGCCACATTTCTCCCAAATATATCACATCTTCTCCAAGAAATACCAGGTTTCCCCCTGCAAATAGGACCTTTTCACCCACAAATACCTCTTTTATCCCCAAAAGAGGACAGTTTCTTCCAGACATGCCACATTTCTCCCAAATATATCACAGCTTCTCCAGGAAATAACACGATTCCTCCTGAAATAGGATCTTCTCACCCACAACTATCAGCCTTCTCCCCCTAAATTGGACATTTTCTTCCAGAAAAGCCACATTTCTCCCAAATAGATCAAATCTTCTCCAAGAAATACCAGGTTTCCCCCTTCAAATAAGGCCTTTTCACCCACAAATACCTGTTTCATCCCCGAAATAGGACAGTTTCTTCCAAAAAGGCCAGATTTCTCCCAAATAGATCACATCTTCTCCAAGAAATACCACGGTTCCCCCTTCAAATAGGACCTTTTCACCCTCAAATACCTGTTTTATCCCCAAAATAGGACAGTTTCATCCAGACATGCCACATTTCTCCCAAATATATCACATCTTCTCCAAGACATACCAGGTTTCCCCCTTCAAATAGGACCTTTTCACCCACAAATACCTCTTTTATCCCCAAAATAGGACATTTTCTTCCAGAAATGCCACATTTCTCCCAAAGATATCACATCTTCTCCTAGAAATACCACGTTTCCCCCTTCAAATAGGACCTTTTCACCCACAAATACCTCTTTTATCCCCAAAATAGGACAGTTTCTTCCAGAAATGCCACATTTCTCCCAAATAGATCACATCTTCTCCAAGAAATACCAGCTTTCCCCCTTCAAATAGGACCTTTTCAACCACAAATACCTATTTATCCCCAAAATAGGACAGTTTCTTCCAGACATGCCACATTTCTTCCAAATATATCACATCTTCTCCAAGAAATACCAGATTTCCCCCTTCAAATAGGAACTTTTCTCCCACAGATACCTGTTTTATCCCCAAAATAGGACAGTTTCTGCCAGAAATGCCACATTTCTCCCAAATATATCACATCTTCTCCAAGAAATACCACGGTTTCCCCTTCAAATAGGACCTTTTCACCCACAAATACCTGTTTGATTCCTAATATAGGACAGTTTTTTCCAGAAAGGCCACATTTCTCCCAAATATATCACATCTTCTCCAAGAAATACCCGCTTTCCCCCTTCAAATAGGACCTTTTCTCCCACAAATACCTCTTTGATCCCCAAAATAGGACAGTTTCTTCCAGAAATGCCACATTTCTCCCAAATAGATCACATCTCCTGCAAGAAATACCATCTTCCCCCTGGAAATAGGACCTTTTCTCCCACAGATATCTGTTTTATCCCCAAAACATCACAGTTTCTTCCAGAAATGCCTAATTTCTCCCAAACATATCACATCTTCTCCAAGAAATACCAGGTTTCCCCCTAGAAATAGGACCTTCTCACCCACAAATACCTGTTTTATCCCCAAAATAGGACAGTTTCTTCCAGACATGCCACATTTCTCCCAGATAGATCACATCTTCTCCAAGAAATACCAGCTTTCCCCCTTCAAATAGGACCTTTTCTCCCACAAATACCTGTTTTATCCCCAAAAGAGGACAGTTTCTTCCAGAAATGCCACATTTCTCCCAAATATATCACATCTTCTCCATGAAATACCAGCTTTCGCCCTTCAAATAGGACCTTTTCACCCACAAATATCTCTTTTCTCCCCAAAAGAGGACAGTTTCTTCCAGACATGCCAGATTTCTCCCAAATCTATCACATCTTCTCCAAGAAATACCAGGGTTCCCCCTTCAAATAGGACCTTTTCACCCACAAATACCTGTTTTATCCCCAAAATAGGACAGTTTCTTCCAGTCATGCCACATTTCTCCCAAATCTATCACATCTTCTCCAAGAAATACCAGCTTTCCCCCTGCAAATAGGACCTTTTCACCCTCAAATACCTGTTTTATCCCCAAAAGAGGACAGTTTCTTCCAGAAATGCCACATTTCTCCCAAATATATCACATCTTCTCCAAGAAATACCAGCTTTCCCCCTTCAAATAGGACCTTTCCACCCACAAATACCTCTTTTATCCCCAAAATAGGACAGTTTCATCCAGACACGCCACATTTCTCCCAAATATATCACATCTTCTCCAAGACATACCAGGTTTCCCCCTTCAAATAGGACCTTTTCACCCACAAATACCTGTTTTATCCCTCAAATTGGACATTTTCTTCCAGAAATGCCACATTTCTCCCAAATATATCACATCTTCTCCAAGAAATACCACGTTTCCCCCTTCAAATACGACCTTTTCACCCACAAATACCTCTTTTATCCCCAAAATAGGGCAGTTTCTTCCAGACATGCCACATTTCTCCCAAATATATCACATCTTCTCCAAGAAATACCAGCTTTCCCCCTTCAAATAGGACCTTTTCTCCCACAAATACCTCTTTTATCCCCAAAAGAGGACAGTTTCTTCCAGAAATGCCACATTTCTCCCAAATATATCACATCTTCTCCAAGAAATACCAGGCTTTCCCCTTCAAATAGGACCTTTTCACCCACAAATACCTGTTTGATTCCTAAAATAGGACAGTTTTTTCAAGAAAGGCCACATTTCTCCCAAATATATCACATCTTCTCCAAGAAATACCAGGTTTCCCCCTTCAAATAGGACCTTATCTCCCACAAATACCTGTTTTATCTCCAAAATAGGACAGTTTCTTCCAGAAATGCCACATTTCTCCCAAATATATCACATCTCCTGCAAGAAATACCATCTTCCCCCTGGAAATAGGACCTTTTCTCCCACAGATACCTGTTTTATCCCCAAAATAGGACAGTTTCTTCCAGAAATGCCACATTTCTCCCAAACATATCACATCTTCTCCAAGAAATACCAGGTTTCCCCCTAGAAATAGGACCTTCTCACCCACAAATACCTGTTTTATCCCCAAAAGAGGACAGTTTCTTCCAGACATGCCAGATTTCTCCCAAATAGATCACATCTTCTCCAAGAAATACCAGCTTTCCCCCTTCAAATAGGACCTTTTCTCCCACAAATACCTCTTTTATCCCCAAAAGAGGACAGTTTCTTCCTGACATGCCAGATTTCTGCCAAATATATCACATCTTCTCCAAGAAATACCAGGTTTCCCCCTTCAAATAGGACTTTTTCACCCACAAATACCTGTTTGATCCCCAAAAGAGGACAGTTTCTTCCAGAAATGCCACATTTCTCCCAAATAGATCACATCTTCACCAAGAAATACCACGTTTCCCCCTTCAAATAGGACCTTTTCACCCACAAATACCTCTTTTATCCCCAAAAGAGGACAGTTCCTTCCAGAAATGCCACATTTCTCCCAAGTATATCACATCTTCTCCAAGAAATACCATGGTTCCCCCTTGAAATAGGACCTTTTCTCCCACAAATACCTCTTTTATCAACAAAATAGGACAGTTTCTTCCAGACATGCCACATTTCTCCCAAATATATCACATCTTCTCCAGGAAATAACACGATTCCTCCTGAAATAGGATCTTCTCACCCACAACTATCAGCCTTCTCCCCCTAAATTGGACATTTTCTTCCAGAAAAGCCACATTTCTCCCAAATAGATCACATCTTCTCCAAGAAATACCAGGTTTCCCCCTTCAAATAGGACCTTTTCACCCACAAATACCTGTTTCATCCCCAAAATAGGACAGTTTCTTCAAGAAAGGCCAGATTTCTCCCAAATAGATCACATCTTCTCCAAGAAATACCACGGTTCCCCCTTCAAATAGGACCTTTTCACCCTCAAATACCTGTTTTATCCCCAAAATAGGACAGTTTCTTCCAGAAATGCCACATTTCTCCCAAATATATCACATCTTCTCCAAGAAATACCAGCTTTCCCCCTTCAAATAGGACCTACTCACCCACAAATATCTCTTTTCTCCCCAAAAGAGGACAGTTTATGCCAGACATGCCACATTTCTCCCAAAACTACCACATCTTCTCCAAGAAATACCAGGGTTCCCCCTTCAAATAGGATCTTTTAACCCACTAATACCTCTTTTATCCTCAAAAGAGGACAGTTTCTTCCAGACATGCCACATTTCTCCCAAATATATCACATCTTCTCCAAGAAATACCAGGTTTCCCCCTTCAAATAGGATCTTATCACCCTCAAATACCTGTTTATCCCCAAAATAGGACAGTTTCTTCCAGAAATGCCACATTTCTCCCAAATAGATCACATCTTCTCCAAGAAATACCAGCTTTCCCCCTTCAAATAGGACCTTTTCACCCACAAATATCTCTTTTATCCACAAAAGAGGACAGTTTCTTCCAGAAAGGCCACATTTCTCCCAAATATATCACATCTCATCCAAGAAATACCACGGTTCCCCCTTGAAATAGGACCTTTTCTCCCACAAATACCTGTTCAATCCCCGAAAGAGGACAGTTTCTTCCAGACATGCCAGATTTCTCCCAAATATATCACATCTTCTCCAAGAAATACCAGGTTTCCTCCTTCAAATAGGACCTTTTCTCCCACAAATACCTGTTTTATCCCCAAAATACGACGGTTTCTTCCAGACATGCCAGATTTCTCGGAAACATATCACATCTTCTCCAAGAAATACCAGGTTTCCCCCTTCAAATAGGACCTTTTCACCCACAAATACCTCTTTTATCCCCAGAAGAGGACAGTTTCTGCCAGAAATGCCACATTTCTCCCAAATATATCACATCTTCTCCAAGAAATACCACGGTTCCCCCTACAAATAGGACCTTTTCTCCCACAAATACCTCTTTTATCCCCAAAAGAGGACAGTTTCTGCCAGAAATGCCACATTTCTCCCAAAACTATCACATCTTCTCCAAGAAATACCAGGGTTCCCCCTTGAAATAGGATCTTTTCACCCACAAATACCTGTTTTATCCCCAAAATAGAACAGTTTCTTCCAGACATGCCACATTTCTCCCAAATATATCACATCTTCTCCAAGAAATACCACGGTTCCCCCTTCAAGTAGGACCTTTTCACCCACAAATACCTGTTTTATCCCCAAAATACGACAGTTTCTTCCTGACATGCCACATTTCTCCCAAATAGATCACATCTTCTCCAAGAAATACCAGGTTTCCCCCTTCAAATAGGACCTTTTCTCCCACAAATACCTCTTTTATCCCCAAAATACGACAGTTTCTTCCAGTAATGCCACATTTCTCCCAAATATATCACATCTTCTCCAAGAAATACCATCTTCCCCCTGGAAATAGGACCTTTTCTCCCACAGATACCTGTTCTATCCCCAAAACATCACAGTTTCTTCCAGAAATGCCAAATTTCTCCGAAACATATCACATCTTCTCCAAGAAATACCAGGTTTCCCCCTAGAAATAGGACCATCTCACCCACAAATACCTGTTTGATCCCCAAAATAGGACAGTTTCTTCCAGACATGCCAGATTTCTCCCAAATAGATCACATCTTCTCCAAGAAATACCAGCTTTCCCCCTTCAAATAGGACCTTTTCTCACACAAATACCTGTTTTATTCCCAAAAGAGGACATTTTCTTCCAGAAATGCCACATTTCTCCCAAATATATCACATCTTCTCCAAGAAATACCAGGGTTCCCCCTTGAAATTGGACCTTTTCACCCACAAATACTTCTTTGATCCCCAAAATAGGACAGTTTCATCCAGAAAGGCCACATTTCTCCCAAATACATCACATCTTCTCCAAGAAATACCAGCTTTCCCCCTTCAAATAGGACTTTTTCACCCACAAATACCTATTTGATCCCCAAAAGAGGACAGTTTCTGCCAGACATGCCACATTTCTCCCAAATATATCACATCTTCTCCAAGAAATACCAGGTTTCCCCCTTGAAATAGGATCTTTTCACCCACAAATACCTCTTTTATCCCCAAAAGAGGACAGTTCCTTCCAGAAATGCCACATATCTCCCAAATAGATCACATCTTCTCCAAGAAATACCTTCTTTCCCCCTTGAAATAGGACCTTTTCTCCCACAAATACCTCTTTTATCAACAAAATAGGACAGTTTCTTCCAGACATGCCACATTTCTCCCAAATATATCAAATCTTCTCCTGGAAATAACACGATTCCTCCTGAAATAGGATCTTCTCACCCACAACTATCAGCCTTCTCCCCCTAAATTGGACATTTTCTTCCAGAAAAGCCACATTTCTCCCAAATAGATCACATCTTCCCCAAGAAATACCACGGTTCCCCCTAGAAATAGGACCTTTTCACCCACAAATACCTCTTTTATCCCCAAAATAGGACAGTTTCATCCAGACATGCCACATTTCTCCCAAATATATCACATCTCCTCCAAGAAATACCAGGTTTCCCCCTGGAAATAGGACCTTTTCTCCCACAGATACCTCTTTTATCCCCAAAATAGGACAGTTTCTTCCAGACATGCCACATTTCTCCCAAATAGATCACATCTTCTCCAAGAAATACCAGCTTTCCCCCTTCAAATAGGACCTTTTCACCCACAAATACCTCTTTTATCCCCAAAAGAGGACAGTTTCTTCCAGAAATGCCATAATTTCTCCCAAATATATCACATCTTCTCCAAGTTATAACACGATTCCTCCTGAAATAGGACATTCTCACCCACAAATACCTCTTTTATCCCCAAAATAGGACAGTTTCTTCCAGAAATGCCACATTTCTCCCAAATAGATCACATCTTCTCAAAGAAATACCAGGTTTCCCCCTTGAAAGAGGACCTTTTCACCCACAAATACCTCTTTTATTCCCAAAAGAGGACAGTTTTTTCCAGACATGCCAGATTTCTCCCAAATATATCACATCTTCTCCAAGAAATACCAGCTTTCCCCCTTCAAATAGGACCTTTTCTCCCACAAATACCTGTTTTATCCCCAAAATACGACGGTTTCTTCCAGACATGCCAGATTTCTCCGAAACATATCACATCTTCTCCAAGAAATACCAGGTTTCCCCCTTCAAATAGGACCTTTTCACCCACAAATACCTGTTTTTTCCCCAAAAGAGGACATTTTCTGCCAGAAATGCCACATTTCTCCCAAATAGATCACATCTTCTCCGAGAAATACCAGGTTTCCCCCTTGAAATAGAACCTTTTCTCCCACAAATACCTCTTTTATCAACAAAATAGGACAGTTTCTTCGAGACTTGCCACATTTCTCCCAAATATATCACATCTTCTCCAAGAAATACCAGGTTTCCCATTGGAAATAGCACCTTTTCTACCACAAATACCTGTTCTATCCCCAAAATAGGACAGTTTCTGCCATAAAGGCCACATTTCTCCCAAATCTATCACATCTTCTCCAGGAAATAACACGATTCCTCCTGAAATAGGATCTTCTCACACACAACTATCAGCCTTCTCCCCCTAAATTGGACATTTTCTTCCAGAAAAGCCACATTTCTCCCAAATAGATCACATCTTCTCCAAGAAATACCAGGGTTCCCCCTTCAAATAGGACCTTATCACCCACAAATACCTCTTTTATCCCCAAAAGAGGACAGTTTCATCCAGACATGCCACATTTCTCCCAAATATATCACATCTTCTCCAAGAAATATCAGGTTTCCCATTGGAAATAGCACCTTTTCTACCACAAATACCTGTTCTATCCCCAAAATAGGACAGTTTCTGCCAGTAAGGCCACATTTCTCCCAAATCTATCACATCTTCTCCAAGAAATACCAGGTTTCCCCCTTCAAATAGGACCTTTTCACCCACAAATACCTCTTTTATCCCCAAAATAGGACAGTTTCTTCCAGAAAGGCCAGATTTCTCCCAAACCTATCACATCTTCGCCAAGAAATACCAGGGTTCCCCCTTCAAATAGGACCTTTTCACCCTCAAATACCTGTTTTATCCCCAAAATAGGACAGTTTCTTCCAGAAATGCCACATTTCTACCAAATAGTTCACATCTTCTCCAAGAAATACCACGTTTCCCCCTTCAAATAGGACCTTTTCACCCACAAATACCTCTTTTATCCCCAAAAGAGGACAGTTTCTGCCAGAAATGCCACATTTCTCCCAAATATATCACATCTTCTCCAAGAAATACCAGGTTTTCCCCTGCAAATAGGATCTTTTCACCCACAAATACCTCTTTTATCCCCAAAAGAGGACAGTTCCTTCCAGAAATGCCACATTTCTCCCAAATACATCACATCTTCTCCAAGAAATACCAGGGTTCCCCCTTCAAATAGGACCTTATCACCCACAAATACCTCTTTTATCCCCAAAATAGGACAGTTTCATCCAGACATGCCACATTTCTCCCAAATATATCACATCTTCTCCAAGAAATACCAGCTTTCCCATTGGAAATAGCACCTTTTCTACCACAAATACCTGTTCTACCCCCAAAATAGGACAGTTTCTGCCATAAAGGCCACATTTCTCCCAAACATATCACATCTTCTCCAAGAAATACCAGGTTTCCCCCTTCAAATAGGACCTTTTCACCCACAAATACCAGCTTTATCCCCAAAATAGGACAGTTTCTTCCAGACATGCCACATTTCTTCCAAATAGATCACATCTTCTCCAAGAAATACCAGCTTTCCCCCTTCAAATAGGACCTTTTCACCCACAAATACCTCTTTTATCCCCAAAATAGGACAGTTTCTTCCAGAAAGGCCAGATTTCTCCCAAATCTATCACATCTTAGCCAAGAAATAACAGGTTTCCCCCTTCAAATAGGACCTTTTCACCCTCAAAAACCTGTTTTATCCCCAAAATAGGACAGTTTCTTCCAGAAATGCCACATTTCTCCCAAATATATCACATCTTCTCCAAGAAATACCAGGTTTCCCCCTTCAAATAGGACCTTTTCACCCACAAATATCTCTTTTATCCCCAAAAGAGGACAGTTTCTTCCAGAAAGGCCACATTTCTCCCAAATATATCACATCTTCTCCAAGAAATACCAGCTTTCCCCCTTCAAATAGGACCTTTTCACCCACAAATACCTGTTCTATCCCCGAAAGAGGACAGTTTCTTCCAGACATGCCAGATTTCTCCCAAATAGATCACATCTTCTCAAAGAAATACCAGGTTTCCCCCTTGAAAGAGGACCTTTTCACCCACAAATACCTGTTTTATTCCCAAAAGAGGACAGTTTCTTCCAGACATGCCAGATTTCTCCCAAATATATCACATCTTCTCCAAGAAATACCAGGTTTCCCCCTTCAAATAGGACCTTTTCTCCCACAAATACCTGTTTTATCCCCAAAATATGATGGTTTCTTCCAGACATGCCAGATTTCTCCGAAACATATCACATCTTCTCCTAGAAATACCAGGTTTCCCCCTTCAAATAGGACCTTTTCACCCACAAATACCTGTTTTTTCCCCAAAAGAGGACATTTTCTGCCAGAAATGCCAGATTTCTCCCAAATCTATCACATCTTCTCCAAGAAATACCAGGTTTCCCCCTTCAAATATTACCTTTTCACCCACAAATACCTGTTTCATCCCCAAAAGAGGACAGTTTCTTCCAGAAATGCCATAATTTCTCCCAAATATATCACATCTTCTCCAAGAAATACCACGGTTTCCCCCATCAAATAGGACCTTCTCACCCACAAATACCTCTTTTATCCCCCAAAGAGGACAGTTTCTTCCTGACATGCCAGATTTCTCCCAAATAGATCACATCTTCTCCAAGAAATACCAGGTTTCCCCCTTCAATTAGGACCTTGTCACCCACAAATACCTCTTTTATCCCCAAAAGAGGACAGTTTCTTCCAGAAATGCCACATTTCTCCCAAATATATCACATCTTCTCCAAGAAATACCACGTTTCCCCCTGGAAATAGGACCTTTTCACCCACAAATACCTCTTTTATCAACAAAATAGGACAGTTTCTTCCAGACATGCCACATTTCTCCCAAATATATCACATCTTCTCCAGGAAATAACACGATTCGTCCGGAAATAGGATCTTCTCACCCACAACTATCAGCCTTCTCCCCCTAACTTGGACATTTTCTTCCAGAAAAGCCACATTTCTCCCAAATAGATCACATCATCTCCAGGAAATACCATCTTTCCCCCTTCAAATAGGACCTTATCACCCACAAATACCTCTTTTATCCCCAAAAGAGGACAGTTTCATCCAGACATGCCACATTTCTCCCAAATATATCACATCTTCTCCAAGAAATACCAGGTTTCCCATTGGAAATAGCACCTTTTCTACCACAAATACCTGTTCTATCCCCAAAATAGGACAGTTTCTGCCATAAAGGCAAGATTTCTCCAAAATATATCACATCTTCTCCAAGAAATACCAGCTTTCCCCCTTCAAATAGGACCTTTTCTCCCACAAATACCTCTTTTATCCCCAAAATAGGATATTTTCTTCCAGAAATGCCACATTTCTCCCAAATACATCACATCTTCTCCAAGAAATACAACGATTCCCCCTTCAAATAGGACCTTTTCATCCAAAATTACCAGCCTTCTCCCCCCAGATATGACATTTTCTTCCAGAAAAGCCAGATTTCTCCCAAATATATCACATCTTCTCCAAGAAATACCAGCTTTCCCCCTTCAAATAGGACCTTTTCACCCACAAATACCAGCCTTCTCCCCCCAAATTGGACATTTTCTTGCAGACATGCCAGATTTCTCCCAAATATATCACATCTTCTCAAAGAAATACCAGGTTTCCCCCTTGAAAGAGGACCTTTTCACCCACAAATACCTGTTTTATTCCCAAAAGAGGACAGTTTCTTCCAGACATGCCAGATTTCTCCCAAATAGATCACATCTTCTCAAAGAAATACCAGGTTTCCCCCTTGAAAGAGGACCTTTTCACCCACAAATACCTGTTTTATTCCCAAAAGAGGACAGTTTCTTCCAGACATGCCAGATTTCTCCCAAATATATCACATCTTCTCCAAGAAATACCAGCTTTCCCCCTTCAAATAGGACCTTTTCTCCCACAAATACCTGTTTTATCCCCAAAATACGATGGTTTCTTCCAGACATGCCAGATTTCTCCGAAACATATCACATCTTCTCCTAGAAATACCTGCTTTCCCCCTTCAAATAGGACCTTTTCACCCACAAATACCTGTTTTTTCCCCAAAAGAGGACATTTTCTGCCAGAAATGCCAGATTTCTCCCAAATCTATCACATCTTCTCCAAGAAATACCACGTTTCCCCCTTCAAATATTACCTTTTCACCCACAAATACCTGTTTCATCCCCAAAAGAGGACAGTTTCTTCCAGAAATGCCATAATTTCTCCCAAATATATCACATCTTCTCCAAGAAATACCACGGTTTCCCCCATCAAATAGGACCTTCTCACCCACAAATACCTCTTTTATCCCCAAAAGAGGACAGTTTCTTCCTGACATGCCAGATTTCTCCCAAATAGATCACATCTTCTCCAAGAAATACCAGGTTTCCCCCTTCAAATAGGACCTTGTCACCCACAAATACCTCTTTTATCCCCAAAAGAGGACATTTTCTTCCAGAAATGCCACATTTCTCCCAAATATATCACATCTTCTCCAAGAAATACCACGTTTCCCCCTGGAAATAGGACCTTTTCACCCACAAATACCTCTTTTATCAACAAAATAGGACAGTTTCTTCCAGACATGCCACATTTCTCCCAAATATATCACATCTTCTCCAGGAAATAACACGATTCGTCCGGAAATAGGATCTTCTCACCCACAACTATCAGCCTTCTCCCCCTAACTTGGACATTTTCTTCCAGAAAAGCCACATTTCTCCCAAATAGATCACATCTTCTCCAGGAAATACCATCTTTCCCCCTTCAAATAGGACCTTATCACCCACAAATACCTCTTTTATCCCCAAAAGAGGACAGTTTCATCCAGACATGCCACATTTCTCCCAAATATATCACATCTTCTCCAAGAAATACCAGGTTTCCCATTGGAAATAGCACCTTTTCTACCACAAATACCTGTTCTATCCCCAAAATAGGACAGTTTCTGCCATAAAGGCCAGATTTCTCCAAAATATATCACATCTTCTCCAAGAAATACCAGCTTTCCCCCTTCAAATAGGACCTTTTCTCCCACAAATACCTCTTTTATCCCCAAAATAGGATATTTTCTTCCAGAAATGCCACATTTCTCCCAAATATATCACATCTTCTCCAAGAAATACCACGATTCCCCCTTCAAATAGGACCTTTTCACCCAAAATTACCAGCCTTCTCCCCCCAGATATGACATTTTCTTCCAGAAAAGCCAGATTTCTCCCAAATATATCACATCTTCTCCAAGAAATACCAGCTTTCCCCCTTCAAATAGGACCTTTTCACCCACAAATACCAGCCTTCTCCCCCCAAATTGGACATTTTCTTGCAGACATGCCAGATTTCTCCCAAATATATCACATCTTCTCCAAGAAATACCACGGTTTCCCCTTCAAATAGGACCTTTTCACCCACAAATACCTCTTTTATCCCCAAAAGAGGACAGTTCCTTCCAGAAATGCCACATTTCTCCCAAATATATCACATCTTCTCAAAGAAATACCAGGTTTCCCCCTTGAAATAGGACCTTTTCAACCACTAATACCTCTTTTATCAACAAAATAGGACACTTTCTTCCAGACATGCCACATTTCTCCAAAATATATCACATCTTCTCCAGGAAATAACACGATTCCTCCTGAAATAGGTTCTTCTCACTCACAACTATCAGCCTTCTCCCCCTAACTTGGACATTTTCTTCCAGAAAAGCCACGTTTCTCCCAAATAGATCACATCTTCTCCAAGAAATACCAGGTTTCCCCCTTCAAATAGGACCTTATCACCCACAAATACCTCTTTTATCCCCAAAAGAGGACAGTTTCATCCAGACATGCCAGATTTCTCCCAAATATATCACATCTTTTCCAAGAAATACCAGGTTTCCCATTGGACATAGCACCTTTTCTACCACAAATACCTGTTCTATCCCCAAAATAGGACAGTTTCTGCCATAAAGGCCAGATTTCTCCCAAATATATCACATCTTCTCCAAGAAATACCAGCTTTCCCCCTGGAAATAGGACCTTTTCACCCACAAATACCTCTTTTATCCCTCAAATTGGAAATTTTCTTCCAGAAATGCCACATTTCTCCCAAATATATCACATCTTCTCCAAGAAATACCAGGCTTCCCCCTTCAAATTGGACCTTATCACCCACAAATAGCTCTTTTATCCCCAAAATAGAACAGTTTCTTCCAGAAATGCCACATCTCTCCCAAATAGATCACATCTTCTCCAAGAAATACCACGGTCCCCCCTTCAAATACGACATTTTCACCCACAAATACCTATTTATCCCCAAAATACGACAGTTTCTTCCAGAAATCCAACATCTCTCCCAAATATATCACATCTTCTCAAAGAAATACCAGGTTTCCCCCTTCAAATAGGACCTTTTCACCCAAAAATACCAGCCTTCTCCCCCCAGATATGACATTTTCTTCCAGAAATGCCAGATTTCTCCCAAATATATCACATCTTCTCCAAGAAATACCAGCTTTCCCCCTTCAAATAGGACCTTTTCACCCACAAATACCAGCCTTCTCCCCCCAAATTGGACATTTTCTTGCAGACATGCCAGATTTCTCCCAAATATATCACATCTTCTCCAAGAAATACCAGGCTTCCCCCTTCAAATTGGACCTTATCACCCACAAATAGCTCTTTTATCCCCAAAATAGAACAGTTTCTTCCAGAAATGCCACATCTCTCCCAAATAGATCACATCTTCTCCAAGAAATACCACGGTCCCCCCTTCAAATAGGACCTTTTCACCCTCAAATACCTGTTTTATCCCCAAAATAGGACAGTTTCTTCCAGACATGCCAGATTTCTCCCAAATATATCACATCTTCTCCAAGAAATACCAGCTTTCCCCCTTCAAATACGACATTTTCACCCACAAATACCTATTTATCCCCAAAATACGACAGTTTCTTCCAGAAATCCAACATCTCTCCCAAATATATCACATCTTCTCAAAGAAATACCAGGTTTCCCCCTTCAAATAGGACCTTTTCTCCCACAACTACCTGTATGATCCCCAAAATAGGACAGTTTCTTCCAGACATGCCTCATTTCTCCCAAATATATCACATCTCCTCCAAGAAATACCACGTTTCCCACTGGAAATAGGACCTTTTCACCAACAAATACCACTTTTATCCCCAAAATAGGACAGTTTCTTCCAGAAATGCCAGTTTTCTCCCAAATATATCACATCTTCTCCAAGAAATACCAGCTTTCCCCCTTCAAATAGGACCTTTTCACCCACAAATACCAGCTTTATCACCAAAATAGGACAGTTTCTTCCAGACATGCCAGATTTCTCCCAAATCTATCACATCTTCTCCAAGAAATACCAGCTTTCCCCCTTCAAATAGGACCTTTTCACCCACAAATACCTGTTTCATACCCAAAAGAGGACAGTTTCTTCCAGAAAGGCCAGATTTCTCCCAAATATATCACATCTTCTCCAAAAAATACCACGGTTCCCCCTTCAAATAGGACCTTTTCACCCTCAATTACCTGTTTTATCCCCAAAATAGGACAGTTTCTTCCAGAAATGCCACATTTCTCCCAAATAGATCACATCTTCTCCAAGAAATACCAGGTTTCCCCCTTCAAATAGGAACTTTTCACACACAAATACCAGCCTTCTCCCCCCAAATTGGACATTTTCTTGAAGACATGCCAGATTTCTCCCAAATATATCACATCTTCTCCAAGAAATACCACGGTTCCCCCTTCAAATAGGACCTTATCACCCACAAATACCTGTTTTATCCCCAAAATAGGACAGTTTGTTCCAGAAATGCCACATCTCTCCCAAATATATCACATCTTCTCCAAGAAATACCACGGTTCCCCCTACAAATAGGACCTTTTCACCCTCAAATACCTGTTTTATCCCCAAAATAGGACAGTTTCTTCCAGACATGCCAGATTTCTCCCAAATATATCACATCTTCTCCAAGAAATACCAGCTTTCCCCCTTCAAATACGACATTTTCACCCACAAATACCTATTTATCCCCAAAATAGGACAGTTTCTTCCAGACATGCCACATCTCTCCCAAATATATCACATCTTCTCCAAGAAATACCAGGTTTCCCCCTTCAAATAGGACCTTTTCTCCCACAAATACCTCTTTTATCCCCAAAAGAGGACAGTTTCTTCCAGAAATGCCACATTTCTCCCAAATATATCACATCTCCTCCAAGAAATACCACGTTTCCCACTGGAAATAGGACCTTTTCACCAACAAATACCTCTTTTATCCCCAAAATAGGACAGTTTCTTCCAGAAAGGCCAGATTTCTCCCAAATAGATCACATCTTCTCCAAGAAATACCACGGTCCCCCCATCAAATAGGACCTTTTCACCCACAAATACCTGTTTTATCCCCAAAAGAGGACAGTTTCTTCCAGAAATGCCACATTTCTCCCAAATCTATCACATCTTCTCCAAGAAATACCAGCTTTCCCCCTTCAAATAGAACCTTTTCTCCCACAAATACCTCTTTTATCCCCAAAAGAGGACAGTTTCTTCCAGACATGCCAGTTTTCTCCCAAATAGATCACATCTTCTCCATGAAATACCAGGTTTCCCCCTTCAAATAGGACCTTGTCACCCACAAATACCTGTTTTATCCCCAAAAGAGGACACTTTCTTCCAGACATGCCATAATTTCTCCCAAATATATCACATCTTCTCCAAGAAATACCACAATTTCCCCCTTCAAATAGGACCTTTTCACCCACAAATACCTGTTTTATCCCCAAAAGAGGACATTTTCTTCCAGACATGCCACATTTCTCCCAAATAGATCACATCTCATCCAAGAAATACCAGGCTTTCCCCTTCAAATAGGACTTTTTCACCCACAAATACCTCTTTTATCCCCAAAAGAGGACAGTTTCTGCCAGAAATGCCACATTTCTCCCAAATATAACACATCTTCTCCAAGAAATAACACGATTCCTCCAGAAATGGGACCTTCTCACCCACAACTACCAGCCTTCTCCCCCCAAATTGGACATTTTCTTCCAGAAATGCCACATTTCTCCCAAATAGATCACATCTTCTCCAAGAAATACCAGGTTTCCCCCTTCAAATAGGACCTTTTCACCCACAAATACCTCTTTTATCCCCAAAAGAGGACAGTTTCTTCCAGAAAGGCCACATTTCTCCCAAATAGATCACATCTTCTCCAAGAAACACCAGGATTCCCATTGGAAATAGCACCTTTTCTCCCACAAATACCTGTTCTTTCCAGAATTTAGGACAGTTTCTGCCATAAAGGCCATATTTCTCCCAAATTGATCACATCTTCTCCAAGAAATAACACGGTTCCCCTTAGAAATGGGAACTTATCACCCACAAATACCTCTTTTATCCCCAAAAGAGGACAGTTTCTTCCAGAAATGCCACATTTCTCCCAAATATATCACATCTTCTCCAATAAATACCAGGATTCCACCTGAAATAGGACCTTTTCACCGAAAAATACCCGCCTTCTCCCCCCAGATAGCACATTTTCTTCCAGAAAGGCCAGATTTCTCCCAAATATACCACATCTTCTCCAAGAAATACCAGGTTTTCCCCTGGAAATAGGACCTTTTCACCCACAAATACCTCTTTTATCCCCAAAAGAGGACAGTTCCTTCAAGAAATGCTACATTTCTTCCAAATATATCACATCTTCTCAAAGAAATACCAGCTTTACCCCTGGAAATAGGACCTTTTCTCCCACAAATACCAGCCTTCTCCTCCCAAATTGGACATTTTCTTGCAGACATGCCAGATTTCTCCCAAATAGATCACATCTTCTCCAAGAAATACCACGGTTCCCCCTAGAAATACGACCTTATCACCCAGAAATACCTCTTTTATCCCCATAATAGAACAGTTTCTTCCAGAAATGCCACATCTCTCCCAAATATATCACATCTTCTCCAAGAAATACCAGGGTTCTCCCTTCAAATAGGACCTTCTCACCCACAAATACCTCTTTATCCCCAAAATAGGACAGTTCCTTCCAGAAATGCCACATATCTCCCAAATATATCACATCTTCTCCTATAAATACCAGCTTTCCCCCTTCAAATAGGACCTTTTCACCCACAAATATCTCTTTTATCCCCAAAATACGACAGTTTCTTCCAGAAATGCCCGATTTCTCCCAAACATATCACATCTTCTCCAAGAAATACCAGGTTTCCCCCTTCAAATAGGACATTTTCACCCACAAATACCTCTTTTATCCCCAAAAGAGGACAGTTTATGCCAGAAAAGCCACATTTCTCCCAAATATATCACATCTCATCCAAGAAATACCAGGTTTTCCCCTTCAAATAGGACCTTTTCACCCACAAATACCTCTTTTATCGCCAAAATAGGACAGTTTCTTCCAGAAATGCCACATTTCTCCCAAATATATCACATATTCTCGAAAAAATACCGGGATTCCTCCTGAAATAAGACCATTTCTCCCACAAATACCAGCCTTCTCCCACCAAGTTGGACATCTTCTCCAAGAAATACCAGCTTTCCCCCTTCAAATAGGACCTTGTCACCCACAAATACCTCTTTTATCCCCAAAAGAGGACAGTTTCTTCCAGAAATGCCACATTTCTCCCAAATAGATCACATCTTCTCCAAGAAATACCAGCTTTCCACCTTCAAATAGGACCTTGTCACCCACAAATACCTCTTTTATCCCCAAAATAGGACAGTTTCAACCAGAAATGCCACATTTCTCCCAAATATATCACATCTTCTCCAAGAAATACCAGGTTTCCCCCTTCAAATAGGACCTTTTCACCCACAAATACCTCTTTTATCCCCAAAAGAGGACAGTTTCTTCCAGAAATGCCACATTTCTCCCAAATATATCACATCTTCTCCAAGAAATACCAGGTTTCCCCCTTCAAATAGAACCTTTTCTCCCACAAATACCTTTTTTATCAACAAAATAGGACAGTTTCTTCCAGACATGCCACATTTCACCCAAATAGATCACATCTTCTCCAAGAAATACCAGGTTTCCCCCTTCAAATAGGACCTTTTCTCCCACAAATACCAGCCTTCACCCACCAAGTTGGACATCTTCTCCAAGAAATACCAGCTTTCCCCCTTCAAATAGGACCTTGTCACCCACAAATACCTCTTTTATCCCGAAAAGAGGACAGTTTCTTCCAGAAATGCCACATTTCTCCCAAATAGATCACATCTTCTCCAAGAAATACCAGCTTTCCCCCTTCATATAGGACCTTTTCACCCACAAATACCTCTTTTATCCCCAAAATTGTACATTTGCTTACAGAAATGCCACATTTCTCCCAAATATATCACATCTTCTCCAAGAAATACCAGGTTTCCCCCTTCAAATAAAACCTTTTCACCCACAAATACCTCTTTTATCAACAAAATAGGACAGTTTCTTCCAGACATGCCACATTTCTCCCAAATATATCACATCTTCTCCAAGAAATACCAGCTTTCCCCCTTCAAATAGGACCTACTCACCCACAAATACCTCTTTTATCCCGAAAAGAGGACAGTTTCTTCCAGAAATGCCACATTTCTCCCAAATAGATCACATCTCCTCCAAGAAATACCAGGTTTCCCCCTTCAAATAGGACCTTTTCTCCCATAAATACCTCTTTTATCCCCAAAATACGACAGTTTCTTCCGGACATGCCAGTTTTCTCCCAAATATATCACATCTTCTCCAAGAAATACCAGGTTTCCACCTTCAAATAGGACCTTGTCACCCACAAATACCTCTTTGATCCCCAAAAGAGGACAGTTTCTTCCTGACATGCCATATTTCCCCCAAATATATCACATCTTCTCCAAGAAATACCACCTTTCCCCCCTCAAATAGGACCTTTTCACCCACAAATACCTCTTTTATCCCCAAAATAGGACAGTTTCTTCCAGAAATGCCACATTTCTCCCAGATAGATCACATCTTCTCCAAAAAATACCAGGGTTCCCCCTTCAAATAGGACCTTTTCACCCACAAATACCTCTTTTATTCCCAAAAGAGGACAGTTTCATCCAGAAATGCCACATTTCTCCCAAATATATCACATCTTCTCCAAGAAATACCAGGTTTCCCATTGGAAATAGCACCTTTTCTCCCACAAATACCTGCTCTTTCCAGAATATAGGACAGTTTCTGACATAAAGGCCATATTTCTCCCAAATAGATCACATCTTCTCCAAGAAATAACACGGTTCCCCCTAGAAATGGGACCTTATCACCCACAAATACCTCTTTTATCCCCAAAATAGGACAGTTTCTTCCAGAAATGCCACATTTCTCCCAAATATATCACATCTTCTCCAAGGAATACCAGCTTTCCCCCTTCAAATAGGACCTTTTCACTGAAAAATACCAGACTTCTCCCCCCAGATAGGATATTTTCTTCCAGAAAGGCCAGATTTCTCCCACATATATCACATCTTCTCCAAGGATTCCAGTTTATCCCCTGGAAATAGGACCTTTTCACCCACAAATACCTCTTTTATCCCCAAAAGAGGACAGTTTCTTCCAGAAATGCCCGATTTCTTCCAAATATATCACATCTTCTCAAAGAAATACCAGCCTTACCCCTGGAAATAGGGCATTTTCTCCCACAAATACCAGCCTTCTCCTCCCAAATTGGACATTTTCTTGCAGACATGCCACATATCTCCCAAATATATCACATCTTCTCCAAGAAATACCAGCTTTCCCCCTTCAAATAGGACCTTTTCACCCACAAATACCTCTTTTATCCCCAAAATACGACAGTTTCTTCCAGAAAGGCCACATTTCTCCCAAATATATCACATCTTCTCCAAGAAATACCAGGTTTCCCCCTTCAAATAGGACATTTTCACCCACAAATACCTCTTTTATCCCCAAAAGAGGACAGTTTATGCCAGAAAAGCCACATTTCTCCCAAATATATCACATCTTCTCCAAGAAATACCAGGTTTTCCCCTTCAAATAGGACCTTTTCACCCACAAATACCTCTTTTATCCCCAAAATAGGACAGTTTCTTCCAGAAATGCCACATTTCTCCCAAATATATCACATATTCTCGAAAAAATACCGGGATTCCTCCTGAAATAAGACCATTTCTCCCACAAATACCAGCCTTCTCCCACCAAGTTGGATATCTTCTCCAAGAAATACCAGCTTTCCCCCTTCAAATAGGACCTTGTCACCCACAAATACCTCTTTGATCCCCAAAAGAGGACAGTTTCTTCCAGAAATGCCACATTTCTCCCAAATATATCACATCTTCTCCAAGAAATACCAGCTTTCCCCCTTCAAATAGAACCTTTTCTCCCACAAATACCTTTTTTATCAACAAAATAGGACAGTTTCTTCCAGACATGCCACATTTCTCCCAAATAGATCACATCTTCTCCAAGAAATACCAGCATTCCCCCTTCAAATAGGGCCTTTTCTCCCACAAATAACTCTTTTATCCCGAAAAGAGGACAGTTTCTTCCAGAAATGCCACATTTCTCCCAAATATATCACATCTCCTCCATGAAATACCACGTTTCCCCAAGGAAATAGGAACTTTTCTCCCACAAATACCTCTTTTATCCCCAAAATAGGACAGTTTCTTCCAGACATGCCAGTTTTCTCCCAAATATATCACATCTTCTCCAAGAAATACCAGGTTTCCCCCTTCAAATAGGACCTTGTCACCCACAACTACCAGCCTTCTCCCCCCAAATTGGACATTTTCTTCCAGAAATGCCACATTTCTCCCAAATAGATCACATCTTCTCCAAGAAATACCAGGCTTCCCCCTTCAAATAGGACCTTTTCACCCACAAATACCTCTTTTATCCCCAAAAGAGGACAGTTTCATCCTGACATGCCACATTTCTCCCAAATATATCACATCTTCTCCAAGAAATACCAGGTTTCCCATTGGAAATAGCACCTTTTCTCCCACAAATACCTGCTCTTTCCAGAATATAGGACAGTTTCTGCCATAAAGGCCAGATTTCTCCCAAATAGATCACATCTTCTCCAAGAAATAACACGATTCCCCCTTGAAATAGGACCTTTTCTCCCATAAATACCTCTTTTATCCCCAAAATACGACAGTTTCTTCCGGACATGCCACATCTCTCCCAAATATATCACATCTTCTCCAAGAAATACCAGGTTTCCCCCTTCAAATAGGACCTTGTCACCCACAAATACCTCTTTGATCCCCAAAAGAGGACAGTTTCTTCCTGACATGCCATATTTCCCCCAAATATATCACATCTTCTCCAAGAAATACCACCTTTCCCCCTTCAAATAGGACCTTTTCACCCACAAATACCTGTTTTATCCCCAAAATAGGACAGTTTCTTCCAGAAATGCCACATTTCTCCCAGATAGATCACATCTTCTCCAAGAAATACCAGCTTTCCCCCTTCAAATAGGACCTTTTCACCCACAAATACCTCTTTTATCCCCAAAAGAGGACAGTTTCATCCAGACATGCCACATTTCTCCCAAATATATCACATCTTCTCCAAGAAATACCAGGTTTCCCATTGGAAATAGCACCTTTTCTACCACAAATACCTGCTCTTTCCAGAATATAGGACAGTTTCTGACATAAAGGCCATATTTCTCCCAAATAGATCACATCTTCTCCAAGAAACAACACGGTTCCCCCTAGAAATGGGACCTTATCACCCACAAATACCTCTTTTATCCCCAAAAGAGGACAGTTTCTTCCAGAAATGCCACATTTCTCCGAAATATATCACATCTTCTCCAAGGAATACCAGCTTTCCCCCTTCAAATAGGACCTTTCCACTGAAAAATACCAGACTTCTCCCCCCAGATAGGACATTTTCTTCCAGAAAGGCCAGATTTCTCCCAAATATATCACATCTTCTCCAAGGATTCCAGTTTATCCCCTGGAAATAGGACCTTTTCACCCACAAATACCTCTTTTATCCCCATAAGAGGACAGTTCCTTCAAGAAATGCCCGATTTCTTCCAAATATATCACATCTTCTCAAAGAAATACCAGCTTTACCCCTGGAAATAGGGCATTTTCTCCCACAAATACCAGCCTTCTCCTCCCAAATTGGACATTTTCTTGCAGACATGCCAGATTTCTCCCAAATATATCACATCTTCTCCAAGAAATACCACGGTTCCCCCTAGAAATAGCACCTTATCACCCACAAATACCTCTTTTATCCCCATAATAGAACAGTTTCTTCCAGAAATGCCACATCTCTCCCAAATACATCACATCTTCTCCAAGAAATACCAGCTTTCCCCCTTCAAATAGGACCTTTTCTCCCACAAATACCTGTTTGATCCCCAAAATAGGACAGTTTCTTCCAGAAAGGCCACATTTCTCCCAAATAGATCACATCTTCTCCAAGAAATACCACAGTTCCCCATTCAAATAGGACCTTTTCACCCACAAATAACTGTTTTATCCCCAAAATAGGACAGTTTCTGCCAGAAATGCCACATTTCTCCCAAATATATCACATCTTCTCCAAGAAATACCATGTTTCCCCCTTCAAATAGGACCTTTTCACCCACAAATACCTCTTTTATCCCCAAAAGAGGATATTTTCCTCCAGAAATGCCACATTTCTCCCAAATATATCACATCTTCTCCAAGAAATACCAGCTTTCCCCCTTCAAATAGGACCTTATCACCCACAAATACCTCTTTTATCCCCAAAATACGACAGTTTCTTCCAGAAATGCCAGATTTCTCCCAAATATATCACATCTCCTCCAAGAAATACCAGGTTTCCCCCTTCAAATAGGACCTTATCACCCACAAATACCTCTTTTATCCCCAAAAGAGGACAGTTTCTTCCAGACATGCCACATTTCTCCCAAATAGATCACATCTCCAAGAAATACCAGGTTTCCCCCTTCAAATAGGGCCTTATCACCCACAAATACCTCTTTGATCCCCAAAATAGGACAGTTTCTTCCAGAAATGCCACATTTCTCCCAAATAGATCACATCTTCTCCAAGAAATACCAGCTTTCCCCCTTCAAATAGGACCTTTTCACCCACAAATACCTCTTTTATCCCCAATAGAGGATATTTTCTTCCAGACATGCCAGATTTCTCCCAAACATATCACATCTTCGCCAAGAAATACCAGGTTCCCCCTTCAAATAGGACATTTTCACCCACAAATACCTCTTTTATCCCCAAAAGAGGACACTTTCTTCCAGAAATGCCACATTTCTCCCAAATATATCACATCTTCTCCAAGAAATACCAGCTTTCCCCCTTCAAATAGGACCTTTTCACCCACAAATACCTCTTTTATCCCCAAAATACGACAGTTTCTTCCAGAAAGGCCACATTTCTCCCAAATAGATCACATCTTCTCCAAGAAATACCAGCTTTCCCCCTTCAAAAAGGACCTTTTCACCCACTAATACCTCTTTTATCCCCAAAAGAGGACAGTTTCTTCCAGACATGCCACATTTCTCCCATATATATCACATCTCATCCAAGAAATACCAGGTTTTCCCCTTCAAATAGGACCTTTTCACCCACAAATACCTCTTTTATCCCCAAAAGAGGACAGTTTCTTCCAGAAATGCCACATTTCTCCCAAATATATCACATCTTCTCGAAAAAATACCAGGATTCCTCCGAAAATAAGACCTTTTCTCCCACAAATACCAGCCTTCTCCCCCCAAGTTGGATATCTTCTCCAAGAAATACCAGTTTTCCTCCTGAAATAGGACCTTGTCACCCACAAATACCCGTTTTATCCCCAAATTAGGACAGTTTCTTCCTGACATGCCACTTTTCTCCCAAATATATCACATCTTCTCCAAGAAATACCAGCTTTCCCCCTTCAAATAGGACCTTGTCACCCACAGGTACCTGTTTTATCCCTTTCTTCCGAGCGACTTTTCGTTTTTGAGTGTTTATCCGCTGCTACACTTCAGCATTCTGTGAAGAATAGAGTAGAAGAGAAAAGCCCCACTAATAAGGAAGTTAGAAGCTCCAGGAGCGACACACGTTGTGCTTTCATGGAGAACGTTCCAGAAAGTCGAGAGTTGTGGCTTCTTTCCTGCGGAGAAAAAACCCCCTGTTTTCAGGCAAAGCAGGACGCTGAATTCGCAATTTCTCGGCATAGGAATGCCGCTCCTCCGCTCTCGTGGCTCGAAAGCGGCATTTGCGCTGAACCACACCGGAGAGTCTGCAGTTGCAGACTACTGCATTGCCTGAAAACAGGGGTTTTTTTCTCCGCTGGAAAGAAGCCACAACTCTCGACTTTCTGGAACGTCCTCCCTGAAAGTACAAGGTGTGTCGCTCCTCGAACTTCTAGCTGACTTCTTAGTGAGGCTTTTCCCTTCTACTCTATTCGTCACAGAATGCTGAAGTGTAGCATCGGATAAACACTCAGAAACGAAATGTCGCTCGGAAGAAAGGGATAAGAATGAGAGAGAAGCGTAGTGCATTCTGCATGGACAGAAGGAGAAGTCAGAAGCGCTCCATTGCGATGTGCGCAGAAGAAGCCGCTCACTTGTCGGAGCAAAGCATCCGGCTGAAGTCGCTCTTTCCCGGCATCCGAGAGAAACGAGACCGCTGCTGAAGGCTGCAAGCGGCACTCGGGCAGAACCGCGATGGACCGGCCAGCAACTGCAGACTCTCCGGAGCGGTTCAGCGCGAGTGCCGCTTTCGAGCCACGAGAGCGAAGGAGCGGCATTCCTATGCCGAGAAATTGCGAATTCAGCGTCCTGCATTGCCTGAAAACAGGGGGCTTTTTCTCCGCAGGAAAGAAGCCACAACTCTCGACTTTCTGGAACGTCCTCCCTGAAAGCACTACGTGTGTCGCTCCTGGAGCTCCTAGCTGCCTTATTAGTGTGGTTTCCACTTCTATTCTATTCGTCACAGAATGCAGAAGTGTAGCATCGGATAAACACTCCAAAACGAAAAGTCGCTCGGAAGAAAGGGATAAAACAGGTATTTGTGAGTGACAAGGTCCTATTTGAAGGGGGAAAGCTGGTATTTCTTGGAGAAGATGTGATATATTTGGGAGAAATCTGGCATGTCAGGAAGAAACTGTCCTATTTAGGGGATAAAACGGGTATTTGTTGGTGAAAAGGTCCTATTTCAGGAGGAATCCTGGTATTTCTTGGAGAAGATGTGATATATTTCGGAGAAATGTGGCCTTTCTGGAAGAAACTGTCCTACCTTGGGGACGAAACAGGTATTTGTGGGTGAAAAGGTCCTATTTGAAGGGGGAACCTGATATTTCTTGGAGAAGATGTCGAATTTGGGGAAAGAAGGCTGGTATTTGTGGGAGAAAATGTACTATTTCAGGAGTAATCCCGGTATTTCTTGGAGAAGATGTGATATATTTGGGAGAAATGTGGCATTTCTGGAAGAAACTGTCCTCTTTTGGGGATCAAACAGGTGTTTGTGGGTGAAAAGGTCCTATTTGAAGGGGGAAAGCAGGTATTTCTTGGAGAAGATGTGATATATTTGGGAGAAATGTGGCATTTCTGGCAGAAACTGTCCTCTTTTGGGGATCAAACAGGTATTTGTGGGTGAAAAGGTCCTATTTGAAGGGGGAACGGTGGTATTTCTTGGAAAAGATGTGATATATTTGGGAGAAATCATGGCATTTCTGGAAGAAACTGTCTTCTTTTGGGGATCAAACAGGTATTTGTGGGTGAAAAGGTCCTATTTGAAGGGGGAAAGCTGGCATTTCTTGGAGAAGATGTGATATATTTGGGAGAAATCTGGCATGTCTGGAAGAAACTGTCCTATTTTGGGGATAAAAGAGGTATTTGTGGGTGAAAAGGTCCTATTTGAAGGGGGAAAGCTGGTATTTCTTGGAGAAGATGTGATATATTTGGGAGAAATGTGGCATGTCTGGCAGAAACTGTCCTATTTTGGGGATAAAACAGGTATTTGTGGGAGAAAAGGTCCTATTTGAAGGGGGAAACCTGGTATTTCTTGGAGAAGATGTGATCTATTTGGGAGAAATGTGGCCTTTCTGGAATAAACTGTCCTCTTTTGGGGATAAAGGAGGTATTTGTGGGTGAAAAGTTCCTATTTGAAGGGGGAAACCTGGTATTTCTTGGAGAAGATGTGATATATTTGGGAGAAATCTGGCATTTCTGGAAGAAACTGTCCTATTTTGGGCATAAAAGAGGTATTTGTGGGTGAAACGGTCCTATTTGAAGGGGGAAAGCTGGTATTTCTTGGAGAAGATGTGATATATTTGGGAGAAATGTGGCATGTCTGGAAGAAACTGTCCTCTTTTGGGGATAAAAGAGGTATTTGTGGGTGAAAAGGTCCTATTTGAAGGGGGAAACCTGGTATTTCTTGGAGAAGATGTGATCTATTTGGGAGAAATGTGGCATTTCTGGAAGAAACTGTCCTCTTTTGGGGATAAAAGAGGTATTTTTGGGTGAAAAGGTCCTATTTGAAGGGGGAAAGCTGGTATTTCTTGAAGAAGATGTGATATATTTGGGAGATTTCTGGCCATTCTGGCAGAAACCGTCCTCTTTTGGGGATAAAAGAGGTATATGTGGGTGAAAAGGTCCTATTTGAAGGGGGAACCCTGGTATTTCTTGGAGAAGATGTGCTATATTTGGGAGAAATGTGGCCATTCTGGCAGAAAATGTCCTATTTTGGGGATAAAAGAGGTATTTGTGGGAGAAAAGTTCCTATTTTCTTCTTCTTTTTTCTCCATTTTCTTCCAGACATGCCACATTTCTCCCAAATCTATCACATCTTCTCCAAGAAATACCAGGTTTCCCCCTTCAAATAGGACCTTTTCACCCACAAATACCTGTTTTATCACCAAAAGAGGACAGTTTCTTCCAGAAAGGCCACATTTCTCCCAAATATATCACATCTTCTCCAAGAAATACCAGGTTTCCCCCTTGAAAGAGGACCTTCTCACCCACAAATACCTCTTTTATCCCCAAAATAGGACAGTTTCTTCCAGAAATGCCACATTTCTCCCAAATATAACACATCTTCTCCAAGAAATACCTGGATTCCTCCTGAAATAGGACCTTTTCACCCACAAATACCAGCCTTCTCCCCACAGATAGGACATTTTCTTCCAGACATGCCAGATTTCTTACAAACATATCACATCTTCCCCACGAAATACCAGGTTTCCCCCTTCAAATAGGACCTTTTCACCCACAATTACCTCTTATATCCCCATAATAGGACAGTTTCTTCCAGAAATGCCACATTTCTCCCAAATAGATCACATCTTCTCCAAGAAATACCAGGGTTCCCCCTTCAAATAGGACCTTTTCACCCACAAATACCTGTTTGATCCCCAAAATAGGACAGTTTCTGCCAGAAATGCCACATTTCTCCCAAATATATCTCATCTTCTCCAAGAAATACCACGATTCCTCCTGAAATAGGACCTTCTCATCCACAACTACCAGCCTTCTCCCCCAAAATTGGACATTTTCTTCCAGAAAGGCCAGATTTCTCCCAAATATATCACATCTTCTCCAAGAAATACCAGGTTTCCCCCTTCAAATAGGACCTTTTCACCCACAAATACCAGTTTGATCCCCAAAATAGGACAGTTTCTGCCAGAAATGCCACATTTCCCCCAAATATATCTCATCTTCTCTAAGAAATACCAGGTTTCCCCCTAGAAATAGGAACTTTTCACCCTGTAATACCTGTTTAATCCCCAAAATAGGACAGTTTCTTCCAGACATGCCAGTTTTCTCCCAAATATATATCATCTTCTCCAAGAAATACCAGCTTTCCCCCTTCAAATAGGACCTTTTCACCCACAAATTCCTGTTTTATCCCCAAATTAGGACAGTTTCTTCCAGACATGCCACATTTCTCCCAAATATATCACATCTCCAAGAAATACCAGCTTTCCCCCTTCAAATAGGACCTTTTCACCCACAAATACCTCTTTGATCCCCAAAATAGGACAGTTTCTTCCAGACATGCCACATTTCTCCCAAATAGATCACATCTTCTCCAAGAAATACCAGCTTTCCCCCTTCAAATAGGACCTTTTCACCCACAAATACCTCTTTTATCCCCAATAGAGGATATTTTCTTCCAGACATGCCAGATTTCTCCCAAACATACCACATCTTTGCCAAGAAATACCAGGTTCCCCCTTCAAATAGGACATTTTCACCCACAAATACCTCTTTTATCCCCAAAATAGGACAGTTTCTTCCAGAAAGGCCACATTTCTCCCAAATATATCACATCTTCTCCAAGAAATACCAGCTTTCCCCCTTCAAATAGGACCTTTTCACCCACAAATACCTCTTTTATCCCCAAAATACGACAGTTTCTTCCAGAAAGGCCACATTTCTCCCAAATATATCACATCTTCTCCAAGAAATACCAGCTTTCCCCCTTCAAATAGGACCTTTTCACCCACAAATACCTCTTTTATCCCCAAAAGAGGACAGTTTCTTCCAGACATGCCACATTTCTCCCAAATATATCACATCTCATCCAAGAAATACCAGGTTTTCCCCTTCAAATAGGACCTTTTCACCCACAAATACCTCTTTTATCCCCAAAAGAGGACAGTTTCTTCCAGAAATGCCAGATTTCTCCCAAATATATCACATCTTCTCGAAAAAATACCGGGATTCCTCCGAAAATAAGACCTTTTCTCCCACAAATACCAGCCTTCTCCCCCCAAGTTGGATATCTTCTCCAAGAAATACCAGTTTTCCTCCTGAAATAGGACCTTGTCACCCACAAATACCCGTTTTATCCCCAAATTAGGACAGTTTCTTCCTGACATGCCACTTTTCTCCCAAATATATCACATCTTCTCCAAGAAATACCAGCTTTCCCCCTTCAAATAGGACCTTGTCACCCACAGGTACCTGTTTTATCCCTTTCTTCCGAGCGACTTTTCGTTTTTGAGTGTTTATCCGCTGCTACACTTCAGCATTCTGTGAAGAATAGAGTAGAAGAGAAAAGCCCCACTAATAAGGAAGTTAGAAGCTCCAGGAGCGACACACGTTGTGCTTTCATGGAGAACGTTCCAGAAAGTCGAGAGTTGTGGCTTCTTTCCTGCGGAGAAAAAACCCCCTGTTTTCAGGCAAAGCAGGACGCTGAATTCGCAATTTCTCGGCATAGGAATGCCGCTCCTCCGCTCTCGTGGCTCGAAAGCGGCATTTGCGCTGAACCACACCGGAGAGTCTGCAGTTGCAGACTACTGCATTGCCTGAAAACAGGGGTTTTTTTCTCCGCTGGAAAGAAGCCACAACTCTCGACTTTCTGGAACGTCCTCCCTGAAAGTACAAGGTGTGTCGCTCCTCGAACTTCTAGCTGACTTCTTAGTGAGGCTTTTCTCTTCTACTCTATTCGTCACAGAATGCTGAAGTGTAGCATCGGATAAACACTCAGAAACGAAATGTCGCTCGGAAGAAAGGGATAAGAATGAGAGAGAAGCGTAGTGCATTCTGCATGGACAGAAGGAGAAGTCAGAAGCGCTCCATTGCGATGTGCGCAGAAGAAGCCGCTCACTTGTCGGAGCAAAGCATCCGGCTGAAGTCGCTCTTTCCCGGCATCCGAGAGAAACGAGACCGCTGCTGAAGGCTGCAAGCGGCACTCGGGCAGAACCGCGATGGACCGGCCAGCAACTGCAGACTCTCCGGAGCGGTTCAGCGCGAGTGCCGCTTTCGAGCCACGAGAGCGAAGGAGCGGTATTCCTATGCCGAGAAATTGCGAATTCAGCGTCCTGCATTGCCTGAAAACAGGGTCTTTTTCTCCGCAGGAAAGAAGCCACAACTCTCGACTTTCTGGAACGTCCTCCCTGAAAGCACTACGTGTGTCGCTCCTGGAGCTCCTAGCTGCCTTATTAGTGTGGTTTCCACTTCTATTCTATTCGTCACAGAATGCAGAAGTGTAGCATCGGATAAACACTCCAAAACGAAAAGTCGCTCGGAAGAAAGGGATAAAACAGGTATTTGTGAGTGACAAGGTCCTATTTGAAGGGGGAAAGCTGGTATTTCTTGGAGAAGATGTGATATATTTGGGAGAAATCTGGCATTTCTGGAAGAAACTGTCCTATTTAGGGGATAAAACGGGTATTTGTTGGTGAAAAGGTCCTATTTCAGGAGGAATCCTGGTATTTCTTGGAGAAGATGTGATATATTTCGGAGAAATGTGGCCTTTCTGGAAGAAACTGTCCTACCTTGGGGACGAAACAGGTATTTGTGGGTGAAAAGGTCCTATTTGAAGGGGGAACCTGATATTTCTTGGAGAAGATGTCGAATTTGGGGAAAGAAGGCTGGTATTTGTGGGAGAAAATGTACTATTTCAGGAGTAATCCCGGTATTTCTTGGAGAAGATGTGATATATTTGGGAGAAATGTGGCATTTCTGGAAGAAACTGTCCTCTTTTGGGGATCAAACAGGTGTTTGTGGGTGAAAAGGTCCTATTTGAAGGGGGAAAGCTGGTATTTCTTGGAGAAGATGTGATATATTTGGGAGAAATGTGGCATTTCTGGAAGAAACTGTCCTCTTTTGGGGATAAAAGAGGTATTTGTGGCTGAAAAGGTCCTATTTGAAGGGGGAACCCTGGTATTTCTTGGAGAAGATGTGATATATTTGGGAGAAATCTGGCATGTCTGGAAGAAACTGTCTTCTTTTGGGGATCAAACAGGTATTTGTGGGTGAAAAGGTCCTATTTGAAGGGGGAAAGCTGGTATTTCTTGGAGAAGATGTGATATATTTGGGAGAAATGTGGCATTTCTGGAAGAAACTGTCCTCTTTTGGGGATCAAAGAGGTATTTGTGGGTGAAAAGGTCCTATTTGAAGGGGGAAAGCTGGTAGTTCTTGGAGAAGATGTGATATATTTGGGAGAAAACTGGCATTTCTGGAAGAAACTGTCCTCTTTTGGGGATTAAACAGGTATTTGTGGATGAAAAGGTCCTATTTCAAGGGGGAAATCTGGTATTTCTTGGAGAAGATGTGATCTATTTGGGAGAAATGTGGCATGTCTGGAAGAAACTGTCGTATTTTGGGGATAAAAAGAGGTATTCGTGGGTGAAAAGGTCATATTTGAAGGGGGAACCCTGGTATTTCTTGGAGAAGATGTGATATATTTGGGAGAAATCTGGCCTTCCTGGAAGAAAATGTCCAATTTTGGGGGAGAAGGCTGGTAGTTGTGGATGAAAAGGTCCTATTTCAGGAGGAATCGTGGTGTTTCTTGGAGAAGATGTGATATATTTGGGAGAAATGTGGCATTTCTGGCAGAAAATGTCCTATTTTGGGGATAAAAGAGGTATTTGTGGGTGAAAAGGTCCTATTTGAAGGGGGAAACCTGGTATTTCTTGGAGAAGATGTGATCTATTTGGGAGAAATGTGGCATTTCTGGCAGAAACTGTCCTCTTTTGGGGATCAAAGAGGTATTTGTGGGTGAAAAGGTCCTATTTCAAAGGGGAAAGCTGGTATTTCTTGGAGAAGATGTGATCTATTTGGGAGAAATGTGGCATTTCTGGCAGAAACTGTCCTCTTTTGGGGGAGAAGGCTGGTATTTGAGGGAGAAAAGGTCCTATTTCAGGAGGAATCCTGGTATTTCTTGGAGAAGATGTGATATATTTGGGAGAAATGTGGCATGTCTGGAAGAAACTGTCCTCTTTTGGGGATAAAAGAGGTATTTGTGGGTGAGAAGGTCCTATTTGAAGGGGGAAACCTGGTATTTCTTGGTAAAGATGTGATATATTTGGGAGAAATCTGGCATGTCTGGAAGAAAATGTCCTAACTGGGGGGAGAATGGTGGTATTTTTGGGAGAAAAGGTCCTATTTGAAGGGGGAATGCTGGTATTTCTTGGAGAAGATGTGATATATTTGGGAGAAATCTGGCCTTTCTGGAAGAAACTGTCCTATTTTGGGGATAAAACAGGTATTTGTGGGTGAAAAGGTCCTGTTTGAAGGGGGAAAGCTGGTATTTCTTGGAGAAGATGTGATATATTTGGGAGAAATCTGGCATGTCTGGAAGAAAATGTCCTATCTGGGGGGAGAAGGCTGGTATTTGTGGGTGAAAAGGTCCTATTTGAAGGGGGAATCCAGGTATTTCTTGGAGAAGATGTGATCTATTTGGGAGAAATGTGGCATTTCTGGAAGAAACTGTCCTCTTTTGGGGATAAAACAGGTATTTTTGGGTGAGAAGGTCCTCTTCCAAGGGGGAAACCTGGTATTTCTTGGAGAAGATGTGATATATTTGGGAGAAATGTGGCCTTTCTGGCAGAAACTGTCCTCTTTTGGGGATCAAAGAGGTATTTGTGGGTGAAAAGGTCCTATTTGAAGGGGAAAACCTGGTATTTCTTGGAGAAGATGTGATATATTTGGGAGAAATCTGGCATGCCTGGAAGAAAATGGAAAAAAAAGATGAAGAAAATAGGAACTTTTCTCCCTCAAATACCTCTTTTATCCCCAAAATAGGACATTTTCTGCCAGAATGGCCACATTTCTCCCAAATATAGCACATCTTCTCCAAGAAATACCAGGGTTCACCCTTCAAATAGGACCTTTTCACCCACATATACCTGTTTTATCCCCAAAAGAGGGCGGTTTCTGCCAGAATGGCCAGAAATCTCCCAAATATATCACATCTTCTCCAAGAAATACCAGCTTTCCCCCTTCAAATAGGACCTTTTCACACACAAATACCTCTTTTATCCCCAAAAGAGGACAGTTTCTTCCAGAAATGCCACATTTCTCCCAAATAGATCACATCTTCTCCAAGAAATACCAGGTTTCCCCCTTCAAATAGGACCTTTTCACCCACTAATTCCTCTTTTATCCCCAAAAGAGGACAGTTTCTTCCAGAAATGCCAGATTTCTCCCAAATATATCACATCTTCTCCAAGAAATACCACGTTTCCCCCTTCAAATAGGAACTTTTCACCCACAAATACCTCCTTTATCCCCAAAATAGGACAGTTTATTCCAGAAAGGCCACATTTCTCCCAAATATATCACATCTTCTCCAAGAAATACCAGGGTTCCCCCTTCAAATAGGACCTTTTCACCCACAATTACCTCTTTTATCCCCAAAAGAGGACAGTTTCTTCCAGAAATGCCACATTTCTCCCAAATATATCACATCTTCTCCAAGAAATACCAGGGTTCCCCCTTCAAATAGGACCTTTTCACCCACAAATACCTCTTTGATCCCCAAAATAGGACAGTTTCTGCCAGAAATGCCACATTTCTCCCAAATATATCACATCTTCTCCAAGAAATACCACGATTCCTCCTGAAATAGGACCTTCTCATCCACAACTACCAGCCTTCTCCACCAAAATTGGACATTTTCTTCCAGAAAGGCCAGATTTGTCCCAAATATATCACATCTTCTCCAAGAAATACCAGGTTTCCCCCTTCAAATAGGACCTTTTCACCCACATATACCTCTTTTATCGCCAAAAGAGGGCGGTTTCTGCCAGAATGGCCAGAAATCTTCCAAATATATCACATCTTCTTCTAGAAATACCAGCTTTCCCCCTTCAAATAGGACCTTTTCACCCAAAAATACCTCTTTTATCCCCAAAAGAGGACAGTTTCATCCAGAAATGCCAGTTTTCTCCCAAATATATATCATCTTCTCCAAGAAATACCAGCTTTCCCCCTTCAAATAGGACCTTTTCACCCACAAATACCTGTTTTATCCCCAAATTAGGACAGTTTCATCCAGAAAGACCAGATTTCTCCCAAATATATCACATCTTCTCCAAGAAATACCAGGATTCTTCCTGAAATAGGACCTTTTCTCCCACGAATACTTCCATTCTCCCCGCAGTTAGGACATTTTCTTCCAGACATGCCAGATTTCTCCCAAATATATCACATCTTCTCCAAGAAATACCAGCTTTCCCCCTTCAAATAGGACCTACTCACCCACAAATACCTCTTTTATCCCCAAAATAGGACAGTTTCTTCCAGAAATGCCAGTTTTCACCCAAATATATATCATCTTCTCCAAGAAATACCAGCTTTCCCCCTTCAAATAGGACCTTTTCACCCACAAACACCTGTTTTATCCCCAAATTAGGACAGCTTCTTCCAGAAAGACCAGATTTCTCCCAAATATATCACATCTTCTCCAAGAAATACCAGGATTCTTCCTGAAATAGGACCTTTTCTCCCACGAATACTTCCATTCTCCCCCCAGTTAGGACATTTTCTTCCAGACATGCCAGATTTCTCCCAAATATATCACATCTTCTCCAAGAAATACCAGCTTTCCCCCTTCAAATAGGACCTACTCACCCACAAATACCTCTTTTACCAATAAAATAAGACAGTTTCTTCCAGAAATGCCCGATTTCTCCCAAATATATCACATCTTCTACAAGAAATACAACGTTTCCCCCTTCAAACAGGACCTTTTCACCCACTAATACCTCTTTTATCCCCAAAAGAGGACAGTTTCTTCCTGACATGCCACATTTCTCCCAAATATATCACATCTTCCCCAAGAAATACCAGCTTTCCCCCTTCAAATAGGACCTTTTCACCCAAAAATACCTCTTTTATCCCAAAAAGAGGACAGTTTCTTCCTGACATGCCAGATTTCTACCAAAAATATCACATCTTCTCCAAGAAAAACCAGGTTTCCCCCTTCAAATAGGACCTTTTCACCCACAAATACCAGTTTTATCCCCAAAATACGACAGTTTCTTCCAGAAAGGCCAAAATTTCTCCCAAATATATCACATCTTCTCCAAGAAATACCAGGCTTCCCCCTTCAAAAAGGACCTTTTCACCCACAAATACCTCTTATAGCCCCAAAAGAGGACAGTATCTTCCAGACATGCCAGATTTCTCCCAAATAGATCACATCTTCTTCAAGAAATACCAGCTTTCCCCCTTCAAATAGGACCTTTTCACCCACAAATACCTTTTTTATCCCCATAATAGGACAGTTTCTTCCAGAAATGCCACATTTCTCCCAAATAGATCACATCTTCTCCAAGAAATACCACTGTTCCCCCTTCAAATAGGACCTTTTCTCCCACAAATACCTATTTTATCCCCAAATTAGGACAGTTTCTTCCAGATATGCCAGATTTCTCCCAAATATATCACATCTTCTCCAAGAAATACCAGGGTTCCCCCTTCAAATAGAACCTTTTCAACCACAAATACCTCTTTTATCCCCAAAAGAGGACACTTTCTTCCTGACATGCCACATTTCTCCCAAATAGATCACATCTCCTCCAAGAAATACCAGCTTTCCCACTGGAAATAGGACCTTGTCACCCACAAATACCTCTTTTATCCCCAAAAGAGGACAGTTTCTTCCTGACATGCCACATTTCTCCCAAATAGATCACATCTTCTCCAAGAACTACCAGCTTTCCCCCTTGAAAGAGGACCTTTTCACCCACAAATACCTCTTTTATCCCCAAAATAGGACAATTTCTGACAGTAAGGCTAGATTTCTCCCAAATAGATCACATCTTCTCCAAGAAATACCAGGTTTCCCCCTTCAAATAGGACCTTTTCACCCACAAATACCTCTTTTATCCCCAAAATAGGACAGTTTCTGCCAGAAATGCCACATTTCTCCGAAATATATCACATCTTCTCCAAGAAATACCAGCTTTCCCCCTTCAAATAGGACCTTTTCACCCACAAATACCTCTTTTATCCCCAAAAGAGGACAGTTTCTTCCAGAAATGCCACATTTCTCCCAAATATATCACATCTTCTCCAAGAAATACCAAGTTTCCCCCTTCAAATAGGACCTTTTCACCCTGTAATACCTGTTTTATCAATAAAATAGGACAGTTTCTTCCAGACATGCCAGTTATCTCCCAAATATATATCATCTTCTCCAAGAAATACCAGGTTTCCCCCTTCAAATAGGAACTTTTCACCCAAAAATACCTCTTTTATCCCAAAAATAGGACAGATTCTTCCAGAAATGCCACATTTCTCCCAAATATATCACATCTTCTCCAAGAAATACCAGGGTTCCCCCTTCAAATAGGACCTTTTCACCCAGAAATACCTCTTTGATCCCCAAAATAGGACAGTTTCTGCCAGAAATGCCACATTTCTCCCAAATATATCACATCTTCTCCAAGAAATACCACGATTCCTCCTGAAATAGGACCTTCTCATCCACAACTACCAGCCTTCTCCACCAAAATTGGACATTTTCTTCCAGAAAGGCCAGATTTGTCCCAAATATATCACATCTTCTCCAAGAAATACCAGGTTTCCCCCTACAAATAGGACCTTTTCACCCACATATACCTGTTTTATCCCCAAAAGAGGGCGGTTTCTGCCAGAATGGCCAGAAATCTCCCAAATATATCACATCTTCTTCAAGAAATACAACGTTTCCCCCTTCAAACAGGACCTTTTCACCCACTAATACCTCTTTTATCCCCAAAATAGGACAGTTTCTTCCTGACATGCCAGTTATCTCCCAAATATATCACATCTTCTCCAAGAAATACCAGCTTTCCCCCTTCAAATAGGACCTTTTCACCCAAAAATACCTCTTTTATCCCCAAAAGAGGACAGTTTCTTCCTGACATGCCAGATTTCTACCAAAAATATCACATCTTCTCCAAGAAAAACAAGGTTTCCCCCTTCAAATAGGACCTTTTCACCCACAAATAGCAGTTTTATCCCCAAAATACGACAGTTTCTTCCAGAAAGGCCAAAATTTCTCCCAAATATATCACATCTTCTCCAAGAAATACCAGGCTTCCCCCTTCAAATAGGACCTTTTCACCCACAAATACCTGTTTTATTCCCAAAATACGACAGTTTCTTCCAGAAAGGCCAGATTTCTCCCAAATAGATCACATCTTCTCCAAGAAATACCAGCTTTCCCCCTTCAAATAGGAACTTTTCGCCCACAAATACCTCTTTAATCCCCAAAAGAGGACAGTATCTTCCAGACATGCCAGATTTCTCCCAAATATATCACATCTTCTCCAAGAAATACCAGGTTTCCCCCTTCAAATAGGACCTTTTCACCCACAAATACCTCTTTTATCCCCATAATAGGACAGTTTCTTCCAGAAATGCCTCATTTCTCCCAAATATATCACATCTTCTCCAAGAAATACCACGGTTCCCCCTTCAAATAGGACCTTTTCTCCCACAAATACCTATTTTATCCCCAAAATAGGACAGTTTCTTCCAGAAATGCCACATTTCTCCCAAATATATCACATCTTCTCCAAGAAATACCAGGGTTCCCCCTTCAAATAGAACCTTTTCAACCACAAATACCTCTTTTATCCCCAAAAGAGGACACTTTCTTAAAGACATGCCACATTTCTCCCAAATATATCACATCTCCTCCAAGAAATACCAGCTTTCCCACTGGAAATAGGACCTTGTCACCCACAAATACCTCTTTTATCCCCAAAAGAGGACAGTTTCTTCCTGACATGCCACATTTCTCCCAAATAGATCACATCTTCTCCAAGAACTACCAGCTTTCCCCCTTCAAATAGGACCTTTTCACCCACAAATACCTCTTTGATCCCCAAAATAGGACAGTTTCTGCCAGTAAGGCTAGATTTCTCCCAAATATATCACATCTTCTCCAAGAAATACCAGGTTTCCCCCTTCAAATAGGACCTTTTCACCCTGTAATACCTGTTTTATCAATAAAATAGGACAGTTTCTTCCAGACATGCCAGTTATCTCCCAAATATATATCATCTTCTCCAAGAAATACCAGGTTTCCCCCTTCAAATAGGACCTTTTCACCCACAAATACCTCTTTTATCCCCAAAATAAGACAGATTCTTCCAGAAATGCCACATTTCTCCCAAATATATCACATCTTCTCCAAGAAATACCAGGTTTCCCCCTTCAAATAGGAACTTTTCACCCTGTAATACCTCTTTTATCCCCAAAAGAGCACAGTTTCTTCCAGAAATGCCAGTTTTCTTCCAAATATATCACATCTTCTCCAAGAAATACCAGCTTTCACCCTTGAAATTGGCCCATTTCACCCACAAATACCTGTTTTATCCCCAAATTAGGACAGTTTCTTCCAGAAAGACCAGATTTCTCCCAAATAGATCACATCTTCTCCAAGAAATACCAGGATTCTTCCTGAAATAGGACCTTTTCTCCCACGAATACTTCCATTCTCCCCCCAGTTAGGACAGTTTCTTCCAGACATGCCACATTTCTCCCAAATATATCACATCTTCTCCAAGAAATACCAGCTTTCCCCCTTCAAATAGGAACTTTTCACCCACAAATACCTCTTTTATCAACAAAATAAGACAGTTTCTTCCAGAAATGCCCGATTTCTCCCATATCTATGCAAAAAATACCACGTTTCCCCCTTCAAACAGGACCTTTTCACCCAAAAATACCTCTTTTATCCCCAAAATACGACAGTTTCTTCCAGAAAGGCCACATTTCTCCCAAATGTATCACATCTTCTCCAAGAAATACCAGCTTTCCCCCTTCAAATAGGACCTTTTCACCCACAAATACCTGTTTTATCCCCAAAAGAGGACAGTTTCTTCCTGACATGCCAGATTTCTCCCAAATATATCACATCTTCTCCAAGAAAAACCAGCTTTCCCCCTTCAAATAGGACCTTTTCACCCACAAATACCAGTTTGATCCCCAAAATAGGACAGTTTCTTCCAGAAAGGCCACATTTCTCCCAAATATATCACATCTTCTCCAAGAAATACCAGGCTTCCCCCTTCAAATAGGACCTTTTCACCCACAAATACCTCTTTTATCCCCAAAATACGACAGTTTCTTCCAGAAAGGCCAGATTTCTCCCAAACATATCACATCTTCTCCAACAAATACCAGCTTTCCCCCTTGAAATAGGACCTTTTCACCCACAAATACCTCTTTTATCCCCAAAAGAGGACAGTATCTTCCAGACATGCCAGATTTCTCCCAAAAATATCACATCTTCTCCAAGAAATACCAGGTTTCCCCCTTCAAATAGGACCTTTTCACCCACAAATACCTCTTTTATCCCCATAATAGGACAGTTTCTTCCAGAAATGCCACATTTCTCCCAAATATATCACATCTTCTCCAAGAAATACCACTGTTACCCCTTCAAATAGGACCTTTTCTCCCACAAATACCTATTTTATCCCCAAAAGAGGACAGTTTCTTCCAGAAATGCCACATTTCTCCCAAATATATCACATCTTCTCCAAGAAATACCAGGGTTCCCCCTTCAAATAGAACCTTTTCAACCACAAATACCTCTTTTATCTCCAAAAGAGGACACTTTCTTCCAGACATGCCACATTTCTCCTAAATATATCACATCTCCTCCAAGAAATACCAGCTTTCCCACTGGAAATAGGACCTTGTCACCCACAAATACCTCTTTTATCCCCAAAAGAGGACAGTTTCTTCCTGACATGCCACATTTCTCCCAAATAGATCACATCTTCTCCAAGAAATACCAGCTTTCCCCCTTCAAATAGGACCTTTTCATCCTCAAATAACTCTTTTATCCCCAAAATAGGACAGTTTCTTCCAGAAATGCCACATTTCTCCCAAATATATCACATCTTCTCCAAGAAATACCAGGTTTCCCCCTTCAAATAGGACCTTTTCACCCACAAATACCTCTTTGATCCCCAAAAGAGGTCCGTTTCTTCCAGAAATGCCACATTTCTCCCAAATATATCACATCTGCTCCAAGAAATAACACGTTTCCGCCTCCAAATAGCACCTTTTCACCCTGTAATACCTGTTTTATCCCCAAAATAGGACAGTTTCTTCCAGACATGCCAGTTATCTCCCAAATATATATCATCTTCTCCAAGAAATACCAGGTTTCCCCCTTCAAATAGGACCTTTTCACCCACAAATACCTCTTTTATCCCCAAAATAGGACAGATTCTTCCTGACATGCCACATTTCACCCAAATATATCACATCTTCTCCAAGAAATACCACGTTTCCCCCTTCAAATAGGACCTTTTCTCCCACAAATACCTGTTTGATCCCCAAAATACGACAGTTTCTTCAAGAAATGCCAAATTTCTCCCAAATATATCACATATTCTCCAAGAAATACCACGATTCCTCCTGAAATAGGACCTTCTCATCCACAACGACCAGCCTTCTCCACCAAAATTGGACATTTTCTTCCAGAAAGGCCAGATTTGTCCCAAAAATATCACATCTTCTCCAAGAAATACCAGCTTTCCCCCTTCAAATAGGACCTTTTCACCCACAAATACCAGTTTGATCCCCAAAATAGGACAGTTTCTGCCAGAAATGCCGCATTTCCCCCAAATATATCTCATCTTCTCTAAGAAATACCAGGTTTCCCCCTTCAAATAGGAACTTTTCAACCAAAAATACCTCTTTTATCCCCAAAAGAGGACAGTTTCTTCCAGAAATGCCACATTTCTCCCAAATATATATCATCTTCTCCAAGAAATACCAGCTTTCCCCCTTCAAATAGGACCTTTTCACCCACAAATACCTGTTTTATCCCCAAATTAGGACAGTTTCTTCCAGAAATGCCACATTTCTCCCAAATATATCACATCTTCTCCAAGAAATACCAGGATTCTTCCTTAAATAGGACCTTTTCTCCCACGAATACTTCCATTCTCCCCCCAGTTAGGACATTTTCTTCCAGACATGCCAGATTTCTCCCAAATATATCACATCTTCTCCAAGAAATACCAGCTTTCCCCCTTCAAATAGGACCTACTCACCCACAAATACCTCTTTTACCAATAAAATAAGACAGTTTCTTCCAGAAATGCCCGATTTCTCCCAAATATATCACATCTTCTACAAGAAATACCACGTTTCCCCCTTCAAACAGGACCTTTTCACCCACTAATACATCTTTTATCCCCAAAAGAGGACAGTTTCTTCCTGACATGCCACATTTCTCCCAAATATATCACATCTTCTCCAAGAAATACCAGCTTTCCCCCTGCAAATAGGACCTTTTCACCCTCTAATACCTCTTTTATCCCCAAAAGAGGACAGTTTCTTCCTGACATGCCATATTTCTACCAAAAATATCACATCTTCTCCAAGAAAAAACAGGTTTCCCCCTTCAAATAGGACCTTTTCACCCACAAATACCTGTTTTATCCCCAAAATACGACAGTTTCTTCCAGAAAGGCCACATTTCTCCCAAATATATCACATCTTCTCCAAGAAATACCAGGCTTCCCCCTTCAAATAGGAACTTTTCACCCACAAATACCTGTTTTATTCCCAAAATACGACAGTTTCTTCCAGAAAGGCCAGATTTCTCCCAAACATATCACATCTTCTCCATGAAATACCAGCTTTCCCCCTTGAAATAGGACCTTTTCACCCACAAATACCTCTTTTCTCCCCAAAAGAGGACAGTATCTTCCAGACATGCCACATTTCTCCCAAATATATCACATCTTCTCCAAGAAATACCAGCTTTCCCCCTTCAAATAGGACCTTTTCACCCACAAATACCTCTTTTATCCCCATAATAGGACAGTTTCTTCCAGAAATGCCACATTTCTCCCAAATATATCACATCTTCTCCAAGAAATACCACGGTTCCCCCTTCAAATAGGGCCTTTTCTCCCACAAATACCTATTTTATCCCCAAAAGAGGACAGTTTCTTCCAGATATGCCAGATTTCTCCCAAATATATCACATCTTCTCCAAGAAATACCAGGGTTCCCCCTTCAAATAGAACCTTTTCAACCACAAATACCTCTTTTATCCCCAAAAGAGGACACTTTCTTAAAGACATGCCACATTTCTCCCAAATATATCACATCTCCTCCAAGAAATACCAGCTTTCCCACTGGAAATAGGACCTTGTCACCCACAAATACCTCTTTTATCCCCAAAAGAGGACAGTTTCTTCCTGACATGCCACATTTCTCCCAAATAGATCACATCTTCTCCATGAACTACCAGCTTTCCCCCTTCAAATAGGACCTTTTCACCCACAAATACCTCTTTGATCCCCAAAAGAGGACAGTTTCTGCCAGTAAGGCTAGATTTCTCCCAAATATATCACATCTTCTCCAAGAAATACCAGGTTTCCCCCTTCAAATAGGACCTTTTCACCCACAAATACCTCTTTGATCCCCAAAAGAGGACAGTTTCTGCCAGAAATGCCAGTTATCTCCCAAATATATATCATCTTCTCCAAGAAATACCAGCTTTCCCCCTTCAAATAGGACCTTTTCACCCACAAATACCTCTTTTATCCCCAAAAGAGGACCGTTTCTGCCAGAAATGCCACATTTCTCCCAAATATATCACATCTGCTCCAAGAAATACCACGTTTCCCCCTCCAAATAGGACCTTTTCACCCTGTAATACCTGTTTTATCAATAAAATAGGACAGTTTCTTCCAGACATGCCAGTTATCTCCCAAATATATCACATCTTCTCCAACAAATACCAGGTTTCCCCCTTCAAATAGGACCTTTTCACCCACAAATACCTCTTTGATCCCCAAAATAGGAAAGATTCTTCCAGAAATGCCACATTTCTCCCAAATATATCACATCTGCTCCAAGAAATACCACGTTTCCCCCTCCAAATAGCACCTTTTCACCCACAAATACCAGTTTGATCCCCAAAATAGGACAGTTTCTGCCAGAAATGCCACATTTCCCCCAAATATATCTCATCTTCTCCAAGAAATAGCAGGTTTCCCCCTTCAAATAGGACCTCTTCACCCACAAATACCTCTTTTATCCCCAAAGTAGGACAGTTTCTTCCAGACATGCCAGTTATCTCCCAAATATATCACATCTTCTCCAAGAAATACCAGGTTTCCCCCTTCAAATAGGACCTTTTCACCCACAAATACCTCTTTTATCCCAAAAAGAGGACAGTTTCTTCCAGAAATGCCACATTTCTCCCAAATAGATCACATCTTCTCCAAGAAATACCAGCTTTCCCCCTTCAAATAGGAACTTTTCACCCACAAATACCTCTTTTATCAATAAAATAAGACAGTTTCTTCCAGAAATGCCCGATTTCTTTCATATCTATCACATCTTCTGCAAAAAATACCACGTTTCCCCCTTCAAACAGGACCTTTTCACCCACTAATACCTCTTTTATCCCCAAAATAGGACAGTTTCTTCCGGACAAGCCACATTTCTCCCAAATGTATCACATATTCTCCAAGAAATACCAGCTTTCCCCCTTCAAATAGGACCTTTTCACCCACAAATACCTGTTTTATCCCCAAAAGAGGACAGCTTCTTCCAGAAAGGCCAGATTTCTCCCAAATATATCACATCTTCTCCAAGAAAAACCAGGTTTCCCCCTTCAAATAGGACCTTTTCACCCACATATACCAGTTTGATCCCCAAAATAGGACAGTTTCTTCCAGAAAGGCCACATTTCTCCCAAATATATCACATCTTCTCCAAGAAATACCAGGCTTCCCCCTTGAAATAGGACCTTTTCACCCACTAATACCTCTTTTATCCCCAAAAGAGGACAGTATCTTCCAGAAATGCCACATTTCTCCCAAATATATCACATCTTCTCCAAGAAATACCAGGGTTCCCCCTTCAAATAGGACCTTTTCACCCACAAATACCTCTTTTATCCCCAAAAGAGGACACTTTCTTCCAGACATGCCACATTTCTCCTAAATATATCACATCTCCTCCAAGAAATACCAGCTTTCCCACTGGAAATAGGACCTTGTCACCCACAAATACCTCTTTTATCCCCAAAAGAGGACAGTTTCTTCCTGACATGCCACATTTCTCCCAAATAGATCACATCTTCTCCAAGAAATACCAGCTTTCCCCCTTCAAATAGCACCTTTTCACCCACAAATACCTCTTTGATCCCCAAAAGAGGTCCGTTTCTTCCAGAAATGCCACATTTCTCCCAAATATATCACATCTGCTCCAAGAAATACCACGTTTCCCCCTCCAAATAGCACCTTTTCACCCTGTAATACCTGTTTTATCCCCAAAATAGGACAGTTTCTTCCAGACATGCCAGTTATCTCCCAAATATATATCATCTTCTCCAAGAAATACAAGGTTTCCCCCTTCAAATAGGACCTTTTCACCCACAAATACCTCTTTTATCCCCAAAATAGGACAGATTCTTCCTGACATGCCACATTTCACCCAAATATATCACATCTTCTCCAAGAAATACCACGTTTCCCCCTTCAAATAGGACCTTTTCACCCACAAATACCTGTTTGATCCCCAAAATAGGACAGTTTCTTCAAGAAATGCCACATTTCTCCCAAATATATCACATATTCTCCAAGAAATACCACGATTCCTCCTGAAATAGGACCTTCTCATCCACAACGACCAGCCTTCTCCACCAAAATTGGACATTTTCTTCCAGAAAGGCCAGATTTGTCCCAAAAATATCACATCTTCTCCAAGAAATACCAGCTTTCCCCCTTCAAATAGGACCTTTTCACCCACAAATACCAGTTTGATCCCCAAAATAGGACAGTTTCTGCCAGAAATGCCACATTTCCCCCAAATATATCTCATCTTCTCTAAGAAATACCAGGTTTCCACCTTCAAATAGGAACATTTCAACCAAAAATACCTCTTTTATCCCCAAAAGAGGACAGTTTCTTCCAGAAATGCCACATTTCTCCCAAATATATATCATCTTCTCCAAGAAATACCAGCTTTCCCCCTTCAAATAGGACCTTTTCACCCACAAATACCTGTTTTATCCCCAAATAGGACAGTTTCTTCCAGAAATGCCACATTTCTCCCAAATATATCACATCTTCTCCAAGAAATACCAGGATATATCACATCTGCTCCAAGAAATACCACGTTTCCCGCTCCAAATAGCACCTTTTCACCTGTAATACCTGTTTTATCCCCAAAATACGACAGTTTCTTCCAGACATGCCAGTTATCTCCCAAATATATATCATCTTCTCCAAGAAATACAAGGTTTCCCCCTTCAAATAGGACCTTTTCACCCACAAATACCTCTTTTATCCCCAAAATAGGACAGATTCTTCCTGACATGCCACATTTCACCCAAATATATCACATCTTCTCCAAGAAATACCACGTTTCCCCCTTCAAATAGGACCTTTTCACCCACAAATACCTGTTTGATCCCCAAAATAGGACAGTTTCTTCAAGAAATGCCACATTTCTCCCAAATATATCACATATTCTCCAAGAAATACCACGATTCCTCCTGAAATAGGACCTTCTCATCCACAACGACCAGCCTTCTCCACCAAAATTGGACATTTTCTTCCAGAAAGGCCAGATTTGTCCCAAAAATATCACATCTTCTCCAAGAAATACCAGCTTTCCCCCTTCAAATAGGACCTTTTCACCCACAAATACCAGTTTGATCCCCAAAATAGGACAGTTTCTGCCAGAAATGCCACATTTCCCCCAAATATATCTCATCTTCTCCATGAAATACCAGGTTTCCACCTTCAAATAGGAACATTTCAACCAAAAATACCTCTTTTATCCCCAAAAGAGGACAGTTTCTTCCAGAAATGCCACATTTCTCCCAAATATATATCATCTTCTCCAAGAAATACCAGCTTTCCCCCTTCAAATAGGACCTTTTCACCCACAAATACCTGTTTTATCCCCAAATAGGACAGTTTCTTCCAGAAATGCCAGATTTCTCCCAAATATATCACATCTTCTCCAAGAAATACCAGGATTCTTCCTGAAATAGGACCTTTTCTCCCACGAATACTTCCATTCTCCCCCCAGTTAGGACATTTTCTTCCAGACATGCCAGATTTCTCCCAAATATATCACATCTTCTCCAAGAAATACCAGCTTTCCCCCTTGAAATAGGACCTACTCACCCACAAATACCTCTTTTACCAATAAAATAAGACAGTTTCTTCCAGAAATGCCCGATTTCTCCCAAATATATCACATCTTCTACAAGAAATACCACGTTTCCCCCTTCAAACAGGACCTTTTCACCCACTAATACATCTTTTATCCCCAAAATAGGACAGTTTCTTCCTGACATGCCACATTTCTCCCAAATATATCACATCTTCTCCAAGAAATACCAGCTTTCCCCCTTCAAATAGGACCTTTTCACCCACTACTACCTCTTTTATCCCCAAAAGAGGACAGTTTCTTCCTGACATGCCAGATTTCTACCAAAAATATCACATCTTCTCCAAGAAAAACCAGGTTTCCCCCTTCAAATAGGACCTTTTCACCCACAAATACCTGTTTTATCCCCAAAATACGACAGTTTCTTCCAGAAAGGCCACATTTCTCCCAAATATATCACATCTTCTCCAAGAAATACCAGGCTTCCCCCTTCAAATAGGACCTTTTCACCCACAAATACCTGTTTTATTCCCAAAATACGACAGTTTCTTCCAGAAAGGCCAGATTTCTCCCAAACATATCACATCTTCTCCAAGAAATACCAGCTTTCCCCCTTGAAATAGGACCTTTTCACCCACAAATACCTCTTTTCTCCCCAAAAGAGGACAGTATCTTCCAGACATGACAGATTTCTCCCAAATATATCACATCTTCTCCAAGAAATACCAGCTTTCCCCCTTCAAATAGGACCTTTTCACCCACAAATACCTCTTTTATCCCCAAAAGAGGACAGTTTCTTCCAGAAATGCCACATTTCTCCCAAATATATCACATCTTCTCCAAGAAATACCACGGTTCCCCCTTCAAATAGGGCCTTTTCTCCCACAAATACCTATTTTATCCCCAAAAGAGGACAGTTTCTTCCAGATATGCCAGATTTCTCCCAAATATATCACATCTTCTCCAAGAAATACCAGGGTTCCCCCTTCAAATAGAACCTTTTCAACCACAAATACCTCTTTTATCCCCAAAAGAGGACACTTTCTTCCAGACATGCCACATTTCTCCCAAATATATCACATCTCCTCCAAGAAATACCAGCTTTCCCACTGGAAATAGGACCTTGTCACCCACAAATACCTCTTTTATCCCCAAAAGAGGACAGTTTCTTCCTGACATGCCACATTTCTCCCAAATAGATCACATCTTCTCCAAGAACTACCAGCATTCCCCCTTCAAATAGGACCTTTTCACCCACAAATACCTCTTTGATCCCCAAAATAGGACAGTTTCTGCCAGTAAGGCTAGATTTCTCCCAAATATATCACATCTTCTCCAAGAAATACCAGCTTTCACCCTTCAAATAGGACATTTTCACCCACAAATACCTCTTTGATCCCCAAAAGAGGACAGTTTCTGCCAGAAATGCCAGTTATCTCCCAAATATATATCATCTTCTCCAAGAAATACCAGCTTTCCCCCTTCAAATAGGACCTTTTCACCCACAAATACCTCTTTTATCCCCAAAAGAGGACCGTTTCTGCCAGAAATGCCACATTTCTCCCAAATATATCACATCTGCTCCAAGAAATACCACTTTTCCCCCTCCAAATAGGACCTTTTCACCCTGTAATACCTGTTTTATCAATAAAATAGGACAGTTTCTTCCAGACATGCCAGTTATCTCCCAAATATATCACATCTTCTCCAAGAAATACCAGGTTTCCCCCTTCAAATAGGACCTTTTCACCCACAAATACCTCTTTTATCCCCAAAATAGGAAAGATTCTTCCAGAAATGCCACATTTCTCCCAAATATATCACATCTTCTCCAAGAAATACCAGGGTTCCCCCTTCAAATAGGACCTTTTCACCCACAAATACCAGTTTGATCCCCAAAATAGGACAGATTCTTCCTGACATGCCACATTTCCCCCAAATATATCTCATCTTCTCCAAGAAATAGCAGGTTTCCCCCTTCAAATAGGACCTCTTCACCCACAAATACCTCTTTTATCCCCAAAGTAGGACAGTTTCTTCCAGACATGCCAGTTATCTCCCAAATATATCACATCTTCTCCAAGAAATACCAGCTTTCCCCCTTCAAATAGGACCTTTTCACCCACAAATACCTGTTTTATCCCCAAAAGAGGACAGTTTCTTCCAGACATGCCACATTTCTCCCAAATATATCACATCTTCTCCAAGAAATACCAGCTTTCCCCCTTCAAACAGGACCTTTTCACCCACAAATACCTCTTTGATCCCCAAAAGAGGACAGCTTCTGCCAGAAATGCCACATTTCTCCCAAATAGATCACATCTTCTCCAAGAAATACCAGCTTTCCCCCTTCAAATAGGACCTTTTCACCCACAAATACCTCTTTTATCCCCAAAAGAGTACAGTTTCTTCCAGAAATGCCACATTTCTCCCAAATATATCACATCTGCTCCAAGAAATAACACGTTTCCCCCTCCAAATAGGACCTTTTCACCCTGTAATACCTGTTTTATCCCCAAAATAGGACAGTTTCTTCCAGACATGCCAGTTATCTCCCAAATATATATCATCTTCTCCAAGAAATACCAGGTTTCCCCCTTCAAATAGGACCTTTTCACCCACAAATACCTCTTTTATCTCCAAAAGAGGACACTTTCTTCCAGACATGCCACATTTCTCCTAAATATATCACATCTCCTCCAAGAAATACCAGCTTTCCCACTGGAAATAGGACCTTGTCACCCACAAATACCTCTTTTATCCCCAAAAGAGGACAGTTTCTTCCTGACATGCCACATTTCTCCCAAATAGATCACATCTTCTCCAAGAAATACCAGCTTTCCCCCTTCAAATAGGACCTTTTCATCCACAAATACCTCTTTTATCCCCAAAATAGGACAGTTTCTTCCAGAAATGCCACATTTCTCCCAAATAGATCACATCTTCTCCAAGAAATACCTGGTTTCCCCCTTCAAATAGGACCTTTTCACCCACAAATACCTCTTTGATCCCCAAAAGAGGACCGTTTCTTCCAGAAATGCCACATTTCTCCCAAATATATCACATCTGCTCCAAGAAATACCACGTTTCCCCCTCCAAATAGGACCTTTTCACCCTGTAATACCTGTTTTATCCCCAAAATAGGACAGTTTCTTCCAGACATGCCAGTTATCTCCCAAATATATATCATCTTCTCCAAGAAATACCACGTTTCCCCCTTCAAATAGGACCTTTTCACCCACAAATACCTGTTTGATCCCCAAAATAGGACAGTTTCTTCAAGAAATGCCACATTTCTCCCAAATATATCACATATTCTCCAAGAAATACCACGATTCCTCCTGAAATAGGACCTTCTCATCCACAACGACCAGCCTTCTCCACCAAAATTGGACATTTTCTTCCAGAAAGGCCAGATTTGTCCCAAAAATATCACATCTTCTCCAAGAAATACCAGCTTTCCCCCTTCAAATAGGACCTTTTCACCCACAAATACCAGTTTGATCCCCAAAATAGGACAGTTTCTGCCAGAAATGCCGCATTTCCCCCAAATATATCTCATCTTCTCTGAGAAATACCAGGTTTCCCCCTTCAAATAGGAACTTTTCACCCAAAAATACCTCTTTTATCCCCAAAAGAGGACAGTTTCTTCCAGAAATGCCACATTTCTCCCAAATATATATCATCTTCTCCAAGAAATACCAGCTTTCCCCCTTCAAATAGGACCTTTTCACCCACAAATACCTGTTTTATCCCCAAATTAGGACAGTTTCTTCCAGAAATGCCACATTTCTCCCAAATATATCACATCTTCTCCAAGAAATACCAGGATTCTTCCTGAAATAGGACCTTTTCTCCCACGAGTACTTCCATTCTCCCCCCAGTTAGGACATTTTCTTCCAGACATGCCAGATTTCTCCCAAATATATCACATCTTCTCCAAGAAATACCAGCTTTCCCCCTTCAAATAGGACCTACTCACCCACAAATACCTCTTTTACCAATAAAATAAGACAGTTTCTTCCAGAAATGCCCGATTTCTCCCAAATATATCACATCTTCTACAAGAAATACCACGTTTCCCCCTTCAAACAGGACCTTTTCACCCACTAATACCTCTTTTATCCCCAAAATAGGACAGTTTCTTCCTGACATGCCACATTTCTCCCAAATATATCACATCTTCTCCAAGAAATACCAGCTTTCCCCCTTCAAATAGGACCTTTTCACCCACAAATACCTCTTTTATCCCCAAAAGAGGACAGTTTCTTCCTGACATGCCAGATTTCTACCAAAAATATCACATCTTCTCCAAGAAAAACCAGGTTTCCCCCTTCAAATAGGACCTTTTCACCCACAAATACCTGTTTTATCCCCATAATACGACAGTTTCTTCCAGAAAGGCCACATTTCTCCCAAATATATCACATCTTCTCCAAGAAAAAACAGGCTTCCCCCTTCAAATAGGACCTTTTCACCCACAAATACCTCTTTTATCCCCAAAATACGACAGTTTCTTCCAGAAAGGCCAGATTTCTCCCAAACATATCACATCTTCTCCAAGAAATACCAGCTTTCCCCCTGGAAATAGGACCTTTTCACCCACAAATACCTCTTTTCTCCCCAAAAGAGGACAGTATCTTCCAGACATGCCAGATTTCTCCCAAATATATCACATCTTCTCCAAGAAATACCAGCTTTCCCCCTTCAAATAGGACCTTTTCACCCACAAATACCTGTTTTATCCCCATAATAGGACAGTTTCTTCCAGAAATGCCACATTTCTCCCAAATATATCACATCTTCTCCAAGAAATACCACGGTTCCCCCTTCAAATAGGGCCTTTTCTCCCACAAATACCTATTTTATCCCCAAAAGAGGACAGTTTCTTCCAGATATGCCAGATTTCTCCCAAATATATCACATCTTCTCCAAGAAATACCAGGGTTCCCCCTTCAAATAGAACCTTTTCAACCACAAATACCTCTTTTATCCCCAAAAGAGGACACTTTCTTAAAGACATGCCACATTTCTCCCAAATATATCACATCTCCTCCAAGAAATACCAGCTTTCCCACTGGAAATATGACCTTGTCACCCACAAATACCTCTTTTATCCCCAAAAGAGGACAGTTTCTTCCTGACATGCCACATTTCTCCCAAATATATCACATCTTCTGCAAGAACTACCAGCTTTCCCCCTTCAAATAGGACCTTTTCACCCACAAATACCTCTTTGATCCCCAAAATAGGACAGTTTCTGCCAGTAAGGCTAGATTTCTCCCAAATATATCACATCTTCTCCAAGAAATACCAGGTTTCCCCCTTCAAATAGGACCTTTTCACCCACAAATACCTCTTTGATCCCCAAAAGAGGACAGTTTCTGCCAGAAATGCCAGTTATCTCCCAAATATATATCATCTTCTCCAAGAAATACCAGCTTTCCCCCTTCAAATAGGACCTTTTCACCCACAAATACCTCTTTTATCCCCAAAAGAGGACCGTTTCTGCCAGAAATGCCACATTTCTCCCAAATATATCACTTCTGCTCCAAGAAATAACACGTTTCCCCCTCCAAATAGGACCTTTTCACCCAGTAATACCTGTTTTATCAATAAAATAGGACAGTTTCTTCCAGACATGCCAGTTATCTCCCAAATATATCACATCTTCTCCAAGAAATACCAGGTTTCCCCCTTCAAATAGGACCTTTTCACCCACAAATACCTCTTTGATCCCCAAAATAGGACAGATTCTTCCAGAAATGCCACATTTCTCCCAAATATATCACATCTTCTCCAAGAAATACCAGGGTTCCCCCTTCAAATAGGACCTTTTCACCCACAAATACCAGTTTGATCCCCAAAATAGGACAGTTTCTGCCAGAAATGCCACATTTCCCCCAAATATATCTCATCTTCTCCAAGAAATAGCAGGTTTCCCCCTTCAAATAGGACCTCTTCACCCACAAATACCTCTTTTATCCCCAAAGTAGGACAGTTTCTTCCAGACATGCCAGTTATCTCCCAAATATATCACATCTTCTCCAAGAAATACCAGGTTTCCCCCTTCAAATAGGACCTTTTCACCCACAAATACCTGTTTTATCCCCAAAAGAGGACAGTTTCTTCCAGACATGCCACATTTCTCCCAAATAAATCACATCTTCTCCAAGAAATACCAGCTTTCCCCCTTCAAATAGGAACTTTTCACCCACAAATACCTCTTTTATCAATAAAATAAGACAGTTTCTTCCAGAAATGCCCGATTTCTCCCATATCTATCACATCTTCTGCAAAAAATACCACGTTTCCCCCTTCAAACAGGACCTTTTCACCCACTAATACCTCTTTTATCCCCAAAATAGGACAGTTTCTTCCGGACAAGCCACATTTCTCCCAAATGTATCACATATTCTCCAAGAAATACCAGCTTTCCCCCTTCAAATAGGACCTTTTCACCCACAAATACCTGTTTTATCCCCAAAAGAGGACAGCTTCTTCCAGAAAGGCCAGATTTCTCCCAAATAGATCACATCTTCTCCAAGAAAAACCAGGTTTCCCCCTTCAAATAGGACCTTTTCACCCACAAATACCAGTTTGATCCCCAAAATAGGACAGTTTCTTCCAGAAAGGCCACATTTCTCCCAAATATATCACATCTTCTCCAAGAAATACCAGGCTTCCCCCTTCAAATAGGACATTTTCACCCACAAATACCTCTTTTATCCCCAAAATACGACAGTTTCTTCCAGAAAGGCCAGATTTCTCCCAAAAATATCACATCTTCTCCAAGAAATACCACGTTTCCCCCTTCAAATAGGAGCTTTTCACCCACTAATACCTCTTTTATCCCCAAAAGAGGACAGTATCTTCCAGAAATGCCACATTTCTCCCAAATATATCACATCTTCTCCAAGAAATACCAGGGTTCCCCCTTCAAATAGGACCTTTTCACCCACAAATACCTCTTTTATCCCCAAAAGAGGACACTTTCTTCCAGACATGCCACATTTCTCCTAAATATATCACATCTCCTCCAAGAAATACCAGCTTTCCCACTGGAAATAGGACCTTGTCACCCACAAATACCTCTTTTATCCCCAAAAGAGGACAGTTTCTTCCTGACATGCCACATTTCTCCCAAATAGATCACATCTTCTCCAAGAAATACCAGCTTTCCCCCTTCAAATAGGACCTTTTCACCCTCAAATACCTCTTTTATCCCTCAAATACGACAGTTTCTTCCAGAAATGCCACATTTCTCCCAAATATATCACATCTTCTCCAAGAAATACCAGGGTTCCCCCTTCAAATAGGAATTTTTCTCCCACAAATACCTCCTTTATCCCCAAAATAGGACATTTTCTTCCAGACATGCCAGATTTCTCCCAAATAGATCACATCTTCTCCAAGAAATACCAGCTTTCCCCCTTCAAATAGGACCTTTTCACCCACAAATACGTCTTTGAACCCCAAAAGAGGACAGTTTCTTCCAGACATGTCACATTTCTCCCAAATATATCACATCTTCTCCAAGAAATACCAGCTTTCCCCCTTCAAATAGGAACTTTTCACCCACAAATACCTCTTTTATCCCCAAAATAGGACAGTTTCTGCCAGAAAGGCCACATTTCTCCCAAATATATCACATCTTCTCCAAGAAATACCAGCTTTCCCCCTTGAAATAGGACCTTTTCACCCACAAATACCTCTTTTATCCCCAAAATAGGACAGTTTCTTCCAGACATGCCACATTTCTCCCAAATATATTACATCTTCTTCTATAAATGCCACGATTCCCCCTTGAAATAGAATCTTCTCATCCACAACTAGCTGCCTTCTCCCCCAAAATTGGACATTTTCTTCCAGAAAGGCCACATTTCTCCCAAATATATCACATCTTCACCAAGAAATACCACGTTTCCCCCTTCAAATAGGACCTTTTCTCCCACAAATACCTCTTTTATCCCCAAAATAGGACAGTTTCTGCCAGAAATGCCACCTTTCTCCCAAATATATCACATCTTCTCCAAGAAATACCACGATTCCTCCTGAAATAGGAACTTCTCATCCACAACTAGCTGCCTTCTCCCCCAAAATTGGACATTTTCTTCCAGACATGCCGGATTTCTCCCAAATATATCACATCTTCTCCAAGAAATACCAGCTTTCCCCCTTGAAATAGGAACATTTCACCCACAAATACCTCTTTTTATCCCCAAAATAGGACAGTTTCTTCCAGACATGCCAGATTTCTCCCAAATAAATCACATCTTCTCCAAGAAATGCCATGTTTCCCCCTTCAAATAGGACCTTTTCACCCACAAATACCTGTTTAATCCCCAAAAGAGGACAGTTTCTTCCAGAAATGCCACATTTCTCCCAAATAGATCACATCTTCTCCAAGAAATACCAGCTTTCCCCCTTCAAATAGGACCTTTTCTCCCACAAATACCAGTTTGATCCCCTAAATAGGACAGTTTCTTCCAGAAATGCCACATTTCTCCCAAATATATCACATCTTCTCCAAGAAGCACCAGCTTTCCCCCTTCAAATAGGACCTTTTCACCCACAAATACCTCCTTTATCCCCAAAATAGGACAGTTTCTTCCAGAAATGCCAGTTTTCTCCCAAATATAACACATCTTCTCCAAGAAATACCAGGTTTCCCCCTTCAAATAGGACCTTTTCACCCACTAATACCTCTTTTATCCCCAAAATAGGACAGTTTCTTCCAGAAATGCCACATTTCTCCCAAATATATCACATCTTCTCCAAGAAATACCAGGTTTCACCCTGGAAATAGGAACTTTTCACCAACAAATACCTGTTGTATCCCAAAATTGGATAATTTCTTCCAGAAATGACAAATTTCTACCAAATAGATCACATCTTCTCCAAGAAATACCAGCTTTCCCCCTTCAAATAGGACCTTTTCACCCACAAATACCTCTTTTATCCCCAAAAGAGGACAGTTTCTTCCAGACATGCCAGATTTCTCCCAAATATATCACATCTTCTCCAAGAAATACCAGGATTCTTCCTGAAATAGGACCTTTTCTCCCACAAATACCACCATTCTCCCCCCAGTTAGGACAGTTTCTTCCAGACATGCCACATTTCTCCCAAATATATCACATCTTCTCCAAGAAATACCAGGTTTCCCCCCTGGAATTGGCCCTTCTCACCCACAAATACCCCTTTTATCCCCAAAATAGGATAGTTTCTACCGGACATGCCACATTTCTCCCAAATACATCACATCTTCTCCAAGAAACACCAGGCTTCCCCCTTCAAATAGGACCTTTTCTCCCACAAATACCTGTTTTATCCCTCAAATAGGACAGTTTCTTCCAGAAATGCCAGTTTTCTCCCAAATAGATCACATCTTCTCCAAGAAATACCAGGGTTCCCCCTTCAAATAGGAACTTTTCACCCACTAATACCTCTTTTATCCCCAAAATAGGACAGTTTCTGCCAGAAATGCCACATTTCTCCCAAATATATCACATCTTCACCAAGAAATACCAGGTTTCACCCTGGAAATAGGAACTTTTCACCCACAAATACCTGTTTTATCCCCCAAAATTGGACAATTTCTTCCAGAAATGACAAATTTCTCCCAAATATATCACATCTTCTCCAAGAAATACAAGGTTTCCCCCTTCAAATAGGACCTTTTCACCCACAAATACCTGTTTGATCCCCAAAAGAGGACATTTGCTTCCAGAAATGCCAGATTTCACCCAAATCTATCACATCTTCTCCAAGAAATACCAGCTTTCCCCCTTGAAATTGGCCCTTTTCACCCACAAATACCTCTTTGATCCCCAAAAGAGGACATTTTCATCCAGAAATGCCACATTTCTCCCAAATATATCACATCTTCTCCAAGAAAAAACAGCTTTCCCCCTTGAAATAGGACCTTTTCACCCACAAATACCTCTTTTATCCCCAAAATATGACAGTTTCTTACAGAAATGCCACATTTCTCCCAAATATATCACATCTTCGCCAAGAAATACCACGTTTCCCCCTTGAAATAGGACCTTTTCACCCACAAATACCTCTTTTATCCCCAAAAGAGGACAGTTTCTTCCAGACATGCCACATTTCTCCCAAATATATCACATCTTCTCCAACAAATACCAGGATTCTTCCTGAAATAGGACCTTTTCTCCCACAAATACCACCATTCTCCCCCCAGTTAGGACAGTTTCTTCCAGACATGCCAGATTTCTCCCAAATATATCACATCTTCTCCAAGAAATACCAGGTTTCCCCCTTGAAATTGGCCCTTCTCACCCACAAATACCTCTTTTATCCCCAAAATAGGATAGTTTCTTCCTGACATGCCACATTTCTCCCAAATATATCACATCTTCTCCAAGAAATACCAGGCTTCCCCCTTCAAATAGGACCTTATCTCCCACAAATACCTGTTTTATCCCTCAAATAGGACAGTTTCTTCCAGAAATGCCACATTTCTCCCAAATAGATCACATCTTCTCCAAGAAATACAGGGTTACCCCCTTCAAATAGGACCTTTTCACCCACAAATACCTCTTTTATCCCCAGAATAGGACAGTTTCTGCCAGAAATGCCAGATTTCTCCCAAATATATCACATCTTCACCAAGAAATACCAGGTTTCACCCTTCAAATAGGAACTTTTCAACCACAAATACCTGTTGTATCCCCAAAACAGGACACTTTCTTCCAGAAATGACAAATTTCTCCCAAATATATCACATCTTCTCCAAGAAATACCAGCTTTCCCCCTTCAAATAGGACCTTTTCTCCCACAAATACCTCTTTTATCCCCAAAAGAGGACAGATTCATCCAGACATGCCACATTTCTCCCAAATAGATCACATCTTCTCCAAGAAATACCAGGTATCTCCCTTCAAATAGGAACTTTTCTCCCAAAAATACCTCTTTTATCCCCAAAATAGGACATTTTCTTCCAGAAATGCCACATTTCTCCCAAATAGATCACATCTTCTCCAAGAAATACCAGCTTTCCCCCTTCAAATAGGACCTTTTCACCCACAATTACCTCTTTTATCCCCAAAAGAGGACAGTTTCTTCCAGACATGCCACATTTCTCCCTAATATATCACATCTTCTCCAACAAATACCAGGATTCTTCCTGAAATAGGACCTTTTCTCCCACAAATACCACCATTCTCCCCCCACTTAGGACATTTTCTTCCAGAAATGCCACATTTCTCCCATATATATCACATCTTCTCCAAGAAATACCAGCTTTCCCCCTTGAAATTGGCCCTTCTCACCCACAAATACCTCTTATATCCCCAAAATAGGATAGTTTCTTCCGGACATGCCACATTTCTGCCAAATATATCACATCTTCTCCAAGAAATACCAGGCTTCTCCCTTCAAATAGGACCTTTTCTCCCACAAATACCTGTTTTATCCCTCAGATAGGACAGTTTCTTCCAGAAATGCCACATTTCTCCCAAATAGATCAAATCTTCTCCAAGAAATAACAGGTTTCCCCCTTCAAATAGGACCTTCTCACCCACAAATACCACTTTTATCCCCAAAATAGGACAGCTCCTTCCAGAAAGGCCACATTTCTCCCAAATATAGCACATCTTCTCCAAGAAATACCAGCTTTCCCCCTTCAAATAGGAACTTTTCTCCGACAAATACCTGTTTGATCCCCAAAAGAGGACAGTTTCTTCCAGAAATGCCACATTTCTCCCAAATATATCACATCTTCTCCAAGAAATACCGGCTTTCCCCCTTCAAATAGGACCTTTTCACCCACAAATACCTCTTTGATCCCCAAAAGAGGACATTTGCTTCCAGAAATGCCACATTTCTCCCAAATAGATCACATCTTCTCCAAGAAATGCCAGGCTTCCCCCTTCAAATAGGACCTTTTCACCCACAAATACCTCTTTTATCCCCAAAAGAGGACCGTTTCTACCAGACATGCCACATTTCTCCCAAATATATCACATCTTCTCTAAGAAATACCAGCTTTCCCCCTTCAAATAGCACCTTTTCACCCAAAAATACCTGTTTTATCCCCAAAATAGGACATTTGCTTCCAGAAATGCCACATTTCTCCCAAATATAGCACATCTTCTCCAAGAAATACCAGGATTCCCCCTTCAAATAAGACCCTTTCACCCACAAATACCTGTTCTTTCCCAAAATAGGACATTTTCTTCCAGCAATGCCAGATTTCTCCCAAATATATCACATCTTCTCCAAGAAATACCGGGTTTCCCCCTACAAATAGGACCTTTTCACCCACAAATACCTCTTTGATCTCCAAAATAGGACATTTGCTTCCAGAAATGCCACATTTCTCCCAAATCTATCACATCTTCTCCAAGAAATACCAGCTTTCCCCCTTCAAATAGGACCTTTTCACCCACAAATACCTCTTTTATCCCCAAAATAGGACATTTGCTTCCAGAAATGCCACATTTCTCCCAAATATATCACATCTTCTCCAAGAAATACCAGCTTTCCCCCTTCAAATAGGACCTTTTCACCCACAAATACCTGTTTGATCCCCAAATAGGACATTTGCTTCCAGAAATGCCACATTTCTCCCAAATAGATGACATCTTCTCCAAGAAATACCAGCTTTCCCCCTTCAAATAGGACCTTTTCACCCACAAATACCTCTTTTATCCCCAAAATAGGACATTTTCTTCCAGAAATGCCACATTTCTCCCAAATATAGCACATCTTCTCCAAGAAACACCAGGGTTCCCCCTGGAAATAGGACCTTTTCACCCACAAATACCACTTTTATCCCCAAATTAGGACAGTTTCTTCCAGAAAGGCCACATTTCTCCCAAATAGATCACATCTTCTCCAAGGAATACCAGGTTTCCCCCTTCAAATAGGACCTTTTCACCCACAAATACCTCTTTTATCCCCAAAAGAGGACATTTGCTTCCAGAAATGCCACATTTCTCCCAAATATATCACATCTTCTCCAAGAAATACCAGCTTTCCCCCTTCAAATAGGACCTTTTCACCCACAAATACCTGTTTGATCCCCAAATAGGACATTTGCTTCCAGAAATGCCACATTTCTCCCAAATATATCACATCTTCTCCAAGAAATACCAGGTTTCCCCCTTCAAATAGGACCTTTTCACCCACAAATACCTCTTTTATCCCCAAAAGAGGACAGTTTCTTCCAGAAATGCCAGGTTTCTCCCAAATATAGCACATCTTCTCCAAGGAATACCAGGTTTCCCCCTTGAAATAGGACCTTTTCACCCACAAATACCTCTTTTATCCCCAAAATAGGACATTTGCTTCCAGAAATGCCACATTTCTCCCAAATCTATCACATCTTCTCCAAGTAATACCAGCTTTCCCCCTTCAAATAGGACCTTTTCACCCACAAATGCCTGTTTGATCCCCAAATAGGACATTTGCTTCCAGAAATGCCACATTTCTCCCAAATAGATCACATCTTCTCCAAGAAATACCAGCTTTCCCCCTTCAAATTGGCCCTTTTCACCCACAAATACCTCTTTGATCCCCAAAATAGGACATTTGCTTCCAGAAATGCCAGATTTCTCCCAAATATATCACATCTTCTCCAAGAAATACCAGCTTTCCCCCTTCAAATAGGACCTTTTCACCCACAAATACCTCTTTGATCCCCAAAATAGGACAGTTTCTTCCAGAAATACCACATTTCTCCCAAATATATCACATCTTAGCCAATAAATACCAGCTTTCCCCCTTCAAATTGGCCCTTTTCACCCACAAATACCTCTTTGATCCCCAAAATAGGACATTTTCATCCAGAAATGCCACATTTCTCCCAAATATATCACATCTTCTCCAAGAAATACCAGCTTTCCCCCTTCAAATAGGACCTTTTCACCCACAAATACCTCTTTGATCCCCAAAAGAGGACATTTGCTTACAGTAATGCCACATTTCTCCCAAATATACCACACCTTCTCCAAGAAATACCAGGGTTCCCCCTGGAAATAGGACCTTTTCACCCACAAATTCCTCCTTTATCCCCAAAATAGGACATTTGCTTCCAGAAATGGCAAATTTCTCCCAAATATATCACATCTTCTCCAAGAAATACCACGTTTCCCCCTTCAAATAGGACCTTTTCAACCACAAATACCTGTTTTATCCCCAAAATAGGACATTTGCTTCCAGAAATGCCTGATTTCTCCCAAATATATCACATCTTCTCCAAGAAATACCAGCTTTCCCCCTTCAAATAGGACCTTTTCACCCACAAATACCTGTTTGATCCCCAAGATAGGACATTTTCTTCCAGACATGCCACATTTCTCCCAAATAGATCACATCTTCTCCAAGAAATACCAGCTTTCCCCCTTCAAACAGGACCTTTTCACCCACAAATACCTCTTTTATCCCCAAAAGAGGACAGTTTCTTCCAGAAATGCCAGATTTCTCCCAAATATATCACATCTTCTCCAAGAAATACCAGCTTTCCCCCTTCAAATAGGACCTTTTCACCCACAAATGCCTCTTTAATCCCCAAAAGAGGACATTTGCTTCCAGAAATGGCAAATTTCTCCCAAATATATCATATCTTCCCCAAGAAATACCAGCTTTCCCCCTTCAAATAGGACCTTTTCACCCACAAATACCTGTTCTTACCCAAAATAGGACATTTTCATCCAGAAATGCCAGATTTCTCCAAATATATCAAATCTTCTCCAAGAAATACCAGCTTTCCCCCTTCAAATAGGACATTTTCACCCACAAATACCTCTTTTATCCCCAAAAGAGGACAGTTTCTACCAGAAATGCCACATTTCTCCCAAATAGATCACATCTTCTCCAAGAAATACCAGCTTTCCCCCTTCAAATAGGACCTTATCACCCAGAAATACCTCTTTTATCCCCAAAAGTGGACAGTTTCTTCCAGAAATGCCACATTTCTCCCAAATATATCACATCTTCTCCAAGAAATACCAGGATTCCCCCTTGAAATAGGAACTTTTCACCCACAAATACCTCATTTATCACCAAAATAGGACTTCTGCTTCCAGAAATGCCACATTTCTCCCAAATCTATCACATCTTCTTCAAGAAATACCAGCTTTCCCCCTTCAAATAGGACCTTTTCACACACAAATACCTCTCTTATCCCCAAAAGAGGACATTTGCTTCCAGAAATGCCAGATTTGTCCCAAATCTATCACATCTTCTCCAAGAAATACCAGCTTTCCCCCTTCAAATAGGACCTTTACACCCACAAATACCTCTTTTATCCCCAAAATAGGACAGTTTCTTCCAGAAATACCAGATTTCTCCCAAATAGATCACATCTTCTCCAAGAAATACCAGCTTTCCCCCTTGAAATTGGCCCTTTTCACCCACAAATAACTCTTTTATCCCCAAATTGGGACATTTGCTTCCAGAAATGGCAAATCTCTCCCAAATAGATCACATCTTCTCCAAGATATACCAGCATTCCCCCGTCAAATAAGACCCTTTCTTCCACAAATACCAGCCTTCTACCCACAAATTGGACATTTGCTTCCAGAAATGCAAGATTTTTCCCAAATAGATCATATCTTCTCCAAGAAATACCAGCTTTCCCCCTTCAAATACGACCTTTTCACCCACAAATACCTCTTTTATCCCCAAAATTGGACATTTGCTTCCAGAAATGCCACATTTCTCCCAAATATATCACATCTTCTCCAACAAATACCAGCTTTCCCCCTTCAAATAGGACCTTTTCACCCACAAATACCTGTTTGATCCCCAAAATAGGACATTTTCTTCCAGACATTACACATTTCTCCCAAATATATCACATCTTCTCCAAGAAATACCAGGATTCCCCCTTCAAATAGGACCTTTTCACCCACAAATACCTCTCTGATCCCCAAAATAGAACATCTGCTTCCAGAAATGCCAGATTTCTCCCAAATCTATCACAACTTCTCCAAGAAATACCAGGGTTCCCCCTTCAAATAGGAACTTTTCACCCACAAATACCTCTTTTATCCCCAAAATAGGACATTTGCTTCCAGAAATGCCACATTTCTCCCAAATACATCACATCTTCTCCAAGAAATATCAGGTTTCCCCCTTCAAATAGGACCTTTTCACCCACAAATACCTGTTTTATCCCCCAAATAGGACATTTGCTACCAGAAATGCCACATTTCTCCCAAATCTATCACATCTTCTCCAAGAAATACCAGGGTTCCCCCTTCAAATAGGACCTTTTCTCCCACAAATACCTGTTTAATCCCCAAAATAGGACAGTTTCTTCCAGACATGCCACATTTCTCCCAAATATATCACATCTTCTCCAAGAAATACCAGGTTTCCCCCTTCAAATAGCACCTTTTCACCCACAAATACCTCTTTGATCCCCAAAAGAGGACATTTGCTTCCAGAAATGCCAGATTTCTCCCAAATATATAACATCTTCTCCAAGATATACCAGCTTTCCCCCTTCAAATAGGACCTTATCACCCACAAATACCTCTTTGATCCCCAAAATAGGACATTTGCTTCCAGAAATGCCAGATTTGTCCCAAATATATCACATCTTCTCCAAGAAGTACCAGGTTTCCCCCTTCAAATAGGACCTTTTCACCCACAAATACCTCTTTGATCCCCAAGTTAGGACATTTGCTTCCAGAAATGCCACATTTCTCCCAAATCTATCACATCTTCTCCAAGAAATACCAGGTTTCCCCCTTCAAATAGGACCTTTTCACCCACAAATACCTCTTTTAGCCCCAAAAGTGGACATTTGCTTCCAGAAATGCCACATTTCTCCCAAATATATCATATCTTCTCCAAGAAATACCAGCTTTCCCCCTTCAAATACGACCTATTCACCCACAAATACCTCTTTTATCCCCAAAATAGGACATCTGCTTCCAGAAATGCCACATTTCTCCCAAATATATCACATCTTCTCCAAGAAATACCAGCTTTCCCCCTTCAAATAGGACCTTTTCACCCACAAATACCTCTTTGATCCCCAAAATAGGACATTTGCTTCCAGAAATGCCACATTTCTCCCAAATATATCACATCTTCTCCAAGAAATACCAGCTTTCCCCCTTCAAATAGGAACTTTTCACCCACAAATACCTCTCTTATCCCCAAAAGAGGACAGTTTCTTCCAGAAATGCCACATTTCTCCCAAATATATCACATCTTCTCCAAGAAATAACAGGTTTCCCCCTTGAAATAGGACCTACTCACCCACAAATACCTCTTTGATCCCCAAAGGAGGACAATTTCTTCCAGAAATGCCACATTTCTCCCAAATATATCACATCTTCTCCAAGAAATACCAGCTTTCCCCCTTCAAATAGGACCTTTTCACCCACAAATACCTCTTTTACCCACACAATAGGACAGTTTCTTCCAGAAATGCCACATTTCTCCCAAATATATCACATCTTCTCCAAGAAATACCAGCTTTCCCCCTTCAAATAGGACCTTTTCACCCACAAATACCTCTTTTATCCCCAAAATAGGACATTTGCTTCCAGAAATGCCAGATTTCTCCCAAATATATCACATCTTCTCCAAGAAATACCAGGATTCCCCCTTCAAATACGACCTTTTCACCCACAAATACCTCTTTTATCACCAAAATAGGACATCTGCTACCAGAAATGCCAGATTTCTCCCAAATCTATCACATCTTCTCCAAGAAATACCAGGTTTCCCCCTTCAAATACGACCTTTTCACCCACAAATACCTCTCTTATCCCCAAAAGAGGACATTTGCTTCCAGAAATGCCAGATTTCTCCCAAATATATCACATCTTCTCCAAGAAATACCAGCTTTCCCCCTTCAAATAGGACCTTTTCACCAACAAATACCTCTTTTATCCCCAAAAGAGGACAGTTTCTGCCAGAAATGCCACATTTCTGCCAAATAGATCACATCTTCTCCAAGAAATACCAGCTTTCCCCCTTGAAATTGGCCCTTTTCACCCACAAATACCTCTTTTATCCCCAAAATAGGACAGTTTCTTCCAGAAATGCCACATTTCTCCCAAATATATCACATCTTCTCCAAGAAATACCAGCATTCCCACTTCAAATAAGACTCTTTCTCCCACAAATACCAGCCTTCTCCCCAGAAATTGGATATTTGCTTCCAGAAATGCTAGATTTTTCCCAAATATATCACATCTTCTCCAAGAAATACCAGGTTTCCCCCTTCAAATAGGACCTTTTCACCCACAAATACCTCTTTTATCCCCAAAATTGGACATTTGCTTACAGAAATGCCACATTTCTCCCAAATATATCACATCTTCTCCAAGAAACACCAGGGTTCCCCCTGGAAATAGGACCTTTTCACCCACAAATGCGTCTTTTATCCCCAAAAGAGGACAGTTTCTTCCAGAAATGCCAGATTTCTCCCAAATATATCACATCTTCTCCAAGAAATACCAGGTTTCCCCCTGGAAATAGGACCTTTTCACCCACAAATACCTCTTTAATCCCCAAAAGAGGACATTTGCTTCCAGAAATGGCAAATTTCTCCCAAATATATCATATCTTCTCCAAGAAATACCAGCTTTCCCCCTTCAAATAGGACCTTTTCACCCACAAATACCTGTTCTTACCCAAAATAGGACATTTTCTTCCAGAAATGCCAGATTTCTCCCAAATATATCACATCTTCTCCAAGAAATACCAGCTTTCCCCGTTCAAATAGCACCTTTTCACCCACAAATACCTCTCTTATCCCCAAAAGAGGACAGTTTCTTCCAGAAATGCCACATTTCTCCCAAATATATCACATCTTCTCCAAGAAATACCAGCTTTCCCCCTTCAAATAGGATCCTTTCACCCACAAATACCTCTTTGATCCCCAAAATAGGACATTTGCTTCCAGAAATGGCAAATTTCTCCCAAATATATCACATCTTCTCCAAGAAATACCAGGTTTCCCCCTTCAAATAGCACCTTTTCACCCACAAATACCTCTTTTATCCCCAAAAGAGGACATTTGCTTCCAGAAATGCCAGATATCTCCCAAATATATCACATCTTCTCCAAGAAATACCAGGGTTCCCCCTTCAAATAGGAGCTTTTCACCCACAAATACCTCTTTGATCCCCAAAAGAGGACAGTTTCTTCCAGACATGCCACATTTCTCCCAAATATATATCATCTTCTCCAAGAAATAACAGCTTTACCCCTTCAAATACGACCTTTTCACCCACAAATACCTCTTTTATCCCCAAAAGTGGACAGTTTCTTCCAGAAATACCACATTTCTCCCAAATATATCACATCTTCTCCAAGAAATACCAGGATTCCCCCTTCAAATAGGACCTTTTCACCCTCAAATACCTCTTTTATCACCAAAATAGGATATCTGCTTCCAGAAAGGCCAGATTTCTCCCAAATATATCACATCTTCTCCAAGAAATACCAGCTTTCCCCCTTCAAATAGCACCTTTTCACCCACAAATACCTCTCTTATCCCCAAAAGAGGACATTTGCATCCAGAAATGCCAGATTTCTCCCAAATATATCTCATCTTCTCAAAGGAATACCAGCTTTCCCCCTTCAAATAGGACCTTTACACCCACAAATACCTCTTTTATCCCCAAAATTGGACATTTGCTTCCAGAAATGGCAAATCTCTCCCAAATAGATCACATCTTCTCCAAGATATACCAGCACTCCCCCTTCAAATTAGACCCTTTCTTCCACAAATACCAGCCTTCTACCCACAAATTGGACATTTGATTCCAGAAATGCTAAATTTTTCCCAAATATAGCACATCTTCTCCAAGAAATACCAGCTTTCCCCCTTCAAATAGGACCTTTTCACCCACAAATACCTCTCTTAAACCCAAAAGAGGACATTTTCTTCCAGAAAGGCCAGATTTCTCCCAAATATATCACATCTTCTCCAAGAACTACCAGCTTTCCCCCCTCAAATAGGACCTTTTCACCCACAAATACCTCTCTTATCCCCAAAATAAGACATTTGCTTCCAGAAATGGCAAATTTCTCCAAAATATATCACATCTTCTCCAAGAAATACCACCTTTCCCCCTTCAAATACGACCTTTTCACCCACAAATACCTGTTTGATCCCCCAAATAGGACATTTGCTACCAGAAATGCCACATTTCTCCCAAATATATCACATCTTCTCCAAGAAATACCAGCTTTCCCCCTTCAAATACGACCTTTTCACCCACAAATACCTCTTTTATCCCCAAAATAGGATATCAGCTTCCAGAAATGCCAGATTTCTCCCAAATCTATCACATCTTCTCCAAGAAATACCAGGTCCCCCCTTGAAATAGGACCTTTTCACCCACAAATACCTCTTTTATCCACAAAAGAGGACATTTGCTTCCAGAAATGCCAGATTTCTCCCAAATATATCACATCTTCTCCAAGAAATACCAGCTTTCCCCCTTCAAATAGGACCTTTTCACCCACTAATACCTCTTTTATCCCCAAAAGAGGACATTTGTTTCCAGAAATGCCAGATTTCTCCCAAATAGATCACATCTTCTTCAAGAAATACCAGCTTTCCCCCTTCAAATAGGACCTTATCACCCACAAATACCTCTTTTATCCCCAAAATAGAACAGTTTCTTCCAGAAATGCCAGATATCTCCCAAATATATCACATCTTCTCCAAGAAACACCAGGGTTCCCCCTTCAAATAGGACCTTTTCACCCACAAATACCTCTTTTATCCCCAAAAGAGGACAGTTTCTTCCAGAAATGCCAGATTTCTCCGAAATATATCACATCTTCTCCAAGAAATACCAGGTTTCCCCCTGGAAATAGGACCTTTTCACCCACAAATACCTGTTCTTTCCCAAAATAGGACATTTTCTTCCAGAAATGCCAGATTTCTCCCAAATATATCACATCTTCTCCAAGAAATACCAGGTTCCCCCTTCAAATAGGACCTTTTGACCCAAAAATACCTCTCTTATCCCCAAAAGAGGACATTTTCTTCCAGAAAGGCCAGATTTCTCCCAAATAGATCACATCTTCTCCAAGAAATACCAGGTTTCCCCCTTCAAATAGGACCTTTTCACCCACAAATACCTCTTTGATCCCCAAAAGAGGACAGTTTCTGCCAGAAATGCCACATTTCTCCCAAATATATCACATCTTCTCCAAGAAATACCAGGTTTCACCCTTGAAATTGGCCCTTTTCACCCACAAATACCTCTTTGATCCCCAAAAGAGGACAGTTTCTGCCAGAAATGCCACATTTCTCCCAAATATATCACATCTTCTACAAGAAATACCAGGTTTCACCCTTGAAATTGGCCCTTTTCACCCACAAATACCTCTTTTATCACCAAAATAGGACATTTGCTTCCAGAAAGGCCACATTTCTCCCAAATATATCACATCTTCTCCAAGAAATACCAGCTTTCCCCCTTCAAATACGACCTTTTCACCCACAAATACCTGTTTTATCCCCAAAATACGACAGTTTCTTCCAGAAAGGCCAGATTTCTCCCAAATATATCACATCTTCTTCAAGAAATACCCGCTTTCCCCCTTCAAATAGGACCTTTTCACCCACAAATACCTGCTTTATCCCCAATAGAGGACATTTGCATCCAGAAATGCCAGATTTCTCCCAAATATATCACATCTTCTCCAAGAAATACCAGCTTTCCCCCTTCAAATAGGACCTTTTCACCCACAAATACCTCTTTTATCCCCAAAATAGGACATTTGCTTCCAGAAATGCCACATTTCTCCCAAATATATCACATCTTCTCCAAGAAATACCAGGTTTCCCCCTTCAAATAGGAACTTTTCACCCACAAATACCTCTCTTATCCCCAAAAGAGGACAGTTTCTTCCAGAAATGCCACATTTCTCCCAAATATATCACATCTTCCCCAAGAAATACCAGCTTTCCCCCTTCAAATAGGACCTCTTCGCCCACAAATGCCTGTTCTTTCCCAAAATAGGATATTTTCATCCAGAAATGCCACATTTCTCCCAAATATATCACATCTTCTCCAAGAAATACCAGCTTTCCTCCTGAAATAGGACCTTTTCACCACAAATACCTCTTTTATCCCCAAAATAGGACAGTTTCTTCCAGACATGCCACATTTCTCCCAAATATATCACATCTTCTCCAAGAAATACCTGGGCTTCCCCTTCAAATAGGACCTATTCACCCGCAAACACCAGCCTTTGCCCCACAAATAGGACATTTTCTTCCAGACATGCCACATTTCTCCCAAATATATCACATCTTCTCCAAGAAATACCAGCTTTCCCCCTTCAAATAGGAACTTTTCACCCACAAATACCTCTTTGATCCCCAAAATAGGAGAGTTTCTGCCAGAAATGCCACATTTCTCCCAAATATATCACATCTTCTCCGAGAAATACCAGCTTTCCCCCTTCAAATAGGACCTTTTCACCCACAAATACCTCTTTCATCCCCAAAAGAGGACATTTGCTTCCAGAAATGCCACATTTCTCCCAAATATAGCACATCTTCTCCAAGAAATACCAGCTTTCCCCCTTCAAATAGGAACTTCTCACCCACAAATACCTTTTTTATCCCCAAAATAGGATATTTTCTTCCAGAAATGCCAGATTTCTCCCAAACATACCACATCTTCTCCAAGAAATACCAGCTTTCTCCCTTCAAACAGGACCTTTTCACCCACAAATACCTGTTTGATCCCCAAAAGAGGACATTTGCTTCCAGAAATGCCACATTTCTACAAAATATATATCACATCTTCTCCAAGAAATACCAGGTTTCCCCCTTCAAATAGGAACTTTTCACCCGCAAACACCAGCCTTCGCCCCACAAATTGGACATTTTCTTCCAGAAATGCCACAGTTCTCTCAAATATATCACGTCTTCTCCAAGAAATACCAGGTTTCCCCCTTCAAATAGGACCTTTTCACCCACAAATACCTCTTTTATCCCCAAAATTGGACATTTGCTTCCAGAAATGCCAGATTTCACCCAAATATATCACATCTTCTCCAAGAAATACCAGCTTTCCCCCTTCAAATAGGACCCTTTCTCCCACAAATACCTGTTTAATCCCCAAAAGAGGACATTTTCTTCCAGAAATGCCAGATTTCTCCCAAAAATATCACATCTTCTCCAAGAAATACCAGCTTTCCCCCTACAAATAGGATCTTTTCACCCACAAAAACCTGTTTGATCCCCAAAATAGGACATTTGCTTCCAGAAATGCCACATTTCTCCCAAATCTATCACATCTTCTCCAAGAAATACCAGGGTTCCCCCTGGAAATAGGACCTTTTCACAAACAAATACCTCTTTGATCCCCAAAATAGGACAGTTTCTTCCAGAAATGGCAAATTTCTCCCAAATAGATCACATCTTCTCCAAGAAATACCAGGTTTGCACCTTCAAATAGGACCTTTTCACCCTCAAATACCTCTTTTATCCCCAAAAGAGGACATTTGCTTCCAGAAACGCCAGATTTCTCCCAAAAATATCACATCTTCTCCAACAAATACCAGGTTTCCCCCTTCAAATAGGACCTTTTCACCCACAAATACCTCTTCTATCCCCAAAATAGGACATTTGCTTCCAGAAATGCCAAATTTCTCCCAAATATACCACATCTTCTCCAAGAAATACCAGCTTTCCCCCTTCAAATAGGACCTTTTCACCCACTAATACCTCTTTGATCCCCAAGATAGGACATCTGCTTCTAGAAATGCCACATTTCTCCCAAATATATCACATCTTCTCCAAGGAATAACAGGTTTCCCCCTTGAAATATGACCTTTTCACCCACAAATACCTCTTTTATCCCCAAAACAGGACATTTGCTTCCAGAAATGCCACATTTCTCCCAAATATATCACATCTTCTCCAAGAAATAGCAGCTTTCCACCTTCAAATAGGACCTTTTCACCCACAAATACCTCTTTTATCCCCAAAAGAGGACAGTTTCTACCAGAAATGCCAGATTTCTCCCAAATATATCACATCTTCTCCAAGAAATACCAGCTTTCCCCCTTCAAATAGGACCTATTCACACACAAATACCTGTTTGATCCCCAAAAGAGGACATTTGCTTCCAGAAATGCCACATTCTCCCAAATATATCACATCTTCTCCAAGAAATACCAGCGTTCCCCCTTCAAATACGACCTTTTCACCCACAAATACCTCTTTTATCCCCAAAATAGGACAGTTTCTTCCAGAAATGCCACATTCTCCCAAATATATCACATCTTCTCCAAGAAATACCGGGGCTCCCCCTTCAAATAGCACCTTTTCACCCGCAAACACCAGCCTTCGCCCCACAAATTGGTCATTTTCTTCCAGAAATGCCACATTTCTCCCAAATATATCACGACTTCTCCAAGAAATACAAGGTTTCCCCCTTCAAATAGGACCTTTTCACCCACAAATACCTCTTTTATCCCCAAAAGAGGACATTTTCATCCAGAAATGCCACATTTCTCCCAAATAGATCACATCTTCTCCAAGAAATACCAGGGTTCCCCCTTCAAATAGCACCTTTTCACCCACAAATACCTCTATGATTCCCAAAATAGGACATTTGCTTCCAGAAATGCCACATTTCTCCCAAATATATCACATCTTCTCCAAGAAATACCAGCTTTCCCCCTTCAAATACGACCTTTTCACCCACAAATACCAGTTTGATCCCCAAAATAGGACATCTGCTTCCAGAAATGCCAGATTTCTCCCAAATCTATCACATCTTCTCCAAGAAATACCAGCTTTACCCCTTCAAATAGGACCTTTTCACCCACAAATACCTCTTTTATCCCCAAAATAGGACATTTTCTTACAGAAATGCCAGATTTCTCCCAAATATTGAACATCTTCTCCAAGAAATACCAGGTTTCCCCTTTCAAATAGGACCTTTTCACCCACAAATACCTCTTTTATCCCCAAAAGAGGACATTTGCTTCCAGAAAGGCCATATTTCTCCCAAATAGATCACATCTTCTCCAAGAAATACCAGGTTTCCCCCTTCAAATAGGAACTTTTCACCCACAAATACCTCTTTGATCCCCAAATAGGACATTTGCTTTCAGAAATGCCAGATTTCTCCCAAATATATCACATCTTCTCCAAGAAATACCCGCTTTCCCCCTTCAAATAGGACCTTTTCACCCACAAATACCTCTTTTATCCCCAAAAGAGGACACTTGCTTCCAGAAATGCCAGATTTCTGCCAAATATATCTTCTCCAAGAAATACCAGGTTTCCCCCTGGTAATGGGACATTTTCACCCACAAATACCTGTTCTTTCCCAAAATAGGACATTTTCTGCCAGAAATGCCAGATTTCTCCCAAATACATCACATCTTCTCCAAGAAATACCAGCTTTCCCCCTTCAAATAGCACCTTTTCACCCACAAATACCTCTCTTATCCCCAAAAGAGGACATTTGCTTCCAGAAAGGCCAGATTTCTCCCAAATATATCACATTTTCTCCAAGAAATACCAGGATTCCCCCTTCAAATAGGACCTTTTCACCCACAAATACCTCTTTTATCCCCAAAAGAGGACATTTGCTTCCAGAAATGCCACATTTCTCCCAAATAGATCACATCTTCTCCAAGAAATACCAGCTTTCCCCCTTCAACTAGGAACTTTTCACCCACAAATACCTGTTTTATCCCCAAAAGAGGACATTTGCTTCCAGAAATGCCACATTTCTCCCAAATATATCACATCTTCTCCAAGAAATACCACGGTTCCCCCTTCAAATAGGACCTTTTCACCCACAAATACCTCTTTTATCCCCAAAATAGGATATTTTCTTCCAGACATGCCACATTTCTCCCAAATATATCACATCTTCTCCAAGAAATACCAGCTTTCCCCCTTCAAATAGGACCTTTTCACCCACAAATACCTGCTTTATCCCCTAAAGAGGACATTTGCTTCCAGAAATGCCAGATTTCTCCCAAATATATCACATCTTCTCCAAGAAATACCTGCTTTCCCCCTTCAAATAGGACCTTTTCACCCACAAATACCTGTTTTATCCCCAAAATAGGACATTTGCTTCCAGAAATGCCACATTTCTCCCAAATATATCACATCTTCCCCAAGAAATACCAGCTTTCCCCCTTCAAATAGGACCCTTTCACACACAAATACCTGTTTTAGCCCCGAAATAGGATATTTTCTTCCAGAAATGCCACATTTCTCCCAAATATATCACATCTTCACCAAGAAATACCAGCTTTCCCCCTTCAAATAGGACCTTTTCACCCACAAACACCAGCCTTCGCCCCACAAATTGGACATTTTCTTCCAGAAATGCCAGATTTCTCTCAAATATATCACGTCTTCTCCAAGAAATACCAGGTTTCCCCCTTCAAATAGGACCTTTTCACCCACAAATACCTCTTTTATCCCCACAATAGGACATTTGCTTCCAGAAATGCCATATTTCTCCCAAATATATCACATCTTCTCCAAGAAATACCAGCTTTCCCCCTTCAGATAGGACCTTTTCACCCACAAATACCACTTTTATCCCCAAAAGAGGACAGTTTCTTCCAGACATGCCACGTTTCTCCAAATATATCACATCTCCTCCAAGAAGTACCAGGTTTCCCCATTCAAATAGGACTTTTTCAACCACAAATACCTGTTTTATCCCCAAAATAGGACAGTTTCTTCCAGACATGCCACATTTCTCCCAAATATATCACATCTTCTCCAAGAAATACCAGGTTTCCCCCTTCAAATACGACATTTTCACAAACAAATACCTGTTTTAGCCCCGAAATAGGACAGTTTCTTCCAGAAATGCCACATTTCTCCCAAATATATCACATCTTCTCCAAGAAAAACCAGCTTTCCCCCTTGAAATAGGACCTTTTCACCCACAAATACCTCTTTTATCCCAAAAATAGGACAGTTTCTTCCAGAAATGTCACATTTCTCCCAAATATATCACATCTTCTCCAAGAAATACCAGGTTTGCCCCTTCAAATAGGACCTTTTCACTCACAAATACCTCTTTTATCCCCAAAAGAGGACATTTGCTTCCAGAAATGCCAGATTTCTCCCAAATATATCACATCTTCTCCAAGAAATACCAGGGTTCCCCCTGGAAATAGGACCTTTTCACCCACAAATACCTCTCTTATCCCCAAAAGAGGACATTTGCTTCCAGAAATGCCACATTTCTCCAAAATATATCACATCTTCTCCAAGAAATACCAGGTTTCCCCCTTCAAATAGGACCTTTTCACCCACAAATACCTCTTTAATCCCCTAAAGAGGACATTTGCTTCCAGAAAGGCAAGATTTCTCCCAAATCTATCACATCTTCTCCAAGAAATAGCAGCTTTCACCCTTGAAATTCGCCCCTTTTCACCCACAAATACCTCTTTGATCCCCAAAAGAGGACATTTGCTTCCAGAAATGCCACATTTCTCCCAAATATAGCACATTTTCTCCAAGAAATACCAGGTTTCCCCCTTCAAATAGGACCTTTTCACCCACAAATACCTGTTTAATCCCCACAATAGGACATTTGCTTCCAGAAATGCCAGATTTCTCCCAAATATATCACATCTTCTCCAAGAAATACCAGCTTTCCCCCTTCAAATAGGAACTTTTCACCCACAAATACCTCTCTTATCCCCAAAAGAGGACAGTTCCTTCCAGAAATGCCACATATCTCCCAAATATATCACATCTTCTCCAAGAAATACCAGCTTTCCCCCTTGAAATAGGACCTTTTCACCCACAAATACCTCTCTTATCCCCAAAAGAGGAGAGTTTCTACCAGAAATGCCACATTTCTCCCGAATATATCACATCTTCCCCAAGAAATACCAGGTTTCCCCCTTCAAATAGGACCTTTTCACCCACAAATGCCTGTTTTAGCCCCAAAAGAGGACATTTGCTTCCAGAAATGCCAGATTTCTCCCAAATATATCACATCTTCTCCAAGAAATACCAGCTTTCCCCCTGGAAATAGGACCTTTTCACCCACAAATACCTGTTCTTTCCCAAAATAGGACATTTTCTTCCAGAAATGCCAGATTTCTCCCAAATATATCACATCTTCTCCAAGAAATACCAGGGTTCCCCCTGGAAATAGGACCTTTTCACCCACAAATACCTCTCTTATCCCCAAAAGAGGACATTTGCTTCCAGAAAGGCCAGATTTCTCCCTAATATATCACATTTTCTCCAAGAAATACCAGCTTTCCCCCTTCAGATAGGACCTTTTCACCCACAAATACCTGTTTGATCCCCAAAAGAGGACATTTGATTCCAGAAATGCCACATTTCTCCCAAATATATCACATCTTCTCCAAGAAATACCAGCTTTCACCCTTGAAATTGGCCCTTTTCACCCACAAATACCTCTCTTATCCCCAAAATAGGACATTTGCTTCCAGAAAGGCCACATTTCTCCCAAATCTATCACATCTTCTCCAAGAAATACCAGCTTTCCCCCTTCAAATAGGAACTTTTCACCCACAAATACCTGTTTTATCCCCAAAATAGGACAGTTTCTTCCAGAAATGCCAGATTTCTCCCAAATATATCACATCTTTTCCAAGAAATACCAGCTTTCCCCCTTCAAATAGGACCTTTTCACACACAAATCCCTGCTTTATCCCCAAAAGAGGACTTATGCATCCAGAAATGCCAGATTTCTCCCAAATCTATCACATCTTCTCCAAGAAATACCAGCTTTCCCCTATCAAATAGGACCTTTTCACCCACAAATACCTCTTTGATCCCCAAAAGAGGACATTTCCTTCCAGAAATGCCACATTTATCCCAAATAGATCACATCTCCTCCAAGAAGTACCAGGTTTCCCCCTTCAAATAGGACCTTTTCAACCACAAATACCTCTTTTATCCCCAAAAGAGGACATTTGCTTCCAGAAAGGCCACATTTCTCCCAAATATAGCACATCTTCTCCAAGAAATACCAGGTTTCCCCCTTCAAATAGGAACTTATCACCCACAAATACCTCTCTTATCCCCAAAAGAGGACAGTTTCTTCCAGAAATGCCACATTTCTCCCAAATATATCACATCTTCCCCAAGAAATACCAGCTTTCCCCCTTCAAATAGGACCATTTCACCCACAAATGCCTGTTCTTTCCCAAAATAGGACATTTTCATCCAGAAATGCCACATTTCTCCCAAATATATCACATCTTCTCCAAGAAATACCAGCTTTCCTCCTGAAATAGGACCTTTTCACCCACAAATACCTCTTTGATCCCCAAGATAGGACATTTGCTTCCAGAAATGCCACATTTCTCCCAAATATAGCACATCTTCTCCAAGAAATACCAGGGCTCCCCCTTCAAATAGGACCTTTTCACCCGCAAACACCAGCCTTCGCCCCAGAAATTGGACATTTTCTTCCAGAAATGCCACATTTCTCCCAAATATATCACATCTTCTCCAAGAAATACCAGCTTTCCCCCTTCAAATAGGACCTTTTCACCCACAAATACCTCTTTGATCCCCAAGATAGGACATCTGCTTCCAGAAATGCCACATTTCTCCCAAATATATCACATCTTCTCCAAGGAATAACAGGTTTCCCCCTTGAAATAGGACCTTTTCACCCACAAATACCTCTTTTATCCCCAAAAGAGGACAGTTTCTTCCAGAAATGCCACATTTCTCCCAAATATATCACATCTTCTCAAAGAAATACCAGGGTTCCCCCTTCAAATAGGACCTTTTCACCGGCAAACACCAGCCTTCGCCCCACAAATTGGACATTTTCTTCCAGAAATGCCACATTTCTCTCAAATATATCACATCTTCTCCAAGAAATACCAGGTTTCCCCCTTCAAATAGGACCTTTTCACCCACAAATACCTCTTTGATCCCCAGAAGAGGACATTTGCTTCCAGAAATGCCAGATTTCACCCAAATATATCACATCTTCTCCAAGAAATACCAGGTTTCCCCCTTCAAATAGGACCCTTTCTCCCACAAATACCTGTTTAATCCCCAAAATAGGACATTTTCTTCCAGAAATCCCAGATTTCTCCCAAAAATGTCACATCTTCTCCAAGAAATACCAGGTTTCCCCCTACAAATAGGATCTTTTCACCCACAAATACCTGTTTGATCCCCAAAATAGGACATTTGCTTCCAGAAATGCCACATTTCTCCCAAATCTATCACATCTTCTCCAAGAAATACCACGGTTCCCCCTGGAAATAGGACCTTTTCACACACAAATACCTCTTTGATCCCCAAAATAGGACAGTTTCTTCCAGAAATGGCAAATTTCTCCCAAAAAGATCACATCTTCTCCAAGAAATACCAGGTTTCCACCTTCAAATAGGACCTTTTCACCCAAAAATACCTCTTTGATCCCCAAAAGAGGACATTTGCTTCCAGAAACGCCAGATTTCTCCCAAAAATATTACATCTTCACCAAGAAATACCTGGTTTCCCCCTTCAAATAGGACATTTTCACCCACAAATACCTCTTTAATCCCCAAAAGAGGACATTTGCTTCCAGAAATGCCAGATTTCTCCCAAATAGATCACATCTTCTCCAAGAAATACCAGGGTTCCCCCTGGAAATAGGACCTTTTCACCCACAAATACCTCTCTTATCCCCAAAAGAGGACATTTGCTTCCAGAAAGGCCAGATTTCTCCCAAATATATCACATCTTCTCCAAGAAATACCAGCTTTCCCCCTTCAAATAGGACCTTTTCACCCACAAATACCTGTTTGATCCCCAAAAGAGGACATTTGCTTCCAGAAATGCCAGATTTCTCCCAAATACATCACATCTTCTCCAAGAAATACCAGCTTTCACCCTTGAAATTGGCTCTTTTCACCCACAAATACCTCTTTGATCCCCAAAGGAGGACAGTTTCTTCCAGAAACGCCACATTTCTCCCAAATAAATCACATCTGCTCCAAGAAATACCAGGGCTCCCCCTTCAGATAGGACCTTTTAACCCGCAAACACCAGCCTTCGCCCCACAAATTGGACATTTTCTTCCAGAAATGCCAGATTTCTCGCAAATATATCACGTCTTCTCCAAGAAATACCAGGTTTCCCCCTTCAAATTGGACCTTTTCACCCACAAATACCTCTTTTATCCCCACAATAGGACATTTGCTTCCAGAAATGCCAGAATTCTCACAAATATATCACATCTTATACAAGAAATACCAGCTTTCCCCCTTCAAATAGGACCTTTTCACCCACAAATACCTCTCTTATCCCCAAAAGAGGACATTTGCTTCCAGAAATGCCACATTTCTCCCAAATATATCACATCTCCTCCAAGAAGTACCAGGTTTCCCCATTCAAATAGGAACTTTTAAACCACAAATACCTTTTTTATCCCCAAAAGAGGACAGTTTCTTCCAGACATGCCACATTTCTCCCAAATATATCACATCTTCTCCAAGAAATACCAGGTTTCCCCCTTCAAATACGACATTTTCACAAACAAATACCTGTTTTAGCCCCGAAATAGGACCGTTTCTTCCAGACATGCCAGATTTCTCCCAAATATATCACATCTTCTCCAAGAAAAACCAGCTTTCCCCCTTCAAATAGGACCTTTTCACCCACAAATACCTCTTTGATCCCCAAAATAGGATATTTGCTTCCAGAAATGCCAGATTTCTCCCAAATATATCACATCTTCTCCAAGAAATACCAGCTTTACCCATTCAAATAGGACCTTTTCACCCACAAATACCTGTTTTATCCCCAAAAGAGGACAGTTTCTTCCAGAAATGCCACATTTCTCCCAAATATATCACATCTTCGCCAAGAAATAACAGGTTTCCCCCTTGAAATAGGACCTACTCACCCACAAATACCTCTTTGATCCCCAAAGGAGGACAATTTCTTCCAGAAATGCCACATTTCTCCCAAATATATCACATCTTCTCCAAGAAATACCAGCTTTCCCCCTTCAAATAGGACCTTTTCACCCACAAATACCTCTTTTACCCACACAATAGGACAGTTTCTTCCAGAAATGCCACATTTCTCCCAAATATATCACATCTTCTCCAAGAAATACCAGCTTTCCCCGTTGAAAGAGGACCTTTTCACCCACAAATACCTCTTTTATCCCCAAAAGAGGACAGTTTCTTCCAGACATGCCAGATTTCTGCCAAATATATCACATCTTCTCCAAGAAATACCAGCTTTCCCCCTTCAAATAGGTCCCTTTCTCCCACAAATACCAGCCTTCTCCCCACAAATTGGACATTTGCTTCCAGAAATGCTAGATTTTTCCCATTTATATCACATCTTCTCCAAGAAATACCAGGTTTCCCCCTGGAAATAGGACCTTTTCACCCACAAATACCTCTTTTATCCCCAAAAGAGGACATTTGCTTCCAGAAATGCCAGATTTCTCCCAAATATATCACATCTTCTCCAAGAAATACCAGGGTTCCCCCTGGAAATAGGACCTTTTCACCCACAAATACCTCTCTTATCCCGAAAAGAGGACATTTGCTTCCAGAAATGCCACATTTCTCCAAAATATATCACATCTTCTCCAAGAAATACCAGGTTTCCCCCTTCAAATAGGACCTTTTCACCCACAAATACCTCTTTAATCCCCAAAGGAGGACATTTGCTTCCAGAAAGGCAAGATTTCTCCCAAATCTATCACATCTTCTCCAAGAAATAGCAGCTTTCACCCTTGAAATTCGCCACTTTTCACCCACAAATACCTCTTTGATCCCCAAAAGAGGACATTTGCTTCCAGAAATGCCACATTTCTCCCAAATATAGCACATCTTCTCCAAGAAATACCAGGTTTCCCCCTTCAAATAGGACCTTTTCACCCTCAAATAACTGTTTAATCCCCAAAAGAGGACAGTTTCTTCCAGAAATGCCACATTTCTCCCAAATATATCACATCTTCTCCAAGAAATACCAGGTTTCCCCCTTCAAATAGGAACTTTTCACCCACAAATACCTCTCTTATCCCCAAAATAGGACATTTGCTTCCAGAAATGCCACATATCTCCCAAATATATCACATCTTATCCAAGAAATACCAGCTTTCCCCCTTCAAATAGGACCTTTTCACCCACAAATACATCTCTTATTCCCAAAAGAGGAGAGTTTCTACCAGAAATGCCACATTTCTCCCGAATATATCACATCTTCCCCAAGAAATACCAGGTTTCCCCCTTCAAATAGGACCTTTTCACCCACAAATGCCTGTTTTAGCCCCAAAAGAGGACATTTGCTTCCAGAAATGCCAGATTTCTCCCAAATATATCACATCTTCTCCAAGAAATACCAGCTTTCCCCCTGGAAATAGGACCTTTTCACCCACAAATACCTGTTCTTTCCCAAAATAGGACATTTTCTTCAAGAAATGCCATATTTCTCCAAAATATATCACATCTTCTCCAAGAAATACCAGGGTTCCCCCTGGAAATAGGACCTTTTCACCCACAAATACCTGTTTGATCCCCAAAAGAGGACATTTGCTTCCAGAAACGCCAGATTTCTCCCAAATATATCACATCTTTTCCCAGAAATACCAGCTTTCACCCTTCAAATAGGACCTTTTCACCCACAAATACCTATTTTATCCCCAAAATAGGACATTTGCTTCCAGAAATGCCACATTTCTCCCAAATAGATTACATCTCCTCCAAGAAGTACCAGGTTTCCCCCTTCAAATAGGACCTTTTCAACCACAAATACCTGTTTTATCCCCAAGATAGGACATTTTCTTCCAGACATGCCACATTTCTCCCAAATATATCATATCTTCCCCAAGAAATACCAGCTTTCCCCCTTCAAATAGGACCTTTTCACCCACAAATACCTCTCTTATCCCCAAAAGAGGACAGTTTCTACAAGAAATGCCACATTTCTCCCGAATATATCACATCTTCCCCAAGAAATACCAGCTTTCCCCCTTCAAATAGGACCTTTTCACCCACAAATACCTCTTTTATCCCCAAAATAGGACAGTTTCTTCCAGAAATGCCACATTTCTCCCAAATATATCACATCTTCTCCAAGAAATACCCGCTTTCCTCCTGAAATAGGACCTTTTCACCACAAATACCTCTTTTATCCCCAAAATAGGACAGTTTCTTCCAGAAATGCCACATTTCTCCCAAATATAGCACATCTTCTCCAAGAAATACCAGGGCTCCCCCTTCAAATAGGACCTTTTCACCCGCAAACACCAGCCTTCGCCCCACAAATTGGACATTTTCTTCCAGAAATGCCACATTTCTCCCAAATATATCACATCTTCTCCAAGAAATACCAGCTTTCCCCCTGGAAATAGGACCTTTTCACCCACAAATACCTCTTTGATCCCCAAAATAGGACATTTGCTTCCAGAAATGCCACATTTCTCCCAAATATATCACATCTTCTCCAAGAAATTCCAGGGTTCCCCTTTCAAATAGGACCTATTCACCCACAAATACCTCTTTTATCCCCACAATAGGACATTTGCTTCCAGAAATGCCAGAATTCTCACAAATATATCACATCTTCTCCAAGAAATACCAGCTTTCCCCCTTCAAATAGGACCTTTTCACCCACAAATACCTCTTTGATCCCCAAGATAGGACATCTGCTTCCAGAAATGCCACATTTCTCCCAAATATATCACATCTTCTCCAAGGAATAACAGGTTTCCCCCTTGAAATAGGACCTTTTCTCCCACAAATACCTCTTTTATCCCCAAAAGAGGACAGTTTCTTCCAGAAATGCCACATTTCTCCCAAATATATCACATCTTCTCCAAGAAATACCAGGGTTCCACCTTCAAATAGGACCTTTTCACCCGCAAACACCAGCCTTCGCCCCACAAATTGGACAGTTTCTTCCAGAAATGCCACATTTCTCTCAAATATATCACATCTTCTCCAAGAAATACCAGGTTTCCCCCTTCAAATAGGACCTTTTCACCCACAAATACCTCTTTGATCCCCAGAAGAGGACATTTGCTTCCAGAAATGCCAGATTTCACCCAAATATATCACTTCTTCTCCAAGAAATACCAGCTTTCCACCTTCAAATAGGACCCTTTCTCCCACAAATACCTGTTTAATCCCCAAAATAGGACATTTTCTTCCAGAAATCCCAGATTTCTCCCAAAAATGTCACATCTTCTCCAAGAAATACCAGGTTTCCCCCTACAAATAGGATCTTTTCACCCACAAATACCTGTTTGATCCCCAAAATAGGACATTTTCTTCCAGAAATGCCACATTTCTCCCAAATCTATCACATCTTCTCCAAGAAATACCACGGTTCCCCCTGGAAATAGGACCTTTTCACCCACAAATACCTCTTTTATCCCCAAAATAGGACAGTTTCTTACAGAAATGCCAAATTTCTCCCAAATAGATCACATCTTCTCCAAGAAATACCAGGTTTCCCCCTTCAAATAGGACCTTTTCACCCTCAAATACCTCTTTGATCCCCAAAAGAGGACATTTGCTTCCAGAAACGCCAGATTTCTCCCAAAAATATCACATCTTCTCCAAGAAATACCAGGTTTCCCCCTTCAAATAGGACCTTTTCACCCACAAATACCTCTTTTATCCCCAAAAGAGGACATTTGCTTCCAGAAATGCCACATTTCTCCCAAATATATCACATCTTCTCCAAGAAATACCAGGGTTCCCCCTGGAAATAGGACCTTTTCACCCACAAATACCTCTCTTATCCCCAAAAGAGGACATTTGCTTCCAGAAAGGCCAGATTTCTCCCAAATATATCACATCATCTCCAAGAAATACCAGCTTTCCCCCTTCAAATAGGACCTTTTCACCCACAAATACCTGTTTGATCCCCAAAAGAGGACATTTGCTTCCAGAAATGCCAGATTTCTCCCAAATACATCACATCTTCTCCAAGAAAAACCAGCTTTCACCCTTGAAATTGGCCCTTTTCACCCACAAATACCTCTTTGATCCCCAAAAGAGGACAGTTTCTTCCAGAAACGCCACATTTCTCCCAAATAAAGAACATCTTCTCCAAGAAATACCAGGTTTCCCCCTTCAAATAGCACCTTTTCACCCACAAATACCTCTTTTATCCCCAAAATAGGACATTTGCTTTCAGAAATGCCACATTTCTCCCAAATATATCTTCTCCAAGAAATACCAGCTTTCCCCCTTGAAATTGGCCCTTTTCACCCACAAATACCTCTTTGATCCCCAAAAGAGGACATTTTCATCCAGAAATGCCACATTTCTCCCAAATATATCACATCTTCTCCAAGAAAAAACAGCTTTCCCCCTTGAAATAGGACCTTTTCACCCACAAATACCTCTTTTATCCCCAAAATATGACAGTTTCTTACAGAAATGCCACATTTCTCCCAAATATATCACATCTTCTCCAAGAAATACCAGGTTTCCCCCTTCAAATAGGACCTTTTCACCCACAAATACCTCTTTGATCCCCAAAAGAGGACATTTGCTTCCAGAAATGCCAGATTTCTCCCAAATATATCACATCTTCTCCAAGAAATACCAGCTTTCACCCTTGAAATTGGCCCTTTTCACCCACAAATACCTCTCTTATCCCCAAAATAGGACATTTGCTTCCAGAAAGGCCACATTTCTCCCAAATATATCACATCTTCTCCAAGAAATACCAGGTTTCCACCTTCAAATAGGAACTTTTCACCCACAAATACCTCTTTGATCCCTAAAACAGGACATTTGCTTCCAGAAATGCCAGATTTCTCCCAAATATATCACATCTTCTCCAAGAAATACCAGGGTTCCCCCTTCAAATAGCACCTTTTCACCCACAAATACCTCTTTTATCCCCAAAAGAGGACAGTTTCTTCCAGAAATGCCAGATTTCTCCCAAATATATCACATCTTCTCCAAGAAATACCAGCTTTCCCCCTTCAAATAGGACCTTTTCACCCACAAATACCTCTTTGATCCCCGAAAGAGGACATTTGCTTCCAGAAATGCCACATTTCTCCCAAATATATCACATCTCCTCCAAGAAGTACCAGGTTTCCCCCTTCAAATAGGACCTATTCAACCACAAATACCTGTTTTATCCCCAAGATAGGACATTTGCTTCCAGACACGCCACATTTCTCCCAAATATATCACATCTTCTCCAAGAAATACCAGCTTTCCCCCTTCACATAGGAACTTTTCACCCACAAGTACCTCTCTTATCCCCAAAAGAGGACAGTTTCTACAAGAAATGCCACATTTCTCCCGAATATATCACATCTTCCCCAAGAAATACCAGCTTTCCCCCTTCAAATAGGACCATTTCACCCACAACTGCCTGTTCTTTCCCAAAATAGGACATTTTCATCCAGAAATGGCACATTTCTCCCAAATATATCACATCTTCTCCAAGAAATACAAGCTTTCCTCCTGAAATAGGACCTTTTCACCACAAATACCTCTTTTATCCCCAAAATACGACAGTTTCTTCCAGAAATGCCACATTTCTCCCAAATATAGCTCATCTTCTCCAAGAAATACCAGGGCTCCCCCTTCAAATAGGACCTTTTCACCCGCAAACACCAGCCTTCGCCCCACAAATTGGACATTTTCTTCCAGAAATGCCACATTTCTCCCAAATATATCACATCTTCTCCAAGAAATACCAGCTTTCCCCCTTCAAATAGGACCTTTTCACCCACAAATACCTCTTTTATCCCCAAAAGAGGACAGTTTCTTCCTGAAATGCCAGATTTCTCCCAAATATATCACATCTTCTCCAAGAAATACCAGGTTTCCCCCTTCAAATAGGACCTTTTCACCCACAAATACCTCTTTGATCCCCAAAAGAGGACATTTTCATCCAGAAATGCCAGATTTCTCCCAAATAAATCACATCTTCTACAAGAAATACCAGCTTTCCCCCTTCAAATAGGACCTTTTCACCCACAAATACCTCTTTTATCCCCAAAAGAGGACACTTGCTTCCAGAAATGCCACATTTCTCCCAAATATATCAAATCTTCTCTAAGAAATACCAGGTTTCCCCCTTCAAATAGGACCTTTTCACCCACAAATACCTCTTTGATCCCCAAAAGAGGATATTTGCTTCCAGAAATGCCACATTTCTCCCAAATATATCACATCTTCTCTAAGAAATACCAGGTTTCCCCCTTCAAATAGCACCTTTTCACCCACAAATACCTCTTTTATCCCCAAAATAGGACATTTCCTTCCAGAAATGCCAGATTTCTGCCAAATATATCTTCTCCAAGAAATACAAGGTTTCCCCCTGGAAATAGGACCTTTTCACCCACAAATACCTGTTCTTTCCCAAAATAGGACATTTTCTTCCAGAAATGCCAGATTTCTCCCAAATATATCACATCTTCTCCAAGAAATACCAGGGTTCCCCCTGGAAATAGGACCTTTTCACCCACAAATACCTCTCTTATCCCCAAAAGAGGCCATTTGCTTCCAGAAAGGCCAGATTTCTCCCAAATATATCACATTTTCCCCAAGAAATACCAGCTTTCCCCCTTCAAATAGGACCTTTTCACCCACAAATACCTGTTTGATCCCCAAAATAGGACATTTGCTTCCAGAAATGCCAGATTTCTCCCAAATATATCACATCTTCTCCAAGAAATACCAGCTTTCACCCTTGAAATTGGCCCTTTTCACCCACAAATACCTCTCTTATCCCCAAAAGAGGACATTTGCTTCCAGAAAGGCCCCATTTCTCCCAAATCTATCACATCTTCTCCAAGAAATACCAGCTTTCCCCCTTCAAATAGGACCTTTTCACCCACAAATACCTGTTTTATCCCCAAAATTGGACAGTTTCCTCCAGAAATGCCAGATTTCTCCCAAATGTATCACATCTTCTCCAAGAAATACCAGGTTTCCCCCTTCAAATAGGACCTTTTCACCCACATATACCTGCTTTATCCCCAAAAGAGGACATATGCATCCAAAAATGCCAGATTTCTCAAAAATATATCACATCTTCTCCAAGAAATACCAGGGTTCCCCCTTCAAATAGCACCTTTTCACCCACAAATACCTCTTTTATCCCCAAAAGAGGACAGTTTCTTCCAGAAATGCCAGATTTCTCCCAAATATATCACATCTTCTCCAAGAAATACCAGCTTTCCCCCTTCAAATAGGACCTTTTCACACACAAATACCTCTTTGATCCCCAAGATAGGACATTTTCTTCCAGACATGCCACATTTCTCCCAAATATATCACATCTTCTCCAAGAAATAACAGCTTTCCCCCTTCAAATAGGACCATTTCACCCACAAATGCCTGTTCTTTCCCAAAATAGGATATTTTCATCCAGAAATGCCACATTTCTCCCGAATATATCACATCTTCTCCAAGAAATACCAGCTTTCCTCCTGAAATAGGACCTTTTCACCACAAATACCTCTTTTATCCCCAAAATAGGACAGTTTCTTCCAGAAATGCCACATTTCTCCCAAATATAGCACATCTTCTCCAAGAAATACCAGGTTTCCCCCTTCAAATACGAACTTTTCACCCGCAAACACCAGCCTTCGCCCCACAAATAGGACATTTTCTTCCAGAAATGCCACATTTCTCCCAAATATATCACATCTTCTCCAAGAAATACCAGCTTTCCCCCTTCAAATAGGACCTTTTCACCCACAAATACTTCTTTGATCCCCAAAATAGGACAGTTTCTTCCAGAAATGCCACATTTCTCCCAAATCTATCACATCTTCTCCAAGAAATACCAGGTTTCGCCCTTCAAATAAGAACTTTTCACCCACAAATACCTCTTTGATCCCTAAAACAGGACATTTGCTTCCAGAAATGCCAGATTTCTCCCAAATATATCACATCTTCTCCAAGAAATACCAGGGTTCCCCCTGCAAATAGGACCTTTTCACCCACAAATACCTCTTTTATCCCCAAAAGAGGACAGTTTCTTCCAGAAATGCCAGATTTCTCCCAAATATATCACATCTTCTCCAAGAAATACCAGCTTTCCCCCTTCAAATAGGACCTTTTCACACACAAATACCTCTTTGATCCCCAAAATAGGATATTTACTTCCAGAAATGCCACATTTCTCCCAAATATATCACATCTTCTCCAAGAAATATCAGCGTTTCCCCTTCAAATACGACCTTTTCACCCACAAATACCTCTCTTATCCCCCAAAGAGGACAGTTTCTACCAGAAATGCCACAATTCTCCCATATATATAACATCTTCCCCAAGAAATACCAGCTTTCCCCCTTCAAATAGGACCTTTTCACCCACAAATGCCTGTTCTTTCCCGAACTAGTACATTTTCATCCAGAAATGCCACATTTCTCACAAATATAACACATCTTCTCCAAGAAATACCAGCTTTCCTCCTGAAATAGGGCCTTTTCACCCACAAATACCTCATTTATCCCCAAAATAGGACAGTTTCTTCCAGAAGTGCCACATTCTCCCAAATATATCACATCTTCTCCAAGAAATACCAGGGCTCCCCCTTCAAATAGGACATTTTCACCTGCAAACACCAGCCTTCGCCCCACAAATTCGTCATTTTCTTCCAGAAATGCCACATTTCTCCCAAATATATCACGTCTTCTCCAAGAAGTACCAGGTTTCCACCTTCAAATAGGACCTTTTCACCCACAAATACCTCTTTTATCCCCAAAAGAGGACATTTGCTTCCAGAAATGCCACATTTCTCCCAAATATATCACATCTTCTCCGAGAAATACCATGGTTCCCCCTTCAAATAGGACCTTTTCACCCACAAATACCTCTCTTATCCCCAGAAGAGGACATTTGCTTCCAGAAATGCCACATTTCTCCCAAATATATCACATCTTCTCCAAGAAATACCAGCTTTCCCCCTTCAAATAGGACTTTTTCACCAACAAATACCTGTTTAATCCCCAAAAGAGGACAGTTTCTTCCAGAAATGCCACATTTCTCCCAAATATATCACATCTTCTCCAAGAAATACCAGCTTTCCCCCTTCAAATAGGACCTTTTCACCCACAAATACCTGCTTTATCCCCTAAAGAGGACATTTGCTTCCAGAAATGCCACATTTCTCCCAAATATATCACAACTTCTCCAAGAAATACCACGTTTCCACCTTCAAATAGGACCTTTTCACCCACAAATACCTGTTTTATCCCCAAAATAGGACATTTTCATCCAGAAATGCCAGATTTCTCCCAAATAGATCACATCTTCTCCAAGAAATACCAGCTTTCCCCCTTCAAATAGGACCCTTTCACACACAAATACCTGTTTTAGCCCCGAAATAGGACATTTGCTTCCAGAAATGCCAGATTTCTCCCAAATATATCACATCTTCTCCAAGAAATACCAGCTTTCCCCCTTCAAATAGGACCTTTTCACCCACAAATACCTGTTTGATCCCCAAAATAGGACAGTTTCTTCCAGAAATGCCAGATTTCTCCCAAATATATCACATCTTCTCCAAGAATTACGAGGGTTCCCCCTTCAAATAGGACCTTTTCACCAACAAATAACTTTTTTATCCCCAAAATAGGATATTTGCTTCCAGAAATGCCAGATTTCTCCCAAATATATCACATCTTCTCCAAGAAATGCCACGGTTCCCCCTTCAAATAGGACCTTTTCACCCACAAATACCTCTGTTATCCCCAAAATGGGACATCTGCTTCCAGAAATGCCAGATTTCTCCCAAATATATCACATCTTCTCCAAGAAATACCAGCTTTCCCCCTTCAAATAGGACCTTTTCACACACAAATACCTCTTTGATCCCCAAAATAGGACATTTGCTTCCAGAAATGCCACATTTCTCCCAAATATATCACATCTTCTCCAAGAAATACCAGGGTTCCTCCTTCAAATAGGACCTTTTCACCCACAAATACCTCTTTGATCCTCAAAAGAGGACATTTGCTTCCAGAAATGCCAAATATCTACCAAATATATCACATCTTCTCCAAGAAATACCAGCTTTCCCCCTTCAAATAGGACCTTTTCACCCACAAATACCTCTCTTATCCCCAAAAGAGGAGAGTTTCTACCAGAAATGCCACATTTCTCCCGAATATATCACATCTTCCCCAATAAATACCAGGTTTCCCCCTTCAAATAGGACCTTTTCACCCACAAATGCCTGTTTTAGCCACAAAAGAGGACATTTGCTTCCAGAAATGCCAGATTTCTCCCAAATATATCACATCTTCTCCAAGAAATACCAGCTTTCCCCGTTCAAATAGGACCTTTTCACCCACAAATACCTGTTCTTTCCCAAAATAGGACATTTTCATCCAGAAATCCCAGATTTCTCCCAAATATATCACATCCTCTCCAAGAAATACCAGCTTTCCTCCTGAAATAGGACCTTTTCACCCACAAATACCTCTTTGATCCCCAAAATAGGACAGTTTCTTCCAGAAATGCCAGATTTCTCCCAAATATATCACATCTTCTCCAAGAAATACCAGGGCTCCCCCTTCAAATAGGACCTTTTCACCCGCAAACACCAGCCTTCGCCCCACAAATTGGACATTTTCTTTCAGAAATGCCAGATTTCTCCCAAATATATCACTTCTTCTCCAAGAAATACCAGGGTTTCCCCCTTCAAATAGCACCTTTTCACCCACAAATACCTCTTTGATCCCCAAAAGAGGACATTTGCATCCAGAAATGCCACATTTCTCCCAAATATATCACGTCTTCTCCAAGAAATACAAGGTTTCCCCCTTGAAATAGGACCTTTTCAACCACAAATACCTCTTTTATCCCCAAAAGAGGACATTTGCTTCCAGAAATGCCAGATTTCTCCCAAATATATCACATCTTCTACAAGAAATACCAGGTTTCCCCCTTCAAATACGTCTTCTCCAAGAAATACCAGGTTTCCACCTTCAAATAGGACCTTTTCACCCACAAATACCTCTTTTATCCCCAAAAGAGGACAGTTTCTTCCTGAAATGCCAGATTTCTCCCAAATATATCACATCTTCTCCAAGAAATACCAGGTTTCCCCCTTCAAATAGGACCTTTTCACACACAAATACCTCTTTGATCCCCAAAATAGGACATTTTCATCCAGAAATGCCAGATTTCTCCCAAATATATCACATCTTCTCCAAGAAATACCAGCTTTCCCCCTTCAAATAGGACCTTTTCACCCACAAATACCTGTTTGATCCCCAAAAGAGGACATTTGCTTCCAGAAATGCCAGATTTCTCCCAAATATATCACATCTTCTCCAAGAAATACCAGCTTTCCCCCTTCAAATAGGACCTTTTCACCCACAAATACCTCTTTTATCCCCAAAATAGGACAGTTTCTTCCAGAAATGCCAGATTTCTCCCAAATCTATCACATCTTCTCCAAGAAATACCCGCTTTCCCCCTTCAAATAGGACCTTTTCACCCACAAATCCCTGCTTTATCCTTAAAAGAGGACATATGCATCCAGAAATGCCAGATTTCTCCCAAATACATCACATCTGCTCCAAGAAATACCAGCTTTCCCCCTTCAAATAGGAACTTTTCACCCACAAATACCTCTTTGATCCCCAAAAGAGGACATTTGCTTCCAGAAATGCCACATTTCTCCCAAATATATCTCATCTCCTCCAAGAAGTACCAGGTTTCCCCCTTCAAATAGGACCTTTTCACCCACAAATACCTGTTTTATCCCCAAGATAGGACATTTTCTTCCAGACATGCCACATTTCTCCCAAATATATCACATCTTCTCCAAGAAATACCAGCTTTCCCCCTTCAAATAGGAACTTTTCACCCACAAATACCTCTCTTATCCCCAAAAGAGGACAGTTTCTACAAGAAATGCCACATTTCTCCCAAATATATCACATCTTCCCCAAGAAATACCAGCTTTCCCCCTTCAAATAGGAACTTTTCACCCACAAATGCCTGTTCTTTCCCAAAATAGGACATTTTCATCCAGAAATGCCACATTTCTCCCAAATATATCACATCTTCTCCAAGAAATACCAGCTTTCCTCCTGAAATAGGACCTTTTCACCACAAATACCTCTTTTATCCCCAAAATAGGACAGTTTCTTCCAGAAATGCCACATTTCTCCCAAGTATATCACATCTTCTCCAAGAAATACCAGCTTTCCCCCATCAAATAGGAACTTCTCACCCACAAATACCTCTTTTATTCCCCAAAAGAGGACATTTGCTTCCAGAAATGCCACATTTCTCCCAAATAGATCACATCTTCTCCAAGAAATACCAGGTTTCCCCCTTCAAATAGGACCTTTTCACCCACAAATACCTCTTTTATCCCCAAAATAGGACAGTTTCTTCCTGACATGCCACATTTCTCCCAAATACATCACATCTTCTCAAAGAAATACCACGTTTCCCCCTTCAAATAGGACCTTTTCACCCGCAAACACCAGCCTTCGCCCCACAAATTGGATATTTTCTTCCAGAAATGCCACATTTCTCCCAAGTATATCACATCTTCTCCAAGAAATACCAGCTTTCCCCCATCAAATAGGAACTTCTCACCCACAAATACCTCTTTTATTCCCCAAAAGAGGACATTTGCTTCCAGAAATGCCACATTTCTCCCAAATAGATCACATCTTCTCCAAGAAATACCAGGTTTCCCCCTACAAATAGGATCTTTTCACCCACAAATACCTGTTTGATCCCCTAAAGAGGACATTTGCTTCAAGAAATGCCACATTTCTCCCAAATATAGCACATCTTCTCCAAGAAATACCTGCTTTCCCCCTGCAAATAGGACCTATTCACCCACAAATACCTCTTTGATCCCCAAAATAGGACAGTTGCTTCCAGAAATGGCAAATTTCTCCCAAATATTTCACATCTCCTCCAAGAAGTACCAGGTTTCCCCCTTCAAATAGGACCTTCTCACCCACAAATACCTGTTTTATCCCCAAAATAGGACATTTTCTGCCAGACATGCCAGATTTCTCCCAAATATATCACATCTTCTCCAAGAAATACCAGCTTTCCCCCTTCAAATAGGACCCTTTCACACACAAATACCTGTTTTAGCCGCGAAATAGGACAGTTTCTGCCAGAAATGCCACATTTCTCCCAAATCTATCACATCTTCTCCAAGAAATACCAGCTTTCCCCCTTCAAATAGGACCTTTTCACCCACAAATACCTCTTTTATCCCCAAAATAGGACAGTTTCTTGCAGAAATGCCACATTTCTCCCAAATAGATCACATCTTCTCCAAGAAATACCACGGTTCCCCCTTCAAATAGGACCTTTTCACCCACAGATACCTGCTTTATCCCCAAAAGAGGACATTTTCTTCCAGAAATGCCAGATTTCTCCCAAATATATCACATCTTCTCCAAGAAATACCAGCTTTCCCCCTTCAAATAGGACCTTCTCACCTGCAATTGCCTCTTTTATCGCCCTAATACGACATTTGCTTCCAGAAATGCCAGATTTCGCCCAAATAAATCACATCTTCTCCAAGAAATACCAGGGTTCCCCCATCAAATAGGACCTTTTCACCCACAAATACCTCTTTTATCCCCAAAAGAGGACAGTTTCTTCCAGAAATGCCACATTTCTCCCAAATATATCACATCTTCTCCAAGAAATACCAGGTTTCCCCCTTCAAACAGGACCTTTTCACCCACAAATACCTGCTTTATCCCCAAAAGAGGACATTTGCTTCCAGAAATGCCACATTTCTCCCAAATATATCACATCTTCTCCAAGAAATACCAGCTTTCCCCCTTCAAATAGCACCTTTTCACCCACAAATACCTGCTTTAACCCCAAGAGAGGACATTTGCATCCAGAAATGCCACATTTCTCCCAAATATATCACATCTTCTCCAAGAAATACCAGCTTTCCCCCTTCAAATAGGACCTTTTCTCCCACAAATACCTGTTTTATCCCCAAAATAGGACATTTTCTTCCAGAAATGCCACATTTCTCCCAAATAGATCACATCTTCTCCAAGAAATACCAGGTTTCCCACTTCAAATAGGACCTTTTCACCCACAAATACCTCTTTGATCCCCAAAATAGGACATTTTCTTCCAGAAATGCCACATTTCTCCCAAATATATCACATCATCTCCAAGAAATACCAGGTTTCCCCCTTCAAATAGGACCCTTTCTCCCACAAATACCACCCTTCTCCCCCCAAATAGGACATTTGCTTCCAGAAAGGCCAGATTTCTCCCAAATATATCACATCTTCTCCAAGAAATACCAGGGTTCCCCCTTCAAATAGGACCTTTTCACCCACAAATACCTGCTTTATCCCCAAAAGAGGACAGTTTCTTCCAGAAATGCCACATTTCTCCCAAATATATCACATCTTCTCCAAGAAATACCGGGTTTCCCCCTTCAAATAGGACCTTTTCACCCACAAATACCTCTTATAGCCCCAAGAGAGTACAGTTTCTTCCAGACATGCCAGATTTCTCCCAAATATATCACATCTTCTCCAAGAAATACCAGCTTTCCCCCTTGAAATATCACCTTCTCACCCACAAATACCTCTTTTATCGCCAAAATAGGACATTTGCTTCCAGAAATGCCAGATTTCTCCCAAATCTATCACATCTTCTCCAAGAAATACCAGCTTTCCCCCTTCAATTAGCACCTTTTCACCGACAAATACCTCTGTTATCCCCAAAATAGGACATTTGCTTCCAGAAAGGCCAGATTTCTCCCAAATCTATCACATCTTCTCCAAGAAATACCAGGTTTCCCCCTTCAAATAGGACCTTTTCACCCACAAATACCTCTTTGATCCCCAAAATAGGACATTTGCTTCCAGAAATGCCACATTTCTCCCAAATATATCACATCTTCTCCAAGAAATACCAGTTTTCCCCCTTGAAATAGGACCTTTTCACCCACAAATACCTGCTTTATCCCCAAAACAGGACATTTGCTTCCAGAAATGCCAGATTTCTCCCAAATATATCACATCTTCTCCAAGAAATACCAGCTTTCCCTCTGGAAATAGGACCTTTTCACCTGCAATTGCCTCTTTTTTTGCCCTAATACGACATTTGCTTCCAGACATGCCAGATTTCTCCCAAATAAATCACATCTTCTACAAGAAATACCAGCTTTCCCCCTTCAAATAGGACCTTTTCACCCACAAATACCTCTTTGATCCCCAAAATAGGACAGTTTCTGCCAGAAATGCCACATTTCTCCCAAATATATCACATCTTCTCTATGAAATACCAGGTTTCCCACTTCAAATAGGGCCTTTTCACCCACAAATACCTCTTTGATCCCAAAAAGAGGACATTTGCTTCCAGAAATGCCACATTTCTCCCAAATCTATCACATCTTCTCCAAGAAATACCACTGTTCCCCCTGGAAATAGGGCGTTTTCACCCACAAATACCTGTTTTATCCCCAAAATAGGACATTTGCTTCCAGACATGCCACATTTCTCCCAAATATATCACATCTTCTCCAAGAAATACCAGCTTTCCCCCTTCAAATACGACCTTTTCACCCACAAATACCTCTTTTATCACCAAAATAGGACAGTTTCTTCCATAAATACCACATTTCTCCAAATATATCACATCTGCTCCAAGAAATACCAGGTTTCCCCCTTCAAATAGGACCTTTTCCCCCACAAATACCTGTTCTTTCCCAAAATAGGACACTTTCTTCCAGAAATGCCAGATTTCTCCCAAATATATCACATCTTCTCCAAGAAATACCAGTTTTCCCCCTGGAAATAGGACCTTTTCACCCACAAATACCTCTGTTATCCCCAAAATAGGACATTTTCTTCCAGAAATGCCAGATTTCTCCCAAAAATATCACATCTTCTCCAAGAAATACCAGGTTTCCCCCTTCAAATAGGATCTTTTCACCCACAAATACCTGTTTGATCCCCAAAATAGGACATTTGCTTCCAGAAATGCCACATTTCTCCCAAATATATCACATCTTCTCCAAGAAATACCAGGGTTCCCCCTGGAAATAGGACCTTTTCACCCACAAATACCTGTTTGATCCCCAAAAGAGGACAGTTTCTGCCAGAAATGCCACATTTCTCCCAAATATATCACATCTCCTCCAAGAAATACCAGCTTTCACCCTTGAAATTGGCCCTTTTCACCCACAAATACCTCTTTTATCCCCAAAAGAGGACATTTGCTTCCAGAAAGGCCACATTTCTCCCAAATATATCACATCTTCTACAAGAAATACCAGCTTTCCCCATTCAAATAGGACCTTCTCACCCACAAATAACTCTTTTATCCCCAAAAGAGGACATTTTCTTAAAGAAATGCCAGATTTCTCCCAAATATATCACATCTTCTCCAAGAAATACCACGGTTCCCCCTTCAAATAGGACCTTTTCACCCACAAATACCTCTTTTATCCCCAAAAGAGGACAGTTTCTTCCTGAAATGCCAGATTTCTCCCAAATATATCACATCTTCCCCAAGAAATACCCGCTTTCCCCCTTCAAATAGGACCTTTTCACCCACAAATACCTCTTTTATCCCCAAAAGAGGACATTTGCTTCCAGAAAGGCCAGATTTCTCCCAAATATATCACATCTTCTCCAAGAAATACCAGCTTTCCCCCTGGAAATAGGACCATTCCACCCACAAATACCTCTTTGATCCCCAAAAGAGGACAGTTTCTTCCAGAAATGCCACATTTCTCCCAAATCTATCACATCTTCTCCAAGAAATAAAAGGTTTCCCACTTCAAATAAGGCCTTTTCACCCACAAATACCTCTTTTATCCCCAAAAGAGGACATTTGCTTCCAGAAATGCCACATTTTCCCAAATATATCACATCTTCTCTAGGAAATACCAGGTTTCCCCATTGAAATAGGACCTTTTCACCCACAAATACCTCTTTGATCCCCAAAATAGGACAGTTTCTTCCAGAAATGCCACATTTCTCCCGAATCTATCACATCTTCTCCAAGAAATACCAGGATTCCTCCTGAAATAGGACCTTGTCACCCACAAATACCTCTTTTATCCCCAAAAAGAGGACATTTGCTTCCAGAAATGCCACATTTCTCCCAAATATATCACATCTTCTCCAAGAAATACCAGCTTTCCCCCTTCAAATAGGACCTTTTCACCCACAAATACCTCTTTTATCACCCAAATACGACATTTTCTTCCAGAAATGCCAGATTTCTCCCAAATATATCACGTCTTCTCCAAGAAATACCAGGTTTCCCCCTTCAAATAGGACCTTTTCACCCTCAAATACCTGTATTATGCCTAAAATAGGACATTTTCTTCCAGAAATGCCAGATTTCTCCCAAATATTGAACATCTTCTCCAAGAAATACCAGCTTTCCCCCTTCAAATAGGACCTTTCCACCCACAAATACCTCTTTTATCCCCAAAAGAGGACAGTTTCTTCCAGAAATGCCACATTTCTCCCAAATATATCACATCTTCTCCAAGAAATACCAGGTTTACCCCTTCAAATACCACCTTTTCACCCACAGATACCTCTTTTATCCCCAAAATAGGACTTTTTCTTCCAGAAAGGCCAGATTTCTCCCAAATCTATCACATCTTCTCCAAGAAATACCAGCATTCCCCCTTCAAATAGGACCTTTTCACCCGCAAATACCTCTTTGATCCCCAAAATAGGACATTTGCTTCCAGAAATGCAACATTTCTCCCAAATCTATCACATCTTCTCCAAGAAATACCAGCTTTCCCCCTGGAAATAGGACCATTCCACCCACAAATACCTCTTTTATCCCCAGAAGAGGACATTTGCTTCCAGAAATGCCAGATTTCTCCCAAATATATCACATCTTCTACAAGAAATACCAGGTTTCCCCCTGGAAATAGGACCTTTTCACCCACAAATACCTCTTTTATCCCCAAAAGAGGACATTTGCTTCCAGAAATGCCACATTTCTCCCAAATCTATCACATCTTCTCCAAGAAATACCAGGATTCCCACTTCAAATAGGACCCTTTCTCCCACAAATACCACCCTTCTCCCCCCAAATAGGACATTTGCTTCCAGAAAGGCCAGATCTCTCTCAAATATATCACATCTTCTCCAAGAAATACCAGGGTTCCCCCTTCAAATAGGACCTTTTCACCCACAAATACCTGCTTTATCCCCAAAAGAGGACATTTTCTTCCAGAAATGCCACATTTCTCCCAAATATATCACATCTTCTCCAAGAAAAACCAGCTTTCCCCCTTCAAATAGGACCTTTTCACCCACAAATACCTCTTATATCCCCAAAAGAGGACAGTTTCTACCAGAAATGCCAGATTTCTCCCAAATATATCACATCTTCTCCAAGAAATACCAGCTTTCCCCCTTCAAATAGGACCTTTTCACCCACAAATACCTCTTTTATCCCCAAAATAGGACAGTTTCTTCCAGAAATGCCACATTTCTCCCAAATATATCACATCTTCTCCAAGAAATACCAGCTTTCCCCCTTCAAATAGGACCCTTTCACACACAAATACCTGTTTTAGCCGCGAAATAGGACATTTGCTTCCAGAAATGCCACATTTCTCCCAAATAAATCACATCTCATCCAAGAAATACCACGTTTTCCCCTTCAAATAGGACCTTTTCACCCACAAATACCTCTTTGATCCCCAAAAGAGGACATTTGCTTCCAGAAATGGCAAATTTCTCCCAAATAGATCACATCTTCTCCAAGAAATACCAGGGTTCCCCCTTCAAATAGGACCTTTTCACCCACAAATACCTGTTTTAGCCCCAAAATAGGACATTTGCTTCCAGAAATGCCACATTTCTCCCAAATATATCACATCTTCTACAAGAAATACCAGCTCTCCCCCATCAAATAGGACCTTTTCACCCACAAATACCTGCTTTATCCCCAAAATTGGACATTTTCTTCCAGAAATGCCAGATTTCTCCCAAATATATCACATCTTCTCTAAGAAATACCAGGTTTCCCCCTTCAAATAGGACCTTTTCACCCACAAATACCTGCTTTATCCCCAAAAGAGGACATTTTCTTCCAGAAATGCCACATTTCTCCCAAATATATCACATCTTCTCCAAGAAATACCAAGTTTCCCCCTTCAAATAGGACCCTTTCTCCCACAAATACCACCCTTCTCCCCCCAAATAGGATATTTGCTTCCAGAAATGCCACATTTCTCCCAAATATATCACATCTTCTCCAAGAAATACCAGGTTTCTCCCTTCAAATAGGACCTTTTCACCCACAAATACCTGTTTTAGCCCCAAAATAGGACATTTGCTTCCAGAAATGCCACATTTCTCCCAAATATATCACATCTTCTACAAGAAATACCAGCTCTCCCCCATCAAATAGGACCTTTTCACCCACAAATACCTGCTTTATCCCCAAAATTGGACATTTTCTTCCAGAAATGCCAGATTTCTCCCAAATATATCACATCTTCTCCAAGAAATATCATGGTTCCACCTTCAAATAGGACCTTTTCACCCACAAATACCTGCTTTATCCCCAAAAGAGGACATTTTCTTCCAGAAATGCCACATTTCTCCCAAATATATCACATCTTCTCCAAGAAATACCAGGTTTCCCCCTTCAAATAGGACCTTTTCACCCACAAATACCTCTTTTATCCCCAAAAGTGGACAGTTTCATCCAGACATGCCACATTTCGCCCAAATATATCACATCTTCTCCAAGAAATACCAGGATTCCTCCTGAAATAGGACCTTTTCACCCACAAATACCTCTTTTATCCCCAAAAGAGAACAGTTTCTTCCTGACATGCCACATTTCTCCCAAATAGATCACATCTTCTCCATGAAATACCAATTTTCCCCCTTGAAATAGGACCTTCTCACCCACAAATACCTCTTTTATCCCCAAAATAGGACAGTTTCTTCTAGAAATGCCACATTTCTCCCAAATATAGCACATCTTCTCTAAGCAATACCAGGTTTCCCCCTGGAAATAGGACCTTTTCACCCACAAATACCTCTTTTATCCCCAAAATAGGACATTTGCTTCCAGAAATGCCACATTTCTCCCAAATATATCACATCTCCTCCAAGAAATACCAGGTTTCCCCCTTCAAATAGGACCTTTTCACCCACAAATACCTCTTTTATCCCCAGAAGAGGACTTTTGCTTCCAGAAATGACAGATTTCTCCCAAATCTATCACATCTTCTCCAAGAAATACCAGGTTTCCCCCTTCAAATAGGACCTTTTCAACCACAAATACCTCTCTTATCCCCAAAAGAGGACATTTTCTTCCAGAAATGCCAGATTTCTCCCAAATCTATCACATCTCCTCCAAGAAATACCAGGTTTCCCCCTTGAAATAGGACCCTTTTACCCACAAATACATGTTTTATCCCCAAAATAGGACATTTGCTTCCAGAAATGCCACATTTCTCCCAAATATATCACATCTTCTCCAAGAAATACCCGCTTTCCCCCTTCAAATAGGACCTTTTCACCCACAAATACCTCTCTTATCCCCAAAAGAGGACATTTTCTTCCAGAAATGCCAGATTTCTCCCAAATATATCACATCTTCTCCAAGAAATACCAGGTTTCCCCCTTCAAATAGGACGTTTTCTCCAAAAAGAGGACATTTTCTCCCAGAAATACCTGGACTCTTCGGAATATTTCCCTTTTCCTCCCTTATATACTACCTTACACTCCTCAGGAGGACAGTTTCTTCCTGAAATGTGGCATTTCATCACACATACACTATTTTGATCCGTAAGAGAGTTCATTTTCTCCAAGAAATACCACTACTCCCAGAAATAGCACCCATTTTCTAAGAAAAATTTCTACGAAAAGCTGCTTTACACACCTCAAGGTCACACTTTCTCCCATCAAGATGGCATTTTGTCGCTGAAATACCAGCTTCTACCCCCAAAATAAGACATTTTCGGCCAGAAATACCACTTCTCTTAGAAATATCTCCCATTTCATCCCAAGAATACTACTTGACGCTCCTCAGGATCACCCTTACTCCCATCAAAAGGGCTTTTTCTCCCACATAGACCAGTTTCCTCCCAAATACATGACATTTTCTTGCACAAAGACCTGTTTCCTCCCAAAGATGGGATACATTCCCCCAGAGATTCCTGCTTATTCTTCAAAATACGGCCTTTTTCAACAAAATACCAGCTTTCTCACAAACACCTGTCATTTTCCAACCAAGCATGCTACTATCTCCCCAAAACTGCACTTTGCTGAGAAATACCTGACATTTTCTCTCCAAAATACTACTTGACACTCCTCCAGAGGACATTGTCTCCCCTGTTTACTATGTTTTCTCCCCAAGACACCACTTGGCACATCTAATACACCACCGCTGCTCTCGAATACAAGACATTCTTTCACACCATTTCCCACTTCTCTCCCTCAACTATCTCATTTGCTCCCAGAAATACCACTTTTCCCTTGGAAATTTCACCTTCTCTTCCAAAAAGAGGAGTTTTTCTCCCAGAAATACCCCTTCTCTTACAACTGCCACACGCTTTCTCCCAAAAAGCCTCCATGACAAGACCAAATGGGACACTTGCAACCAAGAAGAGGACACTTTCTCCCAGAAAGACCACTTTTCTCCCCAAGAGAGGAGATTTTCTGCCAATTGGATGACATTTTCTGTAAGAAAGACCTGTTTTCTTCTCTCAGGAGGACATTTTCTTCCCCAAAGACGACATTTTTTCCCAGAAATACCGCTACTCTTAGAAATATCTCCATTTCCTTCCAAATCGACTCCATGACACGCCTCCTGATGACACTTACTCCCAGATTTGGGAGATTTTCTCCCAGAAATATCACTTCGATCCCAAAGAGATGGCCTTTTCCCTCTCAAACATCTGTTTTCACACAAAAACCTGGCATTTTCTACCAGAAACACCCGCTTTCTCACAGATACATCACCTTCTCCCCCCCACATCAGACGTTCTCTCCCAGTAATATGGCATTTGATCTCAGATATACTCTTTCTATCCTGAATACGGGATATTTTCCCTCAGAAATACCACTTTGCTCAAAAAAACATCACATTGTCTTGCCGAATCTCTATTCTAGTCCCCTAAAAATCTCTTCCACCAAAAAACAAGGATATTTTCTCCCAGAAATACCAGCTTTCTCGCGTAGATTCGATCTTTTTCACCCTCAGGAAGACATTTTCTACAAGAAACACACGTTTCTCACAGATCCAGGAACGTTTACCCCCAAAAGAAGAATGCGTTTTCTCCCAGAAATACCACTTCTCTTAGAAATACAGAATCACAGAATCACAGAATCACAGAATCACAGAATCACCAAGGCTGTAAAAGACCTATAAGATCATCCAGTCCAACCATCCACCTATCACCCATGGTTCCCACTAAACTATATCCCTCAACACAACATCCAAACGTTCCTTGAACACCTCCAGGATCCACATTTCATTCCAAGAATACTACTTGACGCTCCTCAGGATCACACTTACTCCCATCTAAATGGCCTTTTCTCCCACATAGACCAGGTTTCTCCCAAATACATGACATTTTCTCGCACAAAGACCGGATTTCTCCCAAAAATGGGATATATTCCCCCAGAAATTCTGCTTATTCTTCAAAATATGGCTGCTTTTCCCAAAAATACCAGCTTTCTCACAAACACCTGTCATTTTCCAACCAAGCATGCTACAATCTCCCCGAAACAGCACTTTGCTGAGAAATACCTGACATTTGCTCTCCTAAATACTACTTGACACTCCTCCAGAGGACATTGTCTCCCCTGTTTACCATGTTTTCTCCCCAAGACACCACTTGGCACACCAAAAAGACCACAGTTGCTCTCCTCTACAAGACATTCTTTCCCACCCCTTCCCACTTTTCTCCCTCAACTATGACATTTGCTCCCTGAAGTTCGAGCTTTCTCCACATTCGTTTCATTTACAGATGCCTGTTTTTCAACCAGAGGACGAAATTTTCTTCCAAAAAGAAGACATTAGCTCCCAGAAATACTGCTTTTTGCCCAAACACATGATATTCCGCCACAGCTGTCATATTTTAATTCTTAAGAATACATTTTCTTCCAGACCTATGCCATTTCCTCCCAGAAATGCCACCTTTCAGCCAAATACGTTGCTTTTCCTCCCACAAGTACTACTTGGCCATCCAAAAGAGGACATTTCCTCCCCAAAGAAGGAGACTTGCTCCCTGAAAAAACAGTTTTCTCTCCCAACTGATAACGTTTTCTACCAGAAATACAGCTTTTTTTAGATATGCTTCACGATTCATCCACAAAATACTACATGACAATGCCAAAGGTGATGTATTCCAACAAAACTATGATCTTTTCTCCCACAAATATCACCATTCTCCCAAACAGATGACATTTTCTACCACAAGTACTACTTCACACTCCACAGGATGATACTAGACTTCATATCACAGTTTCCTCCAAAAATACATTTCCTTCCAGACATACCAGCATTCCCCGAAATAGAGAACATTTTCCCCCGGAAATAACATCTTTTCTCCCAGAGATGCCAGCTTTCCTTGAAATACTTCCCATTTCCTCACAATTCGGCTATATGGCACTAATTTTTGCCCAATCATACGGCTTTTCATCACACAAGTTGCATTTTTGTCCCAAATATACGACATGTAATGACAGAGATACCATTTTTCTCCCATGTTTGTGACATTTTCTGCCAGAAATATCAGTTCTGTCTTAAATGTGCGACGTTTCCTTCCTGAAATATTAGCTTTGTCACCAGTACATCACCTCTCCCTCCCTCAATCAAAAGATGAGACTGTTTCCAGGGAATACCAATTTTCTTAAAAATACCTCATACTTTCTCCAAGAAGTTCATTATTATAATCCTCAAGATGACACTTTCACCCAAAACTAGGAGATTTTCTCTCAGAAATGCATGCTTCTCCCTCCATGAACGGCATCTTCTTCCCAAATAAGGACATTATCTCCCAGAAATACCACATTTCTCCAATCCAATGACATTATCGCCTGGAAATACAGCCTTTCGCCAAATCGATGACATTTTCCACTAGAAGTGTCCCATTTCCCCCAAATACATGGCATTTTCTCCCCACAGAAGGAGATTTCATTTATTCATGAAAAACCATGATTCTCCCAAAGAGATGACATTTTCTACCAGAAATACAGGTTTTCTTAAATAAACGTCCTGGTTTTGGGTGGTTCTCCGTTTCTACAATTCTGAAGCCTGTGACGAAAATGTATAGATGGGAAAAGCTTCCCTACTAAGGCACATCGTAAAGGTGCCGTTCTGACTTCTCTTTGTGTCCATGCATTCTGCACTATTCTTCTCTCCCATTGTTATATCTTTCCCTTTATTCCTAGCGATATTTCGTTGTTGTGTGGTACTCTGATGCTACAGTTCAGCATTCTGTGACGAATAGAGTAGAAGGGAAAAGCCCCTCTAATAAGGCAGCTAGAAGTTCCAGGAGCGACACACGTTGTGCTTTCAGGGAGGACGTTACAGAAAGACGAGAGTTATGGCTTCTTTCCTGCAGAGAAAAAAACCCTGTTTTCAGGCAACGCAGTATGCTGAATCCGCACGTTCTTGGCATAGGAATACCGCTACTTCGCTGTCGTGGGTCGAAAGCGGCACTCGCGCTGAACCGCTACAGAGAGTCTGCAGTTGCTGGCCGGTCCATCGCGGTTCTGCCCGAGTGCCGCTTGCAGCCTTCAGCAGCGCTCTCATTTCTCTCGGATGCCGGGAAAGAGTGACTTCAGCCGGATGCTTTTCTCCGACAAGTGAGCGGCTTCTTCTGCGCACACCGCAATGGAGCAGTTCTGACTTCCCCATGTGTCCATGCAGAATGCACTACGCTTCTCTCTCATTCTTCTGTCGTTCCCTTTATTTCTAATTTTTGAGTGGTTTTTCGCTGCTGCTACACTATTGCATTCCGTGGCGATAATGTTATAAGTAAAATTCCAGTACAAGAAGTCATCTACAAGTTCGAGGTGTGACACATGTTGTGCTTTCAGGGAGGACGTTCCAGAAAGTCGAGAGTTGACGTTTCTTTCCTACGGAGAAAAAGCCCCCTGTTTTCAGGCAATGCAGTATGCTGAATTCGCACGTTCTCGGAATCGGAATACCGCTACTTCGCTGTCGTGGGTCGAAAGCGGCACTCGCGCTGAACCGCTCCGGAGAGTTTGCAGTTGTTGGCCGGTAAATCGCAGTTCTCCCTAAATGTTGCTTTCAGCTTTCAGCAGCGGTCTCTTTTCTCACGGATGCCGAGAACGGGCGACTTCAGCCGGATGCCTTTCTCCGACGAGCGGCTTCTTCTGCACACATCACAAAGGAGCGATTCTGACTTCTCCTTGTGTCCATGCAGAATGCACTACGCTTCTCTCTCATTCTTCTCTCTTTCCCTTTATTCCTAGCGACTTTTTGTTTTTGTATGTTTATCCGATGCCACACTTCAGCATTCTGTAAAGAATAGTGTAGAAGGGAAAAGCACCTCTAATAAAGCAGCTAGAAGTTGCAGGAGAGACAGACGTTGTGCTTTCAGGGAGGACATTACAGAAAGTCGAGAGCTGTGGATTCTTTCCTGCGGAGAAAAATCCCCTGTTTTCAGGCAATGCAGTATGCTGAATTCGCATGTTCTCAGCATCGCAATTCAGCTTTTTCGCTCTCATGGGTCCAAAGCGGCACTCGCTTTTAACCGCTCCGGAGAGTTTGCAGTTGCTGGCCGGTAAATCACAGTTCTCCCCGAATGCCGCTTTCAGGCTTCAGCAGCGGTCTCGTTTCTCTCGGATGCCGGGAAAGAGCAACTTCAGCCGGATGCCTTTCTCCGACGAGTGAGCGGCTTCTTCTGCGCACATCGCAAAGGAGCGGTTCTGACTTCTCCTTGTGTCCATGCATTCTGCACTATGCATCTCTCTCATTTTTCTGTCTTTCCCTTTACTCCTAGCGACATTTCGTTTTTGTGTGTTTATCCGATGCTACACTTCACCATTCTGTGATGAATAGAGTAGAAGGGAAAACTCCTTCTAGTAAGGCAGCTAGAAGTTCGAGGAGCGACACACGTTGTGCTTTCAGGGAGGACGTTTCAGAAAGTCGAGAGCTGTGGATTCTTTCCTGCGGAGAAAAAAAACCCTCTTTTCAGCCAATGCAGTATGCTGAATTCATACGTTCTTGGAATAGGAATACCGCTATTTCGCTCTCGTGGGTCGAAAGCGGCACTCGCACTGAACTGCTACGGAGAGTTTGCAGTTGTTGGCCGAGAAATTGCGGTTCTCCCCGAATGCCGCTTTCAGGCTTCAGCAGCGGTCTCGTTTCTCTCAGATGCCGAGAAAGAGCGACTTCAGCTGGATGCTCTTCTCCGACGAGCGGCTTCTGCGCACATCGCAAAGGAGCGGATCTGACTTCTCCTTGTGTCCATGCAGAATGCACTACGTTTCTCTCTCATTGTTCTTTCTTCCTCTTTCTTTCTATTTCTTTTTGTGGTTCTCCGTTGCAAGTACACGCCTGCATTCTGTGACGGGAAGAGAAGAACGGAAAAACCTCTCTAGTAAGTCATTTAGAAGCTAGACAAGCGACACACATTGTGCTCTCAGGGAGATCGTTACAGAAAGTCGAGAGCGGTGGATTCTTGTCTGCGGGGAAAAAAAATCCTATTCGGAGGAAAAGCAGTAGGCTGATTTTGCACGTTCTCGCCATTCGTATTCCACTATTTCGATCTCGTAGAATGACAGCACCACTCGCGCTGAACCGCTACGGAGAGTTTGCAGTTGCTGGCCGGTAAATCGCGGTTCTGCCCGAGTGCCTCTTGCAGCCTTCAGCAGCGGTCTCGTTTCTCTCGGATGCCGAGAAACAGCATCTTCGGCCGGATGCTTTTCTCCGACGAGCGGCTTCTTCTGCGCACATCGCAAAGGAGCGGTTCTGACTTCTCCTTGTGTCCATGCAGAATGCACTACGCTTCTCTCTCATTCTTCTGTCATTCCCTTTCTTTCTAGTGACATTTCTTTTTTGTTTGGTTCTCCGATGCTACACTTCCACTTTCTGTGACGGTAGGGGTAGAAGTAATAATCCAGTATAACAAGTCAGCTACAAGTTCGAGGAGCGACACACGTTCTGCTTTCACGGAGGATGTTTCAGAAAGTCGGGAGCGATCGATTCTTGCCTGTGGACAAAAAAAACCCTGTTTGGATGAATAACTGTATGTTGAATTCGCACGTTCTCGGCAATCTGTATTTCACTATTTCGCTCTCGTGGGTCGAAAGCGGCACTCGTGGTGAACGGCTATGGAGAGTCTGCAGTTGCCGCCCGATAAATAGCTGTTCTCCCCGAATGCCGCCTTCAGCCTTCAGCTGCGGTCTCGTTTCTCTCGGATGCCGAGAATGAGTGACTTCGGTCGGATGCGTTTCTTCGACGAGCGGCTTCCTCTGCGCACATCGCAAAGGAGCGGTTCTGACTTCTCCTTGTGTCCATGCAGAATGCACTACGCTTCTCTCTCCTTATTCTGTCTTTCTTTTTATTTCTATTTCTTTTTTTGGTTCTCCGTTGCTACTCCATTTCAGCTTTTTGTGACAGGAAGAGTAGAAGGGAAACCTCTTCTACTAAGGCAGCAAGAAGTTCGACAAGCGACGCACGTTGTGCTCTTCAGGAAGACGTTACAGAAAGTCGAGTGCCATTCTTTCTGACTTGCGGAGAAAAAAGCCTCTGCTCTGAGAGAATGCCGTAGGCTGAAGTTGCCTGTATCTCGGCAACAGAGAAAAAAGACATTGCTGCTGAAGGCTGAAAGCGGTATTTGCGGCGAAATGCTATGAAGAGTTTGCAGTTTCAGGAAGGTGGTACATAGTCCACTTGTGTACAGGCAGAGTCCTCCACGCTGTGCTGCTTAAGAAGTGCATATATCTATCTTTTGACTGACAATTCGTATTCGTAAGGAATAAGATCTTACAGTCCAAAATATCTAATTAATCAGAAATATCACATTATCATCCAGAAATACCAGTCTCATTCAAAAAGTTTGAGCTTTTCAACAAAAAAAAACAATTCACTCTTCTAAAGTGACATTTCATATCAGAAATAGAAGCATTCTCAAAAAAAAAGGAATTTTACATATTCTCTCTTATATATGAAATTTTACACGGGAAATAGCAATACTCTGAATTATTTCGAAAGGAATGTATCATAAATTTGTGAAAAATTTGGAATTTCTGAAAGAAAAGGCAATACCAAGGGGAAAAATATAATCTCTGTGAGAAAAATGACAAATATTTCTGCTAAAAATGGAATATCTGAAAGAAAATGGATATGTTTTTTTTTTTTTGGAAAAAGGAAACAGCGTAATCAGAGAAAACTTGAAGTATTTGAACGAAAGATTCCATTTTTGGGAGAAAATATCATATTCCTGAATTAGAAAACATATTTCAGAGTGCAATGCGATACATAAGAAAGAAAATGCCACATTTTTATGGGAGTATTTTAAATAGAAAAAGTATGGTAATTCTCAAAAAACTGCTGTTTCTGGGAGATAGTAGCATATTTGGTTGGAAAATGACAAGTTTGTGAGAAAGCTGGTATTTTGGAGAAAAAAGGCTTTTTTTTTTTTAAGAATAAGCTAGTATTTCCGAGGGAATACGTCTAACCTTTGGGAGAAATTGGGTGTCTCTGGGAGAAAATGTCATGTATTTGGGAGAAACCTGGTGTATCTGGGAGAAAAGGCCATTTTGATGGAGTAACTGTGATCTGGAGGAGTGTAAAGTAGAATTCTCGAGATGAAACATGAGGTATTTCTAAGCGTAGAGTTATTTCTGGGAGAAAATGTCGTGTTTTGGAGAGAAAAAATCCTATTTTAGTGGCAGAACCAGGTATTTCAGGAATCAAATGCCTTCTTGATGTGAGTGTGATCTTGAGGAGCGTCAAGTAGTATTCTTGGGATGAAATGGAAGGTATTTCTAAGAGAAGTGGTATTTCTGGGAGGAAATTTTTGGGTGAAAGCATGTGGCAGTTGTAAGGGAAGGGGCATTTCTGGGAGAAAATATCCTCTTTTTGGAAGTGAAAGTGAAATTTCGAAAGGAAAAGCGGAGTATCTGGGAGAAAATATCCTTGTTTTTTTGGTGGAAGCGATCATGTTCAGGGCACTAGAATAGTGTTCCTGGATGAAAATGTGATGTCTTTGTAAGAAAAGTGGTATTTCTCAGGGAAAATGTCCTATATCTGGGATAGAAACGGTATATCTGTGATAAAATGCCAAATTGATGGGAGAAAATGTCCTCTTGAGGAGTGTAATGAGGTATATTAGGGAGGAAATGTGAGGTATTCCTTAAGAGTCTTGGTATTTCTGGGAGAAAATGTCTGATGTGGGGGGGAGAAGGTGATGTATCTGTGAGAAAGCGGGTGTTTCTGGTAGAAAATGCCAGGTATTTGTGAGAAAACAGATGCTTGAGAGGGAAAAGGCCATCTCTTTGGGATCAAAGTGGTATTTCTGGGAGAAAATCTCCCAAATCTGGGAGTAAGTGTCATCAGGAGGCGTGTCATGGAGTCGATTTGGGAGGAAATGGAGATATTTCTAAGAGTAGTGGGATTTCTGGGAGAAAATGTCGTCTGGGGAAGAAAATGTCCTCTTGAGGGAAGAAAACAGGTCTTTCTTACAGAAAATGTCATCCAATTGGCAGAAAATCTCCTCTCTTGAGGAGAAAAGTGGTCTTTCTGGGAGAAAGTGTCCTCTTCTTGGTTGCAAGTGTCCCATTTGGTCTTGTCATGGAGGCTTTTTGGGAGAAAGCGTGTGGCAGTTGTAAGAGAAGGGGTATTTCTGGGAGAAAAACTCCTCTTTTTGGAAGAGAAGGTGAAATTTCCAAGGGAAAAGTGGTATTTCTGGGAGCAAATGAGATAGTTGAGGGAGAGAAGTGGGAAATGGTGTGAAAGAATGTCTTGTATTCGAGAGCAGCGGTGGTGTATTAGATGTGCCAAGTGGTGTCTTGGGGAGAAAACATAGTAAACAGGGGAGACAATGTCCTCTGGAGGAGTGTCAAGTAGTATTTTGGAGAGAAAATGTCAGGTATTTCTCAGCAAAGTGCAGTTTTGGGGAGATAGTAGCATGCTTGGTTGGAAAATGACAGGTGTTTGTGAGAAAGCTGGTATTTTGGAGAAAAAAAAGGCCGTATTTTGAAGAATAAGCAGGAATTTCTGGGGGAATATGTCTCACCTTTGGGAGAAATCCGGTCTCTGTGTCATGTATTTGGGAGAAAACTGTTCTATCTGGGAGAAATGGCCAGTTTGATGGGAGTAAGTGTGATCTGGAGGAGTGTAATGTAGTATTCTTGAGACGAAACGTGAGGTATTTCTAAGCGTAGTGGTATTTCTGGGATAAAATATCTTGTTTTGGAGAGAAAATATCCTATTTTGGGGGGCAGAACCTGGTATTTCTGTGATCAAATGCCATCTTGGTGGGAGTAAGTGTGATCTTGAGGAGCGTCAAGTAGTATTCTTGGGATGAAATGGGAGGTATTTCTAAGAGTAGCGTTTTTTCTGGGAGATAATGTCTTGTTTTGGAGAGAAATTGTCCTATTTTTGGGGCAGAAAACAGTATTTCTAGGATCAAATGCCATATTGATGGGAGTACGTCTGATATTGAGGCGTGTAAAGTAGTATTTTTGGTAGAAATTGTGAGGTATTTCTAAGGAAACTGGTATTTCTGGGAGATAATAGCATACTGTTTTGAAAAATGATGTCTACTTGCGAGGTGTCTGGTATTTGGGGAAGAAATGCTGTGTTTTTATAAATAAGACCGCACTGGGACTTAAAGGAAAAAGGCCGACCAAAATGCTCTTGGTAGGGCTTTTTTGAAGCCAGGAAAAGCTCTCTGCCAGTGCTGGGGCTGGCAGCTGCTGGCAGCTTGTGGGAGGACTGCTGAGGCAGCAGGTTGGAGTCAGCACTGCTCCCTCTTATCTGTGAGATTAAGCTTGAACCTCTTCTGCTAGGCTAAAAGCAGCCCAGCTAAGGTGCCTGGTGAGAAGAGGTGAGAAGAGGCGAGCAAAGGGTGTTACTGCCCACCGAGAACAGGGAGGCCAGTCAGAGTGTGAGCGCAGCCCACACTGCCCATGGCTGCAGCAGTAGGTGTGGGAGGTGGGTCTTGTGGCAGGACACGTCAGTGTTCTTGAAGGGACTTGGGATTATTCAGAAGGCTAGTAGGGGAATCCCCTGGGTTTCCCTCTTAGAGAGTAAAGGGGTCCAAGACAGCTGGTGGCTCTTCAGGAAGGAAGTTTTAAAGGCACAGGAGCTGGCTGTCCCCCTGAGCAGCAAAATGAGCCGGCGGGGAAGAAGACTGGCGGGGATGGATGAACAGGGAGCGATTCTTGAGGCTCCGGGAGAACAAGAGAATCTACGTCCAGTGGAAGAAGGGACAGGTGACTCAGAAAGGGAAGTTGCTGGGATGTGTAGAGGGAAAATCCGAAAGGCCCAGCTTGAACTCAGCCTGGCCGCTGGGGTTTGTAAGAGATTATTATTTTGCATCATCATTGTCTCAAAGTTTGCTGAGGACACTGACGAACAAGTTCAGGCAAGTCCTCGGCAAGGGTTGTGAAATCCTTTGTCTGAAGGACACAGACGAACAAGTTCTGGCAAGTCCTGGTCAGGGGTTGAGAGATCTTTTGTCTGGAGAAGTTTGATGGACAAGTCCTGGGCAAGGATTGTGAAATCTTTTGTCCGAGGGTCACAGATGGACAAGGGCAGGTGCCACGAGAGAGATAAGCTGCAGCTTAATAGCTGTGAAGTGGTCTTTTGTGTGGGCTTATCTCAAGGAAGATGGCCATCTCAGGAAGTACTCGCGTGACTCCTGCTCAAGCGCCCAGGGATGTCACGTAGGCAGGAGAAGAAGCAGGATAAAAGAGGCATCGAAAACCATGAGGATATGGGGTTTTCTGCCATCAGATTCCTCATCACGGAATTCCTGCTTGCTGTCGGACTCCACCTGGGCCTGCTACCTGAGTCCTGCTGCTTCCTCCTGGACTGGCTCTGCGACTTCTTCCTGCTACCTGTTGCTGCCCCAGGCCTTCCATGCTGCTGCTCTCCCCCCTGCTGCCTCTGCCTCGGACCTTCGGAACGTCGTGCAACGGGACCGCCGCTGGATCCTGGTGTAGACTATCCCCGCTTCACGGCATTCTTGCTTTTTCCTAGCTTTTCTATCGCACTCCTTCCCTTCCCCGTCTCCCTAATTAGATTTATAATAAACTGGTTGGACTAACATATGAACCGTTGTTTCTTAATCTCACACCGGGTATACAGATATTAAAAGAACCACATCTCCCTCCTATAAATTGGAGCGAGACAGGGTTAAAAGGAACAAGGAGCCCTTTTACAAATACATCAATGGTAAGAAGAGGACTCAGGAGAAGCTGGGAAGGTGACCACCAAGGATAAGGAAAAGGCAGAGGTTCTGAATGCCTCCTTTACGCCTGTCTTTAAAGGTCAGACCAGTTATCCTCAGGCTCCTGGTAGTCTGGAGTGGAGTGCAGACAGAATTCCCCGCGATTCGGGAGGATGCAGTCAGAGACCTACTAGTCCAGCTGTCACAAGTCCATGGGGCCAGATGGGATTCACCTGAGAGTGCTGAGGGAACTGGCGCAGGTGATAGCCGAACCGCTCGCCATTATCTATCAGCGCTCTTTGTTGACTGATGACTTTGTTGACTGGTCCCAGAAGACTGGAGGCTTGTCAGTGTGACTCCCATCTATAAGAAGGATTGTAAGGAAGATTCGGAAAACTACGGGCTTGTTATCCTGACCTTGGTGCCAGGAAAGGTTATGGAGTGGATTGTCTTGAGGGAGATGATGCGGCATGCGCAGGACATGCAGGGGATCAGGCCTAGCCAGCATGGGTTCATGAAGGGCTGATCCTGTTTGACCAAACTGATCTCCTTGTATAATCTAGTGACCCATCTGGTAGACGAGAGAAAGGCTGTTGATGTAATCTACCTAGACTTCAGCAAGGCCTTTGACACTGTCTCCCACAGCATTCTCCTGCAGAAGCTTACAGCCCGTGGCTTGGATGGGTACACTCTTGGCTGGATAAGGAAGTGGCTGGAAGGCCGGGCCCAAAGAGTGGTAGTGAATGGAGCTAAATGCAGCTGGCGACCTGTCACAAGTGGTGTTCCCCAGGGGTCGGTGCTAGGGCCTGTCCTCCTCAAGATCTTTCTTGATGACCTGGATGAGGGCACTGAGTGCACCCTCAGGAATATTGCGGATGACACCAAGCTGGCTGGAAGTGTTGATCTGCCTGGGGGTAGTGAGGCCCTACAGAGGGATTTGGACAGGCTGGAGAGCTGGGCTGAAGCCAATGGGATGAGTTACAACAAGGCCATATGCCGGGTCCTGCACTTTGGCTGCAACAACCCCAGGCATCACTCCAGGCTTGGGGTGGAGAGGATGGAAGACTGTGTAGAGGAAGTGGACCTGGGGGTGTTGATTGATGCTGGGCTGAACATGAGCCAGCAGTGTGCCCGGGTGGCCAAGAAGGCCAATGGCATCCTGGCCTGCATCAGGAATGGTGTTGCCAGCAGGAAAAGGCAAGTGACTGTCCCTCTGTACTCAGCTCTAGTGAGGCCGCACCTCAAGTACTGTGTCCAGTTTTGGGCCCCTCACTGCAAGAAAGACAATGAGGCCCTCGAGTGGGTTCAAAGAAAGGTGCCAAAACTGGTGAGGGGTCTGGAGCACAGACCTTACAAGGAGCAGCTGAAGGAGCTGGGATTGTTCAGTCTGGAGAAGAGGAGGCTCAGAAACACCTTCTTGTTCTCTTTAACTCCCTGAAGGGAGGTTGGAGTGAGCTGGGCTTTGGCCTCTTCCCTCGTATCACTAGGGCCAAAAAAATGACGTCATATCCCAGAAATATCAGGGTTGTCCCAAATGCATGATATTTTCTTCCAGAAAGATCACTTCTCAATCCAAAATATGACCATTTGTTCCAAAAATACGATGTTTTCTCCCCAAAATACAAGCATTCTCCAAAATAGATGACATTTTCTCCCAGAAATGCCAGCTTTATCAAAGATATATGAACTTTCCTTCCAAATACATGATATTTTCTCCCGGAAATATCAGTTTCCTTTTTCTCCAAAAAATACAACACTCCGATACCAAATATGTCATTTTCAGCCCAAACTATCACATTTTCTGACAGAAAAAACAGCTTTCTTCCAAAAAGATGACATTATCTCCACAAAATACCACCATTCTCCCACAGAGATGGCATTTCATCCCACAGGTACTACTTCACACTCCACACCATGATACTTTCCATCAAGAATATGGCATTGGACCACAGAAAGACCAGCTTTCTGCCTAACAGATGACATTTTCTCCCACAAATACCGTTTCTCCCAGAAATACAGCAACTTTGCTGCCAGAAACACCATGCTCATCCCCTCCAGATGTTGTTTTCACCCCAAACACTAGCACCTTTCCTCAGTACTCCCTGCTTTTTCAAAAATAGATGGTCTTCTCTCCCAGAAATACTAGCATTCTCTCCAACATGGGACCTTTTCCAACCAAAGATGGTAGAGTCTCCCAGAAATAGCACTTTTCTTCAGAAGAACTGACATTTTCTCCAAAACATACTACTTTCAACTGTTCCAGGTGACATTTGCAGCCAAACATTGGATAGATTCTCCCCAAAGTACCACTTTTCTCTCATGTCGATTGCATTTTCTCCCAGAAATACCACATTGCAACCCGAAAGACCACATTTCCCTCCAGAAATACACTATTTTTGCCCAGAAATACCAGCCTTCTCCCAAAAGAGAGGACATTTTCAACCAGAAATACCACTTTTCTATCCTTCCTATTGCTGTTTCCTCCAAAAAGAGATTTCCTTCCAGACATACCAGCATTCCCTCAAAGAGAGGACATTTTCCCCCGGAAATACCATCTTTCCTCCCAGAAATACCAGCTCTCTTAGAAATATTTCACATTTCCTCCCCATTATACTACTTCACACTCCTAACGATCAGACGGCCCTTTCATCTCCCAAAGGGGTGACGTTTTCAGCCAGATATACCAGTTGTCTCATAAATAGAGGATGTTTTCTTCCAGAAATACCAGCTTTTTCACAAACATACCACCTCACCCCCACTCCCCCAGAACGATGATCCTGTCTCCTGGGAATACCACTTTTCTTAGAAATACCTCATGCTTTCTCCAAACAATACGACATTACAGTCCCCAAGATGACATTTACTCCAAAGAGAGGACATTTTCTCCCAGAAATACCAGCTTTTTCCCAAGCACATGATATTTTCTCCCAGAAACACCAACTTTCTCCCAAATAGATGACAGTTTCTCCCAGAAATACCCGCTTTCTCCCAAATAGGTGACATTTTCTCTCAGAAATGCCCGTTTTGCACCCAAAGGATGGTATTTTCTTCCAAAAAGAAGACATCTGCTCCCAGAAATACCAGCTTTCTCCAATCCAATGACATTATCTCCCAGAAAGACTACTTTTTGCCCTAACAGATGACATTTTCCACCAGAAGTGTCGCATTTCAATCCTAAATAGGACACTTTCTTCCAGACCTATGGCATTTCCTCCCACAAATACCACCCTTCTCCCAAATACATGACATTTGCTCCCACAAGTACTACTTGGCATCCCAAATAGGACATTTCCTCCCCAGAGATGGAGATTTGCTCCCTGAAAAACCCGCTTTCTTTACAAAGAGATGACGTTTTCTACCAGAAATAGACAGTATTCTTAGATATACTTCATGTTTCATCCACAAAATACTGCATTACAATACCAAATGTTGCTTTTTCAAACAAAAATAGGATCTTTTCTCCCACATCACCATTCTCCCAAATAGATGACATTTTCTCCCACAAGTACTACTTCACTTCCTCAAGATGATACTTACCCTCAAGAATATAGGATTGGACCACAGAAAGACCACTTTTCTGCCTAAAAGATGACATTTTCACCCAGAAATACCACTTTTCTCACAAATACTTGACTTTTTCTTCCAGAAACACCTTTCTCATCCCCTCAATATGTTGTTTTCACCCAAAACGCTAGGATGTTTCCTCACAGGACTCCCTGTTTTTTCAAAAATATAGGGTATTCTCTCCCAGAAATGAGAACATTCTCTCCAGTATGTGACCTTTTCCAACAAAAGATGCTACAATCTCCCAGAAATAGCAGTTTTCTTCAGAAGAACTGACATTTTCTCCAAAAACTATGACTTTAAATTGTGCCATATGATGTCTTCAGCCAAAAATAGGATATATTCTCCCCGAAGTACCACTTCGCTCTCGTGTCTATTTCATTTTCTCCCAGAAATACCACATTTCAACCCTACATACGACATTTTTGTCCAGAAATACTGTATTTTCGCCCAGAAATACCAGCCTTCTCCCAAAAATAAGGACTTTTTCTGCCAGGAATACCACTTTTCTATCCATAATATTACAGTTTCCTCCAAAAAAATACTTCCTTCCAGACATACCAGCTTTCTCACAAATAGATGACCTCACCCTCTTCCCCAAAAATATGATACTGTCTCCTGGGAAGGAATATCACTTTTTTTAGAAATACCTCATGTTTTTTCCAAACAGTACGACATTACAATCCTCAAGACGACATTTTCTCCAAAAATAGGACATTTTCTCCCAGAAATACCCGCTTTTTCCCAAGCATATGATATTTTCTCTCACAAATAGATGATATTTTCTACCAGAAATAGGACATTTTCTCCCAGAAATACCATCTTTCTACCCAGTAGATCATATTTTATGCCAGAAATTTAAGCATTTTTATGGGTAGTGTACGTTTTCCAGCAAAATACGATATAATCTCCCAGGTATTGCAGCCTTCTTTAGAATTCCTTTCATTTCCTCTCAAAAATATGACTTTGCTACCATCAGTATGACATTTATCCAAATATACCACATTTTCTCTCAGAAATAGCAGTTTGCTGTCCTTAATATTAAAATTTGCACTAAAAATATTCACCCGGACATAACAGCATTCTCTACAATATATGATATTTTCTCCTAGAAACACCTGCTTCCTACCAATTCTTTGTCATTTTCTCCCAACAATAGTTCTTTTCAGTCTTAAATTATTCTGAAAACATGACAGTTTCTCCTGAATTACCACTTTCCCTTCTGTTATTAGACATTGAATATCTGATACTTTTTCCATGAATTTCCAGTCGTCTCTGAAACTATTTTCTTTTCGTCTATTTTCTCCAAGTAATCCGCACATCGGAAAGGATCGGTCTTGACTTCGCCTTGTGTACATGCAGAATGCACTATGCCTGGCTCTGAATACTGTGTCTTTGCCTTTATTTCTTATGACAAATCATTTTTGTGTGGCTCTCCTTGCTACAATTTTGCATTCTGTGATGAAAGAGAATCAATGGGAAAACCCTCTCTACTAAGATATTTATTGCATTCTGTGACGAAAAAGAGAAAAAGTGAAAAACCCATCTAATAAGGCAACTGGAAATTGGAGGAGCTAAGATGTGGTGATCTCAGGGAGAACGTTACAGAAAGTCGAGAGCAATCCTTTCTGTACTGTGGAGGAAAAAATCCCTGCTCGGAGGAAATGCAGTAGGCTGAATTTGCACGTTCTTGGCATTGGAATTGCACTACTTCACTCTCCTGGGTCAAAAGCGGCACTCACGGTGAACCGCTACAGAGAGTTTGCAGTTGCTGGCCAAGAAGTCGTGGTTCTGCCTGAATGCTGCTTGCAGCCTTCAGCAGCGGTCTCATGTTTCTCGGATGCCAAGATCGGGCGACTTCAGCCGGATGCTTTTCTCCGAGGAGTGGGCTCTTGTCCGCACATCGGAAAGCAGCGTTTTGGACTTCGCCTTGTGTACATGCAGAATGCACTATGCCTGGCTCTGAATACTGTGTCTATGCCTTTATTTCTTGCGACAAATTGTTTTTGTGTGGCTCTCCTTGCTACAATTTTGCATTCTGTGATGAAAAGTGTAGATGGGAAAAGCCTCTCTAATAAGGCAACTGGAAATTCGAGGAGTGACAGATGTTATGTTATCAGGGAGAACGTTACAGAAAGTCGAGAGTGATCCTTTCTGTACTGTGGAGAAAATACCCCCTACTAGGAGAAAATGCAGTAGGCTGAATTCGCATGTTCTCGGCAACAGAATTGCACTACTTCCCTCTCCTGGGTCGAAAGGGGGATTTGCTGTGTTCCACTACTCAGATTTCTCAGTTGCTGGAAACTGGCACATAGTTGCCTTGTGTACAGGCAGAATTCTCCACGCTGTGCTGCGTACGAAGTGCATTTAACTTTATTTAGACTGAGAATTAATTTTTGTATGCTTTTCCAAGGAATACTACCTTACAATCAAAAATGCCTAATTAATTGGAAATATCACATTATCATTCAGAAATACCAGTCTAATTAAAAAATTAGACCTTCTCACCAAGAAAAATCTGTTCACTCCACAAAAAATGACATTTCACCTCAAAAATAACAGCATTCTCTCTCTCTCTCAAAAAAAAAAAAAAAAAAAAAAAAAAAAAACCCAACAACATTAACCTGAGTAATCTCAGTTTTCTCCCAAATGTATGAAATTTTTCCCTGGAAACAACACTTTTCTGTATTATTTCGAAGGGAGAAGATTTATATTTGTGAAACAGACTAAATTTCTAAAAGAAAACGTCATATCAAGTGTAAAAAAGATATTTCTGAGAGAAAATGTCTTATCTGGGGGCACAAGGTCATATATCTGTGAGAAAGCTGGTGTTTCTGGCAGAAAATGCCATCTTTTGCAGATAGAAATGGTATTTCTGGTAGACAATGCCATGTATTTGTATTTCTGGGAGAAAATGCCAAAAGTCAGGGAGTAAGTGTGATACTGAAGACTGTAAAGTAGTATATTTGGGAGGAAATGGGAGGTATTTCTAAGTGTACTGGTATTTCTGGGAGAAAAATGTCTCATGTTTTCAGGAAAACTTTTATTTCTTGGAGAAAATGAGCTGCTTAGAGAAGAAATTGTCCTACTGAGGGAACAAAACTGGTATTTCTTACCAAAAACATCAAAGAATTTGGAGAAAATCACCTCTATTTGGAAAAAAGTATTTCTGGGAGAAAGTGTCCTCTTCTTGGTTGAAAGTGTCCCATTTGGTATTGTCATCTAGTATTTTTGGGAGAAAATGTGTGGTAGTTCTAAGAGAATGGATATTTCTGGGAGAAAATATCATATGTTTGGAAGAAAAGGTGAAAATTCCACAGGAAAAGTGGTATTTCTGGGAGCAAATGACATAGTTGAGGGAGAAAAGTGGGAAATGGTGAGAAAGAATGTCTTGTATTGGAGAGCAACTGTGGTATTTTTTGTGTAAAAACTGGTGCTTTGGGGAGAAAATATGGTATACGTGGGAGAAAATGACCTATGGAGGAGTGTCAAGTAGTATTTTGGAGAGAAAATGTCAGGTATTTCTCAGAAAAATGCTGTTTCTGAGAGATAGCAGCTATCTTGGTTGGATAGTTGGTTGGAAAATGACATCTCTTTGTGAGAGAGCTGGCCTTTTGGGAATAAATGCCATATTTTTAAGAAAAAGCTGGTATTTCCAGGGGAATATGTCACATCTTTGGGAGAAAACCTGGTCTATCTGGGAGAAAATGTTGTCTATTTGGGAGAAAACTGGTCTGTCTGGGACCAAATGCCATTTTGATGGGAGAAAAGGTCCTCTTGAGGAGTGTGAAGTAGTATTCTTGAGATGAAATGCGAGGTATTTCTAAGAGTAGTGGTATTTCTGGGAGAAAAAGTCTTGTTTTGGAGAGAAAATGTCCTATTTTGGGGGCAGAACCTAGTATTTCTGTGATCAAATGCCATCTTGGTGGGAGTAAGTAGTATTCTTGGGATGAAACGTGAGGTATCTCTAAGAGAACTGCTATTTCTGGGAGAAAATGTCTTATTTTGGGGAAAAAGTTCATGGATCTGTGAGAAAACTGTGTTTCTTGAAGACAATGCCTTCTTTTGGGTGGAAAAGATCATACATATGCGAGAAAGCTGGTATTTCGGGGAGAAAATGCCATATTTTTAGGAAAAAATAGGTATTTCCAGGATAATCGGTCCAATAGTTAGGAGAAAAGTGGTATATCCGGGAGAAAATGTCATTGTTTTTCGGTGGAAGATATACTATCGAGGGGACTAAAATAGTGCTCCTGGATGAAAATGTCATGTATTTGTGAGAAAGCTGGTATCTGTGGGAGAAAATGTCCTATATTTGGGATAAAAATGGTCTATCTGTGATAAAATGCCAAATTGATGGGAGAAAATGTCCTCTTGAGGAGTGTGATGTAGTATGTTATGGAGGAAATTGGAGGTATTACTAAGAGTTCTGGTGTTTCTGGGAGAAAATGTCATCATTTTGGGAGAAAAATCATATTTAGGATTGTAGTGGTGTATTTCTGGGAGAATATGCCATGAATTTAGGAGAAAAGTGACATTTCTCGGTGTAACAACATCTATTTCGGACAAAACTGTTATTTTTAGAAGAAAATGTCAAATTTCTGTGAGAAAATTGTGCTGCGACTGTTATTGGGGATAGTGCTGGGATGTGCAGGGATGGTGCTGGGATGTGCTGGGATGGTGCTGGGATGGTGCTGGGATGTGCTGAGATGGTGCTGGGATGGTGCTGGGATGTGCTGGGATGATGCTGGGATGATGCTGAGATGGTGCTGGGATGTGCTGGGATGGTGCTGGGATGGTGCTGAGATGGTGCTGGGATGTGCTGGGATGGTGCTGGGATGGTGCTGGGATGTGCTGGGATGGTGCTGGGATGGTGCTGGGATGTGCTGGGATGATGCTGGGATGATGCTGAGATGGTGCTGGGATGTGCAGGGATGGTGCTGGGATGTGCTGGGATGTGCTGAGATGGTGCTGGGATGGTGCTGTTCCGGGGGATGCCAGATCCTCTATAAAGGTGGTGAGAAGGAAAGCCCAGCTGAAGCGCCTCGATAGCAATGCACACAGGCTGGGAAATAAGCAGGATGAGTTGGAAGCCGTGATGTGCCTGGAAAGTTCTGTATGGCCTTGTTGCTGCCATGGAAACGTGGTGGGATGAGTGCCGTAACTGGAACAGCAGCACTGCGGGTATTCAGCTCTTATAAGGGACAGTGAGGTGGGAAGGGCGGGGAACTGCCTCTGTGTCACAGAGTGCATGGCATGTGAGGAGCTGCTGTGAGGAACAGCCAGGAGCAACCGGGAGCTGTGCTCAGAGCTAGGGATGGACTGACAAAGGCAGCTGCTGGCAGGGCTGAACTGCAGCACACCTGAACGAGGACAGGCTGCTGCCAGGCTCTCTGGCTTCAGATGTGGGAGGTTGGTGCTCACGGTTCTCGTCCTGATGGGGGACTGCAGCCATCGGAGATCTGCCGGAAGACAGACAGCCAGCTTCAGGAGCTCCAGGAGGCTCCTGGAATGCAGCCATGGTCATTTTGTGCTCTGGGCGTTAGGCAGACTGACCAGAGGTGAAGCGTGGCTGGAGCTGCTGCTCAGCAGTGCGGAGGAGATGATGGATGAAAGGCGTCCAGGTCGGGGCAGCCTGGCTGCAGTGAGCATGGCCTGTGGGGCTGGTGATCCAAGGGATGTGGGCCTGGCAAGGAGTGGGGCAGGACCTGAGCTTTGGGACAGCGAACTTCAAGCTTTCAATGGGCTGCTGGCCCAGATCCCCGGGGATCTGTCTGTAAAAACAAAGATGGTAAGCAGAACTGGCTGCCTTTCCTTCTTAGAGCACAAGAGCTCTCCGTCCCTCTGAACAGAAAGCAGAGGAGGCAGGAAGCTGGTGTGGCTCAGCACAGATCTGCTGGGCAACTGGGGGCAAAGCAAGGAGCGATGAGCTCTGCTAATAGGCCGTGTCACCTGGGAAGAATACAGGGATGTCCGGACCTGCACATGTGGGATCAGAAAGCCAAGGCACAGAACTGAATTTGGCGAGGGACGTGAACAACAACAGGAAGACTTTCTACAGATACATTGGCCAGAAGAGACAGGTCAAAGCGAGTGTGCCTCCTTTGTAAATGTAAAAGGAGAGCTGGCTTCAATGGACGGAGAGAAGGCTGAGGGACTGAATTGAATGAGTTCTGTGCCTCGGTCTTCACTGGCAGCCAGGATTCCAGTACTTGTCACATCCCTAAGCCCTGCATTCCTAAACCTCCAGGTGGGACCCGGGTGGTAAATCCATCCCCTGTGAGGGCAGAGCAGAGAGACTGCCTGATGAGACTGAATGTGTGCAAGTCTACGGGACAGATAGATGGTGAGATGTGAGACTGAATGTGTGCAAGTCTATGGGCCAGAAGGCATGCATCCCAGGGCTCTGAAGGAGTTGGCTGAGGTGTTGCTGAGCCACTCTCCATCATATTGAAAAGTCGTGGCTGTCAGGTGAGGTCCTGGATGCCTGCAGGAAGGGTCAGGTCACTGCCACAGAAAGGGAGCAAGGAGGACCCTGAGAACTACAGGCCGGTGAGTCTCACCTCTGCGCCTGGGAAGATGATGGAACAGATCCTCCGGGATGACATGCTTGATCACATGAGGAACGGGCGTGTGATCCGAGACAGACAGCACGGCTTCACCAGGGGAAGGACATGCTTGACCAATCTGGTGGCTTTCTATGATGGAGTGATGGCATCGGTGGACAAGGGAAAGGCGACCGATTTACCTGCACTTGAGCAAGGCCTTTGACATGGTCCCCCACCACATCCTTATCTCCAAACTGGAGGGATGTGGATTTGATGGGTGGACCACTTGATGGATAAGAAGCTGGTTGAAAGGCTGCAGACAGAGGGTAGTCATCAATGGCTCTATGTCCAGGTGGAGGCCGGTAATGAGCGGCGTCCCCCAGGGGTCTGCCTTGGGACCGGTGCTCTTCTACATCTTTATCAATGACAGTGATGATGGAATCAAGTGCACCCTCAGCAAGTTTGCTGACGACACCAAGCTGAGTGGTGCAGCTGACACAGTGGAAGGAAGGGATGCCATTCAGAGGGACCTCGAGAGGCTAGAAAGGTGGGCCTGGTTGAACCTGATGAGGTTCTACACAGCACAGTGCAAGGTTTTGCACTTGGGCTGGAGGAATCCCAGGCATCCATACAGACTGAAAGGAGCAGTCCTTGAGAGCAGCCCTGCGGAGAAGGACCTGGGGGTCCTGATAGATGAAAAACTTAACATGAGCCAGTAGTGTGCGCTTGAAGCTCAGAAGGGAAATGGTATCCTGGGCTCCATCAAAAGAGGGGTGGCCAGCAGGGACAGGGAGGTGATTGTCTCCCTCTACTCTGCTCTTGTGAGGCCCCATCTGCAGTGCTGCATCCAGGTCTGGAGCCCCCAGTGTGAGAAAGACAGAGAGTTGTTGGAGAGGGTCCAGAGGAGAGCCACAAAGATGATCAGGGGACTGGAGCACCTCCCCTACGAAGATAGGCTGAGGCAGCTGGGCTTGTTCAGCCATGGAGAAAAGGCTGCAGGGTGACCTCATTGCAGCCTTTCAATACCTAAAGGGAGCTTACAAACAGGAGGGGAATCAACTCTTTGAAAGGGTTGATAACTGCAGGACAAGGGGAAATGGTTTTAAGTTGAGGGAGGGAAGACTGAGGTTGGATGTCAGGGGGAAATTGCTTGAAAAGCAACACCAAGCCATTGCCTCCGTGGAAATTTGATACTCACCCCTGTGTATCTGCTCATTCCTAGGTGAATCTAAGCAGTTTCGGCCCAGAAGACCCAGGCTCAGTAGTGGCTCCTTCAGTGCTGAGTTCTCAGGAAGCATGAATCACTGCAGTTCTGATGACAGCCTTCCACAAGACAACAGTGATGGGGAGAAGGAGCTCATCCATGTTCTCGCCCTCATTTCTCCTGGCTCTGCTGAAGATGCTGACCTGAGCCCACCAGACATCGCAGTCCCCAGCCTGGATTGTGACCCAGTGTCTTTCCAGTGCAGCCCACCCCAAGCAGAGTCCAAGTGTCCAGATAGCAGCACCTCCATGAGGAGCGGGTCGGCATCGCTGAGGACCAGCCGAGCCTCTTGGAGGAAGACTTAGAATCAGGCAGCCAGTCCCAGGCACTGGGCAGCACACACAGGTATGATGGAGTCACACTTCTCTCCTAATTCTGTGCCTGATTAATCCAAACAAATCTTTATTCCATGATGAGCAAACCATGCTGTCTACCAAATTGTGTCAAAATATTCTTTCTCACTCTTCACTTCCCTTTCCTACATATGGAACAGCAGCCCGCTGATCATCGGGGGCTCAATTTGCCATCAGAGAGTTGCAGTGGTCATCAGAAGGCTTTGTTGGCTGTCAGGGGGCTCCACTGATCATCAGAGATCTTCACTCTCAGAGACCCTCAGAGGGCTTTGCTAATCAACAGAGGGTGTCATTGGTCATCAGAGAGGAGATTTGAGGTGTCTAAGGGGGGGATTTGGGGACTCCATGTTGGGTAATGATGAAGGGGAACTGGGACTGAAGGAGGAGGGCTGAAGCAGATCCAAGTGAGGGGCAATTGGCTGCGATAAGGGAGGGGGTAAAAGGAGAGTGACCTGGAGACATAATGGCCATGGAGGTGAAACAAAAAGTGAAGGGTTTGGGAGGAACTGGAAGGAGGAACTGGGAGAGAGCAGAGGGAGGGTACTGGGGCTGCTTGGCAGCATGGAGAGCTCCATCCTTTAGGATTTTGGAGGAGGCAGCACAGAGGGGATGGAGAGGTCTGCGGGTGCAGGACATGGGGTGTGGGGCATGGAACTGGGGACCCCTCCCAGCACATAGGGGTGGCCTCTGCCAGGCAGGGACAGATGTGAGTGGTTCCTGCTGAGGATGGGGACAAGGACACAGACACACATAGTGTGGCTTTGCTGAGGGCTATATTGATTATTGGAGGATGTCAGTGATCATCGGGGTCTTCATTCTTCTTCAGAGGACTCCATTGGTCAGCAGAGAATGTCAGGAGGTCACTGACCAAGGAGAAGCCTTGTCCCTGCAGGGTTTGTGCCCCAGGATTTTGGGCAGGAGAAGGGCTGGCAGCAGCCCAGGGCAGGATGTGGGTCCCCTGGGGGCAGTGGCCACAGCCTCTGTCCCATCTGCACAATGACCCTGGTCCATCCCTAGGGCAGCTCGAGACCTTCCTCCTCTGCACAGCTGTCCAAAGCATGAGGGAAGGTCTGGGGGTAGCAGTGGTCCCCTTGGAACAGGGCAGGGATGGTGCCCTCCATCCCATCCATCCCCAGGCCCTGACGCCCAGTGCTCAGGGCTCCAGAGATCCCCAGGGTCCCTCAGTGTCCCTGTTCCAGTGCCACCCTTATTGTAACAGACTTCTTCCTTATGTCCAATCTAAAGACTCTTTCCCCTTCTTTCTTGCAGCCCCCCTCAAGATACCAAAGGCTCCAGTCTCTTCTCCAGGCTGCTAAATTTGATCCCTATCAAGAAATGCTTCATAAAGACAAAACAGTGGAACTATAAAGACTAGAATGTCTTTAACCTCAACAAAATAATTTTAAAAAGTCAGATGGACTCTGTAATAGAAGGTAGTTACATGATAGCAAATTTGACTGCAGGAAAATCAAAACCATTTCCTGATAGTGACTTTGTTAAGCAGTGTATGGAAAACACAACAGGCATAATGTGTCCTGATTAAAAAACAAAAAAGAGGAGTGGCAGGTGCCTGTATCAGATGTCTGTTGCTGCAGAGGCTCTTCCAGAGGAAGAATAAGGCAGCAGAACCTTATGCTCACACTGCAGTACAAATGCTACAGAAGCAGAAACAAATCGGGAAGCTCTGGGGTTCCTCTTGGGAAGGCAAAACTACACAGAGACGCACCAACTGTGTTTGGTAGTGCCCTCCAACCCTCAGATTTCCTGCTCCCCTGCTCCTCGTCCGATCCCACTGCTGAGCCAAGAACAAGCTGCCCAGTACCGCAGAGCACCGTGCAAAGCTGTGCTGGGACTTCCTCCCCTTTCTATCCTGGAGCTTGGCATGCAACCTCACCTCTTTCTCTGGCAGAGCTGCTGATCCCACGCGTGCCATCGGGATCCTCCTGTAACCCAAAGCTCCTTCCCACCCTGCCAAGAAAAAACAAACCAACCCCATCAGCATGGCCCCGCAGCAGGGAATGCACACAGCTTCACGCCATTTCCCTTCCCCCTGTCCTAAAGGAGCACTGATTTGGAAATTGTTACAAAACAGCAGCGTCACTTTAAAATGCAATTTGTGTTTTCATTGTCAGGAGTACTACAGCCCAAAGGTTATAATAAAGTTCATGTAAAGAGGATAAAATACAGATGTTCCATACACAAAAGCAAAGAGGAAAAGTTGTGAGGGTGTTTCCCCAGTAAGAAATAAGTTTTCAGAAAGTGACATGTACAGAGAACCCAGAGGAATATCGAGGCAAAGCTAACAATGACTGCTACAAAACCAATGGTACAGAGGGAGAATTAACTGCCAGGAGTTTCTCACAGTCCAGTGATAAAGATTCACAGCACTGGCTGCAGGGTTGTCTTTTAATTAAAAACAATAATTTAAAAAATCTGGATTTTTGAGCTAAGTATTATAAATATTAGTAGGGGGGGGATTGCTAAATGGTGCTGCAAAAGCAGGGTGCAACAAGGGGCTTTGCAATGGGGGGGTTGTGCACAAAGGATGTGAGAGATGGGGGGTTGGGAAATTGGGGAGTGGAGGGGCACATGTGCAAATGAGTGAGAGGGGAGAGGAGGGTGTGCAAAGGGGGGAGGATGGTGCACATGGATGTATGTGCACATGGGTGGACAGAAGGATGTGGTGCCATGGGGCTTCATGTGCACATGGAGAGTGCAGAGATGGGGTTACAAAATGTGTGCATGTGCACAGGGCTGCACAAAGGGGTGGGGTTGCATATGTGCACATGCAATGGGATGTTTTCTGCAAGATGTTTGCATATGCATGTACAAAGGGTAGAGTTGCACACGTCTATGAAAGCAAATGACGGTGTGCAAGGTTGTGTGATCATGTGGGTGTGCCAAGGGGGTTGGATGGTACACATCTGTGCACATGGATAGACAGAAGGATGGGGTTGCATACATGTGTGTGTGCAGTGCTGTGTGCACACAATTATGTGCAAAGCTGGATCTATGCTCATGTCTTCATTCACATGGGGTGTGCAAAGTGATGGGTTTGTACACGTGTGTGTGTGTACATGTGTATGTGCATGAACATGGGTGTGTGCATTGAGGTATTTGCACAAGGTTTTGCATACATTTGCGTGCATAAGGATGGTGTGAGCACACAGGTATGCAAGGATGTGCATGCATGTGTGTGTGATTGCACAGGTGTGTGTGAGTACGTCAAAAAGTCATGCAGCAACTCATGGACACTGGACAAATCGGGCCATGCGTTCTCTGTGAATCTGTAATTGTGATCATTTATTGATTGAGTGCAGCCACAAAAGACATGGAGTGCCAAGCTGGGCGGCACTCGCAGCACTGCCCTGTAATGCTGCGCACTGCAGCTGCTGGCTTCTGATGCTCCTCCTATCAGTCCTTCAGCTGCAGCTTCTGCATCATCTCCACAAGGCTGTTCATTGCGGAGCACTGGAAATAAACAAAGCAAGTGTAGAAATAGGACAGAAACCATCTAGGGAGATCTCATTAAGAAGGTCTGATCAGTAAACTTCCAGAATGGCCCCACACATAACAGCACATTCCTGCCATTCAGGTCATTGACATTACTTTCCATAATACGCTGCCTATAGTAAGATTCATGCTCTGCTGGGGGAATGAGGTTTCAAAGGTCGCAGTGCCCAACATGGCAAGACTCTTTATCACAGCAAAACTCTCCGACCGTTACCAACAGTGTCCTTCTCAAGCCAGAGGAAAGCATCCAAGCTCCCCTAGGCAGCTCTCGCTGACAGTGTGATTTCCTCAGACACACAGCTGGGTGTTTTTCTGTTACATCACTTCCCTCAGGACATTACAATATCTGTCAGACAGAGGCAGTGAGAGCAACAAGAGTCTGTGTTCACCAAGGACTCACCTCTGCACATGCAGCTGCAGTTCTGAGGGAAGCCTTCACCAACTCCCCTCTCCTCTCTTTGTTGTCGTCTTCTTGCTATAAAGCAAGAATAAAAGTTAATTCATTCTGTCAGCAGCAAAACTGCGTAAACATGTATGCCACAAAAGCAGAAAAAAGACAAAGGAAATTTGACAAGGAAGCCTCTCAGTGAATGATATCCAGGGGGACATACAGGAGACCATCATGGAATTAATGGGACAGGGTTACATATTGTGGCACCTCACTGCCTTTGAAGTTGGTAGGCTTCAACTCTTTTCCCCTCTACAGAGAAGGAAAAAGCAAAGAAAACCCTATGCAAATTCAGTGTGCCTGATAACGGAAGCACCTCCACATGGCGGGTACTGCAGCATCTTCTTACCTCTTAGCTTGTAGCACCGTGCTGCAGCAGGCCCAGGCTGTGCTGCAAGAGCTGGCACGTTGTCTCCGCTCTGACCCCTCACTCTCTTGTTAGCAGCTAACTGTGCTGCTGTCTGTTTCTCTTTTTTCAAGCCCTTGCGTTTACATCCAGCCAGGATCTTGGAGACAGAGCGGGGGCACACAGCAGGGAAGGTCTTCCCCCTGAGCTGGGACCCGCTGTTGTAGGAAGCCCTCCAGCCTGAAGACGAGCTCTCAGAAAGGACTCCCTGCATCGCTTTCATGTAGATCTTTCAATTTGGCTCAGCACCTCTGCCTGTTATAATCAAGACAGAAGAAGCAAGAAGATATAGCTACTTTCAGTCTGCAAAGTGGGCCACAATACAAGGAAATCTCATCTCGAGTGTTCACAGCAAGGAATCTTAAGATCTTGGGTGAATGTTGGGTTGAGATTACAAAACAGGACAGAAAAGGTAATAGTAAATCCCAGGGACTAAGACCTCAAGCAACACACAACAACATCAGTCCCAGAAAGAACAGACAGAAAGCCTGCCTAGAAAGACAGTGCACCAAACCCAGATGCCTGCTGTGTGTCTGTACCTCTCTTGGATGCTGTTTCACACTTAGTGCTTCTGCCTTGCCTTTCTGCAAGGCCACGCTTTGCTGGAAGGCTGCTTGCATCAGCTTCTGACAGAAAGGAAACAAAGACTGTCTGTGGCTGTGGCTTTAGGCCCTAGGGCTGGTGATAGCCTCTTGGGCTGTGGCTTTAGACCCCAGGGCCTGTGCCAGCCTTGCTGACTGGGGCTTCAGGTCTTGGGGCCAGTCCTGGCCTCTGGCAGTGGCTTTAGGCCCAAGGGGTGTGCTGGCCCTTTGGGCTGTGGCTTTAGGTCTCGGGACTGATGCCAGCCTGTTTGGCTCTGGATGTAGCTTCAGGCCCCAGGGCCAGTTCTGGCTTCTCGAGCTGTGTCTTTAGGGCCCGGGGCCGGTGCTGCCCTATCTGGCTTAGGCTTTTGGCCCCAGGACTGGTGCCGGACTCTCTGGCTGTGTCTGTGGCTTTAGGCCCTGGAGCTGGTGCCGGCCTCTCGGGCCGTGACTCTGGCTTTAAGCCCCTGGGCCGATGCCAACCTGTCTGGCTCTGGCTGTGGATTTAGGCCCAGGGCTGGTGCTGTCCTCTTGGGCTGGGGATGGTGCTTTAGGCCCCGGGCCCTTTGCAGGCCTGTCTGCCTGTGGCTTCAGGCCCCAGGGTTGGTTTAGGCATCCAGGCTGTGGCTTTAGGCCCTGGGGTCAGTGCTGGCCTCTCTTCTTGTGGCTTTTGGCCCCACGGCTGGTGTTGGCCTCTCTGTACCTTCAGGTCCTGGGGCCGGCGCTGACCTTTCAGGTTGGACTATAAATGTAGGGAGGCTTGGCAGCTGGACTGTATCACACTCCCACAAACTCCCACTTCACTCCCACAAACTTCAGTGATGGAAGCAACCACTGCATGGCTGGAAACATATCCCGTGCCCCATGCCACTGCTTGAAATACTCTCTTGGACCTTGAAAAGCAAGTCCTGTGGCAACACAGCACCCCAGAAAGAACTGAGTCAGAAAACGGGACTCATTTCCAAAACAATCTCATAACCACCTGGGCCAAAGAGCGTGGCTTTGAGTGGGTATATCACATCTCCTATTGTGCACAGCCTCTGTGAAAAACAAACAATACAATGGCCTGCTAACAGCTACACTGAGAGCAATTGGTGCCGAGACATTCAGACGTTGGGGTGCACATGTAGCAAAAGGCACTTGGTTAGTCAATGCTTGGGGATCTGCCAGTCAAGCTGCACAATCAAACCTCCTGCACACCGCAGAAGTAAAATGAAAAAATGGTACCCAGTGACATTCATGGATACCAAACAGTGGATGTGGGCACAGTGAAGCAGTGAGTGGTGCGTTTCATCAGGGTGACAGTGACAGTGCGTCATCCTCGCTGGTGCAGATTTTTACAAGCTGGTAAAGCTGCAAAGCTGATGGCAGTGACCATGTCACCGTGTCTTCTCCCAGTCTGTAGGTATATCTGGAATTGCCCCGACCCAGGTGCAACACCCTGCATTTGACCTTACTGAACCTCATTAGGTTCACATGCTCCCAGATGATTTTGAACAACTTTGTGAAGAATTGAAAGAACCTTGAAAACAACAAGAGGTGTTTCAGGCTAGACGTTAGGAAAAACTTCTCCAAAAGAGTGGTCAGGCACTGGGACGAGTTGCCCAAGGAGGGACCGGAGTCAGCGTTCCTGGAGGTGTTTAGGAAACATTTAGATGTGGTACACGGTTTAGTGGGAAATAGTGGTGGTTGATGGATGGTTGGACTGGATATCTTGGAGGTCTTTTCCAACCTTGGTGATTGTATGATTCTGTGTGTTTTGGTGCCTATTTCTAAGCAAAAGCACAAGACTCTTTGCTATCTGCTCTTTATTGCAAGGTGACAGTTCTTCAGAGTACACTCCACCAGACTGCCCCTCCGCTGCCATCTGTTGCATGGCAGCACAACATGAAGCCCCAAAGACCCTTGTACCTTGAGATTGCTTGCTCTGGTTCTGGCCAGGCCGGTCCAAAGCAGCTGCTCTCAATGAGTGAGTGTTCAGTGCTAGATGTACAGTGCTTGGCTGATCACGGCAGCTTCTCCATGGGTCACATTTCCAGGCCTCTGGCCTTCTCCTTCTTGTTTCTGAAATGTTCCCAAAAACCTCACCTTGTTCTTGGAACAATGCTCACGACAGCAGTGCTCAGAAGAGGCACATCTTGCAGACCCCTGGCTGTGACACAGCCTTTCCCACACACAGCTCTCCAGCTGAGCTGGGGCTCTGCTGAAGGCTGGAGAGGGGACAGCCCTGTGAACTGGGGGCTCCTGGCAACCCCATCCCACCCTTCCTGGTGCCACATTCACTGCTGGGTATGAGCTGTCTGGGAGGAGCACAGCCGCACCCTTTTAGAGATGGCCGGCTGAGTGCCTGCTGAGGGTGGGAGAGAGAAGCAATGTTTCAGGGGGTCAGGGAGCAGACTTGGGCTTCTCTAAAAGCCAGGGTTTGGATTTTCAATTGCAACATGGTACCTTAACAATCCATTTGGACACGAGACTAGTTTTTACTCAAAACGCAGTTTGGAAGAGAATGCAAATACTTCTATTAAGTGAGGAATTGCAATTGTTTCCCTGGGGACCTGTGTTTCAGGGAGAAAGAGCTTCCCTGTGAGGCTGACGGATCTTGTTCAGTGCACCAATGACCAGAACAATGCAAGACCTTTAATGTATTTTCCTCCATTTCTTTTCATGTGGTCTGACAACTGATGGATTTTTGTACAAGAGGGACTCTTCTCAAAAAATAGGGCAGTTCTTTTCCTTCATGCATACCCCAGGGGTGGCTTCAGGTCAGAAAACTGAGGGGAGTCAGCCATTTCTCTGCCTCTCTTTATCCCTTACCTACAAGTAGCCCAGCTGCATTGCTTTGCTCCTAAGCTATGTCAGCGTCTCCCAAAAACCCCTTCTCTTCCCACCAGAGATCTAAAGGAGCAGCAAGTTGGAAAGAAACAGTCTCCTCTTGGCCCAGGCCCAGCCTCACGCATAGCTATGCCTTTCAAAAGCTGCCAAATCCTGGGCTTTAGTGTGCTCTGTGTGCCCCCAGAAGAGAGTGTGACATTGGAAAATGAGGAACTGGAGATCCCAAGGCTCCAAGGAATGTAGTCTCTCAGAGCCAAGGGGTCTTGGAAGGAAGAGTCCCAGTTGTCCCTCTACTTTTTCTCTTCTTTTTCTTTTCTTTTTCTTTTCTTTTCCTTTTGCAAGAGAAGATGGCTGTACTCTGAGGGCAGGCGGAGACAGGGACAAGGGTCAGAAGCAAGGGCAGAGTGGTTTCTTTGTTGCTCAATGGAAGGAAGGACTGTGTTTAATGCAGGCGGATTTGCCATAGTGTTTCTTACAAGGACTGACAGTGGGATGAGATGTGCCCTGAAGTGGGCATGCTTGCCAGTAGGCAAAGGAGAAATGCAAATCATGCCAGTAAGTCTCCTCACTATATTGTGGACCCAGCCTGGGAGCAGAGCGACGTGAGAGCCCCACCACCTTCTGCCTGTGAGCTGAACGGAAGGATTTCTGGGCTGAGATGAATTTATATCTCTGCAGCTTCTGATCTCTTGGATTTTGTGTTCTAGTGCAGGGAAGCTTCCTTTGGCCATGATTTATCATCGCCGTAGCTAACCTGCATGGGAAAAGTTGACATCAGATCTTACATCCAAGCTTTGAACAAAGCTTAGACTTGCCAGTGCCTTCCGTTGTCTCCACTTGTCTGGTGCCTCCCTGAAATGTATGCCTGATCTGCAAATCTGTTCTTATTTCCTAGCTTTTGTGCAATAATGCAGCTTTCGAAAAGTTGCTTCTTACAGCAGGTTGGTGTTTCAGGAGAGAGAAAAACACGGCTGGCAGAGACTGGATTTCAGTTGTAGATAAAGCTGAGCTGAGCTCTGGACTGACTCTTGCACCTGGGAATATGAGCAAAGCCTGCAGACACAGAGGAATAATTTTTTCCTGCAGGCTGAGCATGTCAGAGGCAGGTCATTGCTAGGAGAGCTCGTGCTTTACAGCATCAGGCCATATAGAGAAAGGAATTCTAAAAGCAAGCTTGCCAGTTCTTTTTTAGCTGAGTGGCTTTTGAGCAAGGAAAGATTTGAGATGCTGTTTGCCCATGGAAGATGGAGTGGCAAAAAGCAAGTAAAGGGCATGCTATACATGGCCAGCTCATTGCACCTGCACTGTTCTCCCCCAGCACAAAGGAGCAGCAGCTCAGCGAGCTTGGCCTGGGCTATTGAAGGGAACATGCAAACATCTGGACCAATCCCTCCATTCCTCCCCCCTCTGCATGCCTCGCCACACTTTCCTGCTTTTCATGCCAGGGTGGGGCAGAGTGCCTTTCAGCTGAGTTCAGTCATGGTGTTGGGCAGAACCGTCTTCCACAGCACTGGGCTGTATGGGTAACTTTTAGCGGTTCTGGGATGGCTGGACTGCTCTGGCACTGGAGAAGAAAAGAAGTAGGCCATCCAACTCCTTGTGGTTTCCATTTAGACTGCAATAAAAGAAATATCTCACCATAGCTATGAGCCAGTTGAGTCAAAAGAAGCTCAGCAACTCAGCTTTTTGGATCATGGTATCTCATTTAAAATAATGGGGTTTGAAAGCTGAACGGTGTCTAGTCCAACAAGCTTATTCTCTTAGGCCATGGTGCAGCCAAGAAAACCAACTCAAGAATGGGACATGCCAATGGGTTGTATCAAGCGGGTATTCCCTTTATTACAGAGCTGGGTGCATGGTGATCGCTCCACCAACATGCACACCCAGAGAAGCAGTGAATACAGATTTATAGGCATAGCATATACATATTAATTACATTCCAAGGACATGGGCAGAAATTCCAAGAAATAATTAACATCTCTGATGGTCGTGGGATGAGGGCTAATAGTCATCCTCGCTGTAAATTTCCAACCTTTTAAGGGGGGCTGCCCAAACCAGCTCCCACTGATGTTATGTTGAGTTGAGGCATCTGTTTTGCCATCTTATCTTCAACAAGAGGACGTCAATTCTAAACTGATTCCAGAAATCCCATCAGAGGGAACAGATGTCCTGGCAGATATAACAAACCAGGTGTGAGCACTGTCTTTCCAATTTCACACTGAAGTCGTTGGAGGAAAGGTCAGACCTCTGGCCTTCCCTCAGCACCAACTACTGATGACGGATTTGCTCGCAGATCCTTCACAGCTGTTTCAAAGAACCATCCTATAGTTCTTTGATCCTCAAGGACCCTTCCAAACCAAGCCATTCTGTACTTCTTAAGATCTTCAAGGACTCTTCCAACATAAACCATCCTATAGTTCTGTGATCTTCAAGGACCCATACGACACAAACCTTTCTATAGTTCAGTGATCACTAAGGAACATCCCAACCCATGCCATCCTATGGTTCTATGATCTTCCACGATCCTTCCAACACAAACCAATCTATGGTTCTTTGATCATCAAGGAACTCCCACTGCAGGCCATCCCAAACCAAGCCATTCTGTGGTTCTTAATGATCTTTAAGGACTCTTCAAACACAAACCATCCTATAGTTCTATGATCTTCAAGGACTTTTCCAACATGTCCATTCTGTGGTTCTTAATGATCTTCAAGGACCCTTTGAACACAAAGCATGCTAGGGCTCTATAATCTTCAAGGACACTCCTGTGCTGGTGATGTCACAATACCGTGCTGACCTCACAGAGGCCCCGGGGCGGGGCAGGGGCAGTGGGTCAGCGCTGAACCTGATGGCCCCATTCTGCGGGTGGTGCAGGACCTGCGAGCAGCTGTGCAAGTGGTGCAGCAATGCAGGCCCAGTTTGCCAGCGGAAAATTAACAGCGCTGCAGCGCGTGAAGCTGCTGCAGGAGCTGATGCAGGTGAACTCTGGGTGGGCAGGCACAGAAGGGCCGGTGGGATGAGCTGGTGGCTGGAGGGCACCCTGCCCGTGGCATGGCAGCAGAGGGCCGGGCACCTCCAGCAGGATGCAGAGCTGCCGGCAGAGCCTCAGTGCCAACGCCTCTCCTCTCTCCTCCCACAGGCTCATGAGCGGGTCGTGGAGAACCACAGAGCCACGGCCAAGGAATCGCTGATGAAGGTGAGCAGATGCAGCGGCACAGGGCCGGTGTGGGTGTGCAGGCACAGCAGTGTTGCTGTGGGGTGTGGGGTGGGAGAAATCCCCTCAGGTGGGTCTGCAGCTGCAGCCCTGCGGGTGCCGGTTGCCCCAATGGAGGAGGCAGGAGGGGACATCAGCACGGAGCTGCTGTCAGATGGAGCTTCGAGGGAGTGCCACTGCCCTGATGGCCGCTCCTCCTCTCCTTTCCTGCAGGAATCCCAACAAACATGGGGTGAAAGAATTGCAGCCAGGAAAGAGGAGCTGGAGCAGGTAGGGTGGAGTGGGGGCTCGTCCTTAGAGCTCAGTGTCCTCATGGCTCTGGCTCTGCGGGAGAACCTTGGTCCCAGTCCCTCGGGTCCATGGGTTCCAGCGCAGCTGCCCCACATGGCACAGCCATTGCTTTGCAGGAGAAGCAGCTCATCGCCCAGCTGGAAAAGCAGCTGCAGGCTGAGACGGAGGAGATAGAGGTAGTGTGGAGGGGCGAGGGGATCGGGGCTGCCCACCCCTAGGTTGGGGACCTGGAGGAGGGCTACAGCGGGCACGGGCACTCACACTTTTGTCTGCCAGATGCTGCACCAGGAAAAACAGTGCCTGCAAGAGGAGCGGGAGGAGCTGGAGATGGAGAGTGCCTGGTGAGTGGGACTGGGCCCTGCAGCCCACACCTGCACCCGGGGGTCTCTGCAGGACCCGGGGCAGCAACGGGGCTGCAGTGCTGCTGGACTTGGGGCTCGGGTTCTGTTTGGCACGTGGCATGACAGAGCAGCCCCATCCCAGCCCTGGGGTGGGCACACACTGCTGGGGAGCCCCGTGGTGACAGAGGCCAGCACCCTCCAACCAAGCCTTGTGCCCAACAGGCAGCAGCATCAGATGGAGCTGGAGGTAGCCCACGTGCCTGGGGCTGTGCTGCTGGAGCTGGTGGAGACACAGATGGTAAGGGGTAGAGTCCACCGCACCCTCACCCCATCCAACAAGGGTCTCCCTAGGGACGGGGCTCCCTGCAGCACTGGGGCTGTGCTGCTGCACTGCCGGGCTCCCAATGTCCTGCACAAGCCCTGGCTGTGCAGCAAGGCCTGACCATCATCTCTGCCCTGTGTTCACCTACAGGAGAAGAAGGAGCGGGAGAGGAGACGAGGGGTCACCTTCTGGATGCAGTGAGTGTCCCCTCATTGCCCCGTGCCCAGCCACCCAGCAGCCAGGCTCCCAGCAATGGGCTGATGGCTTGGACCCCCACTGCAGCCGGTGGGGCTCCCAAACAGCCCCTTTGGCACTGTGTGGGGCTGTGCTGCTGTGCGGTGGGGACGCCTCATTCCCGGCCCCCTTTCTCTTTTGCTCCACAGGACAATCTGCCTCATCTTGGTCTGCCTCCAGCTGCTCCTTGTTGTTGTGCTGGGCTCTGCAGTACTGTACGCCCAGCACTATGACCAGGAGCTCTTCTATTGGCTCCTGCCTCGTGTGCTGCCCCAGGCAGCGTATGCTTCCCTGGCGTACTTTACAAGCAGTACCCTGCATGTGGTCTGTGATGGGCTGCTGCCCATCTGACTGCCCCACTCAGTAACCCCTCCCAGCTCGGGGCTGCATGGTGGGGTATGGGGAGAGGGGTCTGTCCCCATGGAAGGGGCCTCTCCTGTGCTGTGGGGCAGTGCTGGCAGGCGGCTGAGTGCCACTGCTTTGGACTTATAAATAAGTTTCTACTGTTGTCGTGAGTCATTGTCAACTGAACATCACCACCTCCGACAACCCATCAGACTGAAGATCCACACCTGACACCAGGACATGGCTGGATCTATGAGCGCTGAACTGCCTTGCTTGTCTGTCCCTCTTTCCCCATTTTCTATATTTTCTCCTTGTCATCTTTTATTCTTTGACTCTTTGTAACAGCCATTGCCTACAATTGTTTACCTCTAACACTTATTCATTGCAATTAATCCATTGGCCAATATTACCTCCAACTGGTTGTTGCTGGCTGTTAAGAAAGCTCTCAATAAATGGATGTATATTATTCCTCTGAGTTTGGATGACTCCATTGCAGTGACCAGGGGAGGCGCAACTCAGGAGGTGGAAAAAGATTCACCCCCTCAAAATGCACTGAGTGGGATGAGACCGAGTGGGAAGAGAAATGGGATGAGCAGTGTCCATCTGCATACAGACATCTGCTGCTGTGTCTGCACAGATCTCTTCTGCTCAGTGGAGCTTGTCTATGAAGGCTGCAGCAAAGAAAAAGTATCTCTGCTAGGGAGCCCTGGAGAGGGATAGAAATGGAAAATGGGAGAAATGAAAACTAAAAGCAGAACCCCAAGGCCAAATGGTGCAGTCCTTCAGCAAACAGCATAACCCCAAGAACAAAAAGGTGAACCCCTTTAGCAAAAGCCTGAATCCAAGGTCCCAAATTAAACCTATTTAGCAAAAAGGTGCACTCCAATGCCAAATGGTGCACCCTTTTCACAAAATCCTAACCTCAGGCCCAGTGGCTGTGGCTTTAGGCCTCTGCCAACAGTTTATGGGGAGAGCAGCTTCATCAGGGAAAAGAAGACTGCAGTGGGCAAGGGATGTATGTGAAGTGAAAAGGGTGACTAAAAAGCTCTTTTTAGATTCTCTGCTCTCTGACCTGGAAGTCTCAGATGAGGAGTGGAATAAACCCCCACAGTTCAGGAGGAAACAGAGTCCTACTGTTCCACCTGGACTGCCACAAGTCCATGAGGCCGGATGAGATCCATCGAAGAGTGCTGGGGGGAGCTGGTGGAGGTGAAAAGCCAAGCTGCTTTTCATCATCTGTCAGCCTTCCTGGTCAACTGGAGAGGTCCTGGAAGACTGCAGACTTGCCAGCATGACTCCCATCTACAAGAAGGGTCATAAGGAGGATTTGGGAAGCTACAGCCTGTCAGCCTGAGCTCAGTGCCAGGGAAGGTTATGGAGCAGATTGTCTTGAAGGAGATCACGTGGCACGTTTTATGGGTTTGTGAAGGACAGGTCCTGCCTGACCAATCTGATCTCCTCCTATGATCAAGTGACCTGCCTGGTGGATGAGGGAAAGGCTGTTGGTGTGGTCTGCCTTGATTTCAGTAAAGCCTTCCACACTGTCTCCCATGTTATTCTTCTGGGGAAGCTGCAGTCCATGGCATGGATAGGTGCACTCTGTGCTGGATAAGGAGCTGGCTGAGGGCTGGGCCCAGAGAGTGGCAGTGAATGGAATTCCACCCAGCTGGTGAACGTTCACCAGATGACACCAAGTTGGGGGATGTATCAATCTGCTGGGGAATAGCAAGGCCCTGCAGAGGGATCTGGATGGGGAGATTACCGAGCTGAAGGCAATGGGATTGAATTCAACAAGACTAAGTGCCTGGTGATGCACTTTGGCCACAACAACCCCAGGCAACAATATGGGCATGGGGCAGAGCAGCTGGAAGTCAGTGTAGAGAAAATGGACCTGGGGTTACTGGTTGACACTCAGTTGAACACGAGCCAGCAATGTGCCCAAGTGGCCAAGAAGACCAATGGCATCCTGGCCGCCTCTATCAGAAATGGTGCTGCCAGCAGAGCAGGGAAGTGATTGTCCCTCTGTACTCAGCTATGGTGAGGCAGCAGCTTGAGTGCTGTGTTCAGTTCTGGGCCTTTTGTTACAAAAAGGTCTCAGGGGAGACCTTATTCCTCTCCTGCAATACTCCTGAAGGGAGGCTGTGGTGAGCTCTTCTCTCATGTAACAGTGACAGGATAAGAGGGAATGACCTCAAGTTGCACGAGGGGAGATTCAGGCTGGATGTTAGGAAATATTACTGCTCCAAAAGAGTGGTCAGACACTGCAATGGGCTGCACTGGGAGTAGTGGAGTCCCACCCAAATGTGTTCAGGGAATGCTGTGATGTTGTGTTGAGGGACATGGATTAGTGAGAGATTTAGGTTAGACATTAGGAGGAAGTTTTTCACTCAGAGGGTGGTGACATACTGGAACAGGTTGCCCAAGGAGGTTGTGGATGCCCCGTCCCTGGAGGCATTCAGAGCCAGGCTGGATGTGGTTCTGGGCAGCCTGGTCTGGTGCTTGGCAACCCTGCACATATCTGGGGGTTGGAACTGGATGATCATTGTAGTCCTTTTCAACCCAGTCCATTCTATGATTCCGTAACTTTCACAGCCCCCGCTAGAAGCACCTGTCCATGCCCAGGACTGGAGCAGCTGTGCAATGGCACAGACATCCTTGCCGGTGCATCCAACAGAGTTCCTCTCTGGGCTCAGAGGTGTTTCTGGGAATTTCAGCCTTGGGCTGGGGCAAACCCATGGGGTCTGTCCCTCCTGGGCACGCCCTGTGAGGTCATAGAAGGCATTACTTGGCCTTTGCAGCTGTCAGCTATTATGACATCAGAACCTGCTGTCCTACTTAGCCATGCCGCAGAGGTGTGCAGCAGTGCAGTCTTGCGAGGATTGCAGAGCAGGCGAGTGGGGAAGAGGTGCTCGTGTCCTGGGAGGAGAGCGAGCTGTTCCCTGTGTCTGTCAGAGTGAAGGTGCCAAAATGCCGGCCCAGCTAGGCAGGTGGGTGCAGCAGGGCCCAGAATGGGGGGAGGGGAAGCCAGAAACACCGCATGCTGCTGGGCTTTCTCCAGCTGGGCAGCCCCAAATCTCCTTCCATGGGCACAGCCCCGCTCCCGCTCTGGGGAGAGCCAAAAGAGGCCGGGCCGCTGCCCCTGTGGCACAGCAGAGCCCTTCACTCTCACGTGTACCACAGGTGCTGTGGCACTGGCTGGCTCTTGCTAAAGGGCCCTGGGACTCACATCTCTGCTGGGCAGAGGAATACGGTGGCAGCTGTCTGCTAAAGGAATCCCAGGAGATCGTGTCCCAGTGCTGGGCCGTGATAATCACTGTCTGATCTCTCCCTTAGGCAACGCGTTGCCGAAGAGAGGGGAAGGAGGACTCCCATCCTGCTTCTAGCAGTCCTTTCTGGTGAGTGTTCCCCACCCAAAGTCATCCTAGCAGAGCGGGACTGTCCCACACGGCATGTCCCCGCTGGGTCCGGAGGAGGAAAATGGGGCTGCGGGGCTCAGAGTAGTCTGAGCAAACTAATGGTCTCTCCTGACTGATGTCCCCCACAGCTGGAGCCTTCCTCTGGATATTGGCTTGGAAAAATGACGTCCCGCAGGTCAGTGCATGGTGTGTGGCAGAGGCCAAAGCTCTGCCTTTCTGCTTCTGTGGGAACGGGGAGTTTGGCCACGGGCTCCTCACTGTTGAGACGGAGGGTGGGCCCTTGAGCTGGGCTGGGGATTGCCTTGGCAGCAGGATGGGCTTCAGTGTGGAAGCATCTTCCCAGTGCCCACTTCGGAGCTTGAGCTGAAGGCGGCAGCACATGGGAAGAAGGGGCCTTTGGCCCATCCGTGGCACTGGGGAGTCTGGAGGGGATGGGAAAGCAGAGAAGCAGCAGATGCTCTGCAGCACGGGGAGGGCTTAAGAGCCCGACTTTGGGCAGTGGTCCTCTGCAAACTGCTGGGAAGCAGCAGGAAATTCGGCCAGGGAAGCTCCTTTGGAAGCCCTGGCCGTGCTCCTTGTGCTTCCTCCCATTGAATGCCTTTCTCTTCCAGATGGCATCAGCAGGACCTGTTGTGCATGGGCTCCTGTATCTGGGGTAAGAACACTTCCTTGCCCTGCACTTGGCTCTGTAGCGTGGCCTGTGTGCTCTTTGCATGCCTTTGCCTCATGCCCAAGGCTCCAGCCCTTCCCATCTGTATGGTGGAAGGCAGCCCTTGGCAAAGCGAAGGAACGAAAGGGGCTGGGGGATAAGGAAGGGCACAACCCCCCAGAATCCTTCACCTCATGGCACTGGAGCTCTGACCTATGGGGTGGACAGTGCTGAAGACTCGCTGTGCCTTTGCTTCAGGAGCTCACCAGTTTGGCTGGAGGGGAAGAGGCAGGAGTTGAATGTGAAAACCACACAGCTGTTGGCCAGGAAGGACCTCATTCTCCAATCAGTGTTTGATGTCCTCCAAGAGAATGGGATCCATGGACTGAAGAGAGAGGTAATGGTGCTGCTCCCTCCTGTTTCCTCTCAGCCCTTTCCAGAGACAGCTCTGTGCTCTGGCTGCCTGCCCCACACTTGGCTCTGAGGCTCAGCCTCTCCTGTGTCTTGGAGCCGCTCTGCTCCCTTCACTGAGAGCTGCTGCTGGTGCTAGCTGCACAGTGCATCTGGGATCAGGGTGCTCTGTGCAGTGCTGTGAATTCCTCCTGGGTTGGCCCCCAGCCGGGCACCTGCTGAGCTTGCTTGGAGGCCGGACATCGTCCCTTCCAAGAGACTAGCAGGGCAGGATTCTTAGCTGGAAGGGCCGTTCTCCAGGCCAGCTGCAACTGCAGCACTGCAGGGCCTGGCTGGCTCAGGGCATGATCTGACTGCCTATCCAGGCTGTTCGGGAGATGGCACAAGGCTGGCAGCAAGGGGGTCAGGCAGAGCCCAAAGTCAATTTTTGCTGTGTCTCTGGAGTCCAGTGGCTCATCGGGGCACACTTTCTGTAAGATCCTGCCAGATTTCTGGAAAGACATGGAGCTTTCCCCTAGCTCTTGGATAGGACTCCCTGCTCACACCGATCTCCTCCTGCATTTCTGCTCACTGCTGTCTCTCCATTCCCTGTTTGTTGCCAGGAAATTCTGCAGTTGACACAGCACGCCATTCAGAAAATCATGGAAAATGGCGTCTGGATGCCCAACTGGGCTCTGGAAACCATGGGTATGTAGACAGACAGCTTCACTACCCTCAGCTTTGCGTCTGGCTCTCCCCAAAACCTGCCAAGCTCTGCTTTCTGTCAGAGTTATCTCATAGAGCTTTAGAATGGCTGCGGTCTGAAGGGACCTTACAGACCATCGCAGTCCAACTCCCTGCCGTTGACAAGGCTGCCACCCTTTCCATCAGGGTGTTCAGGGCCCCATCCAACCTGGTCTCCAGCGCCTCCAGGAATAGGGCATCCATGGCTTCTCTGGGTGGCACATTGCAGGGCCCCACTGCCCACTCCTGACATCCCATCTAAATCTCCCCTCTCTGAGAATTTAAAAAGCCTTCACCCGTGCTCCTAGAGCTGACCGGCTCCTTTCCCCAGGTGCTCAATCAGTGGCTCAGGCTGGGACTCAACAGTTCCCATACACAGTGGGAGGGATTTTGCAACCCAGGGCCCTGCCAAGAACTTCAGGGAACAAGCACACACTCCTTCTCTTTCAGCTCATCTCTGGGCTGTCCTAGTACACATCTCTTCATCTTTATTTCAGGTGCCACTGTTGATGCAGAGAGGACATCCAAGAGTTATGGTGGGAAAGGCTGGAAGAACCACTGGCTTTCTCCACTCTTTTCCACTGCAAAGCCTCCTGAGACACTCTTGCAGGTATGGCAGGAGAAATGGTGACTGTGGGTTCACTGCCTTGCCTTCTGGCTGCAGGAGCAAGTGTGCAGCAATTTCCTTTGGCCCAGCTGTACTGCTCAGCCCACACACTTCCCCACATTACTGACAGCAGCGTTGGGAAGGTGATGGGATGACAGATGCTGGGAGGGCTGCCCTGCTGGCTCTGGGCAAGCAGAGAAAGGCGACTGACTCCAGAGCTGTTGTCCAAACCTTTGCATATTCCCCTCCTGTCCCTTGACTAGCATTCCATTACAAAGAGAACAGCAGCCCACAGAGAAGGCAAGCTTTTGCCCAGCAGCCAGCTCTGGTGGCTCTTTGCTCACCACTGACAGACACGTCTTTCATTTCAGCCTGATATTTCTCCTGGCAACTGCTGGGCTTTCCAAGGATCTTGGGGCCATGTGGTCATCCAGCTGCCGGAGAAAATCCAGCCCACGGCTTTCACCATCTGGCACATCTCCAAGGCAGTCTCTCCCTTTGGTGAAGTCAGCAGTGCCCCCAAAGAGTTTGCTGTCTTGGTAAGTCTCTGCCTGCTGCTTCTTCTGGAGGGCGCCAGGCAAAAGTTTTGCCATAGAGCCTCATAAGACCCACAGAGCCCCCAAAGAGTCCCATAAGACCCCACAGCAGCAGGAGCTCCCAGAAAGCTGTGGTGGCCTGCTGCAGAGTGCGACATCCTGACCAAGGGCACGGAGATCCTTGGGGTGGTTACACGTCTCCGGAGGCCTCTGCTGGTCTTTGTGGCTGAGCAGCTCAGAGCAATTGCTCCACGTGCCCTGACTCAGGTTCACCCTCTTTTGTGCTCTAATCCTGCCAGAACCGAGGGAGGGGGGGAAGGACTCCCGCCTTTGGCCTCAGCATGTTCTTTTTCACACGGCCTGCCTAAGTGTGACCACCATCATCTCTTGTCTTTGAGGGAGTGGATGAGGCTGAAGGTGAAACTCTCCTGGGGTTATTCGTTTACAATGTGGACGGAGAGATCGCCCAGACCTTCCACGTGCAGGTATGGCAAGTGCATGCAGCAGGCCGCCAGGGAGGAAGGCCGGGCTGCCTGCAAGTCCTGGGACAAAAGGGTTTGCCTGATCAGCCAGGCCCTGCTCCGCTCTCCAATGTGGCCGACTCCTGTGGGGAAGACAGACGAGGCGGCCGTCCCACCCTTGGAAGCACTTTCTCTTCCTGCTAGAGCAGAGAGAGCAGCAGTGGGAAGGCGGTGTGGGAGGGAAACTGTCCGTCCCCCTGCAGGTGTAGAGGGACGATGGCTGGTGGGTGGGAGGAGTGCAGCTGCCTTCCCCCATCAGCAGCGCCGTCCCGGCGTCCCACCAGCCCAGGGAGCGGAGCGGAGAGGAGCAAGCCACTGTTCGGAGCTGGCAAAGGGAGCTGTGCGGATGTGCCGTGGCTCTTCCCACGTGTGTAATGAAGCCTCTCCTCTTTGTGTTGGCAGGAGGAGCCTTGCAAAGCCTTCGGCCATGTCAAATTGGAGGTGCGGAGCAACTGGGGAGACGCAGAATACACCTGCGTGTACCGAGTGGAAATTCTGGGAATTCATAAAAGACAACAGAGATTTGTTAGAAGGGAATAATTAAAATAAAATGTTGATTACTTTCTGCCTGCGTTGAGGATGATCACTGGAGCAGCGCGTTGAGGCTGGGGAGGGAGGAGCAGCAGGGCTGAGTCGGGCGAGCACCTCGGAGCTCTGTGACGTCATCATCCCGCGCCGCGAGGAGTAGGCGGCCATGCGGAAGTGGTGTGGGCCTCGTGCTGCTCCAACACCGCAGGGCAGCCCCGGGGCTCCGAGAGCCGCCTCGGCTTCTACGAGTGGGTGTTCGGGGGGGTACCTGCGTGAAGGCCATTCTGCATTGGCGCCGTGGGGCCTCTGTGGTGCTCGGGGCCTCTGCTTGGTGTGGGAAGATGCGCTGAGCCCCCCTCCAGTCCGGGGTACATCGCTGCCTCGTCCCCCTCCACGGTTCGGCCATAAACCCCCCCAGTCCCTCTTTCTGATCCCCAGGGTCAAACTCTTTTTTCTGTCCCCCTCCCACCTGACCTTTAGAGCCCCCCCCCCCCCCACTCCAGTTCCCCCAGTCCTTTTCGACCCCCCCCGAGTGCCCCCCCCGCCCCCCACTAAGTACCTCATTCTTACCCCCAAGGTCCCTTCCCCACCCCCATCCTGTTCCACTCCTCCTATTCCCCCATTCCTATCTTCTCCCCCCAGTACCCCTCTCAGTCCCTATTCTGACTCCTAGAGTCTCCTATCCATCTGCCCCCCCGCCCCCCCTTCCATTAAATTCCTCATTCTGTCCACCAGGGTCCTCTCTTCCCCCCCATTGAGTCCCCCCATTCTTACCCCGAGGTAATTCCCGCCCTCCCCCCCCCCCCATTCCCATAGTCTGATCCTCTTCCCCCCTACCATTACCCCCCCTCAGTCCACCGTTCTGACTCCTAGAGTCCCCTGTTGTTCCCCCCTGGATCTCCCCCAGTGAGTCCCCCCATTCTTACCCTAAAGGTCCTTTCACCATCCCACCCCTCCAATTCCCTCATTCTGATCCCTACAGTCCTCTTTGACCCCCTACCTCAGTTCCCCATTCTGACCCCCAGGGTCCCTTCCCCCATCCCATTCCACTCCTATTCCCCCATACTGATCCTCTCCTTACACCAATACCCCCCTCAGTTGCCCATTCTGAACCCTAGAGTCCCCTATCCATCTCCCTCCCATTAAACTCTCCATTCTGACCACCAGGGTCCCCTATTCCCCCCCAGTGAGTCCCCCTATACTTACCCTAAGGGTCCCTTCTCCCCTGCCCCATCCCACCCCTCTAATTCCCTCATTCTGATCCCTACAGTCCTCTTCAACCCCCCCACCTCAGTGCCCCCCTGCACACACTCAGTTCCCCATTCTTACCCCCAGTATCCTTTCCCTACCCCCACCCCATCCCACCTCTCCTATTCCCCTATTCCTATTCTCTCTCCCCGCTCCCTCCAAAATCCCCCCCCCCAGTCCCCCATTCTGACCCCTACAGTCCCCTGTCCTCCCCCAGTAACTCCCGCTATTCTTACCCTAATGGTCCCTACCCCCCCATTCCCCCATTTTTCCCTTTCTCTCCCCACCCTCTCCCCTCATGTCTCTCCTCAATCCTCCCATCCCCAGTCACACAATCAGAAGTTTGGAGAAGCCCTCCAAACTCACCCACTCCAACCATCCACCTGTCTCCAATAGCTCTCACTCAACCACGGCCCTCAACACAACATCACAGCATTCCCTGAACACCTCTGGGGTCGGTGACTCCACCATTCCCAGTGCAGCCCATTGCAGTGCCTAACCACTACTTTTGGAGCAGTAATACTTCCTAACGTCTAGCCTGAATCTCCCTTGGCACAACTTGAGGCTGTTCTCTCCTGTCCTATCACGGGAGCAGATGCTGACCCCCAGCTCACCACAACCTCCATTCACAGAATCACAGTATCACACAGAATGGCCCAGGTTGGAAGGGACCTCAAGGATCACGAATCTCCAACCCCCCTGCTACACGCAGGGCCACCAACTTCCCATTTAATACCAGACCAGGCTGCCCAGGGCCCCATCCAACCCGGTCTTGAACACTTCCAGGGATGGGGCATCCACAGCCTCTCTGGGCAGCTCTCACTGTAAAGAACTCACCACTCTCTCTGTAAAGAACTTCCCTCTGACATCCAACCTAAATCTTTCCTCTCTCAACTTAAAACCATTTCCCTTTGTCCTGCTGTTATCTACCTTTTCAAAGAGTTGATTCCCCTCCTGTTTGTAGGCTCCCTTTAGGTACTGAAAGGCTGCAATGAGGTCACCCTGCAGCCTTCTCTTCTCCAAGCTGAACAAGCCCAGCTCCCTCAGCCTGTCTTCGTAGGGGAGGTGTTCCAGCCCCCTGATCATCTTTGTGGCTCTCCTCTGGACTCTCTCCAATAGCCCTCTGTCTTCCTTGTATTGAGGGCCCCAGATCTGGACACAGTACTCCAGATGGGGCCTCACAAGAGCAGAGTAGAGGGGGACAATCACCTCCCTGTCCCTGCTGGCCACCCCTCGTTCCTGGTGTTGGGGATCCTGTTGCCACTCGAGGTACTGAGCCAAACTGCCACCTTCTGTGTGAAACATGAAAAAACACAATTCTGAACCCACAGCATCTCAAGGTCCCTTCAAGAGCCCCCAACCACTGCCCTGAGCCCTCCAGTTCCCCCTGCTGCCCCTTAAAAACCTTAGGAGTGCCAGCAGCACCTCGTGCCTGAGAATGCCCGGTGGATTTCACAAGGATGCACTCATCTCCTGCATCGTGATCACTGGCAAAAATGTCTAATGGCGCTGACCTGAGCTGAGGGTTCAGTGGTGACATACACTGCTGTACTGCAGTGTGAGCCTCCGGTCCTGCTGCTGGACACTGCCGGGCGCAGCCTGGCTCCGTCCTCTCTGCACCTCCCTGCAGGGACTGATGGCCGTGCCTGGGATCTCCCCGAACTTCCTCTTCTGCAGGCTGAGCCACCCCAGCTCTCCCAGAATTCCCACCCCAGCCATTTCTCACGCAGTGCTGAGGAGGGGTGGGGATTCTCGGGGGAGGAACGGGGCAAGTGGTTGCAGTCCTATCACATGGCCATTTGTGCTGCCCTGTCCTTGCACTGAGGTGGGCACGGGGATGGGGGGTTATTGGAGCTGCAGAAATGACCGCAGGCAGAAGAGCTGAAAAACGAACGCTAGCTAAACATTTAATCATTTAACATACAGAGCAATAAACAGAGAAATGACCGTACTCCCAACCACTTCCCAGCCTAACAGTCATTCCCCCCTCACGGCTTCCCTCCTCGGGGCCAAAACGAATCGGCTCCACGTCGGCTTCACGCAGCTCCGAGAGCTCCGCACGGGGACAGACAGATGGAAACCAGCACTTGGGGACTGCAGCTGCGGGGCTGCAGCTCAGCACAGCGCTGCTGATTTGAGCCGGGCGAGAGCCGAAGGCGCCCGCTTAACTCCGTGCCTGGTTCGAACGCGTACCGATCCGTGGGATCGCATCGTGCCATTGGCGGAGAGCCCGCTCTCGGCCCCGCCTTCGTCGCGTTCCCATGTCGGCGGAACGGGGTGGGCGCTGCGCGCGGGGTCCTTTCCGTTCCGGTCGCGCCGTTATTGCGTCATCACCGCGCGAGTCCCGCCGGCCGCGGCCCGGCTGCCCGCGGCGCCGCCCCGCGCCGTGCGCCGCGCGCCGCTCCGCTTCCAGGGCCCCGGGGCGGCCGGCTGGGGCTGCGGGAGGAGGAGCGCTCCGTGCGGGCCTTCTTGGAGAGCGGCGAGCACGGGCGGGCGGCTTCCCGCAGGTTGGGGAGCGGGGCGTTCGGGCGGGCGGCGCGGCGCGGCCCGGCGATGGCGCTGGGGAACCCGCTGGAGATGGGCGGCTCCGGGGCACCGTGGCGTCCCGCTGCAGGCGGCGGTCGCGGTAGCTCATGTAGTTCAGGTAGTTCAGCCCCACCCGGCTTGCCTTCTCGGGCTCCTCGATGGGCGCCGACGGCCGCCCTCCCGCCCAGGGCAAACCTTGCCGGCGCGAGGCCAGCGCTGTGCGGGGCAGGGCTGAGCGCGGGGCGATCGCCTCCTGCTGCTGGCTGCGCTGCTGCCGTGCGAGCGGGCTGCTGGCTCGCGTTCAGCCTAGCGTCGATCCACACCTTTTCCACTGCGCAGCCTTCCAGCCGCTCTGCCCCAAGACTGCAACGATGCCTGGGGTAGTTGTGACCGAAGTGCGGGAGCCGGCATGTGGTGGTGTTGAGCCTCGTGCCGTTGGCATCAGTCATTGATCGGCCTGCCCAGATCCCTCTGCAGGGTCTTCGTATCCTCAGGTAGATAATAGGGATGCCGTAGCTGAGGGGCGATGGGAGGAAGGGAGGGGAGCATCCAGCCTTGCCATGGGCAGCCTGTGGACCACGTGCTGTGGGTGCCAGCATGAAGCTCCTCCGTCCGTCAGCACGGGAGCAGCAGTTCTGGCTGCAGCATCAGGAACTCAGTGCAGCCTTGCAGAGAGAGTCCAGCAGCACAAGAAGATTATGACAGCCATGGAGTGTGAGTGCCTCAGCTGTGTCTGTAGCCTGCGAGGAGCTGAGTGGGGCTGGGGAGAGGAAGGTGTAGGAGTCCTGAGGAGGGACGCACAATGGCAGCATTAATGGCTGGATCAGCTGCTTCCTCCTCCCCTCCTGGCAGCGTGCATTGGTTCCTTTGAGAAGCGCCCCAGAAGCCAGACCCCACTGTCACATCTGTGGGGTTCCACAGAACACACAGACATGGGGATGCTGTGTGTTGGATTGCTGTTTATTGCAGTGCACCAGCACAGGGCAGGACTGGGGAGATGGGGATGATGAGGGGGATGGTGGGGATGATAAGGAGCCGTGGGCTCCTCAGGTGGTACCAGGGAACATCTCCATATGTTTGTAGCTGTGCGGAGCTGTGCGTGTCTCCTGCTGTAACGGAGATGGAGGGGATGGCACTGACTGAGGGGCAGTGACCGGAGGCGCTGTGAGGCGGCCGAAGTCAGACCGGCCACAGCACAGACAGACAGCACTGCGGCTCCTCATCTCCGCGTGAGGCAGCTCTCGTTACCTCCGCGAGGAGCGCTGTGCTGCTGGCGCGCTCTGATGATGTCACGCAGCCGCCCGGCCTGGGTGCGCTCTCTGGGCAACGTGAACGAGTCGCCATGGAGCGCTCTGCCTTCGGGGTCGCGTGCAGCGCAGCGCGGTTCCCCCAGAGGCGCTTTTCTCCCGGCGCCATCGGGTTCTGCCCCTCTTGGGATCGCCCTTTATGGGCGGGCCTGGAATACTTTGGGCTCGGAGTCCCTCCCCGCTGCGGGGCGTGGGCTCCGCGTCACAGCCCGGCCCTGCAGAGCTCTGTTCCACGCTGCGGAGACTGCCTGCGCTGCGGGTGAGCGACCCCGCGGGGGAGGGCTGCGCCAGAGCGTCGGAACGTGGGGACGGGAGCACGGGGCCGGATGCGGGCGTGGGGAAGAGAAACACGGCACGCGGAGCGGCGGCGTCCCAGTCCGGCCGTGCCTTTCCCGCTGAGCGCAGCCGGTTCTCAGCGTCAACTCCGTGCTGTGCTGCTGCGGTTTCACGCTGCGGAGGCGTTTGGACTGAATGCGGCGCGTGCGTTCCTTCCCTGTGTTTGGTTTTCTTTCTGCCGGCTCTTTTGCGCTCAGAATATTTCTGCCTCCTTCCCTCCTTTGTACTGACCTTTCTTTTGTGCTGCGATCTGCTTGCTAGCCCTGCACCTACAGAGCGACCAGATGGTGAAACTGCATCAGGAAAACATCTGTCAAATGCAAAGCTGCTATTTAGTGCCCAAAGCAAATATTAAGACAGGGTGCTTAGCCTTACATTTTTGCCAAGGACTCGAGAAGAGCAGAAACTTGTTATTGTTCTGAAGCCTGGAATGTAGTTTGTCTGCTGAGATCCACAGTTCCATGAAAGAGAACAAGTTGAGCGCTGAGGAGCACCTATGTGGCAATGCCACACTGAGCTTGCTTGCCTGGGCAGCACACTGCCGTGATGTTCTACATGCGTAAGAGTTTTGTGTAGAGTGAGCACAGGCACTGCTGCTATTGCACAAGGGCTGGGCTCACTGATAGCAGCACGAAGGCAGCGGTCTGCTTCTCCTTGTGACCTCAGCCAGCCTGTCACTCTAGGGGTAGAAAAGGCATTTCTTACCCACTGGTGCCTTTATCTGCTTGTACCCCACTGTATAATCAATGAATATTAATATGTTATAATTATGAAATAAACAAGAGAGTTAGGCAAAGCAGGATATAATAACAAAAAGAGAATAATATGGGATGCTTACCCATATTCTGGGCTTGCTTATGAAACTCCAGCAGAGTGAATCTCTAGAAGAGATTCTTCTCTCCTGGTAGTCAGCTCTTAAATGGGTCTAGGAGAGGTGGAGCCAGGCTCCACCCCTTCCGGCAGCACAGGTGAATTGTCTTCACCTGTGCTCCGTGGCTGACTCATTGCTCGCCTCAGGTGATTAATCAGAGGTTCAGGCCATGATTCAGCAGTTCCTATACAACCACGTCCCTCTCTTATGCAGAGCTGCTGTTGTGCTGCAAGGCAGCCTTTTTTGGCTCAGTCCAAAGCAAACAGGCAGTGCGTGTTTGTGGGTATTTTATAGCGCTGTTAGAGTGTTGATTTCAGACTGGGAAATCGTGCTTTTTGTTCTTTCCAGTCTCAATCGCTTAACCAGTCAATCCATTACCAAATGTCAACCACTTTCATAATTCAGGTTGTCACTGTCTGGTTTTGTTTCCCTAGGGGGAACAAAGAGACAACGGGACTCTTGGCTCGGCTAAAAGCAAAGAATCACTCACCCCTCTGCACACTGTCAATGCTAAGGCAAAATGTGGGTTTAAACTAAGGCAGTGTAACATTACTGATTGCAGATGAGCAGCAGAGCAGTTGCCTGACACCCCTGCAGTAATAGCAGGTCCTGTTGATGAAGCAGCTTACCCATCCCTGTTGGGCAGTGGTATCAAGGCAACACTCTTCAGATCTTAGTTTTCCTTCTAAGGATTCTGTATAGCTGACATTCACTGCCTTGCATGCCTCCCCCCCACCCCCACCAAGGCAGCCTTGGAAGGAAAATGATTTCTCATAAAGACTTAGAACCACAGAATGCTTGAACTAGTTTTGCTTTTGCAAGCAGCTTAGTTTCAGGCTAAATTGAACCTGGTAACTGCTTTAGAAAGAGTTTGAGCATACTTAATTAGCAGCTATTGCTAACTCCATTATTTTTACGTTTAGAGCTCACTAGGTGAGCGTCTTGCATGCTGCTTGAAGCCAACTTGAAAAACAACACCAAGCCATTATTTCCATGGACAGTGAAAGTTTGGCACTCACCCCTGTGTATCTGCTCTTTCCTAGGTGAATCTAAGCAGTTTCGACCAAGAAAACTCAGGCCCAGCAATGATGCACTGTGTGCTTCCTTCAATGGAGAGCTCTTAGGAAGCATGAATCGCTGCAATTCTGATGACTGCCTTCCACATGACAACAACGATGGGGTTAGGGAAAAAAGCACTGGGATGGGCTGCCCAGGGAGGTGGTGGAGTCACCAATCCTGGAGGTGTTCAAGGAATGTTTGGATTTTGTGTTGAGGGATATGGTTTAGTGAGAAGTATTGGTGACAGGTGGATGGTTGGACAGGATGATCTTCCAGGTCTTTTCCAACCTTGGTGTTTCTGTGATTTTTTGAAGGAGCTCATCCACATTCCTGCCCTCATTTCTCTTTGCTCTACTGATGATGTTGATCTGAGTCCACCAGACATCACAGTTGTTAGCCTGGATTGTGACCCAGTGTCTTTCCAGTGCAGCCCATCTCAAGCAGAGTGAGTGCCCGGACAGCAGCACCTCCATGAGGAGCAGGTCAGCATCGCTGAGGAGAAGCTGAACTTTTTGGAGGAAAACTTAGTCAGGCGGCCAGTTCCAGGCACCAGGTAGCACCACAAACTCTGAGCCAGTCTTTCCATTCCCAGAGGAGTCCATTCTTTACTCTGAACCTCTCTTGCTCTTCTGTCTTTTAATGAGTAAAGGCACACTCATGCTCAGTCAGCACCTTGACTGGGTCATTCAAAGGGACTGGGATCAATGTAAAAAACTGCAAGGCACTTCAACTTGCAGTGATATGGCTTTCGGCTGCTTGCTGCAGAGCTCTGGATTTGTTCCCATGTTCTATGGCTTTTGGGTGTCTGCAGGGAGAGATCTACTATTTTGTATGGTAGCAAATAGCATCCTGGTTGCTGGTCATTAAAATCCCAAGCTTCCTGGCTGCACCTTTGTGATGCTTTTCAGTGCTTTTTGATGCTCTTCGATGCCTTAATTGTTCCCTAAACATCTCTGTGCTCCTACAGTGTCCATGCCTGGCTCCCATCTACGAGCTGGACTTGCAGATCATCTGCAGTCCTGTCATTATCACATTGCAGCAGGAAGAGTTCACCCTGACTAACATCAGGCAGTACTGCTTGGTCTGCAGACTACTGGCTGCTTCTTCATCCCTTCAGCTACAATAGCATCTCTCAGGGAAGTCAGATGCAGTCATGCTCTCTGAATTCTGTGCTTGATTAAATCCAGAGCAAATCTTTACACTACAATGAGCAAACCATGCTTTCTACCAAATAGGCAGGGTTTGTGCCCCAGGATTTCAGGCAGGAGAAGGGCTGGTATCAGCCCAGGGCAGGATCTGGGTCCCCTGGGGACAGCAGCCACAGCCCCTGTCCAGTCTGCATGGTGACCCTGGGCCATCCCTAGGGCACTTTGTGACCCTCCCCTCCTCTGCACTGCCCCACAAAGCACAAGGGAAGGTCTGGGGGGTGGCAATGCCTAGGTGCCCCTGAAACAGGCCAGGAATCGTGCCCTCTATTCCATTCATCCCCAGGCCCTGATGCCCAGTTCTCAGGGCTCCAGAATCCCTCAGTGTCCTGTTCCAGGGCCTCTCCACCCTTACTATAGAATCATAGAATGGTTCTTATCATAGAGAACTTCTTCCTTATGAAGAATCTAAAGAGTCTGTTCCCTCCTTTGTTACAACCCCCTTGAGAAGGTCACTCTCAGGTCTTTCTGGAGCCTTCTCTTCTCCAGGCTGCACAGCCTTAGCTCTCATAGTCTGTCCTTGTGGGGTGGTATTCCATCCCTGGGACCATTTTTGTTTAATCTTGTTGGTTTGTTAGTAGCAGACATTTTATATAAAATGTCCTAAAAGATGGTAATGTTTCCTTTTGCAATTCTGACATGCATGTTTAAGATTCAGTGCATAATTTAAACTGTGTGACACACTTTGAACTTAACTGCACTGTAATTGTGATGCACTGATTGCTTTCATTTTGTCAGGTTGAAGGGGCAGCATAATATCCTTTTCTCTGCTTGGTGTAAGTGGTAACAATATATACGATTTTCTAACTTCTGAATCTTCTGAATCTATTGACAGAGCAAAAGTTAGTGAGGATATCTTTGAGGTTTTCCTTATCTTTAACTCTCTGCAAACCTACAATCATTAGATTTTGTATAAAAGTGTATAAAGATGAATATACTTTTTTCTTGGAGAACTTTATTTCCCAAACAAGCAGATGCTGAAGGTTTCTGCTAAAGCACTTTGCTCCTGCTGTTCTAGTTCGGATATGGAGTTGCTGGTCCTGCTTTCTTAGGCATCCTCTAGAGATCATTTCCCTTGAGATACTTAATTCTCTCATTTGATCTATTAACTTCACAAAGACAGACCAAACTTCTTCAGGCACACTTGCTTTTCAAGAAAAATGAATGAATCAAATATGCAATACTGAAAATATCCATATACAAAATACAGAGCAAAGGACATTAAAAACATAAAATCAATTCTAAATCATGTTTAACTTTTACTTAGTATTCAAACAAGATAACAATTTGTTCAACCTACTGTAGCTGAGAATGAAGTGTGCCTAATGCACTTCAAAATGAACTTCTGTTACTCCATCTATCCTACATTATTCTCCTAAGTGGCTCTGAAACCAGCTCTGTGAGATGGTGACTTAACTGATCCTATGAATGGCAGACATCTGTGAGTTTATTTATATTCCTTTCTAACCGTGCCTGAGATCCACAACTTGCAGCATACGACAGGAGGTATCTGAAATAACTTCTGCTTTAACTTAATGTCTCTAGCTATAAATCCTTCAGTTCTGCACAATTCCTGCTCTGCAGAGAGATAAGCTTCAACAATTAGGGTAAGGAAACTTCCAAGAAAGGGAGAGCAGGACAGAAACTTCAAGGCAAGAGCTCCTACGGATATTTGAAGGTATTTTCATGAAAAAGAGCCTTTTGTGTTCAGAGCACTGCACTCCTCTGCAGTGCTCAAGCTCACCTATCAGGAGTGCTACGAATTTAGTCTTTCCAGTTTCCTTCACCACCCTGGTAGACTGCAGCTAACCTCAATTTCTGTTGCTCTTTCTGACCCATGTCAACTACTGCTTTCTTCTGTTTCTTTGAAAAATCACTCTTGAAATCATCTCTGTCATGTTTTCAGAATACATTGTGGCATTGCACTGTATCCAAGAGTCTATGAAATGGAAGATAAGGGGCTGCTTTATGATGCACTTTGCAATAACTGAGGCAAATAATGACTAGTTTTGGAAGCTTAAAAAATATTCTAACCTATAATCTTTGTCTGAAATCAAAATTAAAGCAATTGCATTTTAAAAACTGTTTTTTAATTATTTTAATTATTTTATTTATCTTACGCTTATTTATCTTATATTTATTTATGCTAACTTTCTTTTGTTTTTTATTTATATATTTATTTGTATGCTTGTTCAAGAATAATACATTGGAAGTAAAGGATAACTAGAAATAAATCCTTCCAGTACAGCATCAGCCCAGTTTCAGCCATAATTGATCTTCAGTCTAACTTCTGTTATGTCAAAGAATTTTAGCGAGCAAGGTTAATACATGTACTTGCAAATGTTAGTCTCAATAAATTAATTTGTGTAACTATAATATATACAACCACTCAGAGTAATCAAATGTGATAGCTTTAAGGATTGTAAGATGATAGAAAGATGCATTTGAAAATGAAGTTATGAGTTTACTAGATTATTACTTTCCTTTTTGCTTTCTCAGTTTTCTTATTGACAAATTATGAAAGAAGAATAACTAAGACTGCTAAGAACTTAATAACACTACATAGCTCTTCCTAATGGAATATCAGAATCTCCTTGTAGACAGTAGTTCTGTTAAAGACATAAAAAATGGGAAAACACCCAATGCAGGAATAAAATAAAAAGAATTGTAATAGCATCCATTGTTAAAGCACTCTCATAATACAGCTTTCACTAACAAGAGTGACAAAAAACAGATATTTTGTCTTGCCGTTTAAGTTTTTATGCGCTCTCTGAAAGATTAATAAATTGCACATACAGGATTCAGTTCATGAAAAAAATAATTTTGCAAAAGAAAAGTTTTAAGCAGTAAACAATATTTATTTCAAGTTTCACTTTTTCTGTGTTATGTAACCAAATCTTCAAGAGAAAGCAGAGCTTAGCTATTGTTTTGAGAGTTGTGTTGGAAAATAAGAGAACGTAGAGATTCCTTTAGATCACCAGAATCTGAGCTGCTTCTCTGTAAGGCAAAGAATAAGTTTTGTTTTCCCAGGCTGACTGTGAAAAGTTGATAAGAGATATGAAGAGGACAGGAAAAATCACTTGTTTTTTTCCTGGAGTATTTATGGATAATGTATAAGTAAGAACAGAATGTTGGTAAGCTGTAAGAGCATTCAAAATTTATCATATATGTACACAAAATTAATTCCATTTTTAAAGTAATTCATCTATTCAAACGATAAGCAAGTTAGAGCATTTGGAATAAAATCACCCATGTTTTTACTCAGAGGACATATAGAACTTCTTTTAATAAGCATCCCTTGTTTTATGAGCCAGGAGTTTAGAACATCTTTATGAGTATCTAGGTTTGCTTTTTAGATTTAAACATGAGTGCTTAAAGTAGATCTGTATAGAATATCTAAGTAGTTTGCAATTGCACACATTCTCTCTTGCCTGTGCTGAGTCCTATGGTGCTTATGAGGATAAAGTCCTGGACAACTGCTCTTTCTCAACCTATCACTATATATTTTAGAGGATCTTAATGCTTGCAAAATCTTTAAAACTTAGCGTGAGAGCATCATATTTTTAATAGTTTTTATGTATCAAAGTTGTTACATAGGCATATATATGTGTATGAGAGGTTAATGTTAAATTATGCTAATTCTGAAAAGATTTCATTGGAGTAGAGACTTTTCTGACACTTTAAAAGATCTTTTTATTGTTTATGATGTGGCCTTGTCATTAATATCTCTGGCTAGTCTCTTGTCTGTACCCTTTGCCCATTTCCTTCCTTTCAGTGATCTGTCACAATCTGTTCAGACTAGATATCGGGAGGGCCATGATATCATGGCAATTATTTCTTTTGGAAGGACTGCTAGCATGGTTTTTTATTGTTCATTTAATTACTATGAAACATTCAATTTCTGTGCAAGAGTAAAAGCCATTTATGCTTGCACTTCTGGATTGCCAAAAAATATGTATAAATCAGTATGTAAAAAATTACTGTAAAATTTCTAGTCTTAGTGAAATTTGCCTGAATTTGAAATAAATGTTTTAGAGGGAAGCAAAAATATTATGCTTATGCTAAGCAAAATTTGAAATACATTCACTATTTGTACAAATTTCTCTGGCAGGTATGATTTGATAACAGCTGCACATAGATTTCTGACAATTCTTTCTTTGAGCAACAGTAATTATAAATGAGGCAAGCAGATGTAGATTCTACTAATCACCTTTATTAGTTCACATCACACCACTGTATTATGTTCAGATACCAATTTAATATTATATTAAATATACTATATTAAATGAATTACACATATATAATATTGTTTATAATAATTATTATAATATACATAATACAATATAAACATATATATTAAATTATGTTAAATATACTTCAATTAGCATGAATTGTGTATTTATTTCTTGACTTGTTTATTACATAGAGAAGTCCATACTTCCCCAAAACCATATTTTTTCAAAAATAAGCACCTTTCATATCTTCACCAAATTACAAACTGGCAGTACACAAAATAATGACTACATTTGTGTCTGTTGCAAGCCTCTTAGAAGCTCCTGTTGTTCTTAAGTATGAAGTTTGAAGCACTTGGATAAGAGTAGCTGCTTTATTAAGAATGATGAAGGCACTTGCATAATGGAAAAAGACTTTGAAAGACTTTAAAAGCATAATTCCTAAGGAGTGGGTAGAATCAGACCTAATTATGCTTTACAAAGGAGTCCTCAGTTAGCTTGTTTAAGCACTCCTTTTCATAGCTGCTAGAGACTGTAAGATTGAGGGTCTTCCTAAAACAGTAATATAATGTAATGCTTTTTTATGGCAGATTTTTAATTTCTGGGCCCAGGGAAGTCACTGAGAATGCAACCAGTCATTTCCAAGTGGACAGAAATTTGTCTCAGTTGCCTTCACTTTCCTTTCTTCGTATTCCCATTAAGCAGACTGAGAGAGGGGCAGGTTATGTGAGAAGGAACACTGCTGGCACTTTCAGTCTGAGTAAGCTCTCAGAATGTGGGTATTCTGGAGGGCAGAAGTCTCTCTGCTACAGATAGCAAACATACTATTCCAATTGGATTTCCCGACCAGCCCCAGGCTTTATTCCAGGAACAATACTACTTTCTTAGTTTGAGAACTCTGTGATCCTCATACAGCAAGATCCTTCCATAAGCACTCAATTCTCACTCTGCATTTAGTTCCTTTTCAACTGGATTATTCTTGTGTGTCCAGCTGAGAACCTTTTTAAGTGCTCCAGTGAAAAATGAAAATCATAGTGAAAATACCCTGCACTGGGAAGAATTTTGGAAGAGGTAGAAAAGAACAATTTGAATAGCAAATATTGTATTAGAAGCTGTTGCACACTTACTACATCTACTACAAAGTTGGGAACTGTTTGTTTATGCGGATACACCTTTATGGACAGATTCATTGGGTTACAGAATTAGTTAATTAGGGATGACATCTGTAGTTAATGTTCTGAGAAAGCTATATGGAACTTAATGAAAAATGAAGGTGATTGTACAGGAGAGGGCTGGAGCACCTCTCCAGAGAAGAAAGGTTGAGGGAACTGGGTTTGTTTAGCCTGGAGAAGAGAAGGCTCTGGGGAGGCCTCATTGTGGCCTTCCAATATTTGAAGGGAGCATATAAACAGGAGGGGGTGATTTATGGAATCAAACTCTATAACCCAGAGTTAGGTTATAAAGCAGGTATGTGTTTATTCAGCATTTGGCGCCAAGCTGGGTGCAAGGGGGATAGCTCCTCCGAACTTGCACACCAGAGAGTGGGATCGTGATACATTTATAAGCCAAGTCCATACATATTCAGCAGTATTTCCCAAGACCTATTGACATATTCATTACTTTTCCGGGAATTCATTTACATACTCTCCCTCCCTGTAGTGCATGCGCAGTAGCTTCCTCTGGTGGTTGTTGGATAAGGCTCGATGTCTTCCTCCCCACCTGGTGGTCATCCCTGGATGAAGTCAGTAGTCTTCCTCGCCATGTCCTTCAGACCTTTGTCCCAGTTTTGAGCTCTTCTCCCACCCTGCATGCCTCTGCAATTTCTTATCCTGTTTGTTCCCCTTTCCATTGTTCTCTCATTGGCCCCTTTCTGCTGACTTGAGAAGGCTTCCTTTTTGGGAATGCGTTTGGGCTAGCAAAAGTTAAACTAAGCGATGCTATTTGTGATTTCCTTTTGAGTTAGCAAAACCAAGCGGTGTCATGGACCTCTTACGTCTTGTATTCTTCAGCTTACTATTTCAGGATGAAGGCTCATTGTCTTCAACCGAAGTAATCCGATCCTGACCCGTTCTTTTTGTGATGCTTTCTTCAAGTTTACAATAGAGTTTCAAGATGTTCTTTTCTCATCTGGCCTCACATCCTGCTTACCTGCATTCCTATACAATAGTTAACCCTTATCTTGTCCTCTCTTTACTCACATTCCTATACAATGGTTAACCCTTATCTACTGCACATACTGCTTGCTACATTCTTTTGTCTTGGCTTCCTTTACAGCCGGCCCATGATTACCCTTCATCCCCTAACTCAGGGGAACAATGGTTTACATGGGTTGACAGTGACAGGACAAGGGGGAATGGTTTTAAACTAAGACAGGAGAGGTTTAGGTTAGATATTAAGAAGAAATTTTCCAATCAGAGGGTGGTGACACACTGGAACAGGTTGCCCAAGGAAGTTGTGGATGCCCCATCCCTGGAGGCATTCAAGGCCAGGCTTGGATGTGGCTCTGGGCAGCCTGGTCTGCTGGTTGGCAACCCTGAACATATCAAGGGGTTGGAACTGATGATCAGTGTGGTCCTTTTCAACCCAGACCATTCTATGATTCTGTGAATTGGATGGATGTAACACTTCAACTACAGGACAGGCTGAGAGAGCTGGGATTGTATAGTCAGGGTAAGAGAAGGCTCTGGGGAGACCTAGGAGCGGTCTGTCAGTATCTAAGGGGAAGCGGGATTATAAGAAAGAACGTAGTAGGCTCTTTAGCAGGATCTGTTGTGCTAGCACAAAGGAAAATGGTTTCAAACTAAAAGAGGGGAGATTTAGACTGGATATAGGAAAAAAGATTTTTATGATAAGGGTTATGAGGCACTGGCACAGGTTTCCCAGAGTGATGGTGGAGGCCCCGTCCCTGAAGACACTCAAGATCAGTTTGGATGGGGCTCTGAGCACCTGGTGAAGCTGTACGTGTCCCTGTTCATTGCAGAGCAGTTGGTTCAGATTGTCTTTGATGGTCCATTCCAATTCAAACAATTCTGTGATACTGTAAGTCTATGAAATAGCAAAACAGCACATCAAAATTAAGAAAATGTGCATAGGTCTAATATAAAATACAATGTAATACAAACTCTCGATTGGAAGAGTTTGTAATACAATTAATGTAAATAATTTTGCTTAGGAATTTTCCTTAATGACAGTGTACAACTGTAATTCAAGTTGTTTTCAGAAGCAGACTCCATTTCTATGGATATAAATATCCAGTAAAATTATCCATACAGAGAAAAAAATAACTTTAAACGTACTCACATACAGAAAATTATATTAAAAAATGTCTAATGGATATTTGGCTCTCTAGCAAAAAATGATTAAGACTTAGTTTTGTGAACATGTACTTATTTGCTTAATTTTGGTTCTTCCATCACTGTATTAAAATTGCTTATGTTGTCTTAAACTAGTTTCCTTAGAGGACAACATCTTAACTTTAAATGAACAAGGATTTTATCAGTTACTTATAGCATCAAATGCAAAACACATCATAATTATGAGATTTTGTATAAAAGATTTATTGCAGCACAAAAGCCAACTCCTTGGAAACGTAATTAAAAGAAGAAAAAAACTATGAGTGAAAGAAATTGATCTGTGTGATACTGAATTACAATATATTTTGTAGAAGCATACAGCTTTAATACTGTACTTTCAGCTTCGTAATTGCAGGACGCTGTAAGCTGCTGATTACATCCCTATTTCTGCAATTATATCTATTTACACTGGCAAATAGCTGATGTGCAGGCTTGTTATGGCTTCTCAGCATGAGTGTAAGATGAGAGAAAGAAACAGTGAAGAAAAATTGGCACGCTTGTGTTAGTTTTACAAACTTCTGGCATTTTTCAACAACTTCCAGGTACAAGGCACAGCTTTATAGGACAACACCCACAAAACACTTTTAAAGTTGGTTTTGATTTTATGAAGTCCCAAATCTCACACTTAACAACAATTCTACATTCGTTAAGGGCCTTGTTGAGGAAATCTGCTCCAATTAATGTAATTAGAAGTAATTTTAATTAAAAAGCACAACATATCTGTAAATGAACTATAAATCTGAGAAGAGTTTTGACATTTGGGATTAATATCTCAAGGTAGCTTGCAAAGCAATTCATCAGAAAACATTTAAAGTTACTGCATAAATAGAATATTAAAGTTGATATGTTTTTTTCATTACTTTATACCACTGTCTATACAGTTTATGTATTAGTAACAGTTTATTTTAAATTTGAATCAAACTACTGACACTAATATGCGAATCTAGTTGGATGAAGTATGTTTATACTTAGTTTATGTTTATATACTGCAGCTTCTTTCTATATATAAGACCTATATATTAGACGTATATATATATATAATCACATTTATGCATTGCCAATTTGTTAATCTGTATGTTCACATTTTTAGATTCTGAGAGTAGTGTTGTAAATTTGGTCAAAAGGAGTCCAGATCCTCTGACTAACTAGCAAATTTCCAGAGGGCAAACTTTGAACTATTCAGGGCATGAAGTCCCTCGGGATTCAGTCCTGAAGGCCAAAAGGGTCCAGGAAGGCTGGTCTCTCCCCAAGAAGGAAGTCTTAAAGGTGCTGGAACAGGCTATCCCTGTGTGCCACAAGGTTGAGCTGATGGGGAAGTAGACTGACATGGTGATAGCCAAACCACTTTCTAACATCTGTCAGCATTCCTGATCAACCCAGGAGAGGTCCCATGGGATTGGAGGCTTACCAGTGTGACTTATCTACAAGAAGGGTTATAAGGAGGATCTGGGGAACTACTGGCCTGTCAGCCTGACCTCATTGCCAGGGAAGGTTATGAAACAGATTATCTTGACTGAGATCAAATGGTAAGTTTGAGACCACTGGAGAATTAGACCTAACCGTCACTGTTCATGAAAAGCAGGTCCTGCTTGACCAACCTGATATCCTTCTATTTTCTCCTATATCTGTATAGAACATCCTGTGTTCCAGTTTGTGCCCATTTCTCTTTCTTTCATCACTGGACATTGCTGAAAACAGCCTGAACACCTCCACTGGACTCTTGTCCTTTAGATACTTATAAGTCTTCTTTTCTCCAGGCTGAAGAGTCTTTCAGCCTTTCCTCAAACAGGAAATGCTGCAGGCTCCAAGCACTTTAGTTGCCTTCCACTGGTTTGTCTCCAGAAGTTTCCATCTTTTCTTGAACTAAGGACCCCAGAAATTGACTCAGTACTTCAGACACGGCCTCACCAAGACAAAGTAGAGGGGGAAGATCACATCCCTTGACCTGAGGGAAAAATTTTGAATGCACCCCAGGATACTACTGGCCTTCCTGGCTACTAAGGCACACACTGCTGACTCATGGTCAACCTGCTGTCCACCAGGACACCTGGATCCTTCTCCTCAGAGCTCCTTGCCAGCTGGTCAGCCCTTAATCCATGTGTGTCCAACATTTTGGCTTCCCTGGGCCACACTGAGTGAAGAGAAATTGTCTTGGGCGGCATATAAAATATATAATAGTTATTGTATATAGGGAACAAATATTTACTTCTTTTAATTAAAACATTTAAAGAAAGAGAGCAACAAAAACAAAACAAATGGGATATTTGACCCTGTTTTTGTGAAACTAATGCATTTGTCTGGTTCAATGGTTGTGGTTGAAATTCTTAGTGAGTTCTCAGAGTGTTCATTAGAGATTTTTGATGATATTTTACTCTTCCTGTACTTCATCCTTGAAAATAGTTCTTCACAAATGTGCATACTGCCAGAAAGTTATGACTACGAATAAGGCATGACTGTGAAGGGAAGGATATTTTTCACTGGAAAGAGAAGTCTTATGAAAGTCAGGTGAAGAGACATGATCTCACTTTTTTTGAGTTGAAATCTGATTGCAACTCCATACATTCCATTTGAAAATTCTCAGGTAACATTTTATGTTGACTGAAAATAGCATCTGAAAATACATTTTAAAAAATGTCAGAAAACTTGAAAATGTTCTCAAATATCTTTATTCATTACAACATTCCATGCCCATTCTATGCCCCAAACTCCACCCCTAACTAATGTTTCTATGCATGCGTGGTGCCTCCTGGTGGTTGCTCTGGTGGTCATGGGGATGACGGCCATATGTCATCCTCACAGTGTACTTCTGACCCCGGTGTAGTTTGAGGAAGTATTCCAGCTTCAACTCGTTCAGTTTCTAGGATGGTTTCTAGGATGTGGCTCCTTGGGCCAATCAGCAGGCTCCTTGGGTTATGGTTGGGTTCCCATTGTTTGTGCTCAACTACTTTTACAGTTTTAACAATATAACAAATTAGGCCTTTATTCACTAGGACTGTGCTACTGTGTTTATCCAGTGTATCAAAACTTAGCCCATAGACGGGAGGATTTTTTTCAAGTTCTTGGTAGGAACTAATCAGATTTACTACTAGAAGCAACATTGAACTAGCAGGGTGAATCTCATGTTGGAAGTCAAGTGAAGAAAGAATTAGAGTGCATGCAGATGGTGTGAGTGTGTGACAGTTATTGTTGTTTATAATTATGAAGGAATCTCCTGGCAGCCAGAGAATACTTTCACAATAGAGAAGATCTGTTCTTCACTGTTAAGTTCACTTTTGGCAGTTCCTGGAATACTGCATGTGTATTTTGATGTAAAAAAAGACCTTTTTTGAAGACTTATTTCAGTTCTTGCCAATGACTCAAAATGATCTGACTGGACTTAACCTCACAGATCAGTTGAGTTAAATTTGTCTGAATACCACTTTGATCTCGTGTCTCATTGCTTTACCTTTGCTGAACATAGGAATGTGCTTGGTCAGTGAGTTTAATGTTGCAGTTCCTGTGTTTCAAAGTGATTTTATGTTTGCTCCTCTTAAAGAGAATGCCTTTGTTATAGGAACTGTTCAAAAAAGTGTAGTCAGTAAGTCTGCTCATTATAAAGCCTAATAAATAATAAATTTCCTTTTTAAAGAGAATTCTGAAGTTATTGGCAATAGAGGCAATTACCTTAACAGTGCTATTTACAGTTAAACAGAAAATATTCATTTACTTGAATTTGGAGACTACTAAAATGACAGGAAACTACAGTCGTGCTTAGTAACACTGATGTATTAAATGCCAGAATTTCAAAGATGCATATCATCTTGTATGAATCTCAACATTAGTAACAATGTGCGTTTAATTTTTCCATGCACATGCACATGCATTATAACCAGATGGTTTGATATTCTCACCTTATCATAAAATATGTACAGTTCAGTAGTCCAATCTGGTACCTCATTCTGCCCACAGTAGCTTTTAAATGGGAAAAGTTTTAAAGTACTTTGACAAATACCATAGTTTAGATAGGCTGGACTCTCATAAAGATAAATAAAATAATAATGTTATTATGTACCATTTATATATTACTTATCACCAGTTACTGGTTGTCCTCTTGGATACATGAAATTTCTGTTTTCTAAATCTGTCAATAACAGAACTGTAAGTAGTAAATTATATTTGGAAATGCAGTTAGTAATTTTAAGGGTTTAACATTTTCCATCTTCGACTATTTAAATTCATTTTTATATAAAGCAATTAAGGACATCCTTTTTCCATTAAGGAAATTATATTTAACTTCTGTTGTGCTAATGCATGTTATATATAGAAGAGAGAAGATACTAGAGCTTTACTATCTTTTCCCCAAGGTCATTGTCATAGAATGGATGGTAATTTTCCAGAACATAGAAGGGGGGGTAATATTCTAGAATATATTATCAGTCCTTTTAAAAAGTAATTGGTTAAGATTTCAAATATAAATATTTCTTTCAACTTGATTACTATCAAGAGAAATGATCTTTCTTTATTAAACAACATTGTGCTTCTAATATATTAATAATCAGTATGAAAAATGTCACTTAAAAGCAGTAAATGTGAACATTATGCTTTCTTGGCTAATATTGTTACGAATTGCTGGTGTTTTCCATGGCATTTAAGTAGAACAGTGGCAGACATTCTCCATAAGTAAATATAAACCTATAAGATGAAGTGCTTTTGAAACTCGAGTTAAAGGTACTTTCCCTGGGCATCCAGTTGTTTGGCTAGTGCTACCAAACATACTCAAAATTTATATATGGCTTTTCATGTACTAAATGATGTCAGTTAACTGTAATGATGTTAAAAAAAAAAAAAAGAAGATAAACATAGAGGGCATCAGATGTACTTAGCAGGTAGAGCCACATAAACCAAATGATAAGGTTATTACAAGAGCACTAATTGGCAACAGGTAAATTAAGATTGCAAATTAGAAGTTTTCTAATTATTTGAGGAATAAAATGGACTTTGATGGGTTACTATTTTAATTGCTCTTGATTTCAAACAAGCTGTATTTTAAAGATATTAGCATTGAAACTAGACTGATTCTGTGGCATGAACAGCAATAAGCACATCACTTAGGCTTCCGATTTATATCTTTTAATTTGCCTTCATCCATGGGCTCAAGTGTTTCTTTACTATGTGAATAAAAATATAGTAAATTTGGTAGATTTAATTTAACAGATCATTTAGGAGATAAACCACTACAATAGATGGCAAAGGAATGAACTTTTATTTATTGAAGATTTTTCCACTGTTTTTGTCTGCATCCTCATATCTAATAACGTGTGGAAATCCAACTCTATAGCCCAAGAGATATAGAGCAGGTATGTTTATATGTTTATTTCAGCGGTGCGCATACACCAGGTGCTAGGGGGACAGGTCTGCCTAACTTGCACACCGACAAGCAAAAGCTCGTTATATATATAGGCCAAGCTTGCACATATTCAACAGATTTCCTGGAATTTGTATGCATATCCATTATATTTCTGAGAAGTTCTTTGCATACAGTCCCTCCTCCTTGTGCCTGTTGGGGGCTTTTCCTGGTGGTTGTTGGATGAAGGCTCATGGTCTTCCTCACAAAGGCTCGTAGTCTTCCTCGATGTAAACTTCTAATCTTTTCCAGGGGGGCTACCCCCAACTGTTTTCTGCTTGCTTTGTGGTTATCTTGCCCCTGTTTACAGTCCCTGAGAAGTTAGGCACCATACCAAGTCCTTCTTATCGTACTTTTTTACTTTTACAACTCCCACAAGTTTGCAACTTCCTTTATCTTTGTCCACACTTTATTCATTCACTTCTGCAATTTAACCTCCTTATCCCTCACTAACTTCTATATTGTCCTATCATGTGATTTATTAGTGTATTTTTTTCCTCTTTTTACCAAGGAAAAATAATGCATTATAAGTCTTCTACATCTCTCATGCATTCAGAATACTGTGTGTGGAACTAAAGAACAGAATTTGAGTCACAGTTGAATAAACAAAACCTCTTTTAAAGTAGAATTATGTATTTTTGGAATTTGCTGAATTTTCGATAACTCCACAGACACACTGTGTCCATATCTCATTCTATCTGACAAATAGACAGGAGTAATTTCCCGGTACCAGTCTGTATTAAATAATTCCAAACTTTTCCTTAAAACACAATGGGACAAAGTCCTAAACTACCTCATCTCAATTAGCCATTATCAGGATTGGCTCAGCTGCATGAGTTTCCTGAGTTACTTTCAATCCTGAATTAGTCTATGATTCTGTGATGATATATCGCTACTGTTATGAGAAAAAATGTCTATGTTCTTAATTGCCCAATTCAGCATGTTCTTTTGGAGTTATGCATGAAGATACATATTTTTGAATATCTTTTGAGTGCTGTGAAATTTATTAAAGTTTGATTGAGCAGCAGTGAGATCAACTTTTCAAAGGATCTGAAAAGGAATTCAGCTACACAGTTTGAGAACACTAATCAGTTATTTAGCACCCAAGAGCATCAGAAACTTTGTTAAGACTTTTTTTTCCCCTTCCATTCTCAGAGGGTTTTTTCCTGTCTATTCTTGTTATCTCAGAATTCACATAATAGAAATTTATATCACACTGGGATTGTGTCCTTAGAGACGTGCTCTCAATAGAATTGTGTCTTATTTACAATAATAATAATTTGCAAGGAATGTCATCAGAGATTTTTCTTGATGTTGAAATACTATTACATGTTCTGATAGCGGGGAAGTTTCATATCCTTGAAAATAAGCTAAAAAAATCCTGGCACTCCATGATCCATCACTTCTATTATGTGTATTCAAGATAAATTTCCATGAGCATCCATGTTAGTCAGTAGATGAACATGATTTAAGATGCTTTGTAACTGACAAAGAATCCTGTTTGGTTTTCTTTTTTCTACAGACTGATATTTTGGCATATACAGCATCCTCCTTTAGAAAGCTTTGTGGTAGTAGTGCTCTTATTCTAACATATCTGCAGACAAGAGGGCTGTCTTTGAGGACAGTCAGAAGATAATACTGGATTATCTCCTTGATAATAGTGCCAGTGCTTCAATTGGGTCGGTAGGTGTTTTTCTTTATTCTCCTTAATTGATCCATTTGTTGGTTTTTTTTTTCAGCCTCCTACTCAGTCATGGAGACAGAAGGAAGGCTGTTTTCTTTTTCTGTGATTATGCCACCTCTGAGTATCTTTTTTTTTTTTTTTTTTTACAGAAGTCTGGAATATCATTAACAAACTTCACCGTAGGAATAATGTATCTACCTCTGTGCCGTATTTTGTTAAGGTCCCAGACTTCACCTCTTCTATTATCAACATAAACATCAACTAATTCTAGAAGGTAGACATTAGCATTGTTACTGTGTTTAATAACAGTTATCAAATTAATTTGTGAAAATTTATTCCCTTTTTTAAAAACATTACATGTTACAGATTAATATTACATTTTAACATATCATATTTTTGTCTCCAAAACTTTTCATAGAAATTTGTATTTAGGTTTGGTGAATTCAGTGAAGTGGGACTTGGCTCTTCAGCATTTCATTGCTCATGTCTGTGAATGAACCTATTTTGGTAACTGATTTTCAAAATAACTGTGAGTTAGACAAGTCATTCTGATTTAATGTTATAAATGGAATTAAATGGCTGTACTGCGGTTTTCAAACTTCTTTGGCTGGGGTGGTTGAGGTGACAAGAAGCAGGATAGTTCACATGGGTAAAAAAAAGGAGTTCAACTTAAAACTGAAAAAATGAAAAATGAAATACTTTTTAAAAACAGCTTTGTGGTTTTGGAGTTTCTGTAGAAGTGATACTGAAACTTCATCTTCAACGTGTAGAGGTTTTTTGGAGCTGGAGAAATGGAAAGAAGTAATTGTTTTATTTTATATACTTATCTGTTGCTCTCTAGTGTTGAGCGTTGGTGGAGATGACGAAGTGGATAGGCCTGACTTTGATCTAGTATGACAATATTTCTGTTCATAATCAAAATCTTTTCTTAAATAAAGAAAGAGGTGGCCTACTTATAGCCAAGGATTAAACACAAACACAAATGTAATGATACTACTTAGCACAGAGCTTAAGATCTGCACCTGCCCTAGAACAAAATAGGCCATTTAAGTTTCTACATTTTTGTAGGCTGGGAAATGATCAAGTACTTTGCAGAACTGATTTGAAAATACCTCAGCAGAATTGAGGTTGTCTAACTTTGGACATGTGAAATTGGATAGATAATGTAGCCAGTTGGTTTTCTTGCTGCTGCAGTCAGAGCAGAGATAAAACCTGTTCTCCTTCTAGTGTACAGTGCTAGAACACATCTTTGCCATATTCAAAAACCCTCATTGTGTTCTACCTGCACATCATTTGATAATTGTGCATCTTTAGTGGAAGAACATCCTGCAGCAGCAAAGCATATTTGTAAAAAATGGAAATAAAAGCTTACACCTTGAAAAAATGCAAAATACTGTTTCTGCTTACTGTCTCTTCATTCTTCGCAGATGTTGTTCTCTACTTTGAATTAACAAAATTGCTGTTCTCACTAGATATATGAAGAATGAGTTATAGATATCCTTAATCACAAAGGCACTGACTTTTGGCATATGAAACACTTCTGGTATATGAAACACTGGAGAAAATGTGTTTGTTAATTCATTTCAACAAGGAGGAACTTGAAAAAAGTCATGTAGTTTGGATTACTTCTGATACTACTGCTACTTGTCCCAAGCAGCTACCAAATGTTTTTCTACAAAAAACTGCCCTTCATTCCAACGGAATTTCAAAATATGTTAATCAAAAATCTACACCTTGACACTTGTATCATTTAGCATTAATATTTTCAGAAAGTATCATATTTCTCCAGACATTTCTGCTTTCTCCATATTCTTGAGAAAGAGACTCGGCTTATTATTTAAATATGCTTCGCTATTAGTTGTTGTATCTAAAATGATTTAAAGAAGACTAATTCCCTTAAATCCTTGTTTCAGTAGGTGAGGATGACATTGTTCTTCCTTTTATTTTCTTTTAAAAAGTTAATTCATAGATCTTTTATGTTTTGTTCAATGCCATAAGCTTTCAATATAATATTGAAATATAACTGATTTGTGTCTACTGAACTATCCAAAGAAACATTTTAAAAAGTCTGTGCAAGGTATAAAATAAAAATTTTCAACCTACTGCAAAATCAAGACACCCGTTAGGACTGCTGAACTGAAAGAGGGTTTGTTCTTTTTTTTTTAAGCAATGTAAAGTTACAATTATTTCTATAAATCTGAGTTAGTGTCTTGAAAATAAGAAATCATTTAGGTTGGGATTTAACAAGATAGCTGAAGGAGTGTATCCACTGTATGGTGATTAGGAAGAGAATAGAACTTGAGGCTTAGTAAAAGAGTGAAAGACTTCTCTGCTTCCTTATGCTTTAATTTACAAAGCTCTTTTGCTCAGAGGAACTGAATTTTCCAAGTGGGATTGAGCTTCTTTTTTGCCCTGTCAGTGAACACGAAGACACTCAAATTTTCTCTGTGAAAAATAAAAACAAAAAGAAAAATTCCAAGGACAGATTTAATCTTTAGTTTCAGACACTAGAGACAAATATAAAGCTTTTGTTTCCTGAGTTCTCACTTTAGATATGATATAAATCAACTCTTTGGTGACTCAGCTGGCCTGCAGCTAATCACCATTATCATTAACACATATTAGGAAGTTACTAGGTTGATTAATCTTTCTGGTGTCAGATGCAGATAGGAGAGAGAATTCTTCTTTTTAAATTGAAGGATAGATTTGACTTTTCCAAAGACTGTACAGTTATTCCATACCTTTTATAATAAATGTTATACCTTATTTAAACGAAATCAAGGTCTGAGTACTGGTGGGAGCTACATAGCCTGCAGTAAGTGTGGGTATGGAAAGTATACATTAAAATCTGTGTTTGAAGGTAAATTGCTCAGTTGAGTATATTGCAGAAGATCACAGTTGTTGTGTTGTGGCTTTTGTGGGGGTCATTTTACTAAGATTTGTCTGTATTGAAGCAATCAAACCATTTTTTCTAATCACTTCTATTTCTGACAAGTGGTGATGATCCCAATTAAGAAATGATCCCAATTAAGACAGTGGAATCTTTCTACTCACAAGAACTAGGCCAAAGCTGTACACTGTCAAAACATTACATCAGATGCTTGACATTCTCTTGTATTTCACAGATTCCAAAGAAGTTCTTTAGTGGAGGCTAAGAGGGTAGCCAGATAAAACACTAATAGGAACAGAAGAAAATAAATAAAAACTTGCAAGATGTACTGCAAGACAATCAAGTAGCTATTAAATATATTGAGCAAAGATAAGTAGATAAATAAGGTAATTTTTGTGGCTAATGGAATAAGCTTCAAATATTATTGATTTTGATGAAATCTTCATCAATCCATGCAGAGTGGATGTTAAATAGTCTTTGTTCTTATAGTAGAGAAAGTAGAATCTTCGCCTGTCAATACCATGACATCTGTTGAATTTTCTGGCCCAGAATGTCACAAATTTTCATGAATTGTACAGCAGAAAAATCCAGGCTTCCAGAAGATCTTGATAGTAAATATATACTTTGCTGCTAGCAGACATGGCTAGCTTACTGTGGTCACTGAACTAGGAAGAATTTCAGAGCATATTAAAGACTATCAAAATTTAAGAGATCAGAACATTACTTTTTGTTAACCAATATATGCAATTACTTAATGTAAGTGTTCTCTTTTAGTAAATGTTTTTGTAAATGACTTGGATATAGGATTTGAAGGTATACTATGTTTGCGGCCAAAACCAAACTGGGAGAAGCTGTTGCCTCTCTCGAGGATAGAAAGGCTTTGTAGAGAGATCTTGACAATCAGAGGGCTGGACAATCAAGAGCAAATGCTGGATTTTGGAGTTGGGATAGCACAACCCTTGATTTATATACAGACTGGGAGAATAGGCTGGAAATCAGCCTTGCAGAAAGGGATTTAGACATTCTTACTGTTGGTCAGTTGCATGCATATCATCAGTGTCCCCCGCCATCGAAAAGGGCCAGCCATCCTCTGGGCCGTATCTGGTGCCTTACTAGCTGGTCAGGAGAAGAGATTGCCCCATTCCGCTCTGCACTGGTGTCATCTGGATGTCATCTACCTGGACTTCTGCAAAGCTTTTGATGTGTTCCCTCACCACATCCTGTGGGAATACAAGAAAAACTGTTCACAGCAACAGCTGTGGAGCAAGATAAACAGCATGAGAACCAAGGACACCTCTAGAAGAAAGAACGTCTCACGACTCTGAATGGATAAGTGCCTGCATGAACGGTTGAAGAGTGTTTTGTAGAATGCTCTGTTGACATGTAAGGGTGGATGGGAAAGTTGTAGGGGTGGAAGGGAAAGTCAGAAAAAGAAAACTTGTGAAGGTATATAAGTGATGTGAGAACTTGTTATAAATGATTTGGATCGTTCACATCTGAGTCCATGCATCAGACGCTGCAACATCCTTCTCTCTAAATTGGAGAGGTGTGGATTTGAAGGATGGACTGTTCGATGGAGTAGGAATTGGTTGACTGATTGCATTGATCACAACAATGTGTTGTGATCAATGGTTCTATGTCTGGGTGGAGGCCAATCACAAGTGATGTCCCTTAGGGGTCAGTCTTGGGACCGGTGTTCTTCAACGTCTTTATCAGTGACATAGATGATGGCATCGAGTGCATTCTCACCAACGTTGTGGGTAACACCAAGCTCAGTGGTGCAGTTAATACATTGAAGGGAAGGGAAGGCATCCAGAGGGACCTGGACAAACTGGAGAAGTGGGCCCATGAGAACCTAATGAGGTTCAATAAGGCCAAGTGTAGGGTGTTACACTTGGGTCAGAGCAAACCCAGGTGTTTATACTGACTGGGCAAAGAACCCCATTGAGAGCAGCCCTGTGGAGAAGGACTTGGGGGTCCTGGTGGACGATAAGGTGGACATGAGCCAGCAGTGTGTGCTTGCAGCTTGGAAGCCAACTGTGTTCTGGGCTGCATTAAAAAAGGGGTGGCCAGCAGGGAGAGGGAGGTGATTGTCCCCCTCTACTCAGCTCTTGTGAGGCCCCATCTGCAGTACTGCGTCCAGGCCTGGGGCTCCCAGCACAGGAAGGACGTGGAGCTCTTGGAGTGGGTCCAGAGGAGGGCACTAAGATGATCAGAGGGCTGGAGCACCTCTCCTATGAGAAAAGGTTGAGGGAAGTGGGCTTGTTTAGCTTGGAGAAGAGAAAACTCTGGAGAGATCTCATTGTGGCCTACTAATACTTGAAGGGAGCGTATAAACAGGAGAGGGAACGGCTGTTTACTAGGGTAGATAGTGATAGGACAAAGGGGAATGGTTTTAAACTGAGACGGGAAGGTTTAGGTTAGACATTAGGAGGAAGTTTTTCACTCAGAGGGTGGTGACGCACTGGAACAGGTTGCCCAAGGAGGTTGTAGATGCCCCATCCCTGGAGGCGTTCAGGGCCAGGCTGGATGTGGCTCTGGGCAGCCTGGTCTGCTGGTTGGCACAAAGCAGGGGGGTTGAAATCCAGGCCATTCTATGATTCTGTGATTCTGTGATCTCTGGAGGTCCCTTCCTCCTTCAACCATTCTGTGTGTGACAGACTTAGGAAGTTTCCAGTGACTTCAGATTAAGTCTGATTGCCAGTATAATTTGCTACTGAATGTGTGTTTAATTGAACATTCATTGGACAACAGGCAAGAATGGAAGATGAAGAATGGAAAAAGGAACTTATAGACTGGCAGTCTTGTTACTCAGCTGGGACACTAGATGTGGAAGAGACAAGTCCAAGAAATCACTTATTTACAGTACCATAACTTAAGCATGAGTAGAAGCTCAGGCCAAACTATCAAATAGCTTCATAGTCAGGCCCTGACTGTGGTTCACATGAAATCCAATTATAAGTCACTGCTTCAAGCCAAGCAAGACATTAATTTAAAATCATATCTTCAAAATCAGATTGAATGCAGGAGAGAAGTACTATTCATTTTTATTGACCTTATTGTCTGCTATAAGAACAAATCCAAAAGGTATAATACCCATCAGACCACACAATTCAGGAAGGAGATGCTGGTTTGGGATTATCACAGTGGTGTAAGCAAAGAGGTGGATGCTAGAGGCATATATTTTTTGCTGGTTAGGAAGACCAAAGCAGACAGATGAATACAAGCAGAACTACTAAATCATTGGATATAAACAATGATAACTGTACAGTGTGCCTGAACTTTTTAGTTTGGAGCTCACTGATTGTGGCTGAAAAATAAAGATGATGAGTAGAGTTCCATTAGGAAGCAGATATTCCATATAATACAAGTTATAAGATATAAGATATAATACAAGAGAATACAAGTCAAGAAAAATAGGGTCGGTTGATCTTGCAGCAAAAAAAATGTAGAAAAGTCATGCTTTGAAAAACTTTTAGAATGTGATCCTTAAATTAAGAGCAACTGTTTATCACTATGACTGAAATATTATTTAAACTGTTCCTGATTATACCAACTTATTTTCAATTGTGTTCTGTGTGCGAAAACAGAATGATTATCTAGCAACAAACACCCAAAATGTGAGAGTTTACTGATACAAACACATTTCTGTAGACATATGTCAGTGGTTTACAGCCCGGTTCCGTGACTAGAGGGGAGGAACCTACAGACCCACACCCCAAAAGGGAAAAGGGAAAAAAAAGGAAAAGGGTGGAGAGATGGTTCTAAAAACAAAACAGTGGCAATGATCTGAGGAGAAACAAACTAATTTACTAAATAAGATATCGAAATGCAAGATAGCACTCTATAATACAATATATTACAATATAATTAGAATTGAAAATAATAAATCATATTAAATGAGAGAGAGTGTCTGAAAACTGAAGGCCTTACTCTGATGCGGAGGCGAGATGATCTAGGGGCCTCACATACTGCCGAGATCAAAAGGGAGGGGAAAATGTTTTGTCTTTCCCCAAGTGGAAAACGGAAACACAAATAATGCAAAGTCCTCTGAGGTATGTAGTATGTAGTTCTTCTTTTCTGGGACAGGTACAAGAACTGGAGCATTAACTCTTAAACTCCCACTGCATTACATGACGATATGATGTGGAATACCGATAACCAAAAATCATAAAATTATTACAATATACAATATAGTATATCTGCATGAAGTTTTTACCATTTTGCTTAGTAGGGACAATTTCTTTAGCTTTATTTTTTTTTATTTTATATCCATGAATATTCATGAAGTTTTAGATTATCTTTTCTTTCTTTTTTTTCTTTTTTCTTTTAATTGTAATTGTTGGAATATGTCCCTAATATCTTAGTTTCCACTCTTACCGAAGAATAATTAACAGGCAGTAGTAAGACTGCACAGCTGTCTTTCTTGTATTCACAGTTCATTAACTTGCCTCTCAGAATATAGAAAAACCTAGTTGTTAGTGAGCCCTAAAGGAAGTATGGAAGGAGTAGTCAACTAGGCTTAGGAAAGTACTCTAGTCCCATAGTGAAACTAACGTTTTAGACTAAGTTAAGAGTTTTAGTTAAAATCTTTATTTTGAAAGGATTCTTTAGATACTGGTACTTAAGATAGAAATATGTTAGAAAAATCATGAAGTTCTAAGTTTTCAGCAGTGCCTTCACAGCAAAACTGCTCTTCCTCTTCTATTCAGAAAAATCACACACATTCAATTTGTAAATTACAAAATTACATGTGTTAATATGCAATTGATTTTTCTTTGCATATAATACATATATTATGTAACACATATAATATATTTATTTATTTGTATTTTATTTTAGAAAATATCAAAAACACGATTCTTTTTCCCTAAGAGATTTTCCTATTGAATATTTGAATTCTGCCATGTTAGGTAGATGGCTAATCACAGTTTGTTGCATATTTCCAATCAATTATAGAGAAATTTTTCATATCTGGACACTTAATACAGTTCAAGTAGTAGTGAGTGCAGGTGATATCCACCTTCTTGACTGTCATGCTGAAATAGAAACCTGCTTAACTAAGAATATGACCAAATATTGTAGAGTTTCATGAAACTGACTGCTGGAATCCTTGTCTCTGAGATTTCAAAACTCATTTTAGGAGTCAAGAGCCATGCCTAGGGTTTTGATTACCAATCTGACTTCTTTGGCTAAATTTCTAACTGAGCTGTGATCTGATTCATGGTGCAGACAGTATTTGGTTTGATCTAATGCAGTTTAACTTACAAGTTTGGAATGTAACAGGCAAAGCTTCTGTGAATTCTGCACACATTGGGACATGTCATTCTCATGAAAAAATTAGGTGTTTGAGATTCAGATTGTAAACGTGCAGCAACCGCACCCTAGGAAAAGGTGGTAGCTTCCTCAGGAGATTAGTTCAAAAAGTGAATTCTACGGATCACTTCCATTAAACCATAGCTGTTTTCTCAGTATCAGTGTTTCTCCCCTCTTTCTGACTCTGTGTGTATGCATGCACACTGTAGAAAGGATTGCAGTAGGAGCCAGTACCATAATAATCATTCTGTTCAATGCTGTACTGCTTGTTTTCCCAATACACAACAGCGGATGTAGGCCTGCTGATGTAATAAATGGTTACAAAAGGTTAAATCCTGTTCATCATATGGGAGAAATCTTAGATAGAGGAGACTGCAGCCCCTTTGCCAAAAATCTGATTCATGCAAGAAAAGGGGGGAGGAGGGAGAGAGGAGAGAAAAGCTGCTGTTATTCATTACCAAAAGCCACTAGAAGCACAATCAGTAGATTCCATCTTCACTGGAATTACATTGTGTTTCCAGTTGTTACATAACTGGAAAAAAGGAGTTGAAAAAAAAATTGTCTGGAAGCTCATGCTTGCTTTCCCAGAGCATCTGTAGTCAGTTGTATTTCATACTAGCAATTTTAACCTTTTAAAAACCTGAAAAATTTACTTTATGGTTTTAAAAGGCATTTACTTTATAGTTTTAAAAGGCAGCAAGAGAGGCTGGAAGCATGGGAATTTATGTTTTTCTGGCAATTAAATTTGGATGTAATTCTGGGGTTTTAGTAAGTTAAGTGACATTTGAGTTTAGCTCATAGCTGTGTCCCAGAATCCTTTATAGTTTTGACTGACTGATTTAGTTTCTTTTGGGCAGAGGATAGAATGGCATGAGATCACTAACACACAGCATCTTAGGAGTATCACTCAAATTTTGAGAATAAAAGAAACAGAATAAGACAAGTGCCAAAAAATTTCCTTTATAGCACTGAAATGGTGCCTTTGTCTTACTAAGTTTATTTTCACAGTAAAATATTATATTTTCACATAAAATTGGTATGTTTAACGCTCATTACACCAGCATGATTAGAATACTAACGCAGAGAGGAGAGTCAGGCTGCTCTCACAGAAAAAAAAAGCCCAGAGTAGTGCTGAACTGAGATGCAAAGAGCTCAACTGCTGTTGAGCAGTGTGGCTCAGCAAAGATCATCTTATAAAAAAGAAATGACTAAAATTCAGCAATAAAAAATAAACCTAGAAAATAGCAATAATGTCAGTGATGAATATAACCATCAGGGGAAGGAGAAGGAACGTGGGAGAGAAACAACAGAAAACCTTAGCACAAGTGCAGTTGCAGGCTGAAGTGACTAAGGAACACAGAAGAAGAGGTGGAGTAGTTGCATCCCTGAGTGGTAGGTGACTTAGCAATTAAACGAGTGGATACAGCCAGCTTTGTAGGATATGGCATTTAGTTGTCAGTGAAGAGAAACTGCCACTTAATTCAAAGTGAGAAGAACAAGAAAAAGAGAGTTCAGGGAAGCTATGGAAAGCAAGGGTGCATCTTTGTTGATGTTCACAGGACTCTGCTTAGTCAGTGTATCAAAATGCATACAATTACTTTCCATAACTTTAGTTTGCACTGCACTGCACCCTGCCCATGTCCTGATTTCAGCCCAGACAGTGCCAAGTGCACATTGATGTGTAGTTGTTGTGAGCAATGGGTGCAGGGCCAGGGCCAGGCTACGCTGCTTGGTGGGTAAGGGCTTATGGTGGAGTAGGGCAGGGAGTGGCTGCATGGCAGACTATGCTGGGCCAAGGTTGGCCATGCCCAGTCTAGACAGTGCTCGTAGACTAGATATTTTCTTGCTGGTAAATTCAGGTAGAACCAACTGCTGTAAATGGGCACTTCAGATTCCATATTTTATTGCTATATATTATTGTAATGCTGTCTACCATATATATCTGATAGTTCTCCAATCATTATGGAGCAGTACTAGAAGCTACCAGACATGATATTATTTTGAACACCTATTCTGCAAATACCATAACCATTTGCTTAAAGAAATGCAAAACTAGGACTATTTTCTAAAATAAAAGAAAATGGAAAAAAAAATTAATATGGAAATACTGAATTATGTATTTTCTGTATAAAATTAAATCGTAGAATCACCAAGGCTAGAAAAGACCTCCAAGATCAGCTAGTCCAACTGAAATACTCTGTCATTTGTAAACGATTAGTGATGCTGATTAAGCCAAGACATTTCATTTAAATTAACCTCAGCAATAAAAGTACACGAATGCTCTTTTATGATAATACAATTAATCCTTGATGAGAATTTAGATCTAGTTAAGTTTTTCCCTCATAATCTAATAGGATCCAATTTCTTTCAGTGCATCTGTAACACATAGTTACATGAAACATAGCAGAACTTGGTTTTAAGGAAGAGGGTGCAGCACTTCAGGGAAAATGTCTTACAATGTCTTTAGCTCTATCAAGCTAAAAAAAGGGAGGCAGAATTACAGTACACATTAAGAGAAATATAACAAAATGGTGTTTGATACTTTGTTGATCTAAGTGAAGTGAGATATTTTGAGGCAGCTCTGTTCTCAGAATATCTTAATCAATTAAACTCTGAGCAAAATATTTCACTTTTATTCATTTCCACAGGACAATCAACACCTTTCTTGAGAATTTTGATTCCTTCAAAAATTGAATTTAATGTCAGAAAGCCATTGTGATAGAAGATTCCCAAATCATTTTACTGTTGGTATGATCTGTCAACTGTTCCTAGAACTGTTTCATAACTTTCCTAAAATTTTAATGATCTTTGTTCTTTCTTTGGAAACAGAATATATTGACTGCCTCTTTTATTCTGGTGAGACAGAATCATTTTATAGCAGTATTGAATAGACTGATGAGCGTTATGGAAAACAGAACATAAGTGTATTTATAAATCAGAAGCTAAAGACAAACGTGGTGAACTCTTCAGAAAAATGTTAGATAAATTCAAAAAAGGACTAACATGCATTAGACTTTTTTAAATGAAACTGTTAAGAGTTATCACAGTTCATAACAAATTACTAACCCCAATTTTCAAGAAGGGAAAAAAAGAAAATCTAAGGAACTACAGTCCAGTCTGTGCGTAGCAAGAGAATAGAGCAGATCCTCCTGAAGGCCCTATGAAGGCACATGAAAAGTATAGATGAGGTGATTGGTGGCAACCAATATTCACTGAGGGCAAATCATGCTTGACAAACTTGGTGGCCTTTTATGATGGAGTTACAGCACCAGCGGATAAACCCAGACTTGTGCAAAGCGTTTGACATAGTCTCACATGACATCCTGGTTGTCACACTGGAGAAAAATGGATTTGATGGATGAACCACTCACTGGACGGTCACAATCCTATAGTTACAGTCAACTGCTCTGTGTCCAAATTGAGACTGGTGTTCCTTGAGGATCGGTGCTGGGAATGGTGCAAGTTAACACCTCTGTAGACAACATGGACAGTGGGATTGAATGCACCCTCAGCAAGTTTGCAGATGACACTAAGCTGAGTGGTGCAGTTGACATGCAAGAGAAAATGGATGCCATCCAGAGGGAGCTGGACAGGCTTGAGAGCTCATACCAACCTCATGAAGTTCAACAGGGCCAAGTGCAAAGTCCTGCACTTGGGACAGGGCAATTCCAAGCAAAGCTACAGGTTGGGTTGAAAGAGGCTTGAGAGCAGCCCTGAGGAGAAGGATTTGGGCGTGCCAGTTGATGAAAGACTCAACACAAGCTAGCAATGTGCTCTTGCAGCCGAGAAAGCCAACCACATCCTGGATTATAGCAAGAGAAGTGTGACCAGCAAGTCAAGGGAGGTGATTCTGCCCCTCTACTCTGCTTCTTTGAGACCCCACCTGAAATACTATGTCCTGTTCTGGGGCCCCTGTGGGAATACAAGAAAGACTATTCAGAACAGACGCTATGAAGTAAGATAAAAAGCATGAGAAAGCAAGGCTGAGAACCAAGGACATCTCTAGAAGAAGAGAAGCAAAAGAAATGGCCCATGGCTCTGATTGGATAAGCGCCTGTATGCATGGTTAAGGAGTGTTTGAGTAATACTTTGTTGGCATGTAAAGGCAGATGGGAAAGTTGTAGGGGTGGATGGGAAAACTAGAAAAGGAAACTTGTGAATTTATATAAGTTATGTGAGAACTTGTAATAAACGATTTGCATCATTCACATCTGAGTCTGTGCCTCATTGCCACAAATGGCTCCTTGTATCAGGGACTTGAATTGGCTTATTTGGCTGACTGGTGGTAAGTCCCACTGAGCTTCAGGCTGCTGAAAGGAAAGCAGGATTGACTGTATGGCAGTGTCATCTCTGGGGGGCAGTGGGGAACCATGAATGGGGAAATGTCCAAGGAACCTAAAGCAGTTTACCAGATGACAGAGAGTATTCTGCAGAAGCATCGTGTAAAGTGGGATGGTACTCTGAGCGACCCCTTAATACTGGAGTGGATTTGGGGAACTGTAGAGAGCTTACTAACGAAGGAGCAACAAGTAAATCTTGAAGTATTATGGAGAATTTTAAAGTTTCAGAATCGAACTGTATCTACCTCAGCATTAGCTACTTTTCTTACATGGGTGAGCAAAGAAGTCCCTGTTTCGGAAACCTGGCTTTTCTTTTCATGGGGTGGTTTGGGACAAAATTGGAGTAAGACTCTGGGATGCTAGTACTTGCTCAGATAGAATAAAGCCTTTTAGGGCCGTGGAGAATTGTTTTTGAGACTTTAATGAAACATCGGGGTTCGGCAGGCTCGATATAATACTGTGCCTCCGTCATTAGGCGCGACCTTAAATAATCGGCGGGATGAGTCGGAGAATTTGCTGGATCCCGGGCCCGTGGCACGGAGAAACAACCCGATCCCTTCCTGCAGATAAAAGAGCTGCTAAACTTTTACCTGTTCGGCGCCAAATATCGCTCACAGAAATTCGACAAGGAAGGACGAATTCTTCCGACCGTTCCCATCGCACTCCCCGCCATCCCCGCCGCCGGCCCTCGGTTCGGGAAGCAGCTCCTGCCCGGATCCGATCCGCGACTCCAACCCCTCCCCCGGCCGGGGAGAAGAAAAACCACGGCCTCCGGAGAGCAGCGCCGCCGCCGCTGCGAGGCGCCCGCAGCCCAGCGGCCGCGGCCAGCTCCGGATTGTCCCGTCCCACTCCGCACTGCGCCCCCCCCGCCCTCCATCGCTCGACACGCCGCTGCCGCTCGCCGTGACGCTGCACCGCTCCGTGACGCTGCACCCCCCGCCCCCTCCCGTCGCTCGCCGGGTCCACCTGCCGCCCCGCCACCGCTGTCTTCCGCTCCGCTTCTGCCGCCTGGGTGAAATTTGCTTAAAGACAAGGATGGTTTCCCCCCGATGTATGGCGAGCCATCCAAAAGGACGCAGAATCAAGTGGACATCTTGAAATGGCCCATCCATTGCATTCAGCGCTCGCATGCGCTGTGATATACGAACCAAATACACGCCCCACGTGGGAGGGAGTAAGTTTTCAAATAGTAAAGGAACTTAGGAAAACGCTTTTTGACTTCGGATTAGGCTCCCTGTATATGACTAATCTGTTGAGTTTGGTAGTGAAGAGCTATACTCTTTGCCTGCCCGACTGTAAAACCCTGGCACAACTGATTGTGACAGTTACTCAGTAAATGATGTGGATGGCATATTGGAGGAAATTGGCCCAGCAAAAGGCAGTTGGGAATTTGGAGAGAAAGCAAGGAGATCCTTTGCAGGTGATTGGGGTAAATGCGCTGGTAGGGGAATGTGCTTTTGCTACTATGACAGCCCAAGTGCAGCTGCCTGCCACAGCTTTGGAACAGTTTAAGGAATTGCCCTTTAGTGCTTTTGTGAAAGTCCAAGATGCTTCAAAACCACAGAAAGTATTTACCAGCATTATATAGGATCCTACTGAGTCCCACATGCAGCTTATTGTTAAGCTGAAAGATAGCCTTGACAAGCAAATCAGGAATGAGGAAGCACGAGAGATACTGTTACAAAAGCTCACAATAGAAAATGCTAACAATGATTGCCAAAAGGTGCTTTGCCCTTTATCTAACTCAGTATTTCTGCAAATGATAGATGTGTGCAGCAAAACAGGGACTATGCAGTACCAGTGTAACATGATGGCTTCAGCATTCGCAGCCATGAAATTGAATTCACAAAACTGCTTCACATGTGAACAAACAGGTCATTGAAGCCTGTTATGATTAACAAAGCGATAGAACAAGTACTTGTTGTTCAAGTTAATAACGACTTGGGCAGTATGGATTCAGTCAGCGATAAGTTGGTAACTGAGGAGGGCAACATTCTTGCTTTGGTTAGCAAGAAATCATGGGAAGAAGTAGCTGTGACTGTAAATACTTTCTGTGTGTTTTGTTTGTAGAGAGAGCTAGCTTTAATCATTTGTTTTATTTTATGAGTAGGTATTCTGCTTGGGCTCTGTATCACGCACTGGCCACTGAATGCAAAGTACAAATGGAAAAAACCCTGCAGACCCTGAGAAGAATAAAAGCAGGAGAGAGTTTGTGGTGGGTGGGAAAGTGCACTTTGAAGCAGGGAATGCCCTGCTGGCACTGCCTGTCACATCCACCATTGGCACAATCCTTCTCTCTCCTTGATGATGGTTTGCCATCTCTCAGGAGTCAATAAATAGCAATACATTAGCTTAGGAAGTTTCAATTTCCCACTCATGAAATTGTCTAAAATTGCTTGTGTGATTGTGCACGTATCAACTAAAAAAACTCGTGATCTTCTGTGTAACTCTTATGTTTAGCATGTTACCAACCGAGGCCTTGATTGAGTTATGATTAGTATGTTATTAATATAATTAGAGTTATTATTTTATAGTGTGGTAATAGTTTGCTAATAAATAAAAAAGGGGGAATTGTGGGAATACAAGAAGGACTATCCAGACGCTGTGGAGCAAGATAAACAGCATGAGAAAGCAAGGCTGAGAACCAAGGACATCTCTAGAAGAAGAGAAGCAAAAGAAATGGCCCATGGCTCTGATTGGATAAGCGCCTGTATGCATAGTTAAGGAGTGTTTGAGTAATACTTTGTTGGCATGTAAAGGCAGATGGGAAAGTTGTAGGGGTGGATGGGAAAACTAGAAAAGGAAACTTGTGAATTTATATAAGTTATGTGAGAACTTGTAATAAACGATTTGCATCATTCACATCTGAGTCTGTGCCTCATTGCCACAGGCCCCCAACACAGGAATGTAATCGAGCTGATGGAGTGAGTACAGTGGTGGGCCATGAAGATGATCAGATGGCTGGAGCCCCCCCCGTATGAGAGCAGGCTGAGAGAGTTGAGGCCAGTAGAAGAGAAGGCTCAGGGAGGACCTTATAGTGACCTCCCAAGGCCTGAAGTTGGTCTACAGGAAAGCTGAGAAGGGAGGGACTTTTTATAAGGGCATGTAGTGATAGAATGAGGGAAGAGGGTAGACTTAGACTAGATATTAGAAAGAAATTCTTTACTGTGAGGGTGGTGAGACACTGGAGCAGGTTGCCCAGAGAGGCTGTGAATGTTCCCAGCCTAGAAGCACACAAGGCCAGGCTGGATGGGACTTCGAGCAACCTGGTCTAGTGGGAGTTGTTCCTGCTTGTAGCAGGGGGGTTGAAACTAGATGATCTTAAAGGTACTTCCAACACAAACCTTTCTATGATTCTATGATTCTAACTTACCTGTTCTTTTCACATGACTTTTTGACAGTAATTGTTGTCCAAATAGAAAAGTTTTATATATCAGTTGTCATGGTATATGCTTTTATATTCAGTATACAAACCAGATAGTGACAAGAAAGAATTATCAGGTAAATCTGTGAACCTCTGTTTGGAGAGTGTTTTTTTTTTTCCTCATCATTGCTTATTTTGGTACAAGTATGGTGTGAAATTAGGATGAGCTGAAGTGAGTTATACCTACATATATGTGTGGTCTGAGAATTTCGGCAACTAGAACATGAAAACATCATAGGAAATGTCAGTTATTTTTGTCTGTAGCCTCTGTTACCAGATGCTGACCTTTGTGACATCAGTCCAAATCTACGCACCCAGGACTGTTGTTCTGCTGAAGATCCCTTCTCCAGAAGAGAATAGGATGCAAAGAGCAAATTACAGCTTCTGAGAGGAACTAGAAATCCTTTTTATTTTCCCTCATATTGTAAACTGTCTTATTTTGGGCCAGTGCATTTTCCAAAAACAATTTATTGGGATTTTTTCTTTTTTACAGTAAATATATTTCATTTGAAAAACAATTTCATACAGAACTGTCTGTGTTCTAAGCCCAGAAAACTTGTACTCATACTGAAATATTTTTGTTTCTCTAAGTGTGTTATGTCTCTTATACACTTAGCTTTTCCCGCTTCTCAGAACTGAAGATTATATGCGATATGTCTTTTCTGCATAAACAAGCATTAATACACCACACATCATGGAGGTAATGAAGATCTATTTAATATTTGTTTACTGATATAACAAATCTCACTGCCATAACAAATGTTATGTTAATAACCTAATGTTCTTCATAGAATCACAGAATCACTTGGGCTGGGAATGACCATAAGTTCACCCAGTTCCAACTCTGTGCCATAGGCAGCATTTCTGAACTGGAAGATCTAATTGCTTAGGTCCCCAGCCAGCCCGACCTCAAACACCTCCATGGATGGGGGCATCCACAGCTTTTCTGGGCAGCAGTGCCAGGAGCTCCGTCTGAGTAATGAATTTCTGCCTAACCTCTGACCGAAATCTCATTTCTTTTAGTTTAAAGCCTTTCCTCTTTGTCCTATTACTATCAGATTGTGAAAAAGTTGCTGTCTCTCCTGTTTATAAGATCCCTTCAAGTACTGGAAGGCCACAATGAGGTCCCCTTGAAGCCTTCTCTTCTTCAGACTGAACAAGCCCAGCTCCTTCATCCTATCTTCATAACAGAGCTTTGATAGCTTTTATGACCCTCTTAGATGTTCTCTCAGTCTGGAGTTTACCCTGAAAAATTTGAAAATAGTTTTCAGTGTTGCTTAGCTTTCTTAAATGCCACATAGATTTCCAAGTGTAAGAATCTAGAAACAAGTAATTCCCCATCACATAGTCTGCTTGGTGTTTGTTAAATCTGTATTCCATTTATTTCTTCTTGCTAGCCCAGCCAATCTTCTCATTAGCTGAGATACATTTGTTTTGTAATTGAATTTTAATTTAATATATTACTGGAAATTGCTTTAACAAAAGATGGTTAGAGAATAAGCTGGAGTACCACTTTCCCAATCTGAAAAATAACTTCTGCATACACATTATCTAGATTTATTATCTCTGTGTTTCTAACTCAGAACACAGGTTGCTGGGAAGGGAAGGGAAGGGAAGGGAAGGGAAGGGAAGGGAAGGGAAGGGAAGGGAAGGGAAGGGAAGGGAAGGGAAGGGAAGGGAAGGGAAGGGAAGGGAAGGGAAGGGAAGGGAAGGGAAGGGAAGGGAAGGGAAGGGAAGGGAAGGGAAGGGAAGGGAAGGAAGGGAAGGGAGGGGAAGGGAGGGGAAGGGAGGGGAAGGGAAGGGAAGGGAGGGGAAGGGAGGGGAAGGGGAGGGAAGGGGAGGGAAGGGGAGGGAAGGGGAGGGAAGGGGAGGGAAGGGAAGGGAAGGGAGGGGAAGGGAGGGGAAGGGAGGGGAAGGGAAGGGAAGGGAAGGGAAGGGAAGGGAAGGGAAGGGAAGGGAAGGGAAGGGAAGGGAAGGGAAGGGAAGGGAAGGGAAGGGAAGGGAAGGGAAGGAAGGGAAGGGAAGGGAAGGGAAGGGGAGGGAAGGGGAGGGAAGGGGAGGGAAGGGGAGGGAAGGGAAGGGAAGGGAAGGGAAGGGAAGGGAAGGGAAGGGAAGGGAAGGGAAGGGAAGGGAAGGGAAGGGAAGGGAAGGGAAGGGAAGGGAAGGGAAGGGAAGGGAAGGGGAGGGAAGGGGAGGGGAGGAAGGGGAGGGGAGGGGAGGGGAGGGGAGGGGAGGGGAGGGGAGGGAAGGGAAGGGAAGGGAAGGGAAGGGGAGGGGAGGGGAGGGGAGGGGAGGGGAGGGGAGGGGAGGGGAGGGGAGGGGAGGGGAGGGGAAGGGAAGGGAGGGGAAGGGAAGGGAAGGGAAGGGAAGGGAAGGGAAGGGAAGGGAAGGGAAGGGAAGGAAGGGAAGGGAAGGGAAGGGAAGGGAAGGGAAGGGAAGGGAAGGGAAGGGAAGGGAAGGGAAGGGAAGGAAGGGAAGGGAGGGAAGGGAAGGGAAGGGAAGGGAAGGGAAGGGAAGGGAAGGGAAGGGAAGGGAAGGGAAGGGAAGGGAAGGGAAGGGAAGGGAAGGGAAGGGAAGGAAGGGAAGGGAAGGGAAGGGAAGGGAAGGAAGGGAAGGGAAGGGAAGGGAAGGGAAGGGAAGGGAAGGGAAGGGAAGGGAAGGGAAGGGAAGGGAAGGGAAGGGAAGGGAAGGGAAGGAGGGAGGGGAAGGGAAGGGAAGGGAAGGGAAGGGAAGGGAAGGGAAGGGAAGGGAGGGGAAGGGAGGGGAAGGGAAGGAGGGGAAGGGGAGGGAAGGAGGGGAAGGGGAGGGAAGGGGAGGGAAGGGGAGGAAGGGGGGAAGGGGAGGGAAGGGGAGGAAGGGGAGGGAAGGGGAGGGAAGGGAAGGGAGGAAGGAAGGGAAGGAAGGGAAGGGAAGGGAAGGGAGGAAGGGAAGGGAAGGAAGGGAAGGGAAGGGAAGGAAGGGAAGGGAAGGGAAGGGAAGGGAAGGGAGGGAAGGGAAGGGAGGGGAAGGGAAGGGAGGGAAGGGAGGGGAAGGGGAAGGGAAGGGGAAGGGAAGGAAGGGAAGGGAAGGGAAGGGAAGGGAAGGAAGGGAAGGGAAGGAAGGGAAGGGAAGGGAAGGGAAGGGAAGGGAAGGGAAGGGAAGGGAAGGGAAGGGAAGGAAGGGAAGGGAAGGGAAGGGAAGGGAAGGGAAGGGAAGGGAAGGGAAGGAAGGAGGAAGGGAAGGGAAGGGGAAGGGAAGGG